>WWNC01000173.1:0-602500 GCA_011125475.1 Melanerpes aurifrons
GTTTCTCCACAGTCCTCATCCCTAGATGACTCTGGGACTGATCTCGAGCTACGGCGTTGTCTTTTTGATCTAGTTTTAATAACAAAAAAAAAAAAAACACGCCCTGGACACCTTTTTTCTCGCCACGGAGAGAACAGCAAATATGCAATCACCATCACCAGCAACAGATTTATACACATCAAATAAATCACTTTTGGGTCCCAGGCATCACTTAAAGTTACTCTCCTCAGGCGGAATCTTAAAACCCTTTATCTCAATTGGGAGAGTGGTGGAGGTACATTCCTGTATCTCACTGGCCATAGGAAATTAATACATTTTCCATACCATAATTTAACTCTATACATAAACACATATAAATTGTCCGCACCAAATATTTACCCAGGTAATCCAAAATCAAACCCAAACAATATCTGTAAACCAGAGCCCCAAAATTGAAAAGAATAATCGCTCCACAAACCACAAGACCTTCATGTTTGCTTATTCAGCTAGAAAACACTAAATCAATCAAGTAATAAATTAAACTAATTATCTGCCCACGTTGGGTACGCCAATAAAAAAAATGTGGTGGGTGGAAGGGTAAAGCCAAGAAGCCTCCTCCTTCCCCCTTGTAAGGTAAAAGGGAAAAGAAAAATTGAAGGGAAAGGAAAAAAACTCACCAGCTGAATTAGCAAAGCAGTGGAGCTATATTTACAAAGCAGTGTAGGGTTTTGCAGGGGAATATTTACAAATTTACAATATTTACAATATATACAAAGATATAGAATAAAGTAACACAGAAATGAGAGTAACCCCCCTCGCCAGAGGGGATTCCCACCCCCGCTCTCCCTCTCTCCCCCTTTCCCCAGAGTAGGTCAGAAAAAGGAGAAAGAAGAAAGAAAGAAGTTAAAAGCAGTTTTGTGTTAAATTGGAAAGAGTCAATACAGGCCTTCCTATCTTTCGGTTTCAAGGCGAGAAGTCTTGGCAGAAAGCCCAGCAGAGAAAGAGTTGCTACCCAAAGGAAAGGAAGCAAGACTGACTGGGAAGTTCCTGGATTGCCCAGGATATCTCCCAGTTCAGAGGGTGCTTCCTCCACTTAACCAATGAAATTGTTTAGACTATTCCTTCCGTTTTACTAACTTCTGTCCACCATATTCCCTTTCTTAAAGGGACACCGTCAACTGCCACATCCTCTCCCCTCCCTGGCGGGAGGCAGGGCACCCTAGTTATGGGGAACATGACATGTGCATTGCACATAGTTTGCAGGGTTATAACTTTGCATGTTATAACTGGAGCCACTGTTGGAGCCATAAGAGTTGTTCTGGGGAACTGTGGAAGTAACAGCTACCCTTCTGTATTGCTACCTCGGTTCTGCTGCTTTGCAATTCCTCAGTCTCCTGAAAAAGATTAGAAGTTGGTTGGCCATCCCAGCGGTTCATGTTCTCACCAAACTGATCACGCAGAGTTATCCAAATAGTTCTACGTGATTGCCT
Organism: Melanerpes aurifrons; assembly: GCA_011125475.1. Classification (NCBI taxonomy): domain Eukaryota; kingdom Metazoa; phylum Chordata; class Aves; order Piciformes; family Picidae; genus Melanerpes; species Melanerpes aurifrons. The sequence goes on from WWNC01000173.1 coordinate 1,470, forward strand.
TTAAGGTCTGTTTGGAATGACATGTTTTGGACTGTCCAGTTTTGGGATGACCTCCTTTGAGGACGTGTATTCTACAGATGAAACTTGTATCCACCTGGAGGGAGTAACTGAAATTATCCTTCTGTGCCAATTGTTATATGGAATCTTTCAGATCCTTCATGCAATTCTCAATTTTTCCAGACAGAGTTTCAATGGCTGAAACCAAAGAAACACGTGTCATCCTATCCTCCAATTGTCTCATTTGATCACTGAATTGGCCAACCGTGGAGAAGTTCCACCATAACTTGACACAATTCTGCTTGCCAGAATGTTTGCATAATTGGAAGGAGCAAGTTTGATGATCTTTTAGCAAGGCCAATACCACAGGAATGTCATCAGGATTCAGAGTTTCATGTTCACCATAGAGTAGCTCTCTAACAGCAAATTCTCTCAAGCGCTTAATTCCCTCATCTATGGTAGTCCAGGGTTTAGGGATTCCATGGAAGATCATCTCGGGAAGGGTATCTCAGGGCAACCGCCATCAAAAAGGCGTATCCACAGATTAACCTTACCGAGAACCCTGCCTAGATGTCTGTCTATTCCATTATCCCTTGAGAGAGTTCCTAACTGAGCTGCTGACTTGTCTCCAACTATTAGAGCTGGAGCACCTGTATCATAACACCTACTAAGCCAAGCTAGAACTGGCTCCTTATCTGCCCTGGTGAAATCTTTACGGACATCACGTAATTCCTCGCGGGGAGAAGAACACTCTGAAATATAATCTTGCTCCTCATCTCCTGAATTCTTTGTCCATATAATCCTGCTGTCATTCTCCTAAGGATCTCTTTAAGCTGAGAACCACCTTTTGCCAGCTGCTTCTAATTTCATCTGTATCCTGCTTTGATCTCACTAGGTTAGCTAGATCTTTAAAACAAACCTTCTCTTCCTCCTGAGCAGGATCTTAGAGTAGAGGGCCCCCTCACCAGGATCAGTCTCCAGCCTCTTCTTCTCCATCTTTGGCCTTTGCACCTCTAGTCTTTAAAGGAGCCACCTTAACTGAGCTGTGTTTGAATTTACAGCCACCTTAATGGAAGCTGACAGGTCCTGAGATAAATCAGCTGCTGGGGGCAGTGACTTCCGGTCCCACCGAAGGAGGGCGGAAGTGACGTTGCTCCATTAATGGCCGATGGAGAAGAAGAAGGAGGAGAAGGAGTAGGAGAAGGAGTATGTGCCATGTTGATAACAGCTGCGCCTTTGGCAGCTTGCTGGAATCAGCAAAGTCATTTAGAGCTGCTTTACCAATTGACTTTTTAGCCTTCTTTTTAACTGATGGAGATTCTCCACCTTCCTTATCACTAGATGACTCTGGGACTGATCTCGAGCCACGGCGTTTTTTTTTTGATCTAGTTTTAATAACAAAACAAGCTCTGACACCTTTCTCTCTCGCCGCAGAGAGACCAGCAGATACACGTTAATTATCACTGAAAGCAGGATTATACACATCAAATAAATCACTTTTGTATCCCGGCATCACCTAAAGTTACTCTCTCCTCAGGCGGAATCCTAAAACCATTTATCTCAATTGGGAGAGTGGTGAGGTAACATTCCTGTATCTCACTGGCCATAGGAAATTAATACATTTTCCATACCATAATTTAACTCTATACATAACCCACATATAAATTGTCCGCACCAAATATTTACCCAGGTAATCCAAAATCAAACCAAACAATATCTGTAAACCAGAGCCCAAAAATTGAAAAGAATAATCGCTCCCCACAAACCACAAGACCTTCATGTTTGCTTATTCAGCTAGAAAACACTAAATCAATCAAGGAATAAATTAAACTAATTATCTGCCGGACGTTGGGTACGCCAATAAAAAAAAAATGTGGTGGGTTGGAAGGGTAAGGTCAAGAAGCCTCCTCCCTTCCCCTTGTAAGGTAAAAGGAAAAAAATTTAGAGGAAAGGAAAAAACTCACAAGCTGAATTAGCAAGGCAGTGGAGCTATATTTACAAAGCAGTGTAGGATTTGCAGGGGAATATTTACAAATTTACAATATTTACAATATATACAAAGATATAGAATAAAGTAACACAGAAATGAGGGTTCCCCTCTCCTGAGGGGGTTTCCCACCTCCGCTCTCCCTCTTTCCCTTTCCCCAGAGTGGGATAGAAAGAGAAAGAAAAGAGAGAAAAAATGTTAGAAGCAGTTCGTGTTAATTGGAAGGAGTTAATACCGGCCTTTATCTGGTCTTCAAGGCCGAAGCCTTGGCAGAAAGCCCAGCACAGAGAAAGAGCTGCTGCACCGTTGAGAGGCGGAAGCAAGACTGACAGAGAAGTGCTGGAAATGCCCATTTCACTCCCAGTTCAGAAGGTGCTTCCTCCCACTTCACCAATGAAATAGTTTAGATTATTCTTTCCGTTTACCAACTTCCGTCCACCATATTCCTTTCTTAAGGGGACAGCGTCAACCGGCCACAATAATATTTAAGTGCCTTCCAAACTAAAGCAATACTAATAAGCTAATAATAAGGTTTTATAGGGTCTCTACCATTTCTCCATTTTAGGAGCCATCTGTCCAGCCTGTGAGGTCTCTCTGTAGAAAGCCTCTCTACCCTCAGTACATCAATTCCTGATGACACCAAGCTGGGGGCAGGAGTTGATCTGCTAGAGGGTAGAGAGGCTTTGCAGAGAGACCTTGGGTGAAGAGGTTATTAAATTTATTAATATGAAATATGAATTATGAAAAAATAAAATTTCATTAATTATCAAACTATTAATAACCGATGAATCACCAACTTATATACATGTTCTAGTGCACGTTTGTGAAATACATTCCACAACTGGCTTAGTGTTATGATTATAACGCAATTGAACTATCTATACACCCTTCTGTATTTATATAACGAAGGGTGCAGTTCCGCCGCTTGGCCACTAGATGGAGACTCCCGGCGGGACGCGGGCGGCTTCTGGCTATACACAGCAATATTACAATCTTTCTATGCGTCAGCACTTACTCTACTAGATGCGGATACTTTGAACTGAGTGCTAGTGGGTGGAAAGCACGTGGACGATATTCAATCCCCCTTCAGACAACAGGGATCGGTCCTGGACAGGGTTGGTCCGCGGTCGGCCCTCTAAAGTCGGCTCGCACGGCAGGGCGGACGACGGTGGGCGGTAGGCGGGCTCGAACGACGGAAGCAGGCAAAGCTATGGGTCGGCCCAACCACGGCGGTTCTCGGGGCTGATGCAAACAACCTCAGGGAGAGAATGCGGCTGCGTTAGGCGGCGGATTCTCTTTACCGAGCTTAAAGGAACAACAGGACTCGTAGGGTCCCGGTTCGGTGCAGTATAGGCACGAACAATGCTTTGGTTTTCCCTGGGATCCACAGGGCTCAGAGCGGCACCGGCGGGCGTCTCTTGTCTCACGGGCGGGCAATGCCACGCGGACTCGATTTATCAATCGAGTCCATTCTCCCGGTAACTGGGCACATCTTACCTCGGGGTCAGTCCAGTCCTCCGGTGGCACGATGGGCTCTTCCGATCGGCACAACTGGTTGTGCAAATGCTGAGCTCCTCAGGCTCAGCGAAGGTCCTCCCTCTGGGCTTCTTCAACGATGCAGAGGCTTCCAGTATGCATGTATAACAGAAGCTAACAAAAAATAAGCACAATGGCAAAGGCTGCAGCTCGAGAGTTACTCTCTCGAGCAAGCACAAAGTGAATGAGGGGGCAACGTGTTTCACCAACTGGGGTGACACTTAGATTCCTCGAGGCTGGGCTTGACCAATGGGCAGTCTCATAAGCAACTGTCAGCCTATAGAAAGCGTGAAGCTAGAATTATGCCCATACTTGGTGTCAGCATGAGCACTGCATGCGCTGGGTGCGTGCAAGCCTGGCTAATGCCTTGGCTTTTGTCTCCCTCCTAGAGGGGAGGGCGAACTTGCCCACATGCTGGGACAAGATTCAGTATCTGGGCATAATGTGCCTTCACCACAGACCTTGACAGGCTGGACAGATGGGCAGAGTCCAACGGCATGAGATTTAATTCATCCAGTGCCGGGTTCTGCACATTGGCCACAATAACCCCATGCAGTGCTACAGGCTGGGGTCAGAGTGGCTGGAGAGCAGCCAGGCAGAGAGGGACCTGGGGTACTGGTCGATGGTAGGATGAACATGAGCCTGCAGTGTGCCCAGGCAGCCAAGAGGGCCAATGGCATCCTGGCCTGCATTAAGAACAGCAGCAGGAGCAGGGAGGTCATTCTGCCCCTGTACACTGCACTGGTTAGCCACACCTCGAGTACTGTGTCCAGTTCTGGGCCCCTCAGTTTAGGAAGGATGTTGACTTGCTGGAATGAGTCCAGAGAAGGGCAACGTGTTAGTAGCCCTATGAGGAGAGACTGAGGGAGCTGGGGCTGCTTAACCTGGAGAGGAGGAGACTCAGGGTGACCTTATTGCTCTCACAACTACCTGAAGGGGGTTGTAAACAGGCAGAGGTTGGTCTCTTCTCCCAGGTAGCCAGCACCAGAACAAGAGGACACAGTCTCAGGCTGCGCCAGGGAGGTTCAGGCTGAGGTCAGGAGGAAGTTTTACACAGAGAGAGTGATTGCGCTATGGAATGGACTGCCCGGGGAGGTGGTGGAGTCGACGTCACTGGAGGTGTTCAGAGGAGACTTGATGGGGTGCTTGGTTACATGGGTTAGTTGATTAGGTGGTGTTGGGTGATAGTTTGGACGTGATGATCTTGAAGGTCTCTTCCAACCTGGTCTATTCTATTCTATTCTATTCTATTCTATTCTATGCTATTCTATGCTATGCTATGCTATGATATCAAACCAGACATTTTTCTCAGATTTATTTCTTCTGTCCTATTTAACAGTTGTTTTCTGAAGGTGGACTTTGTGTGAGTTTTAATTTGTAAGGAAAGTAACAGTTGCTGTTTTTGAAAGTAAAAGTGCTGGAAGAGCCCTTAAGGTTTCTAACAGCAGGACACTTCTCTCAGTGGCAAAATTGAGGCTGGGTTTTAAGGTCTGATTTTGAAATAATTGTCTTAACACTTTTGTATACATTCAAATGAGTCATACCTGAAAGGTAGTTAACATTTCCCTGTACTCTGAAAATGTACAGTTTCAGTTCAACACCTAGCAGGTCTATTTTCTCATAGAGAAATAGAAACACACTTGGAACTGTGATGTCAATCTCTACGTGCTGAAAGTGGAAGATTTCACCAGCTGCAACTGGAGCGAAGAATTCTTTAAAGCCAAAGGCACAGTCTAACATTTTAATGGACTGTGTGAATTAGTGTTTTATGAAATCTGATCATCTTGTTCTTTAGCACGATAAGCAACCCTGTACCAGCTGAAGATTGAACGCTACAACGGTTTGCTGAAGACCACTCTTGGCAATGGGGGGTGGATCTTTGATAAACTGGGAAAACATTTAGCACAAGCAACCTGGCTGGTAAATAGTAGAGTTCAGTGAACTGAGCTGGACCTGCACATTCAGATCTGCTACAGAAAGTAGAAGGTGATAGAGTTCCTGTTGTTAGAGAAAAGAATCTGTTAGGTAAAACTGTTTGGGTATTTTTTCTCCCTCAGGAGAGCTAAACCTGTGTGGTGGGTTGGAAGGGTAAGGCCAGAAGCCTCTTCCCTCCCTGTAAAGTAAAGGGAAAAGAAAAATTGAAGGGAAAGGAAAAAAAAAAAAACTCACAAGCTGAATTAGCAAAGCAGTGAAGCTGTATATTCTACAAAGCAATGTGGATTTGCAGGGAATATATACAAATTTACAATATTTACTATATATACAAAGATATACAATAAAGTAACACAGAAATGAGGTTCCCCCTCTGCTGAGGAGTTTCCCTCCGCTCTCCCTCTCTCCCCCTTTCCCCAGAGTAGGTTAGAAGAAAGAGAAAGAGGAAAAAAAAAAGGTTAGAAGCAGTTTGTGTTAATTGGAAGGGGAGTTAATACAGGCCTTTATCAGTTTCAAGGCCGAAGCCTTGGCAGAAAGCCCAGCACAGAAAGCTGCTGCCTGAAGAGAGGCGGAAGCAAGACTGAAGACAGAAGTGCCGGAGTGCCCAGTTCACTCCCAGTTCAGAAGGTGCTTCCTCACTTCGCCAATGAAATTAGTTTAGATTATTCTTTCCGTTTACCAACTTCCGTCCACCATATTCCCTTTCTTAAGGGGACAACGTCAACGGTCACAACCTGTCGAGGGTGGTTTCAGCTGAAGGTCGGGTCACACTTATTGGGTAATGCAAGAGAATGGTGAAATTCAGTGTATTCCACAAAGAAATTTAACTTTAGCTGAAAGAGTTTAATTTCAAACTGTTGTGCAACTACATCGCGTCAAAGGAAGAAATCAATGTGGAATCTACGATTGCATGAACCGTGAGAACTCTGAGAGCCTGAGTCAACTAAGAGGCTGAGAATCCCTTTTTCCTTTTCTTCACTACGTCTGCAAAGAAACAAACTGTTTTTCATTTTCTTGTTTCCTGATTTTCTTGGACTTCTGAATCATCTCATCTAAGGATGGCGGAATGGACTATGAGCGTTACTTACAGATTGTAAATATTGTTTTAGATAGGATGTACAGTATGAACAGCCCATGAAATTTTAGAAGGGGTGGACTGTGACCGTTTTGGGCTGCGCCTTTAAGAAAGGGACAGTGCTGAAACACTCCAGCTGAATGTTTTGGAATAATAATGAAAACAATCAGATATTCTAAATGAATTTCATTGGTAGATTGGTAGAATGCGACTCTAAGTTTGAGTTCAGTTGGAATTTTTCTCAGTTCCTCTCTGTTCTCCCTTTCCAGCCTGTCTGCTTCTGAGCAAGTAACCGGAACGACCTTGGATAACAGATAAGCACTAATCCTCATGCTTAGAGGCCTAATACAAATTCTTTTCCTTAATAACTACCTTTTCTCTCTCTAGCCCTTTTTGTGAAAAAGGAGGTAGGGGAGAGAGGGGAAACACAGGGGGGAGCCCTCCTCTGTCCGGAGGAGGAGTTTGTTCCTGTATTTTTCTTTGCTGTGTATTTCTGTATAAATATTGTAAATGCTGTATATTGTGTGTGTATATATATATAACACCTGCATTTCATTTTTGTATAAATATATAGCATATCCTTTTGCTTTTCTGACTGGGCTAGCTGTGGTTTCTTTCTTTTGTGGGGGAGGGAGAGCAGGCCTCTCAGCCCCACCACATTATTAACCACCCAACTCGGGGCTTGGGGATATTGGCTTGATTTGTTGCCTGCTTGAGTCGGAATAGCAAACATGAAATGTTTTGGATTTTTAAGCAATTGCTCTTTTCAATATGTTCTGTCCTGTTCTACAAATATTGTTTGGGTTTGATTCTCGATCAAATAGGGAAATATATAATGCAAAAATTATATTTATGGTTTAAATATAAAATTCAGCTTCTCTATGATCGCTGTCTACAGGGTTCTTTTGGTTGACGAGATACAGAAATGTGACTTTGAGCACTCTACAATTGAGATAAGGAGTTTATGATTCATTTTTGCTTGTAAATATAGCATATCCTTTTGCTTTTCCGACTGGGCTTGCTGTGGTTTCTTTCTTTTGTGGGGATGAGCTAGGCCTTCTCTCAACCCACCACAGAAAAAAAAAAAAAAGAACAATTAAAATACAAGATTGATATTTACTGCTGGTGGAAAGATTTATGGGAAAAAAATGTAGGGAAATAAACATATACATGCATGATCAAAATCCATAGAAAACAAAATAAATTTCCTTCACTTCTAATTATCTTCACTATACCTCTTACCACTTTGCAGATTTTCATAGTGTTGGAAGCTATAATGATGGAGTTTTTCCCTTCTTAGGAGGAGTGATAAATCTGAAATCAACAGCTGTTAATATGATTGTCGGATGGTGGATGAAAATGTGGAATTTTTTTTTTTGTGTGTGTGTGTAGCATCTTTTCCAAGATTCAATCAGGCTTCAAACCAAAGCATTCCAGTCAGGCAGTTCTCATGGATTTTCAGTAATGAGCAAGATGGGGTGGGTGGGGAAATATTTACCAGTGTTTCTAAGGCTGTTGAACTTCATGTTCTTTTGCATAGTTGATTTAGTAATCTCAATTATTACAGCTGAGATTTTCAGTAGATGGCTTCTTTGCTGTAGTATAGTCCATGCGTAAGGAGAACAGAGCTTGAAGCAGCAAGTTCTATTTTCTCTCCTGATTTCTTGTGTCAAGTTACAGATTGATGAAAGATCAATACAACCTCCTCAAACTATTCATGATGAGGGACAGGCTCTGAAAAAGTTAGATCATTCAGGTCCAAACACTTCCAGGCCGTAGGAGCATGAATATGTGTGCAGGCACACAAGCAGGTGAGCAAGGGCCTTTGCCTAAATGCTTCAACTCCCATGATGTGAACATTAACCTTGGGCATATTTCTGGATGATATGGTTTAACAATAATGAAAAAAGAGTAATTAAAGTCTATGAATCCTTGTATGACTGTATTTATTGTCACTCTCCATGAGTTGACATTGAATTAAAAGTAATTGAAGAATATTTTCTTTTCAACTAATGAACTAAGTAGTTCATATTAATGTGAATACGTCCATTCTGACATCTGATTTTAAGCTGATATTCTAAATGAGAAAATTAAATGGAAAAAAACCCACAAAACTACCAATCAACAACCTCCCCCTAGTTCCCCAAGCAAAAACATACAAAAAAACCCACAAAAACCAAACCAACCAACCAAACAAAAAAACCCCACAACCCAACCAACTTCCCAGATGAGCCAAGAGTGGTTAATTTCAAAGTGTATTTTTGTCAGTATGGAGTTGAGCATTTTCAGGATCCACACCTCCCTCCTTCTGTTAATGATCAGGATTCAATGCCTGTCCTAGGCCCTTCATTCTGTCTAGGTAAAATATGATTATATGCCCTTCTGTTGCATGGATTATAGTATTATAAAATAATAGCTGTGTATTTCTGTGGCGAAGCAGCAAAATTGCACAGAAGTGCGTAAAAACTGCAGCTCTTACAGCTCCAGGGACAAAAAGGCAAGTTACTAGAAAAGAACATGAAAAAGGATGAGGAAGCCTTTAAACTTCTGTATTTTTACCCTTATTCACATACCCATACCCACAAGTTCTTCATCAATTCATCTCTTACCGTTCAATTTATTTATTCACACTTGAAGAAATGTGTTGCTACTGAGCGAAAATCATTGCTATAAACCATTAGTTAAGAAAAAAAAAAAAAGTCCTTGAAAAATCTTCCATAAGACTAAAAATTTATGTTGTACAAGTCTGTGGCAACAGAAAGTGAATATTAACTACTTTCTTTCTTTCTTTCTTTTCTTTGGCTAGTACTGGATGTTTTGTTTAAATGTCTGAAGTATCAAAAGCACAACATTAAAGAATAGCTGTTGTATAAAGTACTTATCTTGTGTTTTACATCTTTGATAAGTATTATATTGAAAATATTTGTTTATAGAAAATTGCACAATATGAATATTCAAATACATAGCAGTTTATCTTCTAGTAGAAGGTTAGCCCAGCTGAAATACTGATGTAGGAAACTGATTTACATGCGCTAAGGGGCTGCTAGCTTTGCACATCAACAGTATTAAAATAATGAACCACAGTGTAAAATGAGAGTAATTCAGTTTGAAAGAGGAGAGCTGCTTTAGATTTATATGAGGATTAAACTCAGTATGTATCTAGCAACCTGTGAATACTGCCATTGAAAGCTTCTGATAATTCTCTATTAAATGTCTGTGTTTCAAATGCCTGTGTTTGTATTTAAAAATATAAAAAGCACAGTAGTTTCATGCATGCGGCTGGATGCCTTGGTGGATCAGGGCTTAGCTGTTTTATTTCCTTTACACATATTCTAGTTTACCGTGTTTGAGATTGAGGTAAATGTTCAACTAACAGAATTTTAGGAAGGAAAAAATACATGAAAATTGTTGTGAAGACGGCTGTTTGTTTATTTCTCCTTTTTAACAGTGAAAAAAAAAAAAAGTGTACATTTTAAAGGCTTGTGATTTGAGAATTAAAGAGCTCATCTGAAAGACAAAACACCTCTTAGACCCAGGAGAGTGGAGGTGGAGGGAGGCTGGGATTCCCAATGCCCCGTGGCTTCTCACTGCTCTCAGGAAGCAGGAGACCTGTGAGAGCCCAGTACAGTCAAAGTACATGTGGCGATCTCAGCACTCTGCATCAACCAGACATTATTAGCCCACAATGTCATTCCAGCCATTCTCCATTATGTACTTGTCGAGGTTGAAGGGAAAGGCAAAGCCTTCTTCCCCCCGTAAGTAAAGGGAAGAAAATTGAAAGGAAAAAAAAAACCCACAGCCGGATTAGCAAAGGGATTGTGTGCTATATTTACAAAGCAGTTTAGGAGACGCAGGGAAATATATACAGAATTTACAGTATTTACAATATATACACAGGAATATACAACAAAATAACACAGGATGAGATTCCCTTCCCCCCGCCAGGAGGAAGGGCTTCCCCCTGTACCCCCTTCTCTCCCCTTTTTTTCCCCAAAGAGGGTTAGAAAGATAGAAAAAGGAATAATTTGTTAATTAAAAGCAGAAATAGGGTTAGAGCAAGTGTGTTAGCAGAGGCCTTATCTTTTTCCAAGGTCAGTCTGGCGAAAGCCCAGAAAGCTGCGAGCTGCGCAAAGGAAGGGGAAAATGCGGAGACTGCCCAGGAGTCTCTGCGGTATTCCCCGTTCAAAGGTGCTTTCCACCAATCTACCAATGAAATTAGTTTAGATCTGTCTTTCGTTTATAAACATTCAGCCACAATGTCCCTTTCTTAAAGTGACAGCCTCAAACGGTCACAGTCCACCCCTTCTAAACAATTTCATTGGCTGTTCATACTGTCCATCCAATCCAAGACGATATTTACAGCTCGTAAGTAAAGTTCATAGTCCATTCCAGCTATACTCAGATGTGGATGATTCAAAAGTCCAAGAAAATCAGAAAATGGGAAAAATGGAAAACAGATTATTTCTTCACCGATGAAGTGAAGAAAAGGAAACAGGCATTCTCAGGGTCTCTTAGTTGACTCAGGGCTCTCTCAGGGATCTCAGGGTTCGTGCACCGTAGATTTCTCGTTGATTCTTCCTTTGGAGCTTGGTGTAGCTGTACAGCAGTTCGAAATTAACCTCTTTCAGCTAAAGTTAAATTTCTTTGTGGAATACACTGAATTTCACCATTCTCTTGCATTACCCAATAAGTGTGACCCGGACCTTCAGCTGAAACCACCCCTCAGACAGGTCTAGCCTCTCCTGAGGGAAAATACCCAAACAGCTTTACCTAACAGATTCTTTTCTCTAACAACAGGAACTCTATCACCTTCCACTTTCTGTAGCAGATCTGAATGTGCAGGTCCCAGCTCAGCTCACTGAACCTCTACTATTTACCAGCCAGGTTGCTTGTGCTAAATGTTTTCCCAGTTTTTTCAAAGATCCACCCTCCACGGCTTTAGAGTGGTCTTCAACAAACCGTTTAGCGTTCGATCTTACAGGCCAATGGCATCCTGGCCTGTATCAGGAATAGTGTGGCCAGCAGGAGCAGGAAAGTCATTGTGCCCCGTACTCAGCACTGGTTAGGCCGCACCTCGAGTACTGTGTCCAGTTCTGGGCCCCTCCGTTTAGGAAGATATTGAGTTGCTGGAACGTGTCCAGAAGGGCAACAAAGCTGGGGGGGTTTTGGAGCACAAGCCCTATGAGGAGAGGCTGAGGGAGCTGGGGTTGCTTAGCCTGGAGAAGAGGAGGCTCAGGGGACCTTATTGCTGTCTACAACTACCTGAAGTGAGACTGTAGCCAGGTGGGGGTTGGTCTCTTCTCCCAGTTGGCCAGCACCAGAACAAGAGGACACAGTCTCAAGCTGCGCCAGGAGGTTTAGGCTGGATGTTAGGAAGAAATTCTTCACGGAAAGAGTGATTGGCCATTGGAATGGACTGCCTGGGGGGTGGTGGAGTCACCATCACTGGAGATGTTTAGGAAGAGACTGGATGGGGCACTTGGTGCCATGGTTTAGTTGATTAGATGGTGTTGGATGATAGGTTGGACTCAATGATCTCAAAGGTGTTTTCCAACCTGGTCTATTCTATTCTATTCTATTCTATTCTATCTCAATACTGGGAAAAAAGCAATGGGTTTTTTTTGCACACATCTAATGTCACAGGAGATGGCTTGGATGCTCAGAAATGTATCAAAAATAACCAGTTACAAGCTAAATGGCATCTTGTTGAGGTGGTAAAACCTTATCTGTTGGTGTTTACCCTCCTGCAACTTGAAAGTAAGATACCTCTCCATGTGATAAGTACACTCCCCTCTGCTAACAGAGAGGGATTCATAGTTTCATAGTTTCATTCAGGGTTGGAAGGGACCACAAGGATCATCTAGTTCCAACCCCCTGCCATGGGCAGGGACACCCCACACTAGATCAGGCTGGACAGAGCCTCATCCAGCCTGCTCTTAAACACCCCCAGGGACAGGGCCTCGACCACCTCCCCCTGGACAGCCCATTCAGGGCTTCACCACTCTCATGGTGAAGAACCTCCTCCTCACATCTAGCCTGAATCTCCCACCTCCAGCTTCATTCCATTCCCCCTAGTCCTGTCACTACCTGAGATCCTGAGAAGTCCTTCCCCAGCCTTCCTGTAGGCCCCCTTCAGATACTGGAAGGCCACAATTAGGTCACCTCGGAGCCTTCTCTTCTGCAGACTGAACAGCCCCAACTCCTTCAGTCTGCCCTCATAGGAGAGGTGCTCCAGCCCTCTGATCATCCTTGTGGCCCTTCTCTGGACACGCTCCAGCACCTCCACATCCCTCTTGTAATAGGGGCTCCAGAACTGGACACAGTACTCCAGGTGGGGTCTCACCAGGGCTGAGTAGAGGGGGAGGCTCACCTCCCTCGACCTGCTAGCCACACTTCTCCTGATGCAGCCCAGGATCTGATTGGCTTTGTGGGCTGCAAGTGCACATTGAGAGCTCATGTTGAGCTTTTTGTCCACCAGCATCTTCCTCAGAAGCACCTGATGCTGATCAGACTCAGTGTGGGTGAGCTGAAGAGACTATGAGCCTGAGACAGCAAGAATGACTATGATCCTATTTAGAAGCCAGAGCTCAGGGAATTCCCATCAAAAATCAAACACAAACTGAGTGCAAAAGTCATCTGTTCACATTCAAACAGATGAACACAAGCATGCTATGGATGACTAGTTTGGATATGTGAGCTTCCACGCATCTAATTCCTTGCACAGGCACAGACATGCACCTCTGCTGACACCTGTGAGGATGTCACACTAGAGACTATTGCTCTCTAAAAACCACTGGGTTTGTACACAATTTGTTAATTTATTTTATGTATGTTGTGGTTCAGCTTTTGAATCCTGTTGTACTACCTATGGTCACACCATGTAGTGATTGACTCTGCCCTTGGATGAGACCTAAGTCCATACACCTGTGTATGAACACCCCCTTCTCCTTCTTGTGGAAATCCTTATCTCCAGTGTTAGCCAGGTGCACCAGCTGTCCCAGCATTATGAGGACCTTTCTGAAGGCTGTAGTTGACACATTTTCCAGGCATTTATTCCATGTTTGGTGAACACTCAAACAAGAGGAAAACAGTGTGGGAGCATATTTATTTAGGTCCATTAATGGTTAATTGATTTAGGTCTCCATTAATGTAGATGCCTTAAACTAAGAATACATTAAAAAGGCATCCAGTAGAGGATTTGTTATGAAAAGCCCAGGCAAATCCAGTGTTAGCACAACTGAATAAGTGAATAACCTATAAAAGAATAGGAAGATTAAATATTTTTTAACTAGCTAGAAACATATTTGAGGTCCTTCATAGTTACTCTTTCATGGTTTTCCAGATCTCATTCTCCCATGTGCGAGAGGAATAGAGCTTTATTTCCTTGGATAAGCAACTTCCACACCTTTCCTCTGATGATGAATGGCAGGGAGCTCCCTAACCTACAGTCATAGAGCCTGCCAGTCATGAGGTACAACTCTTTTGAGAAAGCAAATTTTTATTGCATATATGATATACTACATTTACTCTAAAAACAAGCCAGAATTATCTTTGTTGCTGAGACCCAAAATAAGTATATTTTAAATGATCTGTAAGCCTGATGTTGGAAACAAGTTTGGTTCTCTCTGAGAAGTCTTTAAACTTCATATGTAGCAACCTCCCCAACTTAGGGCCTTTCATTCATGTCTGCTGCTGCTTCTCTGATGAGTGTTCCTCAAAAACACATAATTATCAGAACTGATCTTTTCTACTTAACAAAGCCAAGACCAAATTCCTGATTCTTTCCTCAATACCATTTTTTTGTGTGGGAACAAAACTAAGTGACAATTGTTGGAAGCTTAATACATGTAGCTCCTCTCCTGAGCTAGTGTAAAGTACTTTATGTGTGCTGCTACCCCACCTCAGTCAGGGAGAGTAGATACCACTTCAGCACTGACTGATTTAACTGACTTTTAAGCAAGTTTATTTTCTTCTACATAGTGAGCCTCACTGAACCAAGAATGAATACACAGATTAGCAAAATAATTCAACCCAAAATTTATTCCATAATGTATCCACATAATGGGATGAGAAAGACTCAGCACCATGCTTAATATTCCAATTTTATTTCCTTTGGTACCAACTTTTACATGGGTTAGTTGATTGGGTGGTGTTGGGTGATAGGTTGGACGTGATGATCTTGAAGGTCTCTTCCAACCTGGTTTATTCTATTCTATTCTATTCTATTCTAACTTGAGGCAATTTACTGGGTTTCAGTAAATATTTCTAACATAGAGATGTGATAGTAAAAAAATGTTGGTCCTCAAGCTCCTGATCAGTAATCAGGAAACCAGAAATTTATCAAGACTTCTTCAGCATACTCAACATTGGAAGAACTCATTACTAACACCGCACTCCTTGGTCACATACAGATGTTACACACACAAAGGAAACCCTTTCTTGCAATAGAAATTTCAGATATGTATCTGTGCAGATGTTTGAGCAACTGGTTAGCCAGGTTTGGGCCCATTGTGGGTAATTGGTGACTAAATATTATATAGACCATCTGCTTTTCAGAGGAAAAATTGACATGCTTATTTGCTAGTGCAATCAGTCCTATTCTGTTTTCCTGACATGGTGTAAATAAACACTGAAGTTATGTTCTGTCAAGTCAGGAATCAATATATGAAGGTTTCTTCCCTAATATATTATTACAGCAGACAAAGAAGCACGTATCTCTCTTCTGTAGCCAGCCATATAGCAGATCCCTTTGCAGATCAAGCAACACAGAAAGATAATTTGGCTTATGGAGGTTTATTTGCAAGTTATGATAAATAACTCCAGGAGAAGGGGAAAAGTAGGACAGAAGGAATGGCTGACATTTTGGTCTGTAGAAAGAGAGAAACAAGCACTATCTAAAACTAGGTTCTTGTTCACTCCGCAACACAGGCAGTGATCTGTTGGATAAAGCTTTCTAAGACTTCTGGTGCACCTGGCTGAACTCTACAGGTTGTGAACACATCTACACTGGTAGCAATCATATTTTCATTCTGGGACTAAGTGCTGTAGGAAGTAGGGTAGGCAAAGAACATTTCTAACAAATTGTCATGAGAGTGTCCAGTACTTACTGCTTAGCGTCTTACTCACCTCATCTCATTCATGAGGAAATGCTATTAGGTGAAAACATGTGCAGAATAAAATAGATTATTTGATTAGTTTCACTGAACTGTTAACAAAGATTTTAACAAAGCTTCATGCTTTATAGAGCACAGCTGGTAAGGAAGAGAAGGTTAAACCTGGGTAAGAACTGCAAGAGCAAAACAGAAGGAGGTTGCGGTATTTATTTTTTTCTTCAATAGGGTTAGATGAGGGCTTCTTTCTGCTAAATGTGTAGTTGGGCCAGATCCTTTAATCAGAACGCCTAGTGGGAAGGCAGTGTGTTGGGGTTTGTTTTGAGCAAGAGGGCCTTGGGTCCCAGGAACGCCTGTGCAATTCAGGCCTTGAAAGAATTCTCTGTTGATAATATAGTGGCGGAGTAGGAGATGTGAGAAAGTGCTGATTGCTTGGTATGCTGAAGTCCAGCTGCCCCTGAGATGGGAGGCAAGCAAGATAAGGAGGAGGCGAGATCTGGGAAGAGAGCAATTAGACCGGATAGAGGAATTCCCACAGAGTTGTGAAAACAATGATGTAACCTTTCAGAGAGCAACCAATAGTATGTTGCCAAGTGGGCATAATTATAGCAAACTGTATATAAGATGTGTCTGATGCTCAATAAAGTTGGATTCCACTGATCACATTGGTCGTTATAGTGGCCCCTTCTTGCAGTAGCGGTGTACTGTGATAAGCATCTGTAGAGCCTCGGGCCGCGGCTGGAAGCGGTCAGCACTGGGCTTGGGATAGGTCCATGCAGGGTTGTGGAAGGCTCAGCGTGCTGTTTTCCTGGAGGGTGAAGAAGCAGTTAGAGCCTGATTGTTCTGACTGGCTTGCCCCAGGGGTGAAATATGCCGCTGAGTAAATAGAGATGGGAATAAAGGTTGGTTGAGAAGTTGTGAGGTTCCTTCCAGGTGACCAGGATATACAACGGATCCATGAAGAGCTTGCACCACAGAAGAGTGAACTCTGCATCGCTGAGAGGTTCTACTAGATGAGGGAAGAAGAACTGGAATGGACGGACACTAGAGCCTGAATGAGAGACTGTTTGGGTGGACGCCCAGATGAAGATATGGACTTCGCCGAACATGTCATCGGAAGATTTCTGATTTAATGATGTGTTTGAGTGCAAAGATTGTGGTATGAAATAAGGGGTGGCGTGTTACAGTTTGAGCTGGGTGCCCCCCTGCAGTGTTTACTTCCTGTGTCCATAGGTCCAGCCCAGAGGGGTGGACACAGGAAATTATGTAGTATTTCATACCACAATCCTTTGCACCACTATAAGATCCAGTGCGGAGTCTAGCACTATCTCTTTCTTCCTCCTCCGTCAGCGGTAACTGGGGAGATGTCTTCCTGGCTTTGGGCTGGCTAGGCCCAAGGCCCGGGGAGATGGGCAGTCTCAGATCTGGCCAGCTGAGACTAGCCTAGCAGTGGGAGGAAGAAGGAGCCCTGGGGTCTTGGGTGTACCCTCCAGGTGGGGATGGGATCTCTCTGGGTCTGCTGTGGGATTTTTCTTTATCACTGTGCTTTTGCTTTTCTGTAAAAGTTCACTACTTTCTGTTTAAACTTTCCATCACTTTTGCAATAAGTTTGTCTGAGTGTTTTATTGTTGCCAGGGGTGGGGAAGGGGCTGCCTCAACCCAGGACATCAGTATATAGCCACTGTTCTGCTGACTTCATTTGGAATTTCCCCTATGTCGAGGGTTGAGGGGAAGGCCTCAAGCCTTCTTCCCCCCTGTAAGTGAAGGGAAAGAAAAAAATGGAAGAAAACCCCAGCCGGATGAGCAATAGGAAATGTGCTGTATTTACAAAGCAGTTTAGGAAATGCAGGGAATATATACACAATTTACAGTATTTACAATATATACAGAAATATACAACAAAGTAACACAGGAATAAGATACCTCTCCCCTGCCAGGAGGAAGGGTTTTCCCCCCTGTACCCCCTTCTCTCCCCTTTTTCCCCAAAGAGGGTTAGAAAGAGAGAAAAAGAGCAATTGTTAATTAAAGCAGAATATGTTGGATGTGAGGCGATCTGGCTGCGACATCTGACACCCCATTGATCGCCAGGGTTGATTTGGCTGATCTGGCTGGCTAGGCGGGTGTCCCCTTCCTCCCTCACCGCTCCATGTGCGTCCCTCCCGAAGCTGCGCGCTCTGTCAAAGAGGACGACCTTCCCCGATAGAGAGGGTACCATTCATTGGTCAAGGGTATACGGTAGCTGCGCTCCCCTGAAAGCTCAAGGTCCATTTGTGGGAGAGAGAACGTAGCGTAGTCAAGCTTCCAAGACTGCAGACACATCCAAGTGAGGCACTGCATGGGATTTTATTCAACAAGTCCAAGTGCCGAGTGCTGCACTTTGGCTACGGCAATCCCATGCAGAGCTATAGGCTGGGGTCGGAGTGGCTGGAGAGCTCCCAAACAGAGAGGGACCTGGGGGTGCTGATCGACAGCCACCTGAATATGAACCAACAGTGTGCCCAGGTGGCCAGGAGGGCCAATGGCATCCTGGCCTGCATTAGGAATAGTGTGGCCAGCAGGAGCAGGGAGGTCATAGTGCCCCTGTACTCTGCTTTGGTTAGGCCGCACCTTGAGTACTGTGTCCAGTTCTGGGCCCCTCAGTTTAAGAAAGACATCAAACACTTGAACGTGTCCAGAGAAGGGCAACAAGGCTGGTGAGAGGCCTTGAACACAAGCCCTATGAGGAGAAGCTGAGGGAGCTGGGATTGTTTAGCCTGGAAGAGGAGGCTCAGGGTGACCTCATTGCCTCTACAACTACCTGAAAGGTGGTTGTAGCCAGAAGAGGTTGGCCTCTTCTCCCAGGCAACCAGCACCAGAACAAGATGACACAGTCTCAAGCTGCGCCAGGAGGTTCAGACTCGAGGTGAGGAAGAAGAAGACTAGGAAGGTGTGGGCCCCTCAGAAAGGAAAATGGTGACATGGTCACAAGTGATGAGGAAAAGGCTGAGGTGCTTAATGCTTCTTTACCTCAGTCTTCAATGCAAGGACCTCTAGCCACACTCCTGATGTTATGGAAGTCAAAGCCAGGGACGGGGAGGAAGAACTGCCCATTGTAAGTGCAGATCAGGTTCGTGATCATCTGAAGAACCTGAAAGTGTTCAAGTCCATGGGGCCCAACGGGATACACCCACGGGTACTGAGAGAACTGGCAGATGAGGTTGCTAAACCCTCTCTATTATATTTCAAAAGTCATGGCAATCTGGTGAAGTCCCCACAGACTGGAAAAGGGGAAACATTGCCCCCATCTTCAAACAGGGTAAGAACGAGGAACCAGGGAACTACAGGCCAGTCAGTCTCACCTCTGTGCCTGGAAAGATCATGGAGCAGATCCTCCTGGAGTCACTACTCACTCAAAAGAATAGTGAAGAGGTGATTGGGAACAGTCAGCATGGCTTTGCCAAGGGCAAATCCTGCCTGACCAACCTGTTAACCAATCCTGCCTGACTTTGACAGGCTGGAGAGGTGGGCACAAGCCAACCTCATGAAGTTCAATAAGAGCAAGTGCAGGGTCCTGCATCTGGGTCGAGGCAATCCCAGGCACAAATACAGGCTGGGCAGTGACTGGCTGGAAAGTAGCCCTGAGGAGAGAGACTTGGGGGTGCTGGTGGACAAAAAGCTCAACATGAGCTCTCAATGTGCACTTGCAGCCCGCAAGGCCAATCAGATCCTGGGCTGCATCAGGAGAAGTGTGGCTAGCAGGTCGAGGGAGGTGAGCCTCCCCCTCTACTCAGCCCTGGTGAGACCCCACCTGGAGTACTGTGTCCAGTTCTGGAGCCCCTATTACAAGAGGGATGTGGAGGTGCTGGAGCGTGTCCAGAAGGGCCACAAGGATGATCAGAGGCTGGAGCACCTCTCCTATGAGGACAGACTGAAGGAGTTGGGGCTGTTCAGTCTGCAGAAGAGAAGGCCCGAGGTGACCTAATTGTGGCCTTCCAGTATCTGAAGGGGCCTACAGGAAGGCTGGGGAAGGACTTCTCAGGATCTCAGGTAGTGATAGGACTAGGGGAATGGAATGAAGCTGGGAGATTCAGGCTAGATGTGAGGAGGAGGTTCTTCACCATGAGAGTGGTGAAGCCCTGGAATGGGTTGTCCAGGGAGGTGGTCGAGGCCCCGTCCCTGGGGGGACGCTTATCTTAGTTTCATAGTTTCATAGTTTCATTCAGGGTTGGAAGGGACCACAAGGATCATCTAGTTCCAACCCCCCTGCCATGGGCAGGGAAACCCCACACTAGATCAGGCTGGACAGAGCCTCATCCAGCCTGCTCTTAAACACCCCCAGGGACGGGGCCTCGACCACCTCCCTGGACAACCCATTCCAGGGCTTCACCACTCTCATGGTGAAGAACCTCCTCCTCACATCTAGCCTGAATCTCCCCACCTCCAGTTTCATTCCATTCCCCCTAGTCCTATCACTACCTGACATCCTGAGCAGTCCCTCCCCAGCCTTCCTGTAGGCCCCCTTCAGATACTGGAAGGCCACAATTAGGTCACCTCGGAGCCTTCTCTTCTGCAGACTGAACAGCCCCAACTCCTTCAGTCTGTCCTCATAGGAGAGGTGCTCCAGCCCTCTGATCATCCTCGTGGCCCTTCTCTGGACACGCTCCAGCACCTCCACATCCCTCTTGTAATAGGGGCTCCAGAACTGGACACAGTACTCCAGATGGGGCTCACCAGGGGCTGAGTGGAGGGGAGGATCACCTCCCTCGACCTGCTAGCCACACTTCACCTGATGCAGCCCAGGATCTGATTGGCCTTGCGAGCTGCAAGTGCACATTGAGAGCTCATGTTGAGCTTTTTGTCCACCAGCACCCCCAAGTCTCTCTCCTCAGGGCTACTTTCCAGCCAGTCACTGCCCAGCCTGTATTTGTGCCTGGGATTGCCTCGACCCAGATGCAGGACCCTGCACTTGCGCTTATTGAACTTCATGAGGTTGGCTTGTGCCCACCTCTCCAGCCTGTCAAGGTCCCTCTGGATGGCCTCCCTTCCCTCCAGCGTGTCTGCTGCACCACACAGCTTGGTGGCATCAGCAAACTTGCTGAGGGTGCACTCAATGCCACTGTCCATGTCACCCACAAAGATGTTGAACAAGACAGGTCCCAGGACTGATCCCTGAGGGACTCCGCTTGTCACTGGCCTCCACTGGGACATGGAGCCATTGACAGCCACTCTTTGGGTGCGGCCATCAAGCCAGTTCCTTATCCATCTAGGGGTCCACCCATCAAACCCATGTGTCATCTGTTTGGAGACCAGGATGTGGGTGGGACAGTGTCGAAGGCTTTGCTCAGGTCCAGGTAAATGACATCAGTTGCTCGCCCTCATCTATTAATTTTGTCACCTGTTCATAGAAGGCAACCAGGTTGGTCAGGCAGGATTTGCCCTTGGCAAAGCCATGCTGACTGTTCCCAATCACCTCTTCACTATTCTGTCTGCGTCCATCCTGCCGCTGCACTCCCAGAAACTGAATTTCTGTGGTAAGTCCTTTCACCTTCATAGTGTCATAGTATAGTATCATAGTATTAGTCAGGGTTGGAAGGGACCACAAGGATCATCGAGTTCCTACCCCCCTTCCATGGGCAGGGGCACCCCACACTAGATGAGGTTGGCCAGAGCCTCGTCCTGCCTGGTCTTAAACACCTGCAGGGATGGGGCCTCAACCACCTGCCTAGACAACCCATTCCATGGTTTCACCATTCTCATGTTGAAGAACCTCCTCCTCACATCCAGCCTGAACCTTACCTCGATTAATGGGAAAACCTGCATTCAGAAGAATGTCATTGATTTTGTTGACTTTCTCAAAGACTTCCTCAGCAGTTTTACCCCAGACGATGATGTCATCGATAAACTGGATGTGTTCTGAGCACCACCTTTCTCCAGAGCATCATGGATTACTGCATGACAAATGCTTGAGCTGTGGATCCAGCCCACTGGCAAACTGTTGAAAGTGTACTGGATTCCTCACCAGGTGAAAGCAAACTTTGGCCTGCATTCCTCTGCTATGGGGATAGAGAAAATGCATTAGCATTATCTATGGTAGCATATGGAAGCATACGGAAGCATATGGAAGCCTTGTTGCAGCAGGAAATTTATGATGTAGTTGCCATCACAGAGACGTGGTGGGGACGACTCACATGACTGGAGCGCTGCAATTGAAGGCTACAGGCTCTTCAGGAGAGACAGGCAAGGAAGAAGGGGTGGAGGGGTGGCCCTGTACGTCAGGGAGGCACTAGATGCCATTGAGACGGAGATTAGGGACGATCGGGTTGAATCCTTGGCGGTAAGAATTAGAGGGAAGACCAGCAGGGCACACACCCTGGTTGGAGTGTTTTATAAACCACCCAACCAGGAGGAAGATGTTGATGAAGTATTCTATAGGCAGCTTAAGGCTGTCTCAAGATCTCTGGACCTTGTTCTCATGGGCGACTTCAACCTGCCTGACATCTGCTGGGATCTCAACACAGCACAGAGGAGACAGTCTAGGAGGTTCTTAGAATGCATGGAGGACAGCTTCTTATCCCAGGTGCTGTGAGAACCTACCAGGGGCAAGGCTATGCTTGACCTCCTCTTCACCAACAGGGAAGGGCTGGTGGGTGATGTGGTGGTCGGAGGGTGTTTGGGGTCCAGTGACCACAAGATAATTGAATTTCCGGATTTTGGTCAATCTAAGAGGGGTAGCCAGACCTCCACTCTGGACTTCTGGAAGGCAGACTTCAGGTTACTCAAGGAACTAATTCAGAAGGTTCCTTGGGAAACAGGAAGGACTGGTGGGTGATGTGGTGGTTGGAGGGTGTTTGGGGTCCAGTGACCACGAGATAATTGAATTCTCATTTTTTGGTCAAGCCAATAGGGGCAGCAAGAAGACCTCCACTCTGGACTTCCGGAGGGCAGACTTCAGGTTACTCAAGGAACTAATTCAGAGGGTTCCTTGGGATAAAGCCCTTAAAACAAAGGGTCCAGGAGAGCTGGACCTACTTCAAGGAAGAATTGTTGAAGGCTCAGGGACAGGCTGTGCCAATGTGCTGGAAGATGAGCCGCCGGGGCAGACGGCCAGCCTGGATGGTTAAAGAACTTTTAATGGAACTGAGGGCGAAAAAGAGGGTGTACCACCTTTGGAAGAGAGGGGAGGCAACCCACAGAATGTTTAAGGATGTTGCTAGGTCTTGTAGGAAGAAAATTAGGGAGGCAAAAGCACATTTGGAGCTGAAACTGGCCTCTACTGTGAAGGACAACAAAAAGTCCTTCTATAAATACATTAATAGCAAGAGGAAGGGAAAGGACAGCCTCCACTCCTTGGTGGACATGGAGGGGAACATTGTAACATAGGATGAGGAAAAGGCAGAGATACTTAACACCTTCTTTGCCTCAATTTTTACTAGAAGGACAGAACGTCTTCCTGACAGCTGGCCTGCAGAGCTGGCAGAAGGAGCCAGGGAGCTGCACAGTTTCCCTATGTTCCATGAGGAGGTGGTTGGAACTCTCCTTAGCAGCTTGGATCCCCACAAGTCCATGGGACCAGATGGGATTCGTACTAGGGTGCTGAGAGAGCTGGCAGACGAGCTGGCCAAGCCACTCTCCATAATTTTCCAGCAGTCCTGGCTCAGTGCAGACGTCCCAGAGGACTGGAAGCTGGCCAACGTGGTGCCCATCCACAAGAAGGGCCGGTTGGATGAACCAGGGAATTATAGGCCTGTCAGCCTGACCTCAGTGCCAGGTAAGATCATGGAACAGGCCATCCTGAGTGCAATCACACAGCACTTACAGGATGGCCAAGGGATCAGGCCTAGCCAGCATGGATTTAGGAAGGGCAGGTCCTGCCTGACCAACCTGATCTCTTTCTATGATCAGGTGACCCTCCTGGTGGATGTGGGAGGCCTGTGCAGGTAGTCTACCTGGACTTCAGCAAGGCCTTTGACACCGTCCCCATAGCAAACTCCTGACCAAGCTGTCAGCCCATGGCTTGGACGGGAGCACACTGCGATGGGTTAGGAATTGGCTGGAGGGCCGAGCCCAGAGAGTGGTGGTGAATGGTGCCACATCCAGCTGTCAGCCAGTCACTAGTGGTGTGCCCCAAGGATCAGTGCTGGGCCCTGTGCTCTTTAACATCTTTATTGATGATCTGGATGAGGGCATTGAGTCTATCATCAGTAAATTTGCGGACGACACCAAGCTGGGCGCAAGAGTTGATCTGCTGGAGGGTAGAGAGGCTCTGCAGAGGGACCTCGACAGGCTGGACAGATGGGCAGAATCCAGCGGCATGAGATTTAACACATCCAAGTGCCGGGTTCTGCACATTGGCCACAACAACCCCATGCAGTGCTACAGGCTGGGGTCAGAGTGGCTGGAGAGCTGCCAGGCAGAGAGGGACCTGGGGGTATTGGTTGATGGTAGGCTGAACATGAGCCTGCAGTGTGCCCAGGCAGCCAAGAGGGCCAATGGCATCCTGGCCTGCATCAGGAACAGTGTGGCCAGCAGGAGCAGGGAGGTCATTCTGCCCCTGTATACTGCACTGGTTAGGCCACACCTCGAGTACTGTGTCCAGTTCTGGGCCCCTTAGTTTAGGAAGGATGTTGACTTGCTGGAACGAGTCCAGAGAAGAGCAACAAAGTTGGTGAGGGTTTGGAACACAAGCCCTATGAGGAAAGACTGAGGGAGCTGGGGTTGCTCAGCCTGGAGGCGGAGACTCAGGGGTGACTTTATCACTCTCTACAACTACCTGAAGGGAGGTTGTAGACAGGCTGATGATGGTCTCTTCTCCCAGGCAGCCAGTACCAGAACAAGAGGACACAGTCTCAGGCTGCGCCAGGGGAGGTTCAGGTTGGATGTTAGGAAGAAGTTCTATACAGAAAGAGCGATTGCGCTATGGAATGGGCTGCCCGGGGAGGTGGTGGAGTCGCCGTCATTGAAGGTGTTCAGGAGGAGACTTGATGGGGTGCTTGGTGCCATGGGTTAGTTGTTTAGGTGGGTTGGATTGGTTGAATGGTTGGACACGATGATCTTGAAGGCCTCTTCCAACCTGATTTGGTTTATTCTATTCTAAATACCATTTGGCATCTTTGGATTCCATCTTATACTGGTGTTCCATTATGTCTGGTACTGCGGCACCCATAGGTGGAGTTACTTCATTCAGGGCTCGGTAGTCTACTGTCAGACGCCAGTCTCCATTCTGCTTCCGCACAGGCCACACTGGACTGTTGAAAGGTGAATGAGTTTTGCTGACGACTTTCTGACTCTCTAACTGACAAATCAGATTCTGAATGGGCAAGAGAGCGTCACAGTTGGTTCTGTATTATTTGTGATGCACAGTCTGAGAAGCAACCATCAATTTAATGTCCTGTATCTTGTGTTGTCCCACAACTGCAGATTCATCAGAAAGCTCAGGTCTAAAAGATAGCTTCAGTTTTTGTCCATCAGTTTCTACAGAAGCTACTCCAAAACCCATTTGTAACCTCCAGGGTCTTTGAAATGCCCTTCTCTCAGAAAATCAATTCCCAAAATACAAGGTGCATCAGGTCCGGTCACAACTGTATGCTTCCTCCACTGTTTACCAGTTAAACTTTTATTAACCTCCACCTTCCTTAACTCTTGAGATCCACCAGTGACTCCCAGAATAGTTATAGACTGTGATCCCTGATAATTTGATGGTATTATGGTGCACTGAGCTCCTGTGTCAACCAAGGCCCTGGACTTCTGAAATTGTGAAGTGCCAGGCCACTGGATGTACACATCCCAATAGATTCTGTTATTTCTGTTATCCCTCTCCTCCCCCTGGCGGGAGGCAGGGCACCCCTAGTTATGGGGAACATGCCCACATGTGCATTGAGCACAGTGTGCAGTGTTAGAACTGGAGCCACTGTTGGAGCTATTATAGTGGTTCTGGGGAACACAGGAAGTAACAGCTACCCTTCTGGTATTGCTACCTCGGGTTCTGCCACTTTGCAGTTCCCTCAGTCTCCTGAAAAGATTAGAAATTGGTTGGCCATCCCACTGGTTCATGTTCTCACCAAACTGATCACGCAAAGTTATCCAAATAATCCTACGTAATTGCCTTGGTGGTCTGCTTTGGTTTGATCTGTTTTGGAATGACCTCCTTGCAGGACGTCTTTTCCTCACAGATGAAACTTATATCCACCTGGAGGAAGTACTGGCATTATCTTTTTGTGCCAATTATCACAGTATCACAGTATCACAGTATCACTTAGGTTGGAAAGGACCTCGGGGATCATCGAGTCCAACCTATCAACACAGATCCCATGCCTAGACCATGGCACCAAGTGCCACGTCCAATCTCCCCTTGAACGCCTCCAGGGTCGATGAATCAACCACCTCCCTGGGCAACCTGTTCCAATGCCGAAAGACTTGCTCGGTGAAAAACTTCCTCCTCACCTCGAGTCTGAACCTCCCCTGGCGCAGCTTGAGACTGTGTCCCATTGTTCTGGTGCTGGCTGCCTGGGAGAAGAGGCCAACCCCCTCCTGGCTACAACCACCCTTCAGGTAGTTGTAGAGGGCAATGAGGTCACCCCTGAGCCTCCTCTTCTCCAGGCTAAACAATCACACCTCCCTCAGCCTCTCCTCGTAGGGCTTGTGTTCAAGGCCTCTCACCAGCCTTGTTGCCCTTCTCTGGACACGCTCAAGTGTTTCGATGTCCTTCTTAAACTGAGGGGCCCAGAACTGGACACAGTACTCAAGGTGCGGCCTAACCAAAGCAGAGTACAGGGGCACTATGACCTCCCTGCTCCTGCTGGCCACACTATTCCTAATGCAGGCCAGGATGCCATTGGCCCTCCTGACCACCTGGGCACACTGGTGGCTCATATTCAGGTGGTTGTCAATCAGCACACCCAGGTCCCTCTCTGTTTGGGAGCTCTCCAGCCACTCCGACCCCAGCCTATAGCTCTGCATGGGATTGCCGTAGCCAAAGTGCAGCACTCAGCACTTGGACTTGTTGAATGACATCCCATTGGACTCTGCCCATCTGTCCAGTCGGTCGAGGTCCCTCTGCAGAGCCTTTCTACCCTCTAACTGACTAACATCTGCCCCTAACTTGGTGTCATCTGCAAACTTGCTGATGACTGACTCTACCCCTTCATCCAGATCATCGATGAATATGTTGAAGAGGACAGGGCCCAGCACTGATCCCTGGGGGACACCACTGGTGACTGGCCTCCAGCTGGATGTGGCACCGTTCACTACCACTCTCTGGGCCCGGCCCTCCAGCCAGTTCCTAACCCAGCACAGAGTGTAATGGTCCAATCCACGGGCTGACAGCTTAGTCAGCAGTTTGCTGTGGGGACGGTGTCAAAGGCCTTGCTGAAGTCTAGGTAGACCACATCCACAGGCCTCCCCACATCCACCAGGCGGGTCACCTGATCATAGAAAGAGATCAGGTTGGAGAGGCAGGATCTGCCCTTCCTGAATCCATGTTGGCTGGACCTGAGCCCTTGGCCATCCTTCAGGTGCGCAGTTATTGCCGCCAGGATAATCTGCTCCATCACTTTCCCTGGTACTGAGGTCAGGCTGACCGGCCTGTAGTTTCCAGGTTCCTCCATCCGACCCTTCTTGTGGATGGGGACCATGTTGGCCAGTTTCCAGTCATCTGGGACCTCACCTGTGAGCCAGGACTGGAGGAAAATGATGGAGAGTGGCCTAGCTAGCACATCTGCCAGCTCTCTCAGCACCCTAGGATGGATCCCATCCGGTCCCATGGACTTGTGAATATCCAAGTGGCTCAGCAGGTTCTGAACTAACTCCTCATGGATTTCCGGGGCATCACACTGCTCCCCGACCCCATCGCCCAGCTCCGGAGGCCACTCGTCCTGAACTCCTGCCTTGCTGTTAAAAATTGAGGCAAAGAAGGTGTTCAGGACCTCAGCTTTCTCCTCATCCTCAGTCACCGTGTTCCCCTCCAGGTCCACTAGGGAGTGCAGGTTCTTCCTGCCCCTCTTCTTATTGTTAATATATTTATAAAAATGCTTTTTATTGTCTTTGACTGAGGTGGCCAGCTTCAGTTCCAGCTGGGCCTTAGCCTCCCTAATTTTATTCCTACATAATCTAACAGCTTCCTTGAACATACCTCGAGAAGCCTTCCCCTCCTTCCAAAGGTGATACAGCCTCCTCTTCCCCCTTAAATCCTCCAGGAGCTGCTTGTTCATCCAGGCCGGTCGCCTTCCCCGCCGGCTTGCCTTCCGGCACGTGGGAACCGCCAATTCCTGTGCCTTCAAGAGCTCCTGTTTGAAGTAGGTCCCACCCTCCTGAACCCCTTGGTTCATGAGGGCTGGTACCAGGAACTTTACAAACAAGTTTCTTAAATAGGCTGAAGTTCGCCCTTCGGAAGTCCAAGGTGAAGGTTCTGTTGGTGCTCCTCCCTATCTCCCTGCATATTGAAAACTTCACTATCTCGTGGTCACTGCACCCTAGGCAGCCTCCCACGATCACGTCTCCCACCAGCCCTTCCCTATTGGAGAACAGCAGGTCAAGCAGAGCCTGTCCCCTGGTAGGCTCGCTTAACAGCTGTGTCAGGAAGCAGTCCTCCATTTGCTCCAGGAATCTTCTGGACTGCCTCCTCCCTGCTGAATGAAGTTCCCAGCAGATATCTGGGAGGTTGAAGTCACCAACAAGGACAAGATCTGATGATCTTGAGACGGCCTCCAGCTGCTTGTAGAACAACTCATCAGCCGCCTCATCCTGGTTGGGTGGTCTGTAACAGATTCCAATCAGGATGTCAGACTTGTTAGGTTGTCCTCTGATTTTGACCCACAGGCTCTCAACTCCCTCATCTTCCACCTCAAGTTGTGTGGCAGAGATTGACTCTCTAATATACAGAGCCACCCCTCCTCCTCTTCTCCCTTGCCTGTCTCTCCTAAAGAGCCTGTAACCCCCATTGTAGCACTCCAATCGTGGGTGCTGTCCCCCAAGTTTCTGAGATGGCGACTACATCATAGTCGCCCTGATGGATTAGGACCTCCAACTCCTCTTGCTTGTTGCCCAGGCTGCGTGCATTGGTGTACATGCATCGCAACTGGGTTCCTGACTTCTCAACTGACCCTACCTTGCGCCCTACTCTTACCTCTGCAGAGGGACCGATTGCCTCACCCACCCCCCCTTCAGACCTAGTTTAAAGCCCTCCTAATGAGCCCTGCCAACTCCAGTGCCAGGACTCTCTTACCCCTTCTAGATAGATGCACCCCATCAGGACCCAGCAGGTCAGGTGCAGTGAAAGTTGCCCCATGGTCATAGAACCCAAAGTTCTGCCTCTGGCACCATCCCCTGAGCCAATTGTTGATGGTATGGGTTCTCCCATTCCTCTCAGTGTACACCCCTGATACTGAGGGAACTGAGCAGAACACCACTTGAGCTCCTGCCCCATCAATCAATTGTCCAAGGGCCCTGAATTCCTTCTTAATTGCCCTGGTACCCTTCCTGTCAATCTCATCACTCCCAGCCTGTATTACCATCAGAGGGTAATAGTCAGTGGGCTGGATTAATTTAGAGATTCTCTCCGCAATGTCCCTAACCCCTGCCCCTGGTAGGGAGCAGACCTCCCTGTGGGATGGGTCGGGACGACATATGGGTCCCTCAGTACCCCCCAGGAGAGAGTCCCCTACAACTATAACCCTTCTCCTTTTCTTTGTGGAGCTGGTTGTTATAGCTGGTGGGGACCGCTTGGGCTTAGGTTTCCCCCCAGAGCTGGTCGTTACAGCTGGTGGGGTCCGCTTGGCCTTAGGCTCCCCTCTGGATGGCTGCTCCTCAGCCTCAGCCCTCTCTTCCTTACTGCCCTCAGCCTGCAGGGCCTCATACTTATTATGCAAGGGCAGCGGAGAAGGAGGAGAGGGTCGGGGTGGATTTCTCTTGCCACCCCTGGCAGGGACCTGTATCCATCCCTCTCCTCCTCCAGGAACCCTTCCCTCAGCAGGGAGATCTGCAGAGCCTTCTCCCACAAGTCTAACTCCCTTTCACTTTCCCTTATGGTCCTTCGCCTAGCTACCTCCTCCTTCAGCTCGGCCACTTCATCCTTCAGCTCTGCCACCAGGCTGAGGAGAAAATTCACCTGCTCACACCGGACACAGGTGTCCTCTCCCTCCCCCTCTATTCCAAGTGCCAGGCTGAAGCACTCTCTGCAGCTGACAGCCTGGACTCCAGCATGTTGGTAAAACAGCTCTGTCTGGGCAGATGCTGCTTTTTTACCCCTTGTCCGAGTGACAACCATGATGCAACGTTTAAGGTTTGGGTTTTCTGGTTTTCTGTTTGGGCTTTTTTTTTTTTTTTTTTTTTTTTATTGTCCCCCAGCTGCTAGACTACCTACCGAGCCAAAATGGCGCCGCGCGCACAGCCCGGGCGGCTTTTAAAACTGCCGCGGCTGACGTCAGGCTCCCGTGACCCGTGCAGGTTCTCGTGAGCACGATCCTGCCGGCTCCTCCCCTACCAGCAGTCCTCCCGACCCGCGAAGCCCCAAAAGGAAAGCAAAAGAAAAACCCCGAGAAACTCACAGCTTAAGCTGTATATAGAATCTTTCAGCTCTTTCATGCAATTCTCAATTTTTCCTGACAGTGTTTCAATGGCTGAAACCAAAGAAACACGTGTCATCCTATCCTCCAATTGTCTCATTTGATCACTGAATTGGCCAACCGTAGGAGGAGTTCCACCATAATTTCTTGCTACAATTCTGCTTGCCAAAATATTTGTATAATTAGAAGGAGCAAGCTTGATGAGCTTTTTAGCAGGACTAAATGGTGTGCCCGGTTGACGCTGTCCCTTTAAGAAAGGGAATATGGTGGACGGAAGTTGGTAAACGGAAGGAAGAGTCTAAACTAATTTTCATTGGGAGAGTGGGAGGAAGCACTATCTGGCCTGAGAGTGAAGTGGGCATTCCCAGCACTTCTCTGTCACTCTTGCTTCCGCTTCTCCAGGGTGCAGGAACTCTTCTCTGTGCTGGGCTTTCTGCCAAGGCCTCGGCCTTGAGGATAAGATAACCAGGTCTATATTAACTGCTTTCAATTAACACAAACTGCTTTTAACTTCTTTCTTTTCTCTTTCTCCCTCTTTTCCGAACTATTCTGGGGAAAGGGGGGAAGAGAGGGGAGAGCGGAGGTGGGGAAACCCCTCGGCCGAGGGGGGTTACTCTCATTTCTGTGTTACTCTGCTGTATATCTTTGTATATATTGTAGATATTGTAAATTTGTAAATATTCCCCTGCAAAACCCTGCACTGCTTTGTAAATATAGCTCCACTGCTTTGCTAATTCGGCTGGTGAGTTTTTTTTTCCTTTCCCTTCAATTTTTTTTTCCCTTTTACCTTACAAGGGGGAAGGGAAGAGGCTTCTCGGCCTTACCCTTTCACCCACCACATTTTTTTTATTGGCGCCCAACGTGCGGCAGATAATTAGTTTAATTTATTACTTGATTGATTTAGTGTTTTCCAGCTGAATTAGCAAACATGAAGGTCTTGTGGTTTGTGGAGCGATTATTCTTCTCAATTTTTGGGGCTCTGGTCTACAGATATTGTTTGGGTTTGCTTTTGGATTACCTAGGCAAATATTTGGTGCGGACAATTTATATGTGGGTTATGTATAGAGTTAAATTATGGTATGGAAAATGTATTAATTTATTATGGCCAGTGAGATACAGGAATGTTACCTCCACCACTCTCCCAATTGAGATAAAGGGTTTTAAGATTCCGCCTGAGGAGAGAGTAACTTTAGGTGATGCCTGGGACCCAAAGGTGATTTATGTGATGTGTATAATTCTGCTGCTGGTGATAACTAATGTGTTTTCTCTGTATTCCTTGTGGCGAGAGAAAAAGGTGTCCAGGGCGTGTTTTGTTATTAAAACTAGATCAAAAAGAAAACGCCGTGGCTCTCGATCAGTCCCAGAGTCATCTAGTGATGAGGACTGTGGAGAACCTGTGTCAGTCAAAAAGAAGGCTAAAAAGTTAATTGGTAAAGCAGCTCTAAATGACTTTGCTGATTCCAGCAAGCTGCCAAAGGCGGTGGCTGGTATCAACATGGCTCCTACTCCTTCTCCTTCTTCTTCTTCTCCATCGGCCATTAACGGAGCAACGTCACTTCCGCCTACTCCCTCGGTGGGACCAGAAGTCACTGCCCCAGCAGCTGATTTATCTCAGGACCTGTCAGCTTCCATTAAGGTGGCTGTCAATTCAAACACAGCTCCAGTTAAGGTGGCTCCTTTAAAGACTAGAGGTGCAAAGGCCAAAGATGGAGAAGAAGAGGAGCTGGAGACTGATCCTGGTGAGGGGCCCTCTACTCTAAGAGATCCTGCTCAGGAGGAAGAGGTGGTTTGTTTTAAAGATCTAGCTAACCTAGTGAGATCAAAGCAGGATACAGATGAAGCTAGGAAAGCAGCTGGCAAAGGTGGTTCTCAGCTTAAAGAGATCCTTAGGAGAATGACAGCAGGATTATATGGACAAAAAATTCAGGGAGACGAGGCGGAAGATGATATTTTGGAATGTTCTTCTCCACGGGAGGAATTGCGTGATGTCCGTAAAGATTTCACCAGGGCAGATAAGGAGCCAGTTCTAGCTTGGCTTAGTAGGTGTTATGATACAGGCGCTCCAGCTCTAACAGTTGGAGACAAGTCAGCAGCTCAGTTAGGAACTCTCTCAAGGGATAATGGAATAGATAGACATCTAGGCAGAGCTCTCGGTAAGGTTAGTCTCTGGATACGCCTTTTAATGGCGGTTGCCCTGAGATACCCTTCCCGAGATGATCTTCCATGGAATCCTAAACCCTGGACTACCATAGATGAGGGAATCAAGCGCTTGAGAGAATTTGCTGTTAGAGAGCTACTCTATGGTGAACATGAAACTCTGAATCCTGATGACATTCCTGTGGGCATTGGTCTTGCTAAAAAGATCATCAAACTTGCTCCTTCCAATTATGCAAACATTCTGGCAAGCAGAATTGTGTCAAGAAGTTATGGTGGAGCTTCTCCTACGGTTGGCCAATTCAGTGATCAAATGAGACAATTGGAGGATAGCATGACACGTGGTTCTTTGGTTTCAGCCATTGAAACTCTGTCTGGAAAAATTGAGAATTGCATGAGAGAGTTAAAAGATGAATTTAGAAATTCCATATCCCAATTGGCACAAAGGGATAATTCTAATTCTTCCTCCAGGTGGATACAAGTTTCATCTGTGAGGAATACACGTCCTCCAAGGAGGTCATTCCAAAACAGGTCATTCCAAAACAGGTCATTCCAAAACAGACCACCAAGGCAATCACGTAGAACTATTTGGATAACTCTGCGTGATCAGTTTGGTGAGAACATGAACCGCTGGGATGGCCAACCAACTTCTAATCTTTTCAGGAGACTGAGGGAATTGCAAAGTGGCAGAACCCGAGGTAGCAATACCAGAAGGGTAGCTGTTACTTCCACAGTTCCCCAGAACGACTCTTATGGCTCCAACAGTGGCTCCGGTTATAACATACAAAGTTATAACCCTGCAAACTATGTGCAATGCACATGTGCACATGTTCCCCATAACTAGGGGTGCCCTGCCTCCCGCCAGGGAGGAGAGGGATAACAGAGATAATAGAATCTATTGGGATGTGTACATCCAGTGGCCTGGCACTTCACAATTTCGGAAGTACAGGGCCTTGCTTGACACAGGAGCTCAATGCACCATAATACCATCAAATTATCAGGGATCAGAGTCTATAACTATTCTGGGAGTCACTGGTGGATCTCAAGAGTTAAGTAAGGTAGAGGTTAATATAAGTTTAACTGGTAAACAATGGAGGAAGCATACAGTTGTGACCGGACCTGATGCACCTTGTATTTTGGGAATTGATTTTCTGAGAGAAGGGCGTTTCAAAGACCCTAGAGGTTACAAATGGGCTTTTGGAGTAGCTTCAATAGAAATTGATGGACAAAAATTGAAGCTATCTGCCAGACCTGAACTTTCTGATGAATCTGCAGTTGTAGGACAACATAAGATACAGGACATTAAATTGCCGGTTGCTTCTCAGACTGTGCATCACAGACAATACAGAACCAACCGTGACTCTTTGTTGCCCATTCAGAATCTGATTCGTCAGTTGGAGAGTCAGAAAGTCGTCAGCAAAACTCATTCACCTTTCAACAGTCCAGTGTGGCCTGTGCGGAAGCAGAATGGAGACTGGCGTCTGACGGTGGACTACCGAGCCCTGAATGAAGTGACACCACCTATGAGTGCAGCAGTACCAGACATGATGGAGCTACAGTATGAGCTGGAATCCAAAGAGGCCAAATGGTATGCTACCATAGACATTGCTAATGCATTTTTCTCTATTCCCATAGCAGAGGAATGCAGGCCTCAGTTTGCTTTCACCTGGAGAGGAATCCAGTACACTTTCAACAGATTGCCAATGGGCTGGATCCACAGCTCAAGCATCTGTCATGCAGTAATCCACGATGCTCTGGAGAAAGGCGGTGCTCCAGAACACATCCAGTTCATCGATGATATCATCGTCTGGGGTAAAACTGCTGAGGAAGTCTTCGAGAAAGGTAACAAAATCATTGACATTCTTCTGAATGCAGGTTTTGCCATCAAACGAGACAAGGTGAAAGGACCTACCACAGAGATTCAGTTTCTGGGAGTGCGATGGCAGGATGGACGCCGACACATTCCAGTGGATGTGGTAAATAGAGTCTCTACCATGGCAAATCCCACAAACAAGCAAGAGACCCTACGTTTCTTGGGGATAGTGGGATTTTGGAGACTGCACATTCCTGGATACAGTCAGATTGTGAAACCTCTGTATGATGTGACTCGAAAGAGAAACCATTTCCACTGGGGACCTGAACAACAAGCAGCCTTTGACCAGATAAAGCAGGAGGTAATTCAAGCAATGGGTCTGGGACCTGTCCGAGATGGTCCAGACATTAAGAACATTTTGTATACGGCTGCAAGTGACAATGGTCCAACCTGGTGCTTGTGGCAAAAAGCTCCAGGTGAGACACGAGGACGACCTCTTGGTTTCTGGAGTCAAGGTTACAGAGGTTCAGAGGCTAATTATACTCCAACAGAGAAAGAAATCTTAGCTGCCTATGAAGGAGTAAAAGCATCTTCTGAAGTGATTGGAACTGAATCACAACTTCTTCTAGCTCCCAGATTACCAGTTTTGAATTGGATGTTCAAAGGCAAAGGCTCCACACCACATCATGCCACAGACTCCACATGGTCCAAGTGGATGGCTCTGATAACACAGAGAGCTCGAATGGGAAATCTTGAAAGACCTGGTCTAGTGGAGGTGATCTCAAGTTGGCCTGAAGGTACCAACTGTGCTAAACCTCCAGAGGAGAAAGTAACTCGTGCTGAGGAAGCTCCTCCTTACAATGACCTTTCTGATGATGAAAAGAAATATGCTTTGTTCACAGACGGTTCCTGTCGTCTTGTTGGAAACAAGCGAAGGTGGAAGTCCGCAGTGTGGAGTCCAACACGCCGAGTTGCAGAGGCGAAAGATGGAGAAGGAGAATCCAGTCAGTTCGCAGAGGTAAAAGCTGTCCAGCTAGCTCTCGACGTGGCTGAACGTGAGAGATGGCCAAAGCTTTATCTCTACACCGACTCATGGATGGTAGCCAATGCTCTATGGGGTTGGCTAAAGAACTGGAAGAAGAGTGGTTGGCAGAGGAAAGGAAAACCCATTTGGGCAGCCAACCTATGGCAGGACATTGCTGATCGAATCGAGAGAATTCCAGTGAAAGTGAGACACATCGATGCTCACATTCCTAAGAGCAAAGCTACTGAGGAACAGCAACACAACCATCAGGCAGATCTAGCTGCAAGAGTTTCTCAAGTAGACATGGACTCTAATCTTGATCTCGACTGGAAACACCGAGGTGAGATATTCTTAGCTCGGTGGGCTCACGATTCGTCAGGACATCAAGGCAGAGATGCAACATACCAATGGGCTCGTGACAGATCCATAGACATTTCCATGGATGCTATCACGCAAGTCATCCATGACTGTGACATTTGTGCTGCTATTAAGCAGGCAAAACGACTTAAGCCCTTGTGGTATGGTGACCGATGGTCCAAGTACAAGTATGGTGAAGCTTGGCAGATTGACTACATCACTCTACCACGTTCTCGTTCTGGTAAGCAATACGTGCTTACTATGGTAGAGGCAAACACTGGATGGTTGGAAACTTATCCAGTTCCACATGCAACTGCACGCAACACCATTCTCGGTCTGGAGAGACAAGTCCTGTGGAGACACGGAACTCCAGAGAGGATTGAGTCAGACAACGGAACTCATTTCAAGAACAACCTTGTAAAGAACTGGGCAAAAGAGCACGGTATTGAGTGGATATTCCACATTCCCTACTATGCACCAGCTTCAGGGAAGATTGAACGCTACAACGGTTTGTTGAAGACCACTCTTAAAGTCATGGGGGGTGGATCTTTGAAAAACTGGGAAAAACATTTAGCACAAGCAACCTGGCTGGTAAATAGTAGAGGTTCAGTGAACCGAGCTGGACCTGCACATTCAGATTGGCTACGGAAAGTAGAAGGTGATAGAGTTCCTGTTGTTAGAGAAAAGAATCTGTTAGGTAAAACTGTTTGGGTATTTTCACCCTCAGGAGAGGCTAAACCTGTCCGAGGGGTGGTTTCAGCTGAAGGTCCGGGTCACACTTATTGGGTAATGCGGGAGAATGGTGAAATTCAGTGTATTCCACAAAGAAATTTAACTTTAGCTGAAAAAGGTTAATTTCAAACTATTGTACAGCTACATCGCGCCCAAAAGAAGAATCAACGAGGAATCTACGGTGCACGAACCCTGAGATCCCTGAGAGCCCTGAGTCAACTAAGAGACCCTGAAATTTCCCTATTTCCCTTTTCTTTGCTTCTTCGGCGAAGAAATGAACTGTTTTCCATTTTTCTCATTTTCTGATTTTCTTGGACTTTTGAATCATCTACATCTGAGCATAGCCGGAATGGACTATGAACTCTATTCACGAACTGTAAATATCATCTTGGATTGGATGGACAGTATAAACAGCCAATGAAAATTGTTTAGAAGGGGTGGATTGTGCCCGGTTGACGCTGTCCCTTTAAGAAAGGGAATATGGTGGACGGAAGTTGGTAAACGGAAGGAAGAGTCTAAACTAATTTTCATTGGGAGAGTGGGAGGAAGCACTATCTGGCCTGAGAGTGAAGTGGGCATTCCCAGCACTCCTCTGTCACTCTTGCTTCCGCTTCTCCAGGGTGCAGGAACTCTTCTCTGTGCTGGGCTTTCTGCCAAGGCCTCGGCCTTGAGGATAAGATAACCAGGTCTATATTAACTGCTTTCAATTAACACAAACTGCTTTTAACTTCTTTCTTTTCTCTTTCTCCCTCTTTTCCGAACTATTCTGGGGAAAGGGGGGAAGAGAGGGGAGAGCGGAGGTGGGGAAACCCCTCGGCAAGGGGGGTTACTCTCATTTCTGTGTTACTCTGCTGTATATCTTTGTATATGTTGTAGATATTGTAAATTTGTAAATATTCCCCTGCAAAACCCTACACTGCTTTGTAAATATAGCTCCACTGCTTTGCTAATTCGGCTGGTGAGTTTTTTTTTCCTTTCCCTTCAATTTTTTTTTCCCTTTTACCTTACAAGGGGGAAGGGAAGAGGCTTCTCGGCCTTACCCTTTCACCCACCACAAATGGTCACATCATCTCATCTCAAAAATAGCTAAATCAGACTATATTTTAATCCATCACATTTTCACCATCACCCCTAGCACAAGCCTCCCCTCTTAACCTTATCTTTTCAACTTCCTGCTAAGATGCATGTTTAATGAAGAAAAAAATCTTCCTAATTTTCAAGTTCAGATCCAGCTCTCTCCCTATCACAGTCATCAGCTAATTTCCTTAAAATATCATCACATCATCAAAGGCAGCCCTGGGGACCGGTGTCCTAGCTTTTTCCTGTCTGACAGATGGAAGATTCCTTTCTTACAAGTTCAAAGCTCAAGGCTGACATGAGTCCTTTAGGGAACAATGTTCATTTTTTTCCAACTCAGTACCAAATCTAGGTCAACTATGGCACTAACTATAACAAAAAAAATCGAAAGAGTTTTCCTGTTGCACTGTCAATGCTCTTTAATGTTAACCTGAAGGGAGTACCCATTCCCTGTACAATTGAACTAATCAGGAACAAAAGTGCATATATGCATGTTACTTCATAGGTAGAACATTTGACCTCCATTGTTACCCGGTTTACTCTAGACAGAAATATCCATGTTATTTTTGTTTGGCCAGTTCCCCCCTCTTAGTTCCTTCTATGCTCTAACTAGATTGAAGGTCTCTTCCAACCTGGTCTATTCTATTCTATTCTATTCTAGATGTTAAAAAACAAACTGGTAAACTTCACTAATACAGCTACTTACCTCTAAAACTCAGTAATTAATCCCAAGTGGATGACAAATGTTACACAATTCTCTGCTTGGCTGCAGCCTGAAGAAGAATGGGCTCTGAATAAGTGAGGCTTTTGGGCTCAATCTGGAAAACATATGTTTCCCTTCCATCATTCAATCCATCAAAATGCAAAAAAAACGGTTTGGGAAAGGCACATGGCACATTTCAATACCATTCATTAACATTAATGTCCTTGTTATAAAGATATGTTTTATTTCCAAATAACAAGATTATTATGGGCATCTGGGAACATTTTGAATGACTGGAAAAAAAAAGGAATTTGGATCATAATTAATGATCAACATCCCATTTTAATCAAATGAAGCCATCATAATGTGTCATTCCTCTGGGGGAACAAGGATCTTTCACCTTCCTGGGGCCTGCAGAGGCCAGCAGTAGCTGTAAGCAATGCTGTGGCCTTTTACTTTAGAGAGAGAAAAAAATGGAATCTATCCATCAACAGGCTCACTTGTGACACTAAATACATAAAAGAAACTAAGTCTGATCAATGGAATGGAATGGAATGGAATGGAATGGAATGGAATGGAATGGAATGGAATGGAATAGAATAGAATAGAATAGAATAGAATAGAATAGAATAGAATAGAATAGAATAGAATAGAGCAGGTTGGAAGAGACCTTCAAGATCATCGCGTCCAACCTATCATCCAACACCACCCAACCAACTAAACCATGCAACCAAGCACCTCATCAAGTCTCCTCCTGAACACCTCCAGCAATGGCGACTCCACCGCCTCCCTGGGCAGCCCGCTCCAATGGGTAATCACTCTCTCTGTGTAAAACTTCCTCCTGACCTCCAACCTGAACCTCCCCTGGTGCAGCCTGAGACTGTGTCCTCTTGTTCTGGTACTGACTGCCTGGGAGAAGAGACCAACCTCTGCCTGTCTACAACCCCCCTTCAGGTAGTTGTAGACAGCAATAAGGTCACCCCTGAGTCTCCTTCTCTCCAGGCTAAGCAGCCCCAGCTCCCTCAGTCTCTCCTCATAGGGCTTGTGTTCCAAGCCCCTCACCAACTTTGTTGCCCTTCTCTGGACTCATTCCAGCAAGTCAACATCCTTCCTAAAGTGAGAGGCCCAGAACTGGACACAGGACTCAAGGTGTGGCCCAAACAGTGCAGCGTACAGGGGCAGAATGACCTCCCTGCTCCTGCTGGCCACACTGTTCCTGATGCAGGCCAGGATGCCATTGGCCCTCTTGGCTGCCTGGGCACACTGCAGGCTCATGTTCAGCCTACCATCAACCAATACCCCCAGGTCCCTCTCTGCCTGGCAGCTCTCCAGCCACTCTGACCCCAGCCTGTAGCACTGCATGGGGTTGTTGTGGCCAATGTGCAGAACCCGGCACTTGGATGTGTTAAATCTCATGCCGCTGGATTCTGCCCATCTGTCCAGCCTGTCGAGGTCCCTCTGCAGAGCCTCTCTACACTCCAGCAGATCAACTCTTGCCCCCATCTTGGTGTCGTCCGCAAATTTACTGATGATGGACTCAATGCCCTCATCCAGATCATCAATAAAGATGTTAAAGAGCACAGGGCCCAGCACTGATCCTTGGGGCACACCACTACTGACTGACCGCCAGCTGGATGTGGCACCATTCACCACCACTCTCTGGGCTCGGCCCTCCAGCCAGTTCCTAACCCATCGCAGTGTGCACCCCTCCATGCCATGGGCTGTCAGCTTGGCCAGGAGTTTGCTATGGGGACAGTGTCAAAGGCCTTGCTGAAGTCCAGGTAGACTACCTGCACAGGCCTCCCCACATCCACCAGGAGGGTCACCTGATCATAGAAAGAGATCAGGTTGGTCAGGCAGGACCTGCCCTTCCTAAATCCATGCTGGCTAGGCCTGATCCCTTGGCCATCCTGTAAGTGCTGTGTGATTGCACTCAGGATGGCCTGTTCCATGATCTTATAGTTTCATAGTTTCATTCAGGGTTGGAAGGGACCACAAGGATCATCCAGTTCCAACCCCCCTGCCATGGGCAGGGAAACCCCACACTAGATCAGGCTGGACAGAGCCTCATCCAGCCTGCTCTTAAACACCCCCAGGGACGGGGCCTCGACCACCTCCCTGGACAACCCATTCCAGGGTCTCACCACTCTCATGGTGAAGAACCTCCTCCTCACATCTAGCCTGAATCTCCCCACCTCCAGCTTCATTCCATTCCCCCTAGTCCTATCACTACCTGACATCCTGAGCAGTCCCTCCCCAGCCTTCCTGTAGGCCCCCTTCAGATACTGGAAGGCCACAATTAGGTCACCTCGGAGCCTTCTCTTCTGCAGACTGAACAGCCCCAACTCCTTCAGTCTGCTCTCATAGGAGAGGTGCTCCAGCCCTCTGATCATCCTTGTGGCCCTTCTCTGGACACGTTCCAGCACCTCCACATCCCTCTTGTAATAGGGGCTCCAGAACTGGACACAGTACTCCAGGTGGGGTCTCACCAGGGCTGAGTAGAGGGGGAGGATCACCTCCCTTGACCTGCTAGCCACACTTCTCCTGATGCAGCCCAGGATCTGATTGGCCTTGCGGGCTGCAAGTGCACATTGGGAGCTCATGTTGAGCTTTTTGTCCACCAGCACCCCCAAGTCTCTCTCCTCAGGGCTACTTTCCAGCCAGTCACTGCCCAGCCTGTATTTGTGCCTGGGATTGCCTCGACCCAGATGCAGGACCCTGCACTTGCTCTTATTGAACTTCATGAGGTTGGCTTGTGCCCACCTCTCCAGCCTGTCAAGGTCCCTCTGGATGGCCTCCCTTCCCTCCAGTGTGTCTGCTGCACCACACAGCTTGGTGTCATCAGCAAACTTGCTGAGGGTGCACTCAATGCCACTGTCCATGTCACCCACAAAGATGTTGAACAAGACAGGTCCCAGGACTGATCCCTGAGGGACTCCGCTTGTCACTGGCCTCCACTGGGACATGGAGCCATTGACAGCCACTCT
Organism: Melanerpes aurifrons; assembly: GCA_011125475.1. Classification (NCBI taxonomy): domain Eukaryota; kingdom Metazoa; phylum Chordata; class Aves; order Piciformes; family Picidae; genus Melanerpes; species Melanerpes aurifrons. The sequence goes on from WWNC01000173.1 coordinate 42,491, forward strand.
TTGGGTGCGGCCATCAAGCCAGTTCCTTATCCATCTAGTGGTCCACCCATCAAACCCATGTGTCACCAGTTTGGAGACCAGGATGTGGTGGGACAGTGTCAAAGGCTTTGCTCAGGTCTAGGTAAATGACATCAGTTGCTCGCCCCTCATCTATTAATGTTGTCACCTGCTCATAGAAGGCCACCAGGTTGGTCAGGCAGGATTTGCCCTTGGCAAAGCCATGCTGCCTGTTCCCAATTACCTCTTCACTATTCTTTTGAGTGAGTAGTGACTCCAGGAGGATCTGCTCCATGATCTTTCCAGGCACAGAGGTGAGACTGACTGGCCTGTAGTTCCCTGGTTCCTCCTTCTTACCCTTTTTGAAGATGGGGGCAATGTTTCCCCTTTTCCAGTCCGTGGGGACTTCACCAGATTGCCATGACTTTTGAAATATAACAGAGAGGGGTTTAGCAACCTCATCTGCCACTTCTCTTAGTACCCTTGGGTGTATCCCGTCGGGTCCCATGGACTTGAACACTTTCAGGTTCTTCAGATGATCACGAACCTGATCTGCACTTACAATGGGCAGTTCTTCCTCCCGTCCCTGGCTTTGACTTCCATAACATCAGGAGTGTGGCTAGAGGCCCTTGCAGTGAAGACTGAGGTAAAGAAGTTATTAAGTACCTCAGCCTTTTCCTCATCCCTTGTGACCATGTCACCATTTTCCTTTCTGAGGGGCCCACACCTTCCCTAGTCTTCTTCTTCCCATTAATATACCTGTAAAAGTTCTTAGTGTTCCCTCTAATCTCCCTGGCTAGATTCAATTCAAACTCTGCTTTGGCTTTCCTAACCAGGACTCTCGCTGCTCGGGCAGCTTCCTTATATTCCCCTGTTCTACCTGTCCTTCTCTCCACTTCCTGTAGAGTTTCCTTTTAAGTAATAGTGTGTCCAGTAGCTCCTTGCCCATCCAGGCAGGCCTCCTAGCATTCTTACCTGCTTTTCTCTTTGTTGGTACACAGAGCTCCTGGACACAGAGGAGGTGGTCCTTGAATACTGACCAGCTATCCTGGGTCCCTCTTCCCTCCAGGGCCTTGTCCCACGACACTTTGGCTAGCAGATCCCTGAAGCGATCAAAATCTGCACGCCTAAAGTCTAGGGTCGTGAGCTTGGAATACTTCCTCCTGATTGCCCTGAAGATGTTAAATTCAATTGCTTCATGGTCACTGCAGCCAAGGCCATCTCTGAGCCTCACATTGCTTACCAGCCCTTCCCTGTTGGTGAGAACAAGGTCCAGCATAGCACCATTTCTTGTTGGTTCCTCTACCATTTGGAGGAGGAAGTTGTCTTCTATGCAGTCCAGGAACATCCTGGATTGCTGGTGCCTTGCTGTGTTGTCCCTCCAGCAGATGTCCGGGTGGTTGAAATCACCCATGAGGACCAGGGCTTGTGACCTGGAAGCCGCTTCTATTTGCCTATGGAGGGCCTCATCTGCTTGGATCTGCTGGTCAGGTGGCCTGTAGGAGACCCCCACAGTAATATCTCCTTCCCCTGTCCTGCCTTTAATTTTAACCCATACGCTCTCAACTAGCTCATCATCTCTCCCCAGTTGGAGCTCCACTGATTCCAACTGGCTACTGACATAGAGGGCAACACCTCCTCCTCTCCTTCCCTGCCTATCCTTCCTAAAGAGTTTATATCCATCTATGCCTACATTCCAGTCATGGGATTCATCCCACCAAGTTTCAGTAACTGCCACTATGTCGTGGCATCCCAGCAGCACAGTGGCCCTTAACTCATCCTGTTTGTTGCCCAAGCTGCGCGCATTCGCATAGAAGCACTTCAGCTGGGCTGGCCCTGGCCTCCTCTTGTGCCAATTCCCTCGGTTTCCACAGAATGTCCTGGTGGATCATTCGTGGCTTGCCTCAGGGCAGCAAGTTGAGAGCCCTTACCATCTCTCCTTCTCTCTACTGCTGGTGAGCTGCCCCTCTGTTTGTCACCAGCCAGCAGGCGACTATAAACCCCTTCCCCCTTCAAATCTAGTTTAAAGCCCTATCAATGAGCCCTGCCAATTCCTGCCCCAGGATTCTTATCCCCCTCTGGGACAAGTGTGTCCCATGAGTTGTTTTCAGCTCAGGTGCCTTGAAAACCAATCCATGATTGTGAAACCCAAAGCCCTGTCGATGGCACCAGCCCCTGAGCCATGAATTGATCTGTCGGCCCTTCCTCAGTGTGTCCTCATCCATTGCTGACGTTAGAGGGATGGCTGAGAACACGACTTGAGCCCCTGATCCCTTTAGCATTTGCCCTAAAGTTCTGAAGTCTTTTTTAATAGATTGTGAGCCTCTCATTGTTACATCATCACTGCCCACCTGAAAGACCAGCAGTGGGTAGTAGTCTGAAGGACTCACGAGGTTGGGAATTCTATCTACAACGTCTTTTACTTGGGCACCAGGGAGGCAGCTGACCGCTCTATGAAATTGGTCTGGTCTGCATATTGGGCCCTCTGTTCCCCTCAGTAGGGAGTCTCCTATGACGATGACCCTGCGAGGTTTCTTTTCTGGGTAAGTTTTGATGGCTGGCCTGAGGCAACCTGTCATTGGTACAGCTTCTGACCTTCTTGAGTCCTCAGCCTCACCAATGACCTGTTCCTCCTGCAGAGCCTCATACCTGTTCTGTAACTGCACTGGAGGCAGCGTGCTGCTCACAGGAGCAGACTTCCTTTGTTTGCACTTCTTCCGTCGGGCAGAGACCTGTTCCCATTGGCCCTGCTCATGTGGGTTACTACAGGGAGGTTGAGAATCTTGCTTCTGGGGAGGTATCAAACTCCCTGTTCCCCTAAGTGTTACCCCCTGTTCTGGTTTAGAAGAGATTACGTTATGGGAATCGTCAATTTTCTGCTCACCATCTCTTCTAGCTCTTAGCCTTTCCACCTCTTCTTTTAGTTTGACCACCATGCTCATCAGATCACTGACCTGCTCACACCTGAAACAGCTGCTCCCTCCAGCCTCCATATCGAGTGCCAGGCTCCAGCACTCACTGCAGCCACCTACCTGAACATCTGCATGCTTGTGTGTGGTCTCTGTTTGGGTGCCCACTGTCCTTCTGCTAGCCTTTGCTCTAGTGGTGACCATCTTGCAGTAACCACCCTCTCCACACGGCTTTTTTTTTTTTTTTTTTTTTTTTTTTTTTTCCCCTGTCGGTGAGCAGCCGAGCTGCGCTGCTCAGCTGCCTCCTCTCTCCTCAGCCACGCGCTGGGTTCTGTTTGGTTTGCGCGCGGTCTCCGCGGCAGCCCCTCCCCAGCTGCGTCAGTGCCCTCCGGCAAGTAGGCAGTCTGAGCCCCTGCCCCTCCTCCTCTCTTCGGGAAGCCTCAAGCCACCAGCCCCTTACCGCCTGAAAAGCAAGGGAATCAAAGCCAAAAGCCAAACTCCCAGAGCTGCGCTGCTCAGCTGCCTCCTCTCTCCTCAGCCACGCGCTGGGTTCTGTTTGGTTTGCGCGCGGTCTCCGCGGCAACCCCTCCCCCAGCTGCGTCAGTGCCCTCCGGCAAGTAGGCAGTCTGAGCCCCCTGCCCCTCCTCCTCTCTTCGGGAAGCCTCAAGCCACCAGCCCCTTACCGCCTGAAAAGCAAGGGAATCAAAGCCAAAAGCCAAACTCCCAGAGCTGCGCTGCTCAGCTGCCTCCTCTCTCCTCAGCCACGCGCTGGGTTCATCTTGCCTGGCACTGAGGTCAGGCTGACAGGCCTATAATTCCCTGGCTCATCCAACCGGCCCTTCTTGTGGATGGGCACCACGTTGGCCAGCTTCCAGTCCTCTGGGACGTCTGCACTGTGCCAGGACTGCTGGAAAATTATGGAGAGTGGCTTGGCCAGCTCGTCTGCCAGCTCTCTCAGCACCCTAGTACGAATCCCATCTGGTCCCATGGACTTGTGGGGATCCAAGCTGCTAAGGAGAGTTCCAACCTGTTCCAGCTGTCAGGAAGACATTCTGTCCTGCTAGTAAAAATTGAGACAAAGAAGGTGTTAAGTATCTCTGCCTTTTCCTCATCCTTTGTTACAACATTCCCCTCCGTGTCCGCCAAGGCTCAGTAGCTGATCGGGACCGCTCGTCCGGAACCGCTCCGGAGCTGGGCGACGGGGTCGGGGAGCAGTGTAATGCCCCGGAAATCCATGAGGAGTTAGTTCGGGACCTGCTGAGCCACTTGGATATTCACAAGTCCATGGGACCAGATGGGATCCATCCTAGGGTGCTGAGAGAGTTGGCAGATGTGCTAGCTAGGCCACTCTCCATTATTTTCCTCCAGTCCTGGCTCACAGGTGAGGTCCCAGATGACTGGAAACTGGCCAATGTGGTCCCCATCCACAAGAAGGGTCGGATGGAGGAACCTGGAAACTACAGGACGGTCAGCCTGACCTCAGTGCCAGGGAAAGTGATGGAGCAGATTATCCTGGCGGCAATAACTGTGCACCTGAAGGATGGCCAAGGGCTCAGGTCCAGCCAACATGGATTCAGGAAGGGCAGATCCTGCCTCTCCAACCTGATCTCTTTCTATGATCAGGTGACCCGCCTGGTGGATGTGGGGAGGCCTGTGGATGTGGTCTACCTGGACTTCAGCAAGGCCTTTGACACCGTCCCCCACAGCAAACTGCTGACTAAGCTGTCAGCCCGTGGATTGGACCATTACACTCTGTGCTGGGTTAGGAGCTGGCTGGAGGGCCGGGCCCAGAGAGTGGTAGTGAACGGTGCCACATCCAGCTGGAGGCCAGTCACCAGTGGTATCCCCCAGGGATCAGTGCTGGGCCCTGTCCTCTTCAACATCTTCATCGATGATCTGGATGAAGGGGTAGAGTCAGTCATCAGCAAGTTTGCAGATGACACAAAGTTAGGGGCAGATGTTAGTCAGTTAGAGGGTAGAAAGGCTCTGCAGAGGGACCTCGACCGACTGGACAGATGGGCAGAGTCCAATGGGATGTCATTCAACAAGTCCAAGTGCTGAGTGCTGCACTTTGGCTACGGCAATCCCATGCAGAGCTATAGGCTGGGGTCGGAGTGGCTGGAGAGCTCCCAAACAGAGAGGGACCTGGGTGTGCTGATTGACAACCACCTGAATATGAGCCACCAGTGTGCCCAGGTGGTCAGGAGGGCCAATGGCATCCTGGCCTGCATTAGGAATAGTGTGGTGTGGCGGTTGACGTTGTCCCCTTAAGAAAGGGAATATGGTGGACGGAAGTTGGTAAACGGAAGGAATAGTCTAAACTAATTTCATTGGTGAAGTGGGAGGAAGCACCTTCTGAACTGGGAGATATCCTGGGCACTCCGGGAACTTCTCGGTCAGTCGTGCTTCCGCCTCTCCTTCGTGCTGCAGCTCTTTCTCTGCTGGGCTTTCTGCCAAGACTTCGGCCTTGAAACCGATAAGATAGAAGACCTGTATTGACTCCTTTCCAATTAACACAAAACTGCTTTTAACTTCTTTCTTTCTTCTTTCTCCCTCTTTCTAACCTATTCTGGGGAAAGGGGGGGGAGAGAGGGGAGAGCGGAGGTGGGGAATCCCCTCTGGCGAGGGGGGGTTACTCTCATTTCTGTGTTACTCTGTTGTATATCTTTGTATATATTGTAGATATTGTAAATTTCTAAATATTCCCCTGCAAATCCTACATTGCTTTGTAAATATAAGCTCCACTGCTTTGCTAATTCAGCTGGTGAGTTTTTTTTCCTTTCCCTTTAATTTTTCTTTCCCTTTACTTACAGGGGGGAGGGAAGAGGCTTCTTGGCCTTACCCCTTCCAACCCACCACATGTGGCCAGCAGGAGCAGGGAGGTCATAGTGCCCCTGTACTCTGCTTTGGTTAGGCCGCACCTTGAGTACTGTGTCCAGTTCTGGGCCCCTCAGTTTAAGAAAGACATCGAAACACTTGAACGTGTCCAGAGAAGGGCAACAAGGCTGGTGAGAGGCCTTGAACACAAGCCCTATGAGGAGAAGCTGAGGGAGCTGGGATTGTTTAGCCTGGAGAAGAGGAGGCTCAGGGGTGACCTCATTACTCTCTACAACTACCTGAAGGGGGGTTGTAAACAGGCAGAGGTTGGTCTCTTCTCCCAGGCAGCCAGCACCAGAACAAGAGGACACAGTCTCAGGCTGCGCCAGGGGAAGTTCAGGCTGGAGGTCAGGAGGAAGTTTTACACGGAGAGTGATTGCCCATTGGAATGGGCTGCCTGGGGAGGTGGTGGAGTCGCCGTCACTGGAGGTGTTCAGGAGGAGACTTGACAGGGTGCTTGGTTACATGGGTTAGTTGATTAGGTGGTGTTGGGTGATAGGTTGGACGTGATGATCTTGAAGGTCTCTTCCAACCTGGTTTATTGTATTGTATTGTATTATTGTATTGTATTGTACTGGGGTGTGGCAATGCCAGCGACGAGCAGTGTGAGCAATCTGGCAGTCCAGGCCTAGAGCCTGACATGGTGGTAGGCCATAAATGCAGAATCAGCTAGCAGTGTAGCAAAACAGTGCTGTGCCTGCAGCATGTAACTAAAACAAGACACTGGTAGCTATAAACATGGACAGTTATCTTGGGACAACAGGACATGCACCTGCATCAACAACCTCGTTGTGTCATTAGTAGTTGGACCAATAATCTGTAATAGTGCAATGTGTGGTCACTCATAGGGAACCAATGGAGCTATGCCAACGAGGCTCTCCGAGTTTATATAAGTTGTAGCAGTTGCCTTGCTACGCACTTCTGCCTTTCCTGTCTCCTGTTTCTTCTACACTTTACAGTGCTATACTTGCACTACAGGCCTGCTCCATAGGCCTGCACCTCAGGCCTGCACCATAGGCCTGCAAGACTGGAACAATAAAGGAACAATACTCGATCACATTGGTCAGCTGTATTGATTCCTATCTCCGTCGCCCCATTACAGGGGGGGAACCCTCCTCCAGAGGGGGAGGGAATTTTGTTCCTGTATTATTGGTTTTTTTACTTTGCTGTATATATTTCTGTGTATATATTGTAAATACTGTAAATTGTGTATATATACCCTGCATTCCCTAAAAAATTGCTTGTAAATATAGCATTTCCCTTTTTTGCTTCTCCGGCTGTGGCTAGCTGTGGTTGTTATTTCTTTTTTTCTCTTTGTGGGGGAAGAAGGCTGGGCCTTCCTCTCAAACCCATGACAGAGCCTTTTTCCGAGGATGCAAAGGGAATGGATATTGGAGAGCCTCTTGAAGTAGTGCAACCCTCTTTCGTAGCTGCCATGGTTGATTTTGCTGATTCCCAGCTCTCCTGTCTTCACAGAACATGTCCACAGGGCTGAGGCTTGACGTGTTGTGTGCTCTTGTTACAGCAAGTTGGGTAGACCATTACATAGTCAATCTCCTGATTCAGAGCAGATGTTAGGACTGCTTTATTTCTTGCCTGATTCATTTATTATTTTTTTAATTTCTTTTTGGTAGGACTAGGGGCATAGCTTCTAGTCACATCCTTTTACCTTACTTCTTGTGCTGGAACCAGAGACCTTGTCCTGTCTCTGAAAAGGGATTTCTACATTTATGCCAGAGTGCACTAACCCTGCAACATACTGAGTATCTTCAACCTCTATTAAAACCAAGTAAAGCCAGATTGTAAATGAGAAATATCTAAGATGAGAATTGAGACAACTGTGGTGTTTTCTTGCTTGTTTGGACTTGATGATCTTGGACATCTCTTCCTACCTGGTTGATTCTGTGATTCTGTATTTGTTTGTTTGTTAGGCTTTGTTGTTTGTTTGTGGGTTTTCTTTTGTTTGCTTGATTGTTTTTTATAGTTGTCAAAATTTTCACCATAGTAAAAGAGAGGACAATACCTACTTTGATATTCCTTCTATGTGAAGTAAATCAACAAACAAGATAAACAGACTGACTTGTGGTGAATGCAACTATGACATGTCATGGAAAATTTTGATGCTCTGAAGGCACAGTCTGTGTCAATTCTTAGCACCAATGTTAGCTTTGAGGATGCAATATCCTGTGTGTATCTAGTAAGATATAGGGATGTGAGATAATTGTTCATACATAGGATATGACATTCTTTGGGTGGATCATACTTAGATGCTGTGTATTTCAATCCTCTTTCTTGATTTAAGAATAGAGGGCTTCTTTGTATATGGTAGCCAGAATGCAGCACTCCAGGGCACTAAAACAACAGAGAGAACAGACCCTTGAAAACCACAGAATTATTGAATGCTTTCATATGCCTGGTAGAGACAGTGTGGCCGTTTGAGACTGTCCCCTTAAGAAAGGGAATATGCTGGCACAAAGGGATAATTTCAATTCTTCCTCCAGGTGGATACAAGTTTCATCTGTGAGGAATGTACGTCCTCCAAGGAGGTCATTCCAAAACAGATCAAATCAAAACAGACCACCAAGGCAATCACGTAAAACTATTTGGATAACTCTGCGTGATCAGTTTGGTGAGAACATGAACCGCTGGGATGGCCAACCAACTTCTAATCTTTTCAGGAGACTGAGGGAATTGCAAAGTGGCAGAACCCGAGGTAGCAATACCAGAAGGGTAGCTGTTACTTCCACAGTTCCCCAGAACAACCCTAGTAGCTCCAACAGTGGCTCCAGTTATAACATGCAAAGTTATAACCCTGCACACTATGTGCAATGCACATGTGGGCATGTTCCCCATAACTAGGGGTGCCCTGCCTCCCGCCAGGGGGAGGAGAGGGATAACAGAAATAATAGAATCTATTGGGATGTGTACATCCAGTGGCCTGGCACTTCACAATTTCGGAAGTACAGGGCCTTGGTTGACACAGGAACTCAGTGCACCATAATGCCATCAAATTATCAGGGATCAGAGTCTATAACTATTCTGGGAGTCACTGGTGGATCTCAACAGTTAAGTAAGGCAGAGGTTAAGATAAGCTTAACTGGTAAACAATGGAGGAAGCATACAGTTCTGACCGGACCTGACGCACCTTGTATTTTGGGAATTGATTTTCTGAGAGAAGGGCGTTTCAAGGACCCTAGAGGTTACAAATGGGCTTTTGGAGTAGCTTCAATAGAAATGGATGGACAAAAATTGAAGCTGTCTGCCAGACCTGAGCTTTCTGATGAATCTGCAGTTGTGGGACAACATAAGATACAGGACATTAAATTGCCGCTTGCTTCTCACACTGTGCATCACAGACAATACAGAACCAACCGTGACTCTTTGTTGCCCATTCAGAATCTGATTCGTCAGTTGGAGAGTCAGAGAGTCATCAGCAAAACACATTCACCTTTCAACACTCCAGTGCGGCCTGTGCGGAAGCAGAATGGAGACTGGCGTCTGACAGTAGACTACCGAGCCCTAAATGAAGTGACACCACCTATGAGTGCAGCAGTACCAGACATGATGGAGCTACAGTATGAGCTGGAATCCAAAGAGGCCAAATGGTATGCTACCATAGACATTGCTAATGCATTTTTCTCTATTCCCATAGCAGAGGAATGCAGGTCTCCGTTTGCTTTCACCTGGAGAGGAATCCAGGACACTTTCAACAGATTGCCAATGGCCTGGATCCACAGCTCAAGCATCTGTCATGCGGTGATCCACGATGCTCTGGAGAAAGGTGGTGCTCCAGAACACATCCAGTTCATCGATGATATCATCGTCTGGGGTAAAACTGCTGAGGAAGTCTTCGAGAAAGGTAACAAAATCATTGACATTCTTCTGAATGCAGGTTTTGCCGTCGAGCGAGACAAGGTGAAAGGGCCTACCACAGAGATTCACTTTCTGGGAGTGCAGTGGCAGGATGGACGCCGACACATTCCAGTGGATGTGGTAAATAGAATCTCTACCATGGCCAATCCCACAAACAAGCAAGAGACCATACGTTTCTTGGGGATAGTGGGATTTTGGAGACTGCACATTCCTGGATACAGTCAGATGGTGAAACCTCTGTATGATGTGACTCGAAAGAGAAACCATTTCCACTGGGGACCTGAACAACAAGCAGCCTTTGACCAGATAAAGCAAGAGGTGATTCAAGCAATGGGTCTGGGACCTGTCCGAGATGGTCCAGACATTAAGAACATTTTGTACACGGCTGCAAGTGACAATGGTCCAACCTGGTGCTTGTGGCAAAAAGCTCCAGGTGAGACACGTGGACGACCTCTTGGTTTCTGGAGTAGAGGTTACAGAGGTTCAGAGGCGAACTACACTCCAACAGAGAAAGAAATTTTAGCTGCCTATGGAGGAGTGAAAGCATCTTCTGAAGTGATTGGAACTGAATCACAACTTCTCTTAGCTCACAGATTACCAGTTTTGAATTGGATGTTCAAAGGCAAAGGTTCCACATCACATCATGCCACAGACTCCACATGGTCTAAGTGGATGGCTCTGATAACACAGAGAGATCGAATGGGAAATCCTGAAAGACCTGGTCTAGTGGAGGTGATCTCAAGTTGGCCTGAAGGTATCAATATGGTTTGTTCACAGACGGTTCCTGTCGTCTTGTTGGAAACAAGCGAAGGTGGAAGTCTGCAGTGTGGAGTCCAACACGACGAGTTGCAGAGGCGAAAGATGGAGAAGGAGAATCCAGTCAGTTCGCAGAGGTAAAAGCTGTCCAGCTAGTTCTCGACGTGGCTGAACGTGAGAGATGGCCAAAGCTTTATCTCTACACCGACTCATGGATGGTAGCCAATGCTCTATGGGGTTGGCTAAAGAACTGGAAGAAGAGTTGTTGGCAGAGGAAAGGAAAACCCATTTGGGCAGCCAACCTGTGGCAGGACATTGCTGATCAAATCGAGAGAATTCCAGTGAAAGTGAGACACATCGATGCTCACATTCCTAAGAGCAAAGCTACTGAGGAACAGCAACACAACCATCAGGCAGATCTAGCTGCAAGAGTTTCTCAAGTAGACATGGACTCTAATCTTGATCTCGACTGGAAACACCGAGGTGAGATATTCTTAGCTCGGTGGGCTCACGATTTGTCAGGACATCAAGGCAGAGACGCAACATACCAATGGGCTCGTGACAGATCCATAGACATTTCCATGGATGCTATCACGCAAGTCATCCATGACTGTGACATTTGTGCTGCTATTAAGGAGGCAAAATGACTTAAGCCCTTGTGGTATGGTGACAGATGGTCCAAGTACAAGTATGGTGAAACTTGGCAGATTGACTACATCACTCTACGACGTTCTCGTTCTGGTAAGCAATACGTGCTTACTATGGTAGAGGCAAACACTGGATGGTTGGAAACTTATCCAGTTCCACATGCAACTGCACGCAACACCATTCTCGGTCTGGAGAGATAGATCCTGTGGAGACAGGGAACTCCAGAGAGGATTGAGTCAGACAACGGAACTCATTTCAAGAATAACCTTGTAAAGAACTGGGCAAAAGAGCACGGTATTGAGTGGATATTCCACATTCCCTACTATGCACCAGCTTCAGGGAAGATTGAACGCTACAACGGTTTGTTGAAGACCACTCTTAAAGCCATGGGGGGTGGATCTTTGAAAAACTGGGAAAAACATTTAGCACAAGCAACCTGACTGGTAAATAGTAGAGGTTCAGTGAACCGAGCTGGACCTGCACATTCGGATTTGCTACGGAAAGTAGAAGGTCATACGGTTCCTGTTGTTAGAGAAAAGAATCTGTTAGGTAAAACTGTTTGGGTATTTTCTCCCTCAGGAGCGGCTAAACCTGTCCGAGGGGTGGTTTTAGCTGAAGGTCCGGGTCACACTTATTGGGCAATGCAAGAGAATGGTGAAATTCAGTGTATTCCACAAAGAAATTTAACTTTAGCTGAAAGAGGTTAATTTCAAACTGCTGTACAGCTACATCGCGTCCAGAGGAAGAATCAACGAGGAATCTACGGTGCACGAACCCTGAGATCCCTGAGAGCCCTGAGTCAACTAAGAGACCCTGAGATTTCCCTGTTTCCCTTTTCTTCGCTTCGTCGGTGAAGAAACGAACTGTTTTCCATTTTTCTCATTTTCTGATTTTCTTGGACTTTTGAATCACCTACATCTGAGCATAGCCGGAATGGACTATGAACTTTACTCACGAACCGTAAATATCGTTTTCGATTGGATGGACAGTATGAACAGCCAATGAAATTTTTTAGAAGGGGTGGATTGTGACCGGTTGACGTTGCCCCCTTAAGAAAGGGAATATGGTCGACGGAAGTTGGTAAACGGAAAGAATAATCTAAACTAATTTCATTGGTGAAGTGGGAGGAAGCACCTTCTGAACTGGGAGTGAACTGGGAGTGAACTGGGCACTCAAGCGCTCTATCTTCAGTCTTGCTTCCGCCTCTCCACAGTGCAGCAGCTCTGTCTGTGCTGGGCTTTCTGCCAAGGCTCCGGCCTTCAAACTGACAAACCTGATAAGGCCTGTATTAACTGCTTCCAATTAACACAAAACTGCTTTTAACTTCTTTCTTTCTCTTTCTCCCTCTTTTCCGAACTACTCTGGGGAAAGGGGGGGAGAGAGGGGAGAGCGGAGGTGGGGAACCCCTCGGCAAGGGGGGGTTGCTCTCATTTCTGTGTGACTTTATTGTATATACTGTCCTCTTCAACATATTCATTGATGATCTGGATGAAGGAGTAGAGTCAGTCATCAGCAAGTTTGCAGATGACACAAAGTTAGGGGCAGATGTTAGTCAGTTAGAGGGTAGAAAGGCTCTGCAGAGGGACCTCGACCGACTGGACAGATGGGCAGAGTCCAATGGGATGTCATTCAACAAGTCCAAGTGCCGAGTGCTGCACTTTGGCTATGGCAATCCCATGCAGAGCTATAGGCTGGGGTCGGAGTGGCTGGAGAGCTCCCAAACAGAGAGGGACCTGGGTGTGCTGATCGACAGCCACCTGAATATGAGCCAGCAGTGTGCCCAGGTGGCCAGGAGGGCCAATGGCATCCTGGCCTGCATTAGGAATAGTGTGGCCAGCAGGAGCAGGAGGTCATAGTGCCCCTGTACTCTGCTTTGGTTAGGCCGCACCTGGAGTACTGTGTCCGGTTCTGGGCCCCTCAATTTAAGAAGGACATCGAAACACTTGAGCGTGTCCAGAGAAGGGCAACAAGGCTGGTGAGAGGCCTTGAACACAAGCCCTGTGAGGAGAGGCTGAGGGAGCTGGGATTGTTTAGCCTGGAGAAGAGGAGGCTCAGGGGTGACCTCATTGCCCTCTACAACTACCTGAAGGGTGGTTGTAGCCAGGAGGGGGTTGGCCTCTTCTCCCAGGCAGCCAGCGCCGGAACGAGGGGACACAGTCTCGGGCTGCGCCAGGGGAGGTTCGGACTCAGGGTGGGGAGGAAGTTCTTCACCGAGCGAGTCATTCGGCATTGGAGCGGGTTGCCCAGGGAGGTGGTTGAGTCATCGACCCTGGAGGCGTTCAGGGGGAGATTGGACGTGGCACTTGGTGCCATGGTCTAGGCATGGGGTCTGTGTTGATAGGTTGGACTCGATGATCCCCGAGGTCCTTTCCAACCTAAGTGATACTGTGATACTGTGATACTGTGATATTTGTATATATTGTAGATATTGTAAATTTGTAAATATTCCCCTGCATTCCCTACATTGGTTTGTAAATATAATGCTCCACTGCTTTGCTAATTCAGCTTGTGAGTTTTTTTTCCTTTCCCTTCAAGTTTTCTTTTCCCTTTACTTTACAAGGGGGAAGGGAGGAGGCTTCTTGGCCTTACCCTTCCAACTCACCACTGTAGTGAACGGTGCCACATCCAGCTGGAGGCCAGTAACTAGTGGTGTCCCCCAGGGATCAGTGCTGGGCCCTGTCCTCTTCAACATATTCATTGATGATCTGGATGAGGGGGTAGAGTCAGTCATCAGCAAGTTTGCAGATGACACCAAGTTAGGGGCAGATGTTAGTCAGTTAGAGGGTAGAAAGGCTCTGCAGAGGGACCTCGACAGACTGGACAGATGGGCAGAGTCCAATGGGATGTCATTCAACAAGTCCAAGTGCCGAGTGCTGCACTTTGGCTACGGCAATCCCATGCAGAGCTATAGGCTGGGGTCGGAGTGGCTGGAGAGCTCCCAAACAGAGAGGGACCTGGGGGTGCTGATCGACAGCCACCTGAATATGAACCAACAGTGTGCCCAGGTGGCCAGGAGGGCCAATGGCATCCTGGCCTGCATTAGGAATAGTGTGGCCAGCAGGAGCAGGGAGGTCATAGTGCCCCTGTACTCTGCTTTGGTTAGGCCGCACCTTGAGTACTGTGTCCAGTTCTGGGCCCCTCAGTTTAAGAAAGACATCGAAACACTTGAACGTGTCCAGAGAAGGGCAACAAGGCTGGTGAGAGGCCTTGAACACAAGCCCTATGAGGAGAAGCTGAGGGAGCTGGGATTGTTTAGCCTGGAGAAGAGGAGGCTCAGGGGTGACCTCATTGCCCTCTACAACTACCTGAAAGGTGGTTGTAGCCAGGAAGGGGTTGGCCTCTTCTCCCAGGCAACCAGCACCAGAACAAGATGACACAGTCTCAAGCTGCGCCAGGGGAGGTTCAGACTCGAGGTGAGGAGGAAGTTCTTCACCAAGCGAGTCATTCGGCATTGGAACGGGTTGCCCAGGGAGGTGGTTGAGTCATCGACCCTGGAGGCGTTCAAGGGGAGATTGGACGTGGCACTTGGTGCCATGGTCTAGGCATGTGGTCTGTGTTGATAGGTTGGACTCGATTATCCTCGAGGTCCTTTCCAACCTAAGTAATACTGTGATACTGTGATAACAAAACGTCCTTCTATAAATGCATTAATAGCAAGAGGAAGGGCAGAGACAACCTCCACTCCTTGGTGGACACGGAGGGGAACGTTGTAACAAAGGATGAGGAAAAGGCAGAGATACTTAACACTTTCTTTGCCTCAATTTTTACTAGCAGGACAGAACGTCTTCCTGACAGCTGGCCTGCAGAGCTGGCAGAAGGAGCCAGGGAGCAGCATAATTTTCCTCTGTTCCAGAATGGGGTAGTTGGTGATCTGCTCAGCAGCTTGGATCCCCACAAGTCCATGGGACCACATAGGATCCATCCAAGGGTGATGAGAGAGCTGGCAGATGAGCTGGCCAAGCCGCTCTCCATCATTTTTCAGCAGACCTGGCTCACTGGAGATGTCCCAGAGGACTTGAAGCTGGCCATCATGGTCCCCGTCCACAAGAAGGGCCGGTTGGATGAGCCAGGGAATTACAGGCCTGTCAGCCTGACCTCAGTGCCAGGCAAGATCATGGAACAGGTCATCCTGAGTGCAAACACACAGCACTTACAGGATGGCCAAGGGATCAGGCCCAGCCAACATGGATTTAGGAAGGGCAGGTCCTGCCTGACCAACCTGATCTCCTTCTATGATCAGGTGACCTGCCTGGTGGATGTGAGGAGGCCTGTGGAGGTAGTCTACCTGGAACTCAGCAAGGCCTTTGACACTGTCCCCCATGGGCAAACTCCTGGCCAAGCTGACAGCCCATGGCTTGGACGGGAGCACACTGCGATGGGTTAGGAACTGGCTGGCTGGCTGAGCCCAGAGAGTGGTGATGAATTGTGCCGTTTCCAGCTGGCGGCCAGTCATTAGTGGAGTCCCCTAAGGATCAGTGCTGGGCCCTGTGCTCTTTAACATCTTTATTGATGATCTGGATGAGGGCATTGAGTCCATCATCAGTAAATTTGCTGATGACACCAAGCTGGGGGCAGGATTTGATATTCTGGAGGGTAGAGAGGCTCTGCAGAGAGGCCTCGACAGACAGGACAGATGGGCAGAATCCAACGGCATGAGATTTAACACATCCAAGTTCGAGTTCTGCATATCGGTCACAACAACCCCATGCAGTGCTACAGGCTGGGGTCAGAGTGGCTGGAGAGTAGCCAGGCAGAGAGGGACCTGGGGGTGCTGGTTGATGGTAGGCTGAACATGAGCCAACAGTGTGCCCAGGCAGCCAAGAGGGCCAATGGCATCCTGGCCTGCATTAAGAACAGTGTGGCCAGCAGGAGCAGGGAGGTCATTCTGCCCCTGTACGCTGCACTGGTTAGGCCACACCTCGAGTACTGTGTCCAGTTCTGGGCCCCTCAGTTTAGGAAGGATGTTGACTTGTTGGAGCGTGTCCAGAGAAGGGCAACAAATTTGGTGAGGGGTTTGGAACACAAGCCCTATGAGGAGAGGCTGAGGGAGCTGGCGCTGCTTAGCCTGGAGAAGAGGAGACTCAGGGGTGACCTTATTGCTGTCTACAACTACCTGAAGGGGGATTGTAAACAGGCAGAGGTTGGTCTCTTCTCCCAGGCAGCCAGTACCAGAACAAGAGGACACAGTCTCAGGCTGCACCAAGGGAGGTTCAGGCTGGAGGTCACGAGGAAGTTTTACACAGAGAGAGTGATTGCCCATTGGAGTGGGCTGCCTGGGGAGGTGGTGGAGTAGCCATCGCTGGAGGTGTTCAGGAGGAGGCTTAACAGGGTGCTTGGTTGCATGGTTTAGTTGGTTGGGTGCTGTTGGATGATAGGTTGGATGCGATGATCTTGAAGATCTCTTCCAACCTGCTCTATTCTATTCTATTCTATTCTATTCTATTCTATTCTATTCAGGATGAAATTTTGTTAGGCCTCAAAAGCGCATGCAGGATTAGTGCTTATCTGGTATCCAAGGTCAAACTCCCATGGGCAAGCCATTCCATGTGCCATCTGGTACAGCAAGGGAATGAAATGGACTTTTTACACTGCATGTACCAATTGCTGAAGTAATTGAAGAACATTTATATTAATTTTGAATGCTTATTTCATGCCTTGCTGCCTGCTCTCCCTTGGTCCTTGTTTCTGCTCTGTTCTAAGGGGTGGGAATAAGCAGAGAGGAGAGAGGGACGGAAGGAGTGAGGTAAGGAGGAAGAGAGTGAGTGAATGAGTGCATCACTGTGCTACAGGCTTCAATTACATTGAACCCAGGTGCTGCCAAAGTGTTAGAGAGGAGAAGAGGTGATGTGGGGCTGAGCCCAGAGGAGTCCTTTTCAGGGTCTAAGGCATGAACCTCCTTATACAACCATTATAGGGGGATTTTTAGTCTCTGGTGAAACTATTCCATCTGTTCTTATTCCTGACTGGTTGTGTTGAACTACACCCCTGTCTGAAAAGCTGCTAAATTCTCAGCAGCCCAGTGATGGCAGGAAATGGAGCTGCTCTGTTTTCTTGGTCCTTGCTTGTGTTTCCTGTCTGGTGATTTTAGCTAGGCTAATGGAACATACTTGCCCCTGAATGCCTCCAAGCTTGGACAGTGAGCTAGAAGTGTTACAAGGAAGGTATAATCATGACTTCCTCAGTAGCCAGTCCTAGCTACATAAGAAGGAGAGGCTCAGAGTCGTTACCACAGCATCCTGAAAGATGAGAGTTTTTTCAATTGTTAATTATTCAGCTTTTCCAAACTAGTGCTATGCTTCTCTTCTGGCCTGCTCCTCCTCACCCCCTCACCCCAAAAAAAAAAAAAAAAAAGCCTGTCTGTTTAAAAATATTGGTTATGAATATGGAAGGATTGCTCTGTCTCAAGTATCCTCATGGTGCATTTTAGGTCATGTCAAGTAGACACAGAGATTCCAGGACTAGCAAAAGCCTGAGCAGTGAGTCCATATATTCCAGTCCATCAGCTGAGTGGGACTTACAAACCAAAGTCTCAAAGTATTTTCATTATGTTTACTTGGGACTGCATGTGAGGTACTTAATCTCTGTGCTAGACCTGCTTTGCTTGGGCACAGTACTGCCCAAGTGGGAGTATGTTTCACCTGGAGTGAAAAATGGTCAGGATCTGTGTCCCTTCACTACCCATCTGCCCACCCATGATCAGCATGGACAGAACAAGTTGGATCTACCTCTTTCTGCTACTGCCCATAATTTCCTGGGTTTCTGGGGATATAGTTGCATCTGTAGATATTAAAGCCTTCTTTAGCAGATACCCTGGTTATCGGTTATAGATTCTTTTTCCTTTTTTTTTTTTTTCTTGGTCTGATAGAAGTCTTAATGTCTCTTCTACATCATACTTCTTGTCCTTCTTTTCTGCTCACTGCTTAGTGGCTTCATCTTAAGTTTCAACCTTTCTTATAAAATATTCTTTCCTTCTTCTCTCCCTCACTAAATGGATAGGTTTTGATATTGACAATGTGAGTGTTTGCATCTGGGCTTCTTCTGTAGATAATGAAAGGAAACTGACACTTTTAGCATGTGATTTATCACACCTACTTTTGCTGGATGCATTAGGATGAAACTAGTTGTACCCTAAAAGTATGTACATTTTTACATGTGAATCCTAACAGTAATTCCCTAGTTTTACCTCCTTTGCCTTCACTAGGAGTCTGCATTTCTGGCTACCAATTTCTCTGTCTCTCTCACTATTGCATAACTTCCTGAAGGTATCTTGTTCAAATTTCACCTGCTCCTCAGATCTTTTCTACTCCTACTCTTCCATTCTCCTCTGCACTTATCTCTTCATATAACTTCTCCATTAACTGCATCACTTGATAATTTCTGAACATGGTTCTAACTATCTGACTCAGAGGTCTGACTACAGTCTGAAGTCCTGTGTTGCTCTCTTCTGCTCTTTAAATACGCTGTTCTTCATAGCTGTTTCTTTGGGGAAATCTTGAACATCTGAACTGCTTAATTTTCTTCAGCTTCTTGCTGTTGTTGATAGCCTTCCTTGACACATCACTCTTCTCTTGGCTCTTTTCCACCTTCATACATCTTGGTCTTTAATCTGCTCATTTCTCTTGAAACGCCTCAAAAGATATTGAAAAAGTCTTACCTTCCTTTTGCCCTTTTCTTTTCTCCTTTCAGTTGGAGACATTGGAATGGACTCGATGATCTCAAAGGTCTTTTCCTACCAGGTTAATTCTATTCTATTCTATTCTATTCTATTCTATTCTATTCTATTCTATTCTATTCTATTCTATTCTATTCTATTCTATTCTATCATTTGACCCCAGAAATGTAGCAAAACACTGTTTTCAGAGTTTTCAGAATTGTCTCTAAGGCTTCATGCCATCTGATTCAGTCTGTCTTCTCATTTAACTCTACTGTCTTAGGGATCTGGCCACGAATTCAAGCACAATTTGCTGTCTTAAACTTTGCTTCATTGCTACTGATAAATATTCACATCCCTTTCTGCCATTCAGGTCTCTCCTCCCTGCTTCAGCTGAACAGTTCTGCTTCTTCCTGTATTACATTTGCCAAATCAGCTTCCCAGTCTGTGTTTTAATAGTGCAGTCTGTTAACAAGATACGCTAGGTGTCAACAGTTATAAACTACAGCACAGGAGGTTCCACCTCAACATGAGGAGGAACTTCTTCACAGAGCATTGGAACAGGCTCCTCAGGGAGGTTGTGAAGTCTCCTTCTCTGGAGATATTCAAGGCCTGTCTGGATGCATTCCTGTGCAACCTGTGCTGAGTTCTATGGTCCTGCTCTGGCAGAGGGGTTGGACTCAATGATCTCTGGAGGTCTCTTCCAACCCCTAACATCCTGTGATCCTGCGATGATGAAATGTGTAAGTTAAGTGATGATGTAGAAAACATAATATAGAGACAGGGGATAGTAGCCAATTGTAGTAACATAGATCCCAGAAGTTTCCTGCGGTACATATGGAGGGAGATGTCTTGCCCAGTGCTGAATGCAACCCATGCAAATGGATTCAGTTTGCTAATTATCTGTAAGAAACATTCATATTTTTTATAAAGTTAGAGCTTGTGCTGTGCTGCTTATATCATAGACTGGGATGTTGGCAACAGTATTTATATTGAATGTGTCACTGAAACAAATCCTAAATTTCAGCTGGAGTTTAGAAGTCCATAAGTTTTCAAGGATTTGCCATATGAAGCTGCTGACAGCCATAGCTGCTACTCTTCTTCACCATCCCTTAGCAAAACCCATGTGGAATTTCTTGGGGTGATATGCATCACACATCTCTCTCTACTTAACATTGAAGTCTGTGCAGGCAGTACAGACTTCAGTTTCTTAAACTAAAGGCAAAATAATCCATACACAATTCACAGTCTGAAGCCTCAAACCCTACAGGTCTAAAAGAGTGTTTTACGGAAACAGTTTTTTGTTTCAAATTGCTTGAATCTGGGACAAAACTAAATGTTTTTTCCAGTCATTTCACTTGTCCCTGTATTTAGTTATTTATGTTTTTTCCTTCCTGTGCTCCTGTCTCTCTCCAGAACTGAGTTCAACTCTAAAAAAGTGAAAAATCTCTTTTGCTGATGTATGAACATGTAGGCACATCTCACTAGAAGACAAATGTCAAGGCAGTTTTGGATGTAAAATGTTTGGATTATTATTAATGGAACACTGAGATTCTCCAAAAGTTGGAACAAGGAAAAGGGTCTCATGTCCTTCAAATGGAAGCCAGCAGGTCCATGCTCCACCATCCCCTGTGGTTCCTAGTTACACAATAACATGTCCTGCAGTACCATTGGGTGGAGAAATGAAACCTCTGAACATCTCAGAACATCAAATATGTTTATGTTCAGGTTTCTCATTCAAACAAAAATTCACAGAGTTCTTATTTTATCTGAACATTTTTCACTCGACCTTGAAATAACACTGGTTATTGTTTTGCTTGAGAAGGAAAAAATTCTCAGCATGTATGTGACTCAGAAGAAAACCTGTTTGTTTTGTACAATAAGTAAATGATGAATCATTGGTGGTTTACCACATTTATTTCACTGCACATGAGATGTGTTGTGCAGTTAAATTTGGTAAGTCTTATCACCTCAAGGCCTCATTCTGCAGCTTTTGCTTGCACTGGTGCCTGCAGAGAAGCCATCTACAGAGAATAAATCTGCCTGAAGTGCCAGTAAGCCAAAACCAGTGAGTTCATCCCTGTGCCATAGGGCAGGGATACTGAATTTCTCCCTTCATGAAAAACAACTTTCCATTAACAGCACAATCCATTAATAGAAAAAAAAAACATCTTCAGGAAAGGCTGGAAACATGAGTATATTTCAGAAACTAGAATAAACTAACATCCAGGGGCTGCTCCTGAAGGGAGAGGAGACTTAAGAATAAATGAGAAAGTCTATATCTTTCAGAAAGCAGTAATCCAGTTGTAATTAATTGGTC
The DNA here is from genome assembly GCA_011125475.1 of Melanerpes aurifrons. Classification (NCBI taxonomy): domain Eukaryota; kingdom Metazoa; phylum Chordata; class Aves; order Piciformes; family Picidae; genus Melanerpes; species Melanerpes aurifrons. The sequence goes on from WWNC01000173.1 coordinate 63,522, forward strand.
TCAGTGAGGCTCTCTGGCCATCCTTCAGCACAGCAGTTGTACATGGCTACCCTGGATCAGCATAACCACCACCTATTCTTCCTTCTAGGGCCATACCTGAGGCTGCTAACTTTAGATGATTTCTCTTCACTTTCTGAAAAGTTGTTTAAAGTACTTGTACTTTGATATACTGTAGGGAACAGGCCTGTATTGGCAAAAGATGGACCACATGACTTCATAGTACCTTTCTATCACAGATTCCTGCAACTTCTTCTCTATATTTTCCTGTTAACCCTGACAGTGCCCTACTGAATGATACAAGTAGAAGCTCACAAAGCAATCAGTAATACAGGATTGACATATATAACACATACCAGAGAATGTCAGAGCCTTGTCTTTCCTAACTAGTGAAAGGTAAAATAAAGGAGTAGTCTGCTTTGGCAAAAAATGCAGTTTGCTTTTTGATATACTGGCAGATATTTAAATCTTCCAGTAGGCAGGAATCCTGGAGTGCAGATTTGGTGAATGACTTGTATGGTACTCAGGCAATGGACAAATGAAGTTGAATGAACAAACAGTCAAACCATGTTGTGATTCATCCTTTGAAACAAAACTCATGACATTCAGGAAAAAGCAATCTAGCTATTTTTTTACATTTTATATGTTGTTGGTGGCTAATGAGGCCCAAAACATCAAAAGAACAGCTTGGATAGATCTGATGCTATATTTACTTAGAAAGGAAACCTCATCAGAAACATTCTTGCAGACAGGCCAGGGTCAGAATCTGTGCTGTGGGGTGTTTAACCAAATGAAACTTATGACTTTTGGCTGCAACCATTATTTCAGTAATGAGAACGATGAAGCTGATGATTGATAAACCTAGTAGAACATCTTTTCAAGCAAGCAGATAAATGGAAAGAGATTTTTTAGGTTGTTAAAATAATGATAACAGAGGATGAAAATCAGTGGTATCTAGTTGCTAATCATTATGCCATATGCTTGCAAACCTTCAGAGTTTATATATTTGCTTCAAAATGTTTTACCTGGATAAATGTATTTAAAGGTTTAATGTCCCACAGATCTTCACAGCAGCTGACAGCTTCCTTGCTGTTCGAAGAGATGAGCTTGGAAGATAGAAAATAAAGGTGTCCCTAGGGAGAGCAGATGGGGTGAGAATGATGAGGGAAAGGGATTTATCATGAGATGATTTGAGCTGATATTTAAAGTGAAAATTACCAAACAAGATAGGGACTTACAGATGTCACTTCAACAAACCAGGACAATCAATAAGGACTCAAACACCAGATTCCAGAAAGGAAGAGGGAAAATTGATGTCTTGGCTATAGAAAAGTGCTCTGAAATTTAACTTGCTTTACCATATGTACAAATGTAGTTCATTTGGGAAGTTTGTGAGGGGCTGACTAGGAGGAGGTAATGAACCGCAATGCTCTGTGGAACCTGAAAAAGCATGAGCTCTAGCTCTGTGTCTTTCTGAAAAAACTTATCCAAAGGGGAGCTGAGACACAAAACACTCCTTAGACCACTTTCTGATCTTTCGTTAGGGCTGTATTTTGGGCTCAGTGCTGGTTTCTCTCTTGGTTAATCTCACTCCCAGCTCTAACCCTACTCATTATACTAAACCTCTGACATCCCCATAACTTCCATAGCAACAGAGCATGTCCTAAACACAAGATTAGAATCTTAAGCAGAGCCTGTGCAAAAGAGGAAATTACAACATCACAGTATAGCCAAAGTTGGAAGAGACCTCGAGGATCATCGAGTCCAACCTGTCACCACAGACCCATGACTAGACCATGGCACCAAGTGCCACGTCCAATATCCTCTTGAACACCTCAAGGGATGGTGACTCCTCCACCTCCCCGGGCAGCCCATTCCAATGACTGACTCTCTCAGTGAAGAACTTTCTCCTCACCTCGAGCCTAAACTTCCTCTGGTGCAGCTTGAGACTGTGTCCCCTTGTTCTGGTGCTGGTTGCCTGGGAGAAGAGACCAACCCCTTCCTGGCTACAACCACCGTTCAGGTAGTTGTAGAGGGCAATGAGGTCACCCCTGAGCCTCCTCTTCTCCAGGCTAAAATCAAGTTGTGAGGGCAAAGGCTGTCAGCTGGACAGATGTGACACACCTACCTGCCTGACTCCAGTGAGGGAAGAGCAAAACCATGGCAGTAAAAGCTGGTGAACTGAGAGTCAGGCTGGTGATTCAGTTTGTGGCACTCCAGGGAGGCACTGCTGGAGCCCTGTTTTCCTTCATCACTAAAGGCAATTTTTGTCTTGCCTCCTTCTGCCAAAGCGCTGTGTATTTGAGCTGTCTGTGCTATCCCTCAGTAGGCTAGGCTTCAGCACTGACAAAAACAGCACGGTAGCTAAGTAGGACTAGAATGCTTTCTGTACTCAATTCATTTTAGCCAAATCCATGGTTCATTGTAATCTAAGATGGTCATATGGTAATTCAGACCTTCTTGAACTCACATTCCCTTATGCAGTTAGATTTTGCTGAAGATAAAGGCCTGTTAATATGGGAATGTTTATCTGGTTATATAGACAAAGTTAAGATGATCTAACCACACCCTGAATATCTTTGAGAGTGTGGAGACTCCTTTGAGTGCAAAAGTGACCTTTTCAGTTTAGCTGATGCCTCTTGTTGTGCTTCTTCCTTGTATCAAATATGTTCCTAGTACCTGAGCATAGAAGGATTTACTGAGCTGGTAACTTTTAAGAGCCCAGATGCCCCAGAAAGTGTCTGGGGGCAGGTGAGTGCATCTTGCAGGTAACTGAGAGTTTCACAGTTATGACTTAACCTTCTTTGCCAAACTAGTGTGCTCTGAATTTATCACCATTGTTTACTATAGATTACCTTCTCCATCAGCCATATAATTAATTTCTCCAGGCTAATTGAAACAGAAATAACTGACAAATCCAATAGGTAGTCCATATTTTCTAATTTTAACTAACTGAAGTTTTGTATGCTTTTAGTCTTAGATAGTTCAGGAAGTTGGTTTTTTTTCAGTTGTACAGGGAGATCAATATCCCCAGAAGAAAATTAGTGTTGTTGTGAGGGTAGATTTTCTGAGGCGGAGCTGAAAGAGCGTGGCTGAAGAGAGAGGAGGCAGCTTGAGGAGCGCAGCTCTGGGAGTTTGGCTTTTGGCTTTGCTTCCCTTGCTTTTCAGGCGGTAAGGGGCTGGTGGCTCGGGACTTCCCGAAGAGAGGAGGAGGGGCAGGGGACTCGGATTGCCTACGTGCCGGAGGGCAGTGACGTAGCTGGGGGAGGGGTTGCGGCAGAGACTGCATGCAAACCAAACAGAACCCAGCGTGTGGCTGAAGAGAGAGGAGGCAGCTTGAGGAGCGCAGCTCGCCTTCCTACACATAGGGGGGGGAAAAAAAAAACAACCAAAAAAAAACCACACGGGTGGAGAGGGTGGTTACTGCAAGATGGTCACTACTAGAGCAAAGGCTAGCAGAAGGACAGTAGGCACCCAAACAGAGACCACACACAAGCATGCAGAGGTTCAGGTAGGTGGCCGCAGTGAGTGCTGGTACCTGGCACTTGATATGGAGGATGGAGGGAGCAGCTCCTGTGTCAGGTGTGAGCAGGTCAGTGATCTGATGAGCATGCGTCAAGGTCCGGAGACATTAGATGTCTCGGTCCGGAGACACAGTTCTTTTAAATATTCCCGTGTTGTGAAATTAGAGGCACAAACGAGGCCAAAGTATCAACAGCTAGACTATTTATTAGATAAATAAAGTGGACATAAGAAAGGGGAGAGGGAGAAAAGAGAGAGGGAGAGAGAGACGAGAGATATATTAAGAAGGGGAGAGGGAGAAAAGAGAGAGGGAGAGAGAGACGAGAGATATATTAAGAAGGGGAGAGGGAGAAAAGAGAGAGGGAGAGAGAGAAGAGGAAAGGAATTATATTACCACACCCCTCATCCCCCCCAAGACAGTTAAAGTCTGTGGAGGAAAGGTGTTGCAGGAGATGTTGGGTTTGTAGAGAAAAGGTGTTGAGGCTTTTGCTGGAGAACAGCTGTGGTCCTCTGGGGAGATGTTGGGTTGATACAGGAACAATGCTGAGGCTCCTCTGGGCAGCCTGGGTCCGTAGAGAAAGGGTGCTGAGGATTTGCCTGGAGGTGTGGTCCTCCGGGCAGCTTCTTTTCTCCGGAGCAGCATTGTCCCGGCTTTCTCTTCTCAGCAGCCTGGCCCGTCTCCTGTGTTTTCCTTCATCTCCGTTTTTCTCCCTGTTTTTCTCCTCTGTTTCTCTCTACAAACCAGTAGTTGCTCCAGTCTTTTATACAGTTTTTAGTCCTTAGGTATGTATTCAAATATTGTCCCTCAGGAATTCCAGTGGCAGGAAATAATCCTTAGGTTCTGTGTATTGCTGTGTGTTTGGGCAAGATCCTGGCTGGAGGGGGGGGGAATCTCCGTCTACCCCATCTCCATCCAGACAAGGCTCAGGAAACAGGTGGGAAAACCCATTGTATCACCCTGCCCAGGGTACTTGATGGGTGGAGATTATTTTGCCCTAAAGGTGTGATGGCTGGGTCCTTGGGTCCATTGTTGTAGTCCCGTGTTATCACGATGCAATCACAAGCTGATTTGCATCCAGGATTGGTGGACAGGATTCTTTCCACATTCTTTCCAGTGGCTCTGCTATCACTTTATCTTTGTTGACTCACATAGAGAGAGACAAACTTATTAGACTCTCACAGCATAGTGGTCAAACTAAAAGAAGAGGTGGAAAGGCTAAGAGCTAGAAGAGATAGCGAACAGAAAATTGACGATTCCCATAATGTAACCTCTTCTAAACCAGAACAGGGGGTAACACTTAGTGAAACAGGGAGTTTGATACCTTCCCAGAAGCAAGATTTTCAATCTCCCTGCAGTAACCCACATGAGCAGGGCCAATGGGAGCAGGTCTCTGCCCGACGGAAGAAATGCAAACAGAGAAAACCTGCTACTTTGAGCAGCAAGCTGCCTCCAGTGCAGTTACAGAACAGGTATGAGGCTCTGCAGGAGGAACAGGTCATTGGTAAGGTCGAGGACTCAAGAAGGTCAGAAGCTGCACCAATGACAGGTTGCCTCAGGCCAGCCATCAAAACTTACCCAGAAAAGAAACCTCGCAGGGTCATCGTTATAGGAGACTCCCTACTGAGGGGAACAGAGGGCCCAATATGCAGACCAGACCCATTTCATAGAGAGGTCAGCTGCCTCCCTGGTGCCCAAGTAAAAGACATTGTAGATAGAATTCCCAAACTCATGAGTCCTTCAGACTACTACCCACTGCTGGTCTTTCAGGTGGGCAGTGATGATGTAACAATGAGAGACTCACAATCTATTAAAAAAGACTTCAGAACCTTAGGGCAACTGCTAAAGGGATCAGGGGCTCAAGTCGTGTTCTCTACTATCCCTCTAATGTCAGCAATGGATGAGGACACACTGAGGAAGGGCCGACAGATCAATTCATGGCTCAGGGGCTGGTGCCATCAACAGGGCTTTGGGTTCCACAATCATGGATTGATTTTCAAGGCACCTGAGCTGAAAACAACTTATGGGACACACTTGTCCCAGAGGGGGATAAGAATCCTGGGGCAGGAATTGGCAGGGCTCATTGATAGGGCTTTAAACTAGATTTGAAGGGGGAAGGGGTTAATAGTCTCCTGCTGGCTGGTGACAAACAGAGGGGCAGCTCACCAGCAGCAGAGAGATGGAGAGCTGGTGAGGGCTCTCAACTTGCTGCCCTGAGGCAAACCACGAATGATCCACCAGGACATTCTGTGGAAACCGAGGGGAATTGGCACAAGAGGACAACAGGGCCAGCCCAGCTGAAGTGCTTCTATGCGAATGTGCGCAGCTTGGGCAACAAACAGGATGAGTTAAGGGCCACTGTGCTGCTGGGATGCCACGACATAGTGGCTGTTACTGAAACTTGGTGGGATGAATCCCATGACTGGAATGTAGGGATAGATGGGTATAAACTCTTTAGGAAGGATAGGCAGGGAAGGAGAGGAGGAGGTGTTGCCCTCTATGTCAGTAGCCAGTTGGAATCAGTGGAGCTCCAACTGGGGAGGGATGATGAGCTGGTTGAGAGTGTATGGGTTAAAATTAAAGGCAGGACAGGGGAAGGAGATATTGCTGTGGGGGTCTCCTACAGGCCACCTGACCAGCAGATCCAAGCAGATGAGGCCCTCCATAGGCAAATAGAAGCGGCTTCCAGGTCACAAGCCCTGGTCCTCATGGGTGATTTCAACCACCCGGACATCTGCTGGGGGGACAACACAGCAAGGCACCAGCAATCCAGGATGTTCCTGGACTGCATAGAAGACAACTTCCTCCTCCAAATGGTAGAGGAACCAACAAGAAATGGTGCTCTGCTGGACCTTGTTCTCACCAACAGGGAAGGACTGGTAAGCAATGTGAGACTCAGAGACAGCCTTGGCTGCAGTGACCATGAAGCAGTTGAATTTAATATCCTCAGGGCAATCAGGAGGAAAGATTCCAAGCTCATGACCCTAGACTTTAGGAGTGCAGATTTTGATCACTTCAGGGATCTGCTAGCCAAAGTGTCGTGGGACAAAGCCCTGGAGGGAAGAGGGACCCAGGACAGCTGGTCAGTATTCAGGGACCACCTCCTCTATGTCCAGGAACTCTGTATACCAACAAAGAGAAAAGCAGGTAAGAATGCTAGGAGGCCTGCCTGGATGGGCAAGGAGTTACTGGACACACTATTACTTAAAAGGAAACTCTACAGGAAGTGGAGAGAAGGACAGCTAGAACAGGGGGTTGTGACCGTTTGAGGTTGTGCCTTTAACAAAGGGACACCATGGCCGAATGTTTTATAAACAAGACAGGTCTAAATTAATTGCATTGGTGGAGAAGCAGAAGCACTGCCTTAAGTTTTGATTCCCAGTGAGACAAGTCTCAGTCTTGTCTTGCACTTTTTCCCCAGACGCTTGTTTCTCCACCTCCAAACCTATGTAACAGTGTTACAGATAAAGTTTGGATGAATCAGTGTGAAACAACAGAGAGCTATAGTTCACGAGTCTAGCAGACACAACTTTGACAAGATTGGGTAGATATACACAACTTTTTAGCTATTAACTATATCTCTAATCTTGTTTATACACTGGTCTCCAGTCCTGTATAGTCTCTCAGTTGCAGTGGATTTGAGGGTGATGGAGGTAAAAGGGTGAAAATTAAAAAGGATGCAGGAAAGGGGAAACTGATCTGCTCAAACAGATGTGTTTAAAATACGAACTTCTCCATCTGTCCTTATCACTGGTGTGACCGTTTGAGGTGGTGCCTTTGACAAAGGGACACCATGGCTGAATGTTTTATAAACAAGACAGGTCTAAACTAATTTCATTGGTGGAGAAGCAGAGCACTGCCTTCAGTTTTGATTCCCAGTGAGACTGGTCTCACTCAGTCTTGCACTTTCCTACCCCTTCTTCCGCAGCTCACAGCTTCTGGGCTTTCGGCCAGACTGACCTTGGAACACCTGACCGTTTGAGGCTGTGCCTTTAAGAAAGGGAATATGGTGGACGGAAGTTGGTATACGAAAAGAACAATCTAAACTAATTTCATTGGAAGTGTGGGAGGAAGCACCTTCTGAACTGGGAGTGCAGAAAAGTATACTGGACATTCCAGCACTTCATCTTCAGTCTTGCTTCCGCTTCTCCTTCGTGCAGCAGCTCTCTCTGTGCTGGGCTTTCTGCCAAGGCTTCGGCCTTGAAAAACTGATAAAGGCCTGTATTAATTCCTTTCCAATTAACACAAACTGCTTCTAAAATTTTTTTTCTCTCTTTTCTTTCTCATTCTATTCCACTCTGGGGAAAGGGGGAAAGAGGGGAGAGCGGAGGTGGGGAACCCCCTCAGCAAAGGGGGGGAACTCTCATTTCTGTATTGCTCTGTTGTATATCTTTCTATATATTGTAAATATTGTAAATTTGTATATATTCCCCTGCATATCCTACATTGCTTTGTAAATATACAGCTCCACTGCTTTGCTAATTCAGCTGTGAGCTTTTTTTCCTTCCCTTCAATTTTCTTTCCCTTTACATTACAGGGGGGAGGGAGGAGGCTTCTTGGCCTTACCCTTCCAACCCCATGACATTTTTTTTTTTTTCTTCCCGTACCCAACGTGCGGCAGATAATTAGTTTAATTTATTACTTGATTGATTTAGTGTTTTCTAGCTGAATTAGCAAACATGAAGGTATTGTGGTTTGTGGAGCGATTATTCTTTTCAATTTTTGGGGCTCTGGTTTACAGATATTGTTTGGGTTTGATTTTGGATTACCTGGGCAAATATTTGGTGCGGACAATTTATATGTGGGTTATGTATAGAGTTAGATTATGGTGTGGAAAATGCATGGATTTCTTACGGTTAGTGAGATACAGGAATGTTACCTCCACCACTCTCATAATTGAGATAAAGGGCTTTAGGATTTCACCTGAGGAGTGAGTAACTTTACGTGACGCCTGGGATCCAAAGGTGATTTATTTCATGTGTATAATTCTGCTGCTGGTGATAACTAATGTGTATTCTCTGTATTCCTGGCGTCGGGAGAAGAAGGTGTCCAGAACTTGTTTTGTCATTAAAACTAGATCAAAAAGAAAACGCCGTGGCTCTGGATCAGTCCCAGAGTCATCTAGTGATGAGGAATGTGCAGAATCTGTGTCAGTTAAAAAGAGGGCTAAAAAGTTAATAGGTAAAGCAGCTCTAAATGACTTTTCTGCTGATTCCAGCAAGCTGGCAAGGGCGTCAGCTGGTATCAACATGGCGCCTGCTCCCTCTCCTCCTTCTTCTTCTCCGTCGGCCATCAACGGAGTAACGTCATTTCCGCCCACTCCCTCGGTGGGACCGGAAGTCACTGCCCCAGCAGCTGATTTGTGTCGGGACCGGTCAGCTTCCATTAAGGTGGCTGTAAACTCAAACACAACTCCAGTTAAGGTGGCTGTTTTAAAGACTAGAGGTGGAAAGGCCAAAGATGGAGAAGAAGAGCTGGAGACTGATCCTGATGAGGAGCCCTCTACTCTAAAACATCCTGCTGAGGAGGAAGAGAAGGTTTGTTTTAAAGATCTAACTAACCTAGTGAGATCAAAGCAGGATACAGATGAAATTAGGAAAGCAGCTGGCAAAGGTGGTTCTCAGCTTAAAGAGATCCTTGGGAGAATGACAGCAGGATTATATGGACAAAAAGTTCAGGGAGACAAGGAGGAAGATGATATTTTAGAGTGTTCGTCACCCCACGAGGAATTGCAAAATGTCCGTAAAGATTTCACCAGGGCAGATAAGGAGGCAGTTCTAGCTTGGCTTAGTAGGTGTTATGATACAGGTGCTCCAGCTCTAACAGTTGGAGACAAGTCAGCAGCTCAGTTAGGAACTCTCTCGAGGGATAATGGAATAGATAGACATCTAGGCAGAGCTCTCGGTAAGGTTAATCTGTGGATACGCCTTTTAATGGCGGTTGCCCTGAGATACCCTTCCCGAGATGATCTCCCATGGAATCCTAAATCCTGGACTACCATAGATGAGGGAATTAAGCGCTTGAGAGAATTTACTGTTAGAGAGCTACTCTATGGTGAACATGAAACTCTGAATCCTGATGACATCCCTGTGGGTATTGGCCTTGCTAAAAAGATCATCAAATTTGCTCCTTCTAATTATGCAAACGTTCTGGCAAGCAGAATTGTGTCAAGAAGTTATGGTGGAGCTTCTCCCACGGTTGGCCAATTCAGTGATCAAATGAGACAATTGGAGGATAGCATGACACGTGGTTCTTTGGTTTCAGCCATTGAAACTTTGTCTGGAAAAATTGAGAGTTGCATGAAGGATCTGAAAGATTCCATATACCAATTGGCACAGAGGGATAATTTCAATTCTTCCTCCAGGTGGGTACAAGTTTCATCTGTGAGGAATACACATCCTCCAAGGAGGTCATTTCAAAACAGGTCATTCCAAAACGGACCACCAAGGTAATCACGTAGAACTATTTGGATAACTCTGCGCGATCAGTTTGGTGAGAACATGAACCGGTGGGATGGCCAACCAACTTCTAATCTTTTCAGGAGACTGAGGGAATTGCAAAGTGGCAGAACGCGAGGTAGCAACACCAGAAGGGTAGCTGTTACTTCCACAGTTCCCCAGAATGACTCCTGTGGCTCCAACAGTGGCTCCAGTTATAACATGCAAAGTTATAACCCTGCACATTGTGCGCAATGCACATGTGCGCATGTTCCCCATAACTAGGGGTGCCCTGCCTCCCACCAGGGGGAGGAGAGGGATAAGAGAAATAACAGAATCTATTGGGATGTGTACATCCAGTGGCCTGGCACTTCACAATTTCGGAAGTACAGGGCCTTGGTTGACACAGGAGCTCAGTGCACCATAATGCCATCAAATTATCAGGGATCAGAGTCTATAACTATTCTGGGAGTCAGTGGTGGATCTCAAGAGTTAAGTAAGGTAGAGGTTAATATAAGTCTAACTGGTAAACAATGGAGGAAACATAGAGTTGTGACCGGACCTGGCGCACCTTGTATTTTGGGAATTGATTTTCTGAGAGAAGGGCGTTTCAAAGACCCTAGAGGTTACAAATGGGCTTTTGGAGTAGCTTCTATAGAAATTGATGGACAAAAATTGAAGCTGTCTGCCAGACATGATGATCTTGAAGGTCCCTTCCAATCTGGTTTGGTTTATTCTAATAAAGTTTATTCTAATAAAGTTTCTGATGAATCTGCAGTTGTGGGACAACATAAGATACAGGACATTAAATTGCCGGTTGCTTCTCAGACTGTGCATCACCGACAATACAGAACCAACCGTGACTCTTTGTTGCCCATTCAGAATCTGATTTGTCAGTTGGAGAGTCAGACAGTTGTCAGCAAAACTCATTCACCTTTCAACAGTCCAGTGTGGCCTGTGCGGAAGCAGAATGGAGACTGGCGTCTGACGGTAGACTACCGAGCCCTAAATGAAGTGACACCACCTATGAGTGCAGCAGTACCAGACATGATGGAGCTACAGTATGAGCTGGAATCCAAAGAGGCCAAATGGTATGCTACCATAGACATTGCTAATGCATTTTTCTCTATTCCCATAGCAGAGGAATGCAGGCCTCAGTTTGCTTACATTTTGGAGAGGAATCCAGTCCACTTTCAACAGGCTGCCAATGGGCTGGATCCACAGCTCAAGCATCTGTCATGCGGTGATCCACGATGCTCTGGAGAAAGGCGGTGCTCCAGAACACATCCAGTTCATCGATGACATCATCGTCTGGGGTAAAACTGCTGAGGAAGTCTTCGAGAAAGGTAACAAAATCATTGAAATTCTTCTGAATGCAGGTTTTGCCATCAAGCGAGACAAGGTGAAAGGACCTACCACAGAAATTCAGTTTCTAGGAGTGTGGTGGCAGGATGGATGCCGACACATTCCTGTGGATGTGCTAAATAGAGTCTCTACCAAGGCAAATCCCACAAACAAGTAAGAGACCCTACGTTTCTTGGGGATAGTGGGATTTTGGAGACTGCACATTCCTGGATACAGTCAGATGGTGAAACCTCTGTATGATGTGACTCGAAAGAGAAACCATTTCCACTGGGGACCTGAACAACACGCAGCCTTTGACCAGATAAAGCAAGAGGTAGTTCAAGCAATGGGTCTGGGACCTGTCCGAGATGGTCCAGACATTAGGAACATTTTGTACACGGCTACAAGTGACAATGGTCTCTCCTGGCGCTTGTGGCAAAAAGCTCCAGGTGAGACACATGGACGACCTCTTGGTTTCTGGAGTCGAGGTTACAGAGGTTCAGAGGCTAATTATACTCCAACAGAGAAAGAAATTCTCGCTGCCTATGAAGGAGTAAAAGCATCTTCTGAAGTGATTGGAACTGAATCACAACTTCTCTTAGCTCCCAGATTACCAGTTTTGAATTGGATGTTCAAAGGCAAAGGCTCCACACCACATCATGCCACAGACTCAACCTGGTCTAAGTGGATGGCTCTGATAACACAGAGAGCTCGAATGGGAAATCTTGAAAGACCTGGTCTAGTGGAGGTGATCTCAAGTTGACCTGAAGGTATCAACTGTCAGCCCATGGCTTGGACGGGAGCACACTGCGTTGGGTTAGGAACTGGCTGGAGGGCCGAGCCCAGAGAGTGGTGGTGAATGGTGCCACATCCAGCTGGCAGCGAGTCACTAGTGTTGTGCCCCAAGGATCAGTGCTGGGCCCTGTGCTCTTTAACATCTTTATTGATGATCTGGATGAGGGCATTGAGTCCATCATCAGTAAATTTGCTGACGACACCAAGCTGGGGGCAAGAGTTGATCTGCTGGAGGGTAGAGAGGTTTTGCAGAGGGACCTCAACAGACTGGACAGATGGGCAGAATCCAACGGCATGAGATTTAACATATCTAAGTGCCGGGTTCTGCACATTGGCCACAACAACCCCATGCAGTGCTACAGGCTGGGGTCAGAGTGGCTGGAGAGCAGCCAGGCAGAGAGGGACCTGGGGGTGCTGGTTGATGGTAGGATGAACATGAGCCTGCAGTGTGCCCAGGCAGCCAAGAGGGCCAACGGCATCCTGGCCTGCATCAGGAACAGTGTGGCCAGCTGGAGCAGGGAGGTCATTCTGCCCCTGTATACTGCACTGGTTAGACCACACCTCGAATACTGTGTCCAGTTCTGGGCCCCTTAGTTTAGGAAGGATGTTGACTTGCTGGAACGAGTCCAGAGAAGAGCAACAAAGTTGGTGAGGGGTTTGGAACACAAGCCCTATGAGGAGAGGCTGAGGGAGCTGGGGTTGCTCAGCGTGGAGAAGAGGAGACTCAGGGGTGACCTTATCACTCTCTACAACTACCTGAAGGGAGGTTGTAGACAGGCTGTAGACAGAACAAGAGGATACAGTCTCAGGCTGCACCAGGGGATGTTCAGGTTGGATGTTAGGAAGACGTTCTATACAGAAAGAGTAATTGCGCTATGGAATGGACTGCCCGGGGAGGTGCTGGAGTCGCCGTCATTGAAGGTGTTCAGAAGGAGACTTGATGGGGTGCTTGGTGCCATGGGTTAGCTGTTTGGGTGGGTTGGATTGGTTGATGGGTTGGACACAATGATCTTGAAGGTCTCTTACAACCTGGTTTGATTTATTCTAATAAAGGTTTATTCTAATAAAGTACTTCTCAAGGAAGTCAAGAACAGCACTAGCATAATGATTGCTTAAGGGTTCCCTTAAATCCTGGGAACTCCTTGATCTCTGCATAAACCAGGCCACAGGTGAAACTGTGCTAAACCTCCAGAGGAGAAAGTAACTCGTGCTGAGGAAGCTCCTCCTTACAATGACCTTTCTGATGATGGAAAGAAGTATGCTTTGTTCACAGACGGTTCCTGACATCTTGTTGGAAACAAGCGAAGGTGGAAATCTGCAGTGTGGAGTCCAACACGCCGAGTTGCAGAGGCAAAAGATGGAGAAGGAGAATCTAGTCAGTTCGCAGAGGTAAAAGCTGTCCAGCTAGCTCTCGACGTGGCTGAACGTGAGAGATGGCCAAAGCTTTATCTCTACACCGACTCATGGATGGTAGCCAATGCTCTATGGGGTTGGCTAAAGAACTGGAAGAAGAGTGGCTGGCAGAGGAAAGGAAAACCCATTTGGGCAGCCAACCTGTGGCAGGACATTGCCGATCGGATCGAGAGAATTCCAGTGAAAGTGAGACACATTGATGCTCACATTCCTAAGAGCAAAGCTGCTGAGGAACAGCAACACAACCATCAGGCAGATCTAGCTGCAAGAGTTTCTCAAGTAGACATGGGCTCTAATCTTGATCTCGACTGGAAACACCGAGGTGAGATATTCTTAGCTCGGTGGGCTCACGATTTGTCAGGACATCAAGGCAGAGATGCAACATACCAATGGGCTCGTGACAGATCCATAGACATTTCCATGGATGCTATCACACAAGTCATCCATGACTGTGACATTTGTGCTGCTATTAAGCAGGCAAAACGACTCAAGCACTTGTGGTACGGTGACAGATGGTCCAAGTACAAATATGGTGAAGCTTGGCAGATTGACTACATCACTCTACCACATTCTCGTTCTAGTAAGCAGTACGTGCTTACTATGGTAGAGGCAAACACTGGATGGTTGGAAACTTATCCAGTTCCACATGCAACTGCACGCAACACCATTCTCGGTCTGGAGAGACAGATCCTGTGGAGACACGGAACTCCAGAGAGGATTGAGTCAGACAACGGAACTCATTTCAAGAATAACCTTGTAAAGAACTGGGCAAAAGAGCACAGTATTGAGTGGATATTCCATATTCCCTACTATGCACCAGCTTCAGGGAAGATCGAATGCTACAACGGTTTGTTGAAGACCACTCTTAAAGCCATGGGGGGTGGATCTTTGAAAAACTGGGAAAAACATTTAGCACAAGCAACCTGTCTGGTAAATAGTAGAGGTTCAGTGAACCGAGCTGGACCTGCACATTCGGATTTGCTACGGAAAGTAGAAGGTGATAGAGTTCCTGTTGTTAGAGAAAAGAATCTGTTAGGTAAAACTGTTTGGGTATTTTCTCCCTCAGGAGCGGCTAAACCTGTCCGAGGGGTGGTTTCAGCTGAAGGTCCGGGTCACACTTATTGGGCAATGCAAGAGAATGGTGAAATTCAGTGTATTCCACAAAGAAATTTAACTTTAGCTGAAAGTGGTTAATTTCAAACTGCTGTGCAGCTACATCGCGTCCAAAGGAAGAATCAACAAGGAATCTACGGTGCACGAACGCAGAGATGTCTGAGAGCCCTGAGTCAACTAAGAGACCCTGAGAATCCCTATTTCCCTTTGCTTTGTTTCGTTGGCGAAGAAATGAACTGTTTTCCATTTTTCTTATTTTCTGATTTTTTTGGACTTTTGAATCATCTACATCTGAGCATAGCCGGAATGGACTATGAACTTTACTCACGAACTGTAAGTATCGTTTTGGATTGGATGGACAATATGAACGGCCAATGAAATTGTTTAGAAGGGGTGGACTGTGACCATTTGTTGCTGTGCCTTTAAGAAAAGGAATATGGTGGACAGAAGTTGGTATATGAAAAGAACAATCTAAAGTAATTTCATTTGAAGAGTGGGAGGAAGCACCTTCTGAACTGGGAGTGCAGGAGGGTATCCTGGGCATTCCAGCACTTCATCTTCAGTCTTGCTTCCGCTTCTCCTTCGTGCAGCAGCTCTCTCTGTGCTGGGCTTTCTGCCAAGGCTTCGGCCTTGAAACTGATAAAGGCCTGTATTAACTCCTTTCCAATTAACACAAACTGCTTCTAAAATTTTTTTTTCTCTCTTTTCTTTCTCTTTCTATCCCACTCTGGGGAAAGGGGGAAAGAGGGGAGAGCGGAGGTGGGGAGCCCCCTCAGCAAAGGGGGGGGAACTCTCATTTCTGTATTGCTCTGTTGTATATCTTTGTATATATTGTATATATTGTAAATCTGTATATGTTCCCCTGCATATCCTACATTGCTGTATTGGGTTGAGCTGAGGTGGAGTTAATTCTCCTCACAGCATCGTTTTAGTGCTGTGGTTTTTTGCAGCAGCAGTTAATAATACAGCAGTGTTTTGGCTACAGCTGAATTCGGTATCTGAGCTGTGTCCTTTCAACATTTCCCTGCCCCAGGAGTACATTGAGGGGTGGGCAGGATCTTGGGAGGGGACACAACTGAGCCAGCTGACTCAGGCTGGCCAAAGAGGTATTCCATACCATATGACGTCAGCTCAGGTATAAGAAGGACGTGAAAGAAGGAAGTGTTGGGGATTCGTCCATGGCGTTTATCCTCCCAAGGAACCACTAAGCTTAGAGAGCCCTGCTTCCCGAGACCGACCACCGTCCTGCTGATGGGAAGTAGAGACTAACATCTCTCTGCTTTCTTTGCTTCCGCGCGGTCTATTTGCTGTTTGCTTATTAGTGTTATTAAATTGCTCCTATCTTATCCCCGGCTTCTGTTATATTTTCTTTCTATTCTTCCCCTGTTCACTTAAGAGGGGGAGTGATAGAGCGGCTTGGTGGGTATCTGGCCTCCAGGCCAGAGCCAAACCACCACAGTCCTTAAATATACTCTGTCATCCCTCTCCTCCTCCTGGCCGAAGGCAGGGACCCTCTACTCCTGGTCCTCATCAGAGCATTCACTGTCTGATCTGGGTAGTACCTGGCCAGAGGTCCCCTCATCGGGATCAAGGGGTGTAACCTCAATTCTTCTCCTGAGAGATCGTTGATTACTTTCCTGGCTCTTTACAGCAGATACCTTTGCTGTTTTCTTAAATGATCCCTTTTTAGTTGTTGTTTTTCCTTTCAGTTCACGTACCCGAGCTTCCAGTTTATAAGTGGGTTCACCATCCCACTTCCTCATGTCCTCTCCCTGGTCACGAAGGAAAAACCAGAGTTTTCCACGTGGTGTGCGTCTGGGGCTCCCTTTCCCTCCGACTGAGGCAGGAGGGGACAGATTTCTTGGAGTAGACCTGGTCAATGAGGCACTGGCGCGTGGAAATGAATTAGTACAGAGGTTATCTTCAAAATTCTGGAACCAGGCTGACACAATCTCCACAGACCGTGCATCCTCATCCAAATAGTACATCATTGCTAGGCTTTTAGAATACGATGCTGGAGCACCTTGGATCACTTTCCTCCACATGGCCCGTGTGCATGGGACATCTTCTGGATCTGTGGAGACACTTTGATCATCTAAATCACTATAGATAACTTCCAACACCGCTAATTCTCTTAAGTATTGGATTCCTTCATCTGCCGTATTCCACTTCCCTGGAGAACTCATAAGGTCCTCCTTGCATGGGTACCTGGCCCTCACACTTAGCAGGAGTCGTCTCCAGAGGCTGCATATGCCTGTCTCCTTTGTAATGCCTTTCTCAATACCTCTGTTTCTAGCAATGGGTCCCAATTGTTGGGCCTCTTTGCCTTCCAGCAGTTGACTGTCAGCCCCATTATCCCAGCACCGGAGCAGCCAAGCAGCAATTCGCTCTCCTGGCTGGCGACTATAATCCTTGCGTATGTCTCTCAGTTCTGCTGAGGTCAAGGACTGAGTAGTCTCTGCTTCTTGTCTAATCTCACTCACATCCTCTGATCTTCCACTTGATGGACCAGCCTCTTGATCATAATCTTCCTCATCCCTTATCAATCGATGAGAGGGACCTGTTGACCTCCTTGTCCACTGCTTCTTTTTTACAACTGGGGCAATCTCTCTGGTTGCTGTCTGGGTCCCCATCTCCACCATGGTGTCCTCAGGTAGTGTTTGGGTGCCTGCCTCAGCCATAGTCCTCATAGAGTATTGAACTGTGGCTCGGTAAGCACAGGCCAGGCCCCAGTAAAGTGCAAGAAGTTGTTTGTTCTCATTGGGATAAGCGAGGCACCCTTCTATCAGATGGCGAGTTAGTTTAGTAGGATTACTCGCCTCTTCTGGGGTAAAGTCCCAGGCTATGGGAGGTGATAACCGTCCTAGGAATCTGCCCAAATCCTTCCACACACCTTGCCACCCAGGGACTGACCGCTTCAGGTCACACTTCAATATATCCCCACCCGAAGACTGTCTCTTCTCATGCCATGATGGAATCAAACTCCACAAAACCCGCAACATGCCAGTGATGTTGATTAGCAGTACTAGGGAGCTCACATATGGATGGATCAAAATCCTGGGGGCCTGCATAATAAAATTCTCTACACTCATTTCAGGTGGGGAGACAGAAATTATGATCTCTCTAGCATAGCTCCCACAGAATAGCAGCCCTACAAACAGGAGAAAGAGACACATAGCCATTATTTGCTTCAGCATGTTCCTAAACAAATGAAGTATTTCCAAAACAAAGCAGAAATTATCAGCAAGCCACGTGACCAGCACAGAAGCCTGTATCATAAGCAAGCTTATATAAAAAAAAAACCTGCAGAAACTACAGCTATGTTATATTTCCGTTTCCCGGTCAATGCACCAAAAAGGACTGTGGTGGTTTGGCTCTGGCCTGGAGACCAGATACCCACCAAGCCGCTCTATCACTCCCCCTCTTAAGTGAACAGGGGAAGAATAGAAAGAAAATATAACAGAAGCCGGGGATAAGATAGGAGCAATTTAATAACACTAATAAGCAAACAGCAAATAGACCGCGCGGAAGCAAAGAAAGCAGAGAGATGTTAGTCTCTACTTCCCATCAGCAGGACGGTGGTCGGTCTCGGGAAGCAGGGCTCTCTAAGCTTAGTGGTTCCTTGGGAGGATAAACGCCATGGACGAATCCCCAACACTTCCTTCTTTCACGTCCTTCTTATACCTGAGCTGACGTCATATGGTATGGAATACCTCTTTGGCCAGCCTGAGTCAGCTGGCTCAGTTGTGTCCCCTCCCAAGATCCTGCCCACCCCTCAATGTACTCCTGGGGCAGGGAAATGTTGAAAGGACACAGCTCAGATACCGAATTCAGCTGTAGCCAAAACACTGCTGTATTATCAACTGCTGCTGCAAAAAACCACAGCACTAAAACGATGCTGTGAGGAGAATTAACTCCACCTCAGTTCAACCCAATACAATTGCTTTGTAAATATACAGCTCCACTGCTTTGCTAATTCAGCTGTGAGCTTTTTTTCCTTCCCTTCAATTTTCTTTCCCTTTACATTACAAGGGGGAGGGAGGAGGCTTCTTGGCCTTACCCTTCCAACCCCACGACAGAACAGATAAGGCCTCTACTAACACATTTGCTCTAACCATATTCTGTTATAATTAACAATTATTCCTTTCCTCTCTTTCTAACCCTCTCTGGGGAAAAGTGGGCGAGAAGGGGGTATGGGAGGAAAACCCTTCCTCCTGGCGGGGGAAGGGAATCTCATTCCTGTGTTACTTTGTTGTATATTTCTGTGTACATATTGTAAATACTGTAAATTGTGTACATATGTATATATCCTGCAGCCCCGCTTGTAAATATAGCACATTCCCTTGCTAATCCATCTGTGGTTTTTTTCCTTTCTTTCATTCTTTCCTTTCTTTCATTTTACAGGGTGGGGAGAAGGCTTGGCCTTCCCCTCAACCCTCGACAACTGGAGACTCCCTTTGGGGAAAATAGGTGCTTCCTGGGTGTGACTACTCTTGCCCTAACACAGACTTCTCAGAGAGGCTAGAAAAGCAAGACAAACTGTCTGTTCCTCCCTGCCAAGTTATAAATGGTTCTGGTACTGTATCATAAAAAGTAGCATGAATGATAAAATGAGTGAAGAGTGACATTAACATCTCTTTTCTTGCATTTATTTCCCCCTCTTTTTCTGTTTATTTGTTTGAAATTATTAGTGCAATTTATTTTAAAATAGAATGCTAACAAGAAAATATTGATCTCTAACTTTAATCATGTAAAAGTTAAACATTTTGTGTAAACTAAGAATCTAGGATACCTCAAGTCAGTGGAAAACAATGCCTTGAGAAGGTGATTTATCCTATTTCATTTGGGTTCTGCAAAACTTTCTAGACTTTCCATTAATAGCTCAGTGTGTAGACACATGTTTATGCTTAATACAAGGAACTATTAAAAAAAACACCACACTCTTTTTATGTTGTCTTACAAACTTCCAAGGTGTGTGAGATCACATTGTCCCTAAGAAACAGACATTATAGAAGAAATCTTTGTTCCTACACTAGAGTAGATAGCAAAGGTTGGGTGATTTACCTAGTTATAGATTTTTCAAGATGATCGTTGAATCTTTGATCTCTTTCCCATAACATAAAGCTAAAGAAGATGCTGAAACTAGCAGTTGTAGAAATATTTCATCCTCCATGAAAGTCATTCATCCATGAGGGAAGCTCATGGTATCATAGAATCATAGAATTATTTGAGTTGGAAGAGGCCTGTAAAGATCATATGGTTCAACACCCATTGTGTCACCAGTCAGGTGACAGGGGAATTCAGCTTGCTGATATTCAAGTTAAATATGCTTTCTCTTTTTCTCTTTTTTTTCCCTTTTTTTCTTTTTTCTTTTCCCCAGTAAGATACGATCCCGCTTATCCCACTTGAACTTCTGGTGTCCCCTAACTGAATTACTAAACTTAATCAAAGTGGTTTTTTTGAGATATTAATATTTGGAACATGCTTCCTGCCAGAATGTAAACTAGAGAACTTGTGCTCCAGCAGGAGTATCCTCTCCATAGTCTATATAAAACATTAAATAATCTCACTGACCAAAAATTCACTGACCTGAAGTGGGTTCACCTAACAGTGATGAAGAGTCCTGTAAGAACAGGACTGACTGGCATGTCATGACAATTTTTCTTTTGCTCTCTCAATGCCTTCAGTGATTGCAACTCAAATTCCTCCAGCATGTCCATGAAATTTGATAAACATTTACAAGTTAAATGAAATGTAATGGGCTGTGCTCCAGTACTCATTTGAGAACCTGAAGCTAGCCAGGATGAGCCTGGTCTCCCTCTGTTTCATGTGGATTAGTGGTCCCCAAGGGGTAATTCTTCCTCACTGAGAAGGCACAGCCAGCTGATTTGTAAATCCTCAGGAGACAAACTTTGTCATATCTGTGTTCCCTGAACTGCATTTTGAGTGAGCAATAGCAGCAATCCATGAGCAGAAGAGCTGAACCAGCAAGAATCTGTCAATTAGTTCAAGCAAAGGTCAGTTACAAAATGCAAGGAAACCTGCACAGAAGGTGGCCGAGTAACTGTTGTGTAGCAATAAATTTTGATCAGAACCTATTTACAGTGATTAGATAGTCTAGAAAAATAGTTCTTTGTATCTATTTGTCAGTCTCAGATTTCTGAATACTTTGCTTTCATTACTTGCAAAGCAGGAAGATTATTGTTAAAGGCAAGTAGCATTAGCTCAGGTGGAATTTGCAATGTTGTCTCAGCTACACTTGCAGACATCTGTACTTTAGCCTTTTTAAGAGGAACAAGAAGTGGAAAGCTTTAAGCACCTGCCAATTTTTTGTTTTCTTAAGAAAACCTAAAATCCTGTTAATGGGTCACCAGTAAAAGTACTATTATTAGTTGATATTAAAGAAAGAAACCGAAGACTGGAAGAGGCTTTTGAATTAAAAGCAGCTGGGAATCCTAGAGTAAGAGAAATCAGATATGGAAAAGACCTATTACATTATTCAATCAATGCCCCAGTTAAAATTAAATCATTCCGAACTGGAGAGATCCTAGTGCTGTGTCCAGTCAGAATTTAAATATAATGAGGAATGGGATTTCTGACACTTCTTCACATTCCTGTGGATCACTCTTCCAGGATTTTTTTCCCCCCTGATATTCTACCTATTTGCCTTTTCATATTATTCAATGTATGTTAACATTCTGTGGTGAAGAGGTTATTAAATTTATGAATATGAAATATGAATTATGAAAATATTACTTTTATTAATTATCAAACTATTAATAACCGATGAATCACCAACTTATATACATGTT
Source organism: Melanerpes aurifrons (assembly GCA_011125475.1). Classification (NCBI taxonomy): domain Eukaryota; kingdom Metazoa; phylum Chordata; class Aves; order Piciformes; family Picidae; genus Melanerpes; species Melanerpes aurifrons. The sequence continues at coordinate 84,953 of WWNC01000173.1, forward strand.
CTAGTGCACGTTCGTGAAATACATTCCACAAGTGGCTTAGTGTTATGATTAGAACTTAATTGAACTAGTTACAGACTATTTCTATATTTATATAACGAAGGGTGCAGTTCCGCCGCTTGGCCACTAGATGGAGACTCGGCGGGACGCGGGCGGCTTCTGGCTATACACAGCAATATTACAATCTTTCTATGAGTCAGCGCTTACTCTGGTAGACGCGGATACTTTGAACTGAGTGCTAGTGGATGGAAAACACTTGGAAGATATTCGATTCCCTCCAGACAACAGGGATCGATCCTGCTCAGGGTCGGCCCATGGGGTCGGCCCTCAAAGTCAGTTCGCACGGCAGGGCGGGACGACGGTGGTCGGTAGGTGGGCTTGGATGACACGGCAGCAGGCGAAGCTACGATGGTCGGCCCAACCATGGCGATTCTCGGGGCTGATGCAAACAACCTCGGGGAGAGAATGCTGCTGCGTTAGGCGGCAGATTCTCGTTTACTGAGCTTAAAGGAGCAGCGGGACTCTTGGAGTGGTCCCAGGTTCCGTGTAGTATAGACATGAACAATGCCTTAGTCTTTCTTCCCTGAGATTCACAGGGCTCAGAGCGGCACACGTGGAGGCTCCTCTCCCGCTATGGCGGGGCTAGGCATACGTGGACTCAGTATCGATCAAGTCCCTTCTCCCTGGCAACTGGGCAGATCTTACCCTCGGGGGTCGGTCCAGTCCTGCGGTGGCAGGGTGGGCTCTCCCGGTCAGTACGACTGGCTGTAGCGATGCTGGATTCCTCAGAAACAGCGGAGGTCCTCCCTCTGTGCTTCTTACCATGCAGAGGCTTCCAATATGCGTGCATGTATAACAGAAGCTAACAACAATAAGCTCAATGGCAAAGGCTGTTGCTCGGGAGTTGCTCTCTCAAGCAAGCACAGAGACAAACTGAACAAGGGGGGCAACTTGTTTACCAACTGGGGTGATACTTCTAGATTCCTCGAGGCTGGGCTTGACCAATGGGCACTCTCATAAACAACTGGCTTCAGCCTACAGAAAGCGTGAAGCTAGAATTATGCCCATACTTGGTGTCAGCACGAGCACTGCATGCGCTGGGTGCGTGCAAGCCTGGCTAATGCCTTGGCTTTTGTCTTCCTCCTGGAGGAGGGGGAACTTGTCCACATGCTGGGACAAGATTCTGTATCTGGGCATAATGTACCTTCACCACAGGGCCCTATATGTTGGCCTAAAGTAATTTCCTTCCCTTTTTTTTTTGTCAATTATTTTTTCAAGATTTTCATTAGCTTTAATTAACCAATCTGATTTATACTTTCCAATTAAATGTTCTAAGAAGAAAATGTTAATATGAAATGCTTTGAAACCACTTAATCTTCAAAATTCTTGGGAAGCTGTTTGTTAGCTGGACATGTATTTTGCAGGTGAAAGAGGTTTGTATTTCAGTGGAATCAGTCAAGCCTCCTTCACAGAATCACGGAATTGTCAGGGTTGGAAGGGATCTCAAAGATCGTCTAGTGCCAACCTCCTGCCATGGGCAGGGACACCCCATACTAGATCAGGTTGCTCAGAGCCTCATCCAGCCTGGCCTTAAATATCTCCAGGGATGGGGCCTCCACCACCTCCCTGGGCAATCTGTTTCAGTGTCTCACCATCCTCATGGTGAAGAACTTTTTCCTAACATCCATCCTTAATATACCCACTTCTAATTTTATTCCATTTCCCCTAGGCCTATCACTACCTGACATCCTAAAAAGTCCCTCCCCAGCTTTCTTGTAGCCCCCCTTAAGATACTGGAAGGCCACAATAAGGTCTCCTGAATCTTCTCTTCTCCAGATCGAATAGCCCCAACTCTTATTCTGTCTCCAAAGGACAGGTGCTCGAGCCCTCTGATCATCCTTGTGGTCTTCTTTGGACACCCTCCAGCATGTCCATATCTTTCCTTCTTTATCTGTCTCTTTTCTTGGCTATTGTTATTCTTGCTAATCAAAGTATCAAAAGACAGTGTCTGTTTCTTCTATGGCTGAAGTTGGGCTATGTACCCATTACACTTTCCACCCTCGAACATGTGGGTCAAAAGAGTGGCACCACTTATGCCAGGTTTAAAATCTTAAAGACTTTAGGTTCTTGCAAGCCTAGAATCCCTGTGTGATGAAGAAAGACTTGGCTCAGCATTTAGTAAAAGACTTTAACAACTGAAAAAATAATTTTAAAAAAGGCATAGCAAGTGACTCAAATTCAATGAGTGGTTGGTTATACACAACAAAGATAATTAAACATTAGACAATGACAACGAAATGCTGGGACAACTTACCTAGGGATATTACAGGCTCTTTAAAAATATAATTAAAATTGGGTCAGTTTATGAAAGTATACATTAATGCTTCAATAGAAAATATTGCTTTGAGGCAAAGGCTACTGGGTGATACTACTTTGTGATAATGGTCATGTCTCAGAATCTATGTATTGATTTTACTGAAATGGAAGCTCATATTTTGTTCTGAATTTGCAAATAGTAAATCAACAAAAGAAGGAAAAAGAAGGAATGAAACATATTTCCATTTAACTGTTACAGTTTGAGCTGGGTGCCCCCCTGCAATCTTTACTTCCTGTGTCCAGAAGTCCAGCCCAGAAGGGTGGACACAGGAAATTATCTAGTATTTCCTACCACAATTCTCTGCACCACTATAAGATCCAGTGCGGAGTCTAGCACTGCCTCTTTTCTTCCTCCTCCGTCAGCCAGTAACTGGGGGAGATGTCTCCTGGCTTTGGGCCTGGCTAGGCCCAAGGCCATGGAGGGATGGGCAGTCTCAGATCTGGCCAGCTGAGACTAGCCTAGCAGTGGGAGGGGGAAGAAGGAGCCCTGGGGGTCTTTGGTGTACCCTCAGGTGGGGATGGGATCTCTCTGGGTCTGTTTTGGGATCTTTCTTTGTCACTGCACTTCTGGCTTTCTGTAAAAGTTCACTGCTTTCTGTTTAAACTTTCCATCACTTTTGCAATTCGTTTGTCTGAGTGTTTTATTGTTGCCAGGGGCGGGGAAGGGGGCTGCCTCAACCCAGCACATTAACTTTTGTAATTAATCCAAGATTATTAAAAGTAGATAAGTCTGGTAACTTTACCCATATAGGCTTTAAGTTTGCCTTGATTTTCTATCATAAATTCCTGATTAATTAATCTAATTCTACTTGGTTACCTTGTGGCAATTGTACAGCTAGATCTAATGAGCAGACTTCTTGGCCTGGTGACAGATTACCATTTCAAATAAACTGCCAGGTGCAGGACACAGGAATGCTTAGTTCAAAGATCCAAGCCCCATAGTTCTTAAGATAGAGCAATATAATATTTCAGCAAAAATCAGCACTAGAACTTTCTAGAAGTCCTACCCCCCTACCCCCATAACAGCACTCATACTGCATTCCTTAGCAGATGTACTCTACAGACCACTGTATGTTTTTCTACCCCTTTCCACTAGCACAACATTTACCAGTCTGTACTTATGTACACTTATGGAGAGTGGCTTGGCCAGCTCGTCTGCCAGCTCTCTCAGCACCCTAGGATGAATCCCATCTGGTCCCATGGACACTGTCCCGCACCACATCCTGGTCTCCAAACTGGTGACACATGGGTTTGATGGGTGGACCCCTAGATGGATAAGGAACTGGCTTGATGGCCGCACCCAAAGAGTGGCTGTCAATGGCTCCATGTCCCAGTGGAGGCCAGTGACAAGCGGAGTCCCTCAGGGATCAGTCCTGGGACCTGTCTTGTTCAACATCTTTGTGGGTGACATGGACAGTGGCATTGAGTGCACCCTCAGCAAGTTTGCTGATGACACCAAGCTGTGTGGTGCAGCAGACACGCTGGAGGGAAGGGAGGCCATCCAGAGGGACCTTGACAGGCTGGAGAGGTGGGCACAAGCCAACCTCATGAGGTTCAATAAGAGCAAGTGCAGGGTCCTGCATCTGGGTCGAGGCAATCCCAGGCACAAATACAGGCTGGGCAGTGACTGACTGGAAAGCAGCCCTGAGGAGAGAGACTTGGGGGTGCTGGTGGACAAAAAGCTCAACATGAGCTCTCAATGTGCACTTGCAGCCCGCAAAGCCAATCAGATCCTGGACTGCATCAGGAGAAGTGTGGCTAGCAGGTCGAGGGAGGTGAGCCTCCCCCTCTACTCAGCCCTGGTGAGACCCCACCTGGAGTACTGTGTCCAGTTCTGGAGCCCCTATTACAAGAGGGATGTGGAGGTGCTGGAACATGTCCAGAGAAGGGCCACGAGGATGATCAGAGGGCTGGAGCACCTCTCCTATGAGGACAGACTGAAGGAGTTGGGGCTGTTCAGTCTGCAGAAGAGAAGGCTCCGAGGTGACCTAATTGTGGTCTTCCAGTATCTGAAGGGGGCCTACAGGAAGGCTGGGGAAGGACTTCTCAGGATCTCAGGTAGTGATAGGACTAGGGGGAATGGAATGAAGCTGGAGGTGGGGAGATTCAGGCTGGATGTGAGGAGGAGGTTCTTCACCATGAGAGTGGTGAGACCCTGGAATGGGTTGTCCAGGGAGGTGGTCGAGGCCCCGTCCCTGGGGGTGTTTAAGAGCAGGCTGGATGAGGCTCTGTCCAGCCTGATCTAGTGTGGGGTGTCCCTGCCCGTGGCAGGGGGGTTGGAACTAGATGATCCTTGTGGTCCCTTCCAACCCTGAATATATCTATAAAAAAAAAAAATCAGTTTAATTAACAGCCCAACAAAACTGCTGTGAATTCTGAATGCAGACAGATGACTTAGCAACAAACCTTGTGAGGAAAAGGCAGAGATACTTAACACCTTCTTTGCCTCAATTTTTACTAGAAGGACAGAACGTCTTCCTGACAGCTGGCCTGCAGAGCTGGCAGAAGGAGCCAGGGAGCTGCACAGTTTCCCCATGTTCCATAAGGAGGTGGTTGGAACTCTCCTTAGCAGCTTGGATCCCCACAAGTCCATGGGACCAGATGGGATTCATCCTAGGGTGCTGAGAGAGCTGGCAGACGAGCTGGCCAAGCCACTCTCCATCATTTTCCAGCAGTCCTGGCTCACTGGCGAGGTCCCAGAGGACTGGAAGCTGGCCAACGTGGTGCCCATCCACAAGAAGGGCTGGTTGGATGAGCCAGGGAATTACAGGCCTGTCAGCCTGACCTCAGTGCCAGGCAAGATCATGGAACAGGTCATCCTGAGTGCAAACACACAGCACTTACAGGATGGCCAAGGGATCAGGCCTAGCCAGCATGGATTTAGGAAGGGCAGGTCCTGCCTGACCAACCTGATCTCCTTCTATGATCAGGTGACCCGCCTGGTGGATGTGGGGAGGCCTGTGGAGGTAGTCTACCTGGACCTCAGCAAGGCCTTTGACACCGTCCCCCATAGCAAACTGCTGGCCAAGCTGTCAGCCCATGGCTTGGACGGGAGCACACTGCGATGGGTTAGGAATTGGCTGGATGGCCGAGCCCAGAGAGTGGTGGTGAATGGTGCCACATCCAGCTGGCGGCCAGTCACTAGTGGTGTGCCCCAGGGATCAGTGCTGGGCCCCATCCTCTTTAACATCTTTATTGATGATCTGGATGAGGGCATTGAGTCCATCATCAGTAAATTTGCTGACGACACCAAGATGGGGGCAAGAATTGATCTGCTGGAGGGTAGAGAGGCTCTGCAGAGGGACCTCGACAGGCTGGACAGATGGGCAGAATCCAACGGCATGAGATTTAACACATCCAAGTGCCGGGTTCTGCACATTGGCCACAACAACCCCATGCAGTGCTACAGGCTGCGGTCAGAGTGGCTGGAGAGCAGCCCGGCAGAGAGGGACCTGGGGGTACTGATCGATGGTAGGCTGAACATGAGCCTGCAGTGTGCCCAGGCATCCAAGAGGGCCAATGGCATCCTGGCCTGCATCAGGAACAGTGTGGCCAGCAGGAGCAGGGAGGTCATTCTGCCCCTGTACACTGCACTGGTTAGGCCACACCTCGAGTACTGTGTCCAGTTCTGGGCCCCTCAGTTTAGGAAGGTTGTTGACTTGCTGGAACGAGTCCAGAGAAGAGCAACAAAGTTGGTGAGGGGTTTGGAACACAAGCCCTATGAGGAAAGACTGAGGGAGCTGGGGTTGCTCAGCCTGGAGAAGAGGAGACTCGGGGTGACCTTATCACTCTCTACAACTACCTGAAGGGAGGTTGTAGACAGGCGGATGATGGTCTCTTCTCCCAGGCACCCAGTACCAGAACAAGAGGACACAGTCTCAGGCTGCGCCAGGGGAGGTTCAGGTTGGATGTTAGGAAGAAGTTCTATACAGAAAGAGTGATTGCGCTATGGAATGGGCTGCCCGGGGAGGTGGTGGATTTGCCGTCATTGAAGGTGTTCAGGAGGAGACTTGATGGGGTACTTGTGCCATGGGTTAGCTGTTTGGGTGGGTTGGATTGGTTGATGGGTTGGACACGATGATCTTGAAGGTCTCTTCCAACCTGGTCTGGTTTGGTTTATTCTAATACCATGTTTGATTGGATTTGCTATACTTTGGTTTGATTTGGTTTGGTTTTAGTATGTAATTTTTCACTGTTTTAAATAGACAAGCAACATGTAAATGTTAATGCTATAGCTACAACTATTATTATTTCAGGTTTGTCTGATCACTTTTTTTGTTTTTTTTTCTTTTTTACTTTGTCACAACAGTAAAACAAAGATGTAAACAGTCATGAAAATCAGTGAAGGTACACATGTGCATGGGTGATTGTAGGAAATGACCTTTATCTGTCTAATATGTAGGCATCTTGTCTAAGAAAGTTATCCAGGTTTACTTTACAGTCTGTGTATAGACAGAAATGTTACAAGAAGAGGACCAATCCTGTTGTAAACAAAAATTTCCTTAGATAACTGAGCTGACTTTCTCTTTAGAAGTGCTTTTGTTCCATTGACTACAGAGAAATGCTAGCCAGGATTCAGTCTAGATGCCTTACAGCTGAGATTAGGTTGGATGAATCCCACCTGGCTGCTAGTTTTGCCTCTTAAGTCTTGTGTACTTAGGAACAAAATTATCTTGTTAGTTATAACCACAACACTATGATTAAAGCCAATAAAAAAACTAATATAAACAATAGTTTCATAGTTTCATAGTTTCATTCAGGGTTGGAAGGGACCACAAGGATCATCCAGCTCCAACCCCCCTGCCATGGGCAGGGAAACCCCACACTAGATCAGGCTGGACAGAGCCTCATCCAGCCTGCTCTTAAACACCCCCAGGGACGGGGCCTCGACCACCTCCCTGGACAACCCATTCCAGGGCTTCACCACTCTCATGGTGAAGAACCTCCTCCTCACATCCAGCCTGAATCTCCCCACCTCCAGCTTCATTCCATTCCCCCTAGTCCTATCACTGCCTGAGATCCTGAGAAGTCCTTCCCCAGCCTTCCTGTAGGCCCCCTTCAGATACTGGAAGGCCACAATTAGGTCACCTCGGAGCCTTCACTTCTGCAGACTGAACAACCCCGACTCCCTCAGTCTGTCCTCATAGGAGAGGTGCTCCAGCCCTCTGATCATCCTCGTGGCCCTTCTCTGGACACGTTCCAGCACCTCCACATCCCTCTTGTAATAGAGGCTCCAGAACTGGACACAGTACTCCAGGTGGGGTCTCACCAGGGCTGAGTAGAGGGGGAGGATCACCTCCCTCGACCTGCTAGCCACACTTCTCCTGATGCAGCTCAGGATCTGATTGGCTTTGTGGGCTGCAAGTGCACATTGAGAGCTTCTTGTCCACCAGCACCCCCAAGTCTCTCTCCTCAGGGCTGCTTTCCAGCCAGTCACTGCCCAGCCTGTATTTGTGCCTGGGATTGCCTCGACCCAGATGCAGGACCCTGCACTTGCTCTTATTGAACCTCATGAGGTTGGCTTGTGCCCACCTCTCCAGCCTGTCAAGGTCCCTCTGGATGGCCTCCCTTCCCTCCAGCGTGTCTGCTGCACCACACAGCTTGGTGTCATCAGCAAACTTGCTGAGGGTGCACTCAATGCCACTGTCCATGTCACCCACAAAGATGTTGAATAAGACAGGTCCCAGGACTGATCCCTGAGGGACTCCGCTTGTCACTGGCCTCCACTGGGACATGGACCCATTGACAGCCACTCTTTGGGTGCGGCCATCAAGCTAGTTCCTTATCCATCTAGTGGTCCACCCATCAAACCCATGTGTCACCAGTTTGGAGACCAGGATGTGGTGCGGGACAGTGTCGAAGGCTTTGCTCAGGTCCAGGTAAATTACATCAGTTGCACGCCCCTCATCTATTAATTTTGTCACCTGTTCATAGAAGGCCACCAGGTTGGTCAGGCAGGATTTGCCCTTGGCGAAGCCATGCTGACTGTTCCCAATCACCTCTTCACTATTCTTTTGAGCGAGTAGTGCCTCCAGGAGGATCTGCTCCATGATCTTTCCAGGCACAGAGGTGAGACTGACTGGCCTGTAGTTCCCTGGTTCCTCCTTCTTGCCTTTTTTGAAAATGGGGGTGATGTTTCCCCTTTTCCAGTCTGTGGGGACTTCCCCAGACTGCCATGACTTTTGAAATATAATAGAGAGGGATTTAGCAACCTCATCTGTCAGTTCTCCCAGTACCCGTGGGTGTATCTTGTCAGGTCCCATGGACTTGAACACTTTCAGGTTCTTCAGGTGATCACGAACCTGATCTACACTTACAATGGGCAGTTCTTCTTCCCCATCCCTGGCATTGTCTTCCATAATATCAGGAGTGTGGCTAGAGGCCCTTGCAGTGAAGACTGAGGTAACGAAGTTATTGAGTACCTCAGCCTTTTCCTCATCACTTGTGACCATATCACCATTTTCCTTTCTGAGGGGGGCCACACCTTCCCTGGTCTTCTTCTTCCCATTAATATACCTGTAGAAGTTCTTAGTGTTCCCTTTATCCTCCCTGGCTAGATTCAATTCAAACTCTGCTTTGGCTTTCCTAACCAGGTCCCTTGCTGCTCGGGCAGCTTCCTGATATACCCCTGTCGAGGGTTGAGGGGAAGGCCGGGCCTTCTCCCCCCTGTAAAGTGAAGAGAAGAAAAATGAAGGAAAAGAAAAAAGCCACAGCTGGATTAGCAAGGGAATGTGCTATATTTACAAGGGGGGATGCAGCATATATATATATGTACACAATTTACAGTATTTACAATATATACAGAAGCCTAAGGTTAAACAGCAGCCTAAGGTTAAACAGCCTTCCCCTGGCATGAGGACCTGTTCCCTCAAAAAAAAGAGGAGGGTAATTGTTATTGGTGATTCCCTTCTGAGGGGAACGGAGGGTCTGTGGTGAAGAGGTTATTAAATTTATGAATATGAAATATGAATTATGAAAATATTACTTTTATTAATTATCAAACTATTAATAACCGATGAATCACCAACTTATATACATGTTCTAGTGCACGTTTGTGAAATACATTCCACAAGTGGCTTAGTGTTATGATTAGAACTTAATTGAACTAGTTACAGACTATTTCTATATTTATATAACGAAGGGTGCAGTTCCGCCGCTTGGCCACTAGATGGAGACTCGGCGGGACGCGGGCGGCTTCTGGCTATACACAGCAATATTACAATCTTTCTATGAGTCAGTGTTTACTCTGGTAGACGCGGATACTTTGAACTGAGTGCTAGTGGATGGAAAACACTTGGAAGATATTCGATTCCCTCCAGACAACAGGGATCGATCCTGCTCAGGGTCGGCCCATGGGGTCAGCCCTCAAAGTTGGCTCGCACGGCAGAGCGGGACGACGGTGACCGGTAGGTAGGCTCGGACGACGGGGCAGCAGGCGAAGCTACGGTGGTTGGTCCAACCACGGTGATTGCCAGGGCTGATGCAAACAGCCTCGGGAAGAAAATGCTGCTGCGTTAGGCGGCAGATTCTCGTTTACTGAGCTTAAAAGAGCAGCGGGACTCTTGGAGTGGTCCCGGGTTCCGTGTAGTATAGACATGAACAATGCCTTAGTCTTTCTTCCCTGAGATTCACAGGGCTCAGAGCGGCACACGTGGAGGCTCCTCTCCCGCTACGGCGGGGCTAGGCATACGTGGACTCAGTATCGATCAAGTCCCTTCTCCCCGGCAACTGGGCAGATCTTACCCTCGGGGGTCGGTCCAGTCCACAGTGGGCTCTCCTGGTCGGTACGACTGGCTGTAGCGACGCTGAGCTCAGGCGTCGCTAAAGTCCTCCCTCTGGGCTTCTTCACCATGCAGAGGCTTCCAATATGCGTGCATGTATAACAGAAGCTAACAACAATAAGCTCAATGGCAAAGGCTGTTGCTCGGGAGTTGCTCTCTCAAGCAAGCACAGAGACAAACTGAACAAGGGGGGCAACTTGTTTACCAACTGGGGTGATACTTCTAGATTCCTCGAGGCTGGGCTTGACCAATGGGCACTCTCATAAACAACTGGCTTCAGCCTACAGAAAGCGTGAAGCTAGAGTTATGCTCATACTTGGTGTCAGCACGAGCACTGCATGCGCTGGGTGCGTGCAAGCCTGGCTAATGCCTTGGCTTTTGTCTTCCTCCTGGAGGAGGGGGAACTCGTCCACATGCTGGGACAAGATTCAGTATCTTGGCATAATGTGCCTTCACCATAGGGCCCTATATGTTGGCCTGACTCATCTCATAGGGAACTCTATTGTCTGCCAGTAGCCCAAGTTAATGATGTTACCAGTAGGCTGCCTAGACTCGTGCAGCCCTCTGACTACTACCCTTTACTAGTTATGCAGTTAGGGAATGATGATGTTGCAACCAGAACTCCCAGGGCTATCAAAAATGACTTCAGGGCCCTGGGAGACCTGGTTGAGGGGTCAGGTGCACAATCAATTTTTTCATCAGCACCCTTAGTTGCAGGAGGGAATACCGTAAGAAACAGGTCAGCAGCTATAATTAACAAGTGGCTTAGAGGCTGGTGCAGTCAAAAGAATTTTGGGTTTTTTGATCTTGGGAAACTTTCTACTACACCAGGCCAGCTGGCAACAGATGGAGTACATCTGTCCCAGAGAAGGGGAAAGGTCACAGTATATGAGAACAGCCTGTCCCCCAAAGGTAAAAAGATCCTGGGAAGGGAATTGGGAGGTCTCATCAACAGGGCTTCAAACTAGTTTCGAAGGGGAAGGGGCTGAAACTAGTCCCCTCAGGCAAGAGTCTGGGGGTGACAAGTTAGAGTCAGAGGTGAAACCAGCAGCCCAGCTGAAGTGCATGTACACTAATGCACGAAGCATGGGTAACAAACAAGAGGAGCTGGAAGCCTTGTTGCAGCAGGAAAGTAATGATGTAGTTGCCATCACAGAGACGAGGTGGGACGACTCACATGACTGGAGCGCTGCAATTGAAGGCTACAGGCTTTTCAGGAGAGACAGGCAAGGAAGAAGGGGTGGAGGGGTGGCCCTGTACGTCAGGGAGGCACTAGATGCCATTGAGACGGAGATTAGGGAAGATCAGGTTGAATGTTTGTGAGTAAGAATTAGAGGGAAGACCGGCAGGGCAGACACCCTGGTTGGAGTCTGTTATAGACCACCCAACCAGGAGGAAGATGTTGATGAAGCATTCTATAGGCAGTTTAAGGCTGTCTCAAGATCTCTGGACCTTGTTCTCATGGGCGACTTCAACCTGCCTGACATCTGTTGGGATCTCAACACAGCAGAGAGGAGACAGTCTAGGAGGTTCTTAGAGTGCATGGAGGACAGCTTCTTATCCTAGGTGCTGCGAGAGCCTACCAGGGGCAAGGCTATGCTTGACCTCCTCTTCACCAACAGGGAAGGGCTAGTGGGTGATGTGGTGGTCAGAGGGTGTTTGGGGTCCAGTGACCACGAGATAATTCAATTCTCGGTATTTGGTCAGGCTAAGAGGGGTACCAAGAAGACCTCCACTCTGGACTTCCGGAGTGCAGACTTCAGGTTCCTCAAGGAACTAATTCAGAGGGTTCCTTGGGATAAAGCCCTGTGACCAGTTGACGTTGTCCCCTTAAGAAAGGGAATATGGTGGACGGAAGTTGGTAAACGGAAAGAATAATCTAAACTAATTTCATTGGTGAAGTGGGAGGAATCACCTTCTGAACTGGGAGTGAACTGGGCATTCCAGCACTTTTATCGTCAGTCTTGCTTCCGCTCCTCCACAGTGCAGCAGCTCTCTCTCTGTGCTGGGCTTTCTGCCAAGCCTTCGGCCTTGAAACTGATAAAGGCCTGTATTAACTCCCTTCCAATTAACACAAACTGCTTCTAACTTTTTTTTCTCTTTCTCTCTCTTTTCTAACCTGCTCTGGGGAAGAGGGGGAGAGGGGAGAGCGGAGGTGGGAACCCCTCAGCAAGGGGGAACTCTCATTTCTGTGTTGCTCTGTTGTATATCTTTGTATATTTTGTAAATATTGTAAATTTGTATATATTCCCCTGCATATCCCACATTGTTTTGTAAATATACAGCTCCACTGCTTTGCTAATTCAGCTTCTGAGTTGTTTTTTCTCTTTCCCTTCAATTTTCTTTCCCTTTACCTTACAGGGGGAGGCAAGAGGCTTCTTGGCCTTACCCTTCTAACTCCACGACATTTTTTTTCTTGGCATACCCAACGTGCGGCGGATAATTAGTTTAATTTATTACTTGATTGATTTAGTGTTTTCTAGCTGAATTAGCAAACATGAAGGTGTTGTGGTTTGTGGAGCGATTATTCTTTTCAATTTTTGGGGCTCTGGTTTACAGATATTGTTTGGGTTTGATTTTGGATTACCTGGGTAAGTATTTGGTGCGAACAATTTATATGTGGGTTATGTATAGAGTTAGACTATGGTATAGAAAATGCATGGATATCTTATGGTCAGTGAGATACAGGAATGTTACCTCCACCACTCTCCCAATTGAGATAAAGGGTTTTAAGATTCCGCCTCAGGAGAGAGTAACTTTAGGTGATGCCTGGGATCCAAAAGTGATTTATTTGATGTGTATAATCCTGCTTTCAGTGATAATTGACGTGTATCTGCTGGTCTCTCTGCGGCGAGAGAGAAAGGTGTCCAGAGCTTGTTTTGTTATTAAAACTAGATCAAAAAGAAAACGCCGTGGCTCGAGATCAGTCCCAGAGTCATCTAGTGATGAGGAAGGTGGAGACTCTCTGTCAGTTAAAAAGAAGGCTAAAAAGTCAATTGGTAAAGAAGCACTAAATGACTTTGCTGATTCCAGCAAGCTGCCAAAGGCGGCATCTGTTATCAACATGGCGCCTACTCCTTCTCCTACTCCTTCTCCTCCTTCTTCTTCTCCGTCGGCCATTAACGGAGCAACGTCACTTCCACCCACTCCCTCGGTGGGACCGGAAGTCACTGCCCCAGCAGCTGATTTATCTCAGGACCTGTCAGCTTCCATTAAGGTGGCTGTCAATTCAAACACAGCTCCAGTTAAGGTGGCTCCTTGAAAGACTAGAGGTGGAAAGGCCAAAGATGGAGAAGAAGAGGAGCTGGAGACTGATCCTGGTGAGGGGCCCTCTACTCTAAAAGATCCTGCTCAGGAGGAAGAGAAGGTTTGTTTTAAAGATCTAGCTAACCTAGTGAGATCAAAGCAGGATACAGATGAAATTAGGAAAGCAGCTGGCAAAGGTGGTTCTCAGCTTAAAGAGATCCTTAGGAGAATGACAGCAGGATTATATGGACAAAGAATTCAGGGAGATGAGGAGCAAGATGATGTTTCAGAGTGTTCTTCTCCCCGCGAGGAATTGCGTTATGTCCGTAAAGATTTCACCAGGGCAGATAAGGAGCCAGTTCTAGCTTGGCTTAGTAGGTGTTATGATACAGGTGCTCTGGCTCTAACAGCTGGAGACAAGTCAGCAGCTCAGTTAGGAACTCTCTCAAGGGATAATGGAATAGACAGACATCTGGGCAGGGCTCTCGGTAAGGTTAATCTGTGGATACGCCTTTTAATGGCGGTTGCCCTGAGATACCCTTCCCGAGATGATCTTCCATGGAATCCTAAACCCTGGACTACCATAGATGAGGGAATTAAGCGCTTGAGAGAATTTGCTGTTAGAGAGCTACTCTATGGTGAACATGAAACTCTGAATCCTGATGACATTCCTGTGGTTATTGGTCTTGCTAAAAAGATCATCAAACTTGCTCCTTCCAATTATGCAAACATTCTGGCAAGCAGAATTGTGTCAAGAAGTTATGGTGGAGCTTCTCCTACGGTTGGCCAATTCAGTGATCAAATGAGACAATTGGAGGATAGCATGACATATGGTTCTTTGGTTTCAGCCATTGCAACTCTGTCTGGAAAAATTGAGAATTGCATAAGAGAGTTAAAAGATGAATTTAGAAATTCCATATCCCAATTGGCACAAAGGGATAATTACAATTCTCCCTCCAGGTGGATACAAGTTTCATCTGTGAGGAATACATTTACTCCAAGGAGGTCATTCCAAAACAGGTCATTCCAAAACAGGTCGTTCCAAAACAGACCACCAAGGCAATCACGTAGAACTATTTGGATAACTCTGCGTGATCAGTTTGGTGAGAACATGAACCGCTGGGATGGCCAACCAACTTCTAATCTTTTCAGGAGACTGAGGGAATTGCAAAGTGGCAGAACCCGAGGTAGCAATACCAGAAGGGTAGCTGTTACTTCCACAGTTCCCCAGAACAACCCTAGTAGCTCCAACAGTGGCTCCAGTTATAACATGCAAAGTTATAACCCTGCACACTATGTGCAATGCACATGCGCGCATGTTCCCCATAACTAGGGGTGCCCTGCCTCCCGCCAGGGGGAGGAGAGGGATAACAGAGATAACAGAATCTATTGGGATGTGTACATCCAGTGACCTGGCACTTCACAATTTCGGAAGTACAGGGCCTTGGTTGACATGGAGCTCAGTGCACCATAATACCATCAAATTATCAGGGATCAGAGTCTATAACTATTCTGGGAGTCACTGGTGGATCTCAAGAGTTATGTAAGGTAGGGGTTAATATAAGTTTAACTGGTAAACAATGGAGGAAGCATACAGTTGTGACCGGACCTGATGCACCTTGTATTTTGGGAATTGATTTTCTCAGAGAAGGGCGTTTCAAAGACCCTAGAGGTTATAAATGGGCTTTTGGAGTAGCTTCAATAGAAATTGATGGACAAAAATTGAAGCTGTCTGCTAGACATGAGCTTTCTGATGAATCTGCAGTTGTGGGACAACATAAGATAGAGGACATTAAATTGCCGGTTGCTTCTCAGACTGTGCACCACAGACAATACAGAACCAACCGTGACTCTTTGTTGCCCATTCAGAATCTGATTCGTCAGTTGGAGACTCAGAAAGTCATCAGCAAATCTGATTCACCTTTCAACAGTCCAGTGTGGCCTGTGCGGAAGCAGAATGGAGACTGGCGTCTGACAGTAGACTTCCGAGCCCTGAATGAAGTGACACCAACTATGAGTGCAGCAGTGCCCGACATGATGGAGCTACAGTATGAGCTGGAATCCAAAGAGGCCAAATGGTATGCTACCATAGACATTGCTAATGCATTTTTCTTTATTCCCATAGCAGAGGAATGCAGGCCTCAGTTTGCTTTCACCTGGAGAGGAATCCAGTACACTTTCAACAGATTGCCAATGGGCTGGATCCACAGCTCAAGCATCTCTCATGTAGTAATCCACGATGCACTGGAGAAAGGCGGTGCTCCAGAACACATCCAGTTCATCGATGATATCATCGTCTGGGGTAAAACTGCTGAGGAAGTCTTTGAGAAAGGTAACAAAATCATTGACATTCTTCTGAATGCAGGTTTTGCCATCAAGCGAGGCAAGGTGAAAGGACTTACCACAGAGATTCAGTTTCTGGGAGTGCGGTGGCAGGATGGACGCCGACACATTCCAGTGGATGTGGTAAATAGAGTCTCTACCATGGCAAGTCCCACAAACAAGCAAGAGACCCTACGTTTCTTGGGGATAGTGGGATTTTGGAGGCTGCACATTCCTGGATACAGTCAGATTGTGAATCCTCTGTATGATGTGACTCGAAAGGGAAACCATTTCCACTGGGGACCTGAGCAGCAAGCAGCCTTTGACCAGATAAAGCAAGAAGTAGTTCAAACAATGGATCTGGGACCTGTCCGAGATGGTCCAGACATTAAGAACATTTTGTACACGGCTGCAAGTGACAATGGTCCAACCTGGTGCTTGTGGCAAAAAGCTCCAGGTGAGACACGTGGACGACCTCTTGGTTTCTGGAGTCGAGGTTACAGAGGTTCAGAGGCTAATTATACTCCAATAGAGAAAGAAATTTTGGCTGCCTATGAAGGAGTAAAATCATCCTCTGAAGTGATTGGAACTGAATCACAACTTCCCTTAGCTCCCAGATTACCAGTTTTGAATTGGATGTTCAAAGGCATAGGCTCCACACCACATCATGCCACAGACTCACCGTGGTCTAAGTGGATGGCCCTGAAAACACAGAGAGCTCAAATGGGAAATCTTGAAAGGCCTGGTCTAGTGGAGGTGATCTCAAGTTGACCTGAAGGTATCAACTGTGCTAAACCTCCAGAGGAGAAAGTAACTCGTGCTGAGGAAGCTCCTCTTTACAATGACCTTTCTGATGATGCAAAGAAATATGCTTTGTTCACAGACGGTTCCTGTCATCTTGTTGGAAACAAGCGAAGGTGGAAATCTGCAGTGTGGAGTCCAACACACCGAGTTGCAGAGACGAAGGATGGAGAAGGAGAATACAGTCAGTTCGCAGAGGTAAAAGCTGTCCAACTAGTTCTCGACGTGGCTGAACGTGACAGATGGCCAAAGCTTTATCTCTACACCGACTCATGGATGGTAGCCAATGCTCTATGGGGTTGGCTAAAGAACTGGAAGAAGAGTGGTTGGCAGAGGAAAGGAAAACCCATTTGGGCATCCAACCTATGGCAGGACATTGCTGATCGAATCGAGAGAATTCCAGTGAAAGTGAGACACATCGATGCTCACATTCCTAAGAGCAAAGCCACTGAGGAACAGCAACACAACCATCATGCAGATCTAGCTGCAAGAGTTTCTCAAGTAGACATGGACTCTAATCTTGATCTCGACTGGAAACACTGACGTGAAATATTCCTAGCTCGGTGGGCTCATGATTCGTCAGGACATCAAGGCAGAGATGCAACCTACCAATGGGCTCGTGACAGATCCATAGACATTTCCATGGATGCTATCACACAAGTCATCCATGACTGTGACATTTGTGCTGCTATTAAGTAGGCTAAACGACTTAAGCCCTTGTGGTATGGTGACAGGTGGTCCAAGTACAAATATGGTGAAGCTTGGCAGATTGACTACATCACTCTACCACGTTCTCGTTCTAGTAAGCAGTACGTGCTTACTATGGTAGAGGCAAACACTGGATGGTTGGAAACTTATCCAGTTCCACATGCAACTGCACGCAACACCATTCTCGGTCTGGAGAGACAAATCCTGTGGAGACACGGAACTCCGGAGAGGATTGAGTCAGACAACGGAACTCATTTCAAGAACAACCTTGTAAAGAACTGGGCAAAAGAGCACGGTATTGAGTGGATATTCCATATTCCTTACTATGCACCAGCTGCAGGGAAGATTGAACGCTACAACGGTTTGTTGAAGACCACTCTTAAAGCCATGGGGGGTGGATCTTTGAAAAACTGGGAAAAACATTTAGCACAAGCAACCTGGCTGGTAAATAGTAGAGGTTCAGTGAACCGAGCTGGACCTGCACATTCAGATTTGCTACGGAAAGTAGAAGGTGATAGAGTTCCTGTTGTTAGAGAAAAGAATCCGTTGGGTAAAACTGTTTGGGTATTTTCACCCTCAGGAGAGGCTAAACCTGTCCGAGGGGTGGTTTCAGCTGAAGGTCCGGGTCACACTTATTGGGTAATGCAAGAGAATGGGGAAATTCAGTGTATACCACAAAGAAATTTAACTGTACAGCTGCATCGCGTCCAAAGGAAGAATCAACGAGGAATCTACAGTGCACAAACCCTGAGATCCCTGAGAGCCCTGAGTCAACTAAGAGACCCTGAAATTTCCCTGTTTCCTTTTTCTTTGCTTCGTCGGCAAAGAAAATGAACTGTTTTCCATTTTTCTCATTTTTAGATTTTCTTGGACTTTTGAATCGTCTACATCTGAGCATAGCCGGAATGAACTATGAACTTTACTCACGAACTGTAAATATCATTTTGGATTGGATGGACAGTATGAACAGCCAATGAAATTGTTTAGAAGGGGTGGATTGTGGCCGGTTGACGTTGTCCCCTTAAGAAAAGGAATATGGTGGACGGAAGTTGGTAAACGGAAAGAATAATCTAAACTAATTTCATTGGTGAAGTGGGAGGAATCACCTTCTGAACTGGGAGTGAACTGGGCATTCCAGCACTTTTATCGTCAGTCTTGCTTCCGCTCCTCCACAGTGCAGCAGCTCTCTCTCTGTGCTGGGCTTTCTGCCAAGCCTTCGGCCTTGAAACTGATAAAGGCCTGTATTAACTCCCTTCCAATTAACACAAACTGCTTCTAACTTTTTTTTCTCTTTCTCTCTCTTTTCTAACCTGCTCTGGGGAAGAGGGGGAGAGAGGGGGAGAGCGGAGGTGGGGAACCCCCTCAGCAAGGGGGGGAACTCTCATTTCTGTGTTGCTCTGTTGTATATCTTTGTATATTTTGTAAATATTGTAAATTTGTATATATTCCCCTGCATATCCCACATTGTTTTGTAAATATACAGCTCCACTGCTTTGCTAATTCAGCTTCTGAGTTGTTTTTTCCCTTTCCCTTCAATTTTCTTTCCCTTTACCTTACAGGGGGGAGGCAAGAGGCTTCTTGGCCTTGCCCTTCTAACCCCACAACAAGCCCTTAATAATAAAGGGGTCCAGGAGAGTTGGACCTACTCCAAGGAAGAATTGTTGAAGGCTCAGGGACACGCTGTGCCAATGTGCCAGAAGATGAGCCACCAGGGCAGACGGCCAGCCTGGATGGTTAATGAACTTTTAATAGAACTAAGGGAAAAAAAGAGGGTGTATGACCTTTGGAAGAGAGGGGAGGCAACCCGCGGAATGTTTAAGGGGGTTGCCAAATCATGTAGGAAGAAAATTAGGAAGGCAAAAGCACATTTGGAGCTTAATCTGGCCTCTACTGTGAAGGACAAGAAAAAGTCCTTCTATAAATATATTAATAGCAAGAAGAAGGGCAAGAACAACCTCCACTCCTTGGTTGACATGGCGGGAATTGTTGTATCAAGGGATGAGGAAAAGGCAGAGATACTTAACACCATCTTTGCCTCAATTTTAACTAGAAAGACAGAACATCTTCCGGACAGCTGGTCTGCAGAGCTGGCAGAAGGAGCCAGGGAGCTGCACAGTTTCCCCATGTTCCATGAGGACGTGGCTAAAACACTCCTCAGCAGCTTGGATCCCCACAAGTCCATGGGACCAGATGGGATCCATCCTAGGGTGCTGAGAGAGCTGGCAGATGACCTGGCCAAGCCACTCTCCATCATTTTCCAGCAGTCCTGGCTCACTGGCGAGGTCCCAGAGGACTGGAAGCTGGCCAACGTTGTGTCCATCCACAAGAAGGGCCGGTTGGATGAGCCAGGGAATTACAGGCCTGTCAGCCTGACCTCAGTGCAAGGCAAGATCATGGAACAGGTCATCCTGAGTGCAAACACACAGCACTTAGAGGATGGCCAAGGGATCAGGCTCAGCCAACATGGATTTAGGAAGAGCAGGTCCTGCCTGACCAACCTGATCTCCTTCTATGATCAGGTGACCCGCCTGGTGGATGTGGGGAGGCCTGTGGATGTAGTCTATATGGACATCAGCAAGGCCTTTGACACCGTCCCCCATAGCAAACTGCTGACCAAGCTGTCAGCCCATGGCTTGGACGGGAGCACACTGCGATGGGTTAGGAACTGGCTGGATGGCTGAGCCCAGAGAGTGTTGGTGAATGGTGTCACATCCAGCTGGCGGTCAGTCAGTAGTGGTGTGCCCAAAGGATCAGTGCTGGGCCCCATGCTCTTTAACATCTTTATTGATGATCTGGATGAGGGCATTGACTCCTTCATCAGTAAATTTGCTGATGACACCAAGCTGGGGGCACGAATTGATCTGCTGGCGTGTAGAGAGACTCTGCAGAGGGACCTCGACAGGCTGGACAGATGGGCAGAATCCAACGGCATGAGATTTAACACATCCAAGTGCCGGGTTGTGCACATTGGCCACAACAACCCCATGCAGAGCTGCAGGCTGCGGTCAGAGTGGCTGGAGAGCAACCAGGCAGAGAGGGACCTGGGGGTATTGGTCGATGGTAGGCTGAACATGAGCCTGCAGTGTGCCCAGGCAGCCAAGAGGGCCAATGGCATCCTGGCCTGCATCAGGAACAGTGTGGCCAGCAGGAGCAGGGAGGTCATTCTGCCCCTGTATACTGCACTGGTTAGGCCACACCTCGAGTACTGTGTCCAGTTCTGGGCCCCTCAGTTTAGGAAGGACGTTGACTTGCTGGAACGAGTCCAGAGAAGAGCAACAAAGTTGGCGAGGGGTTTGGAACACAAGCCCTATGAGGAAAGACTGAGGGAGCTGGGATTGCTCAGTCTGGAGAAGAGGAGACTCAGGGGTGACCTTATCACTCTCTACAACTACCTGAAGGGAGGTTGTAGTCCGATGGATGATGGTTTCATAGTTTCATAGTTTCATAGTTTCATTCAGGGTTGGAAGGGACCACAAGCATCATCTAGTTCCAACCCCCCTGCCATGGGCAGCAACACCCCACACTAGATCAGGCTGGGCTGAGCCTCATCCAGCCTGCTCTTAAACACCCCCAGGGACGGGGCCTCGACCACCTCCCTGGACAACCCATTCCAGGGTCTCACCACTCTCATGGTGAAGAACCTCCTCCTCACATCTGGCCTGAATCTCCCCACCACCAGCTTCATTCCATTCCCCCTAGTTCTATCACTACCTGACATCCTGAGAAGTCCTTCCCCAGCCTTCCTGTAGGCCCCCTTCAGATACTGGGAGGCCACAATTAGGTCACCTCGGAGCCTTCTCTTCTGCAGACTGAACAGCCCCAACTCCTTCAGTCTGTCCTCAGACATCCTCAGACATCTCCCAGGCAGCCAGTACCAGAACAAGAGGACACAGTCTCAGGCTGCACCAGGGGACGTTCAGTTTGGATGTTAGGAAGAAGTTCTATACAGAAAGAGTGATTGCCCATTGGAATGGGCTGCCCGGGGAGGTGGTGGAGACGCCGTCATTGGAGGTGTTCAGGAGGAGATTGATGGGGTGCTTGGTGCCATGGGTTAGTTGTTTAGGTGGGTTGGATTGGCTGATGGGTTGGACGCGATGATCTTGAAGGTCTTTTCCACCCTGGTTTGGTTTATTCTAAATATTCTAAATAAGAAATATACCACAAAGTAACACATTAATGAGATTTCCCTCTTCCGCCAGGAGGAAGGGTTTCCCCCTGTACCACCTTCGCTCCCCTTTTACCCCAGAGAGGGTTAGAAAGAGAGAAAAAAGAGCAATTGTCAATTAAAAGCAGTTAGTACAGGCCTTGCGGTTATCAGTTCCAAGGTCAGTCTGGCCGAAAGCCCAGAAGCTGTGAGCTGCAGAAGGAGGGGGAAAAAGTGCAAGACAAGACTGAGACTAGTCTCAGTGGGAATCAAAACATAAGGCAGTGCTTCTGCTTCTCCACCAATGAAATTAGTTTAGACCTTTCTTGTTTATAAAACATTTGGCCATGGTGTCCCTTTGTTAAAGGCACAACCTCAAATGGCCACAGTCCACCCCATCTAAACAATTTCATTGGCTGTTCATGCTGTCCATTCAATCCAAGACAATATTTGCAGTTCGAAGAAAAAGGAAACGGGGAATCTCAGGGTGTCTTAGTTGACTCAGGGCTCTCAGGGTTCTCAGGGTTCGTGCACCATAGATTCCTCGTTGATTCCTCCTTTGGACGCAATGGAGCTGTACAACAGTTTGAAATTAACCTCTTCCAGCTAAAGTTAAATTTCTTTGCGGAATACACCGAATTTCACCATTCTCTTGCATTACCCAATAAGTGTGACCCGGACCTTCAGCTGAAACCACCCCTCGGACAGGTTTAGTCTCTCCTGAGGGAGAAAATACCCAAACAGTTTTACCTAACAGATTCTTTTCTCTAACAACAGGAACTGTATGACCTTCTACTTTCCGTAGCAAATCCGAATGTGCAGGTCCAGCTCGGTTCACTGAACCTCTACTATTTACCAGCCACGTTGCTTGTGCTAAATGTTTTTCCCAGTTTTTGAAAGATCCACCCCCCATGGCTTTAAGAGTGGTCTTCAACAAACCGTTGTAGCGTTCAATCTTCCCTGCAGCTGGTGCATAGTAAGGAATATGGAAAATCCACTCAATACCGTGCTCTGTTGCCCAGTTCTTTACAAGGTTGTTCTTGAAATGAGTTCCGTTGTCTGACTCAATCCTCTCCGGAGTTCCATGTCTCCACAGGTTTTCTCTCTCCAGACCGAGAATGGTGTTGCATGCAGTTGCATGTGGAACTGGATAAGTTTCCAACCATCCAGTGTTTGCCTCTACCACAGTAAGTTCGTACTGCTTACCAGAACGAGAACGTGGTAGAGTGATATAGTCAATCTGCCAAGCTTCACCATACTTGTACTTGGACCACCTGTCACCATACCACAAGGGCTTAAGTTGTTTTGCCTGCTTAATAGCAGCACAAATGTCACAGTCATGGATGACTTGTGTGATAGCATCCATGGAAATGTCTATGGATCTGTCACGAGCCCATTGGTATGTTGCATCTCTGCCTTGATGTCCTGACGAATCATGAGCCCACCGAGCTAGGAATATTTCACCTCGGTGTTTCCAGTCGAGATCAAGATTAGAGTCCATGTCTACTTGAGAAACTCTTGCAGCTAGATCTGCCTGATGGTTGTGTTGCTGTTCCTCAGTAGCTTTGCTCTTAGGAATGTGAGCATCAATGTGTCTCACCTTCACTGGAATTCACTCAATTCGGTCAGCAATGACCTCCCACAGGTCGGCTGCCCAAATGGGTTTTCCTTTTCTGTGCCAACCACTCTTCTTCCAGTTCTTTAGCCAACCCCATAGAGCATTGGCTACCATCCATGAGTCGGTGTAGAGATAAAGCTTTGGCCATCTCTCACGTTCAGCTACGTTGAGAGCTAGCTGGACAGCTTTTACCTCTGCGAACTGACTGGATTCTCCTTCTCCATCCTTCGCCTCTGCAACTCGGCGTGTTGGACTCCACACTGCAGACTTCCACCTTCGCTTGTTTCCAACAAGACGACAGGAACTGTCTGTGAACAAAGCATATTTCTTTTCATCATCAGAAAGGTCATTGTAAGGAGGAGCTTCCTCAGCATGAGTTACTTTCTCCTCTGGAGGTTTAGCACAGTTGATACCTTCAGGCCAACTTGAAATCACCTCCACTAGACCAGGTCTTTCAAGATTTCCCATTTGAGCTCTTTGTGTTATCAGAGCCATGCACTTAGGCCAGGTGGAATATGTGGCATGATGCGGTGTGGAACCTTTGCCTTTGAACATCCAATTCAAAACTGGTAAACTGGGAGCTAAGAGAAGTTGTGATTCAGTTCCAATCACTTCAAAAGCTGCTTTTACTCCTTCATAGGCAGCCAAAATTTCTTTCTCTATTGGAATATAATTAGCCTCTGAACCTCTGTAACCTCGACTCCAGAAACCAAGAGGTCGTCCACATCTCCCACCTGGAGCTTTTTGCCACAAGCACCAGGTTGGACCATTGTCACTTGCAGCCGTGTACAAAGTGTTCTTAATGTCTGGACCATCCCGGACAGGTCCCAGACCCATTGCTTGAACTACCTCTTGCTTTATCTGGTCAAAGGCTGCTTGTTGTTCAGGTCCCCAGTGGAAATGGTTTCTCTTTCGAGTCACATCATACAGAGGTTTCACAATCTGACTGTATCCAGGAATGTGCAGTCTCCAAAATCCCACTATCCCCAAGAAACGTAGGGTCTCCTGCTTGTTTGTGGGACTTGCCATGGTGGAGACTCTGTTTACCACATCCACTGGAATGTGTCGGTGTCCATCCTGCCACCGCACTCCCAGAAACTGAATCTCTGTGGTAGGCCCTTTCACCTTGTCTCGTTTGATGGTAAAACCTGCATTCAGAAGAATGTCAATGATTTTGTTACCTTTCTTGAAGACTTCCTCAGCAGTTTTACCCCAGACAATGATATCATCAATGAACTGGATGTGTTCTGGAGCACCGCCTTTCTCCAGAGCATCGTGGATTACTGCATGAGAGATGCTTGAGCTGTGGATCCAGCCCATTGGCAGTCTATTGAAAGTGTACTGGATTCCTCTCCAGGTGAAAGCAAACTGAGGCCTGCATTCCTCTGTTATGGGAGTAGAGAAATGCCGCAAGAAGGGGTCGACATACGATCAATGTGATCAGCGAAATCCATCTTTATTGAGCATCAGACACATCTTATATACAGTTTACTATAATTATGCCCACTTGGCAACATATTATTGGTTACAGGTTACATGTCAATCCCACCTCCTGCGGTTTTTAGCATCCTGCTTCAGCTAGCCACAAACATCCTCTTTTTGCAGTCCCCTGCTTGTTTACGACCCTCAAGGTTACAGTGCCCTTGCGTTACTTCTTGATGATTCAGCTAAATCCATTGTGTTCTGTGGCGTTCCATATCCTTATCAGAGAAGGCCAAACAGTCCTGCAGGCCTTTTTCCTTTGCCCATTCTTCTACAATTCCCCCGTTTTCTTTAACAACTACAAAAGATTCAGTAAAATGATTAAACTGTTTCATTACACATCTAAATATTATTCGTGCAGCTATAATGATAATAATAACAATGAACAAAAAGTGTAATGCTTCCTTGGCCAATGGCGCTAACCAACTAAACCAACTTCCAAATAATGAGCGTAGTCAAGAGTCAAACGGATTCTCATCCTTCTTGATCTTGTTCAGATGTTACAGTATCACAGTACCACCTAGGTTGGAAAGGACCTCGGGGATCATCGAGTCCAACCTTTCAACACAGACCCCATGACTAGACCATGGCACCAAGTGCCACGTCCAATCTCCCCTTGAACGCCTCCAGGGTCGATGACTCAACCACCTCCCTGGGCAACCCGTTCCAATGCCGAATGACTCGCTCGGTGAAGAACTTCCTCCTCACCTCGAGTCTGAACCTCTCCTGGCGCAGCTTGAGACTGTGTCCCCTCGTTCTGGTGCTGGTTGCCTGGGAGAAGAGGCCAACCCCCTCCTGGCTACAACCACCCTTCAGGTAGTTGTAGAGGGCAATGAGGTCACCCCTGAGCCTCCTCTTCTCCAGGCTAAACAATCCCAGCTCCCTCAGCCTCTCCTCATAGGGCTTGTGTTCAAGGCCTCTCACCAGCCTTGTTACCCTTCTCTGGACACACTCAAGTGTTTCGATGTCCTCCTTAAACTGAGGGGTCCAGAACTGGACACAGTACTCAAGGTGCGGCCTAACCAAAGCAGAGTACAGGGGCACTATGACCTCCCTGCTCCTGCTGGCCACACTATTCCTAATGCAGGCCAGGATGCTATTGGCCCTCCTGGCCACCTGGGCACACTGCTGGCTCATATTCAGGTGGCTGTCGATCAGCACACCCAGGTGCCTCTCTGTTTGGGAGCTCTCCAGCCACTCCGGCCCCAGCCTATAGCTCTGCATGGGATTGCCATAGCCAAAGTGCAGCACTCGGCACTTGGACTTGTTGAATGCCATCCCATTGGACTCTGCCCATCTGTCCAGTCGGTCGAGGTCCCTCTGCAGAGCCTTTCTACCCTCTAACTGACTAATATCTGCCCCTAACTTGGTGTCATCTGCAAACTTGCTGATGACTGACTCTACTCCTTCATCCAGATCATCAATGAATATGTTGAAGAGGACAGGGCCCAGCACTGATCCCTGGGGGACACCACTAGTGACTGGCCTCCAGCTGGATGTGGCACCGTTCACTACCACTCTCTGGGCTCGGCCCTCCAGCCAGTTCCTAACCCAGCACAGAGTGTAATGGTCCAATCCACGAGCTGACAGCTTAGTCAGCAGTTTGCTGTGGGGGACGGTGTCAAAGGCCTTGCTGAAGTCTAGGTAGACCACATCCACAGGCCTCCCCACATCCACCATGCGGGTCACCTGATCATAGAAAGAGATCAGGTTGGAGAGGCAGGATCTGCCCTTCCTGAATCCATGTTGGCTGGACCTGAGCCCTTGGCCATCCTTCAGGTGCGCAGTTATTGCCGCCAGGATAATCTGCTCCATCACTTTCCCTGGCACTGAGGTCAGGCTGACCGGCCTGTAGTTTCCAGGTTCCTCCATCCGACCCTTCTTGTGGATGGGGACCACGTTGGCCAGTTTCCAGTCATCTGGGACCTCACCGGTGAGCCAGGACTGGAGGAAAATGATGGAGAGTGGCCTAGCTAGCACATCTGCCAACTCTCTCAGCACCCTAGGATGGATCCCATCCGGTCCCATGGACTTGTGAATATCCAAGTGGCTCAGCAGGTCCCGAACTAACTCCTCATGGATTTCCGGAGCATTACACTGCTCCCCGACCCCATCGCCCAGCTTCGGAGGCCACTCGTCCTGAACTCCTGCCTTGCTGTTAAAAATTGAGGCAAAGAAGGTGTTCAGGACCTCAGCTTTCTCCTCATCCTCAGTCACCGTGTTCCCCTCCAGGTCCACTAGGGAGTGCAGGTTCTTCCTGCCCCTATTCTTATTGTTAATATATTTATAAAAATGCTTTTTATTGTCTTTGACAGAGGTGGCCAGCTTCAGTTCCAGCTGGGCCTTAGCCTCCCTAATTTTATTCCTACATAATCTAACAGATTCCTTGCACATACCTCGAGAAGCCTTCCCCTCCTTCCAAAGGTGATACAGCCTCCTCTTCCCCCTTAAATCCTCCAGGAGCTGCTTGCTCATCCAGGCCGGTCGCCTTCCCCGCCGGTTTGCCTTCCGGCACGTGGGAACCGCCAGTTCCTGTGCCTTCAAGAGCTCCTGTTTGAAGTAGGTCCAACCCTCCTGAACCCCTTGGTTCATGAGGGCTGGTACCCAGGGGACTTTACAAACAAGTTTCTTAAATAGGCTGAAGTTCGCCCTTCGGAAGTCAAGGTGAAGGTTCTGTTGGTGCTCCTCCCTATCTCCTGCATATTGAAAACTTCACTATCTCGTGGTCACTGCACCTAGGCAGCCTCCCACGATCACGTCTCCCACCAGCCCTTCCCTATTGGAGAACAGCAGGTCAAGCAGAGCCTGTCCCTGGTAGGCTCGCTTAACAGCTGTGTCAGGAAGCAGTCCTCCATTCGCTCCAGGAATCTTCTGGACTGCCTCCTCCCTGCTGAATGAAGTTCCCAGCAGATATCTGGGAGGTTGAAGTCACCAACAAGGACAAGATCTGATGATCTTGAGACAGCCTCAGTTGCTTGTAGAACAACTCATCAGCCGCCTCATCCTGGTTGGGTGGTCTGTAACAGATTCCAATCAGGATGTCAGACTTGTTAGGTTGTCCTCTGATTTTGACCCACAGGCTCTCAACTCCCTCATCTTCCACCTCAAGTTGTGTGGCAGAGAGTGACTCTCTAATATACAGAGCCACCCCTCCTCCTCTTCTCCCTCGCCTCTCTCTCCTAAAGAGCCTGTAACCCCCATTGTAGCACTCCAATCGTGGGTGCTGTCCCAAGTTTCTGAGATGGCAACTACATCATAGTCGCCCTGATGGATTAGGACCTCCAACTCCTCTTGCTTGTTGCCCAGGCTGCGTGCATTGGTGTACATGCATCGCAGCTGGGTTCCTGACTTCTCAACTGACCCTACCTTGCGCCCTACTCTTACCTCTGCAGAGGGACCGATTGCCTCACCCACCCCCTTCAGACCTAGTTTAAAGCCCTCCTAATGAGCCCTGCCAACTCCAATGCCAGGACTCTCTTACCCCTTCTAGATAGATGCACCCCATCAGGACCCAGCAGGTCAGGTTCAGTGAAAGTTGCCCCATGGTCATAGAACCCAAAGTTCTGCCTCTGGCACCATCCCCTGAGCCAATTGTTGATGGTATGGGTTCTCCCATTCCTCTCAGTGTACACCCCTGACACTGAGGGAACTGAGCAGAACACCACTTGAGCTCCTGCCCCATCAATCAATTGTCCAAGGGCCCTGAATTCCTTCTTAATTGCCCTGGTGCCCTTCCTGTCAATCTCATCACTCCCAGCCTGTATTACCATCAGAGGGTAATAGTCAGTGGGCTGGATTAATTTAGGGATTCTCTTCGCAATGTCCCTAACCCCTGCCCCTGGTAGGGAGCAGACCTCCCTGTGGGATGGGTCGGGACGACATATGGGTCCCTCAGTACCCCCCAGGAGAGAGTCCCCTACAACTATAACCCTTCTCCTTTTCTTTGTGGAGCTGGTTGTTATAGCTGGTGGGGGCCGCTTGGGCTTAGGTTTCCCCCCGGAGCTGGTCGTTACAGCTGGTGGGGTCCGCTTGGCCTTAGGCTACCCTCTGGATGGCTGCTCCTCAGCCTCAGCCCTCTCATCCCCACTGTCCTCAGCCTGCAGGGCCTCATATTTATTATGCAAGGGCAGCGGAGAAGGAGGAGAGGGTCGGGGTGGATTTCTCTTGCCACCCCTGGCAGGGACCTGTATCCATCCCTCTCCGCCTCCAGGAACCCTCCCCTCAGCAGGGGAGATCTGCAGAGCCTTCTCCCACAAGTCTAACTCCCTTTCACTTTCCCTTATGGTCCTTAGCCTAGCTACCTCCTCCTTCAGCTCGGCCACTTCATCCTTCAGCTCTGCCACCATGCTGAGGAGAAAATTCACCTGCTCACACCGGACACAGGTGTCCTCTCCCTCCCCCTCTATTCCAAGTGCCAGGCTGAAGCACTCTCTGCAGCTGACAGCCTGGACTCCAGCATGTTGGTAAAACAGCTCTGTCTGGGCAGATGCTGCTTTTTTACCCCTTGTCCGAGTGACGACCATGATGCAACGTTTAAGGTTTGGGTTTTCTGTTTGGGCTTTTTTTTTTTTTTTTTTTTTTGTCACCCAGCTGCTAGACTAGCTACTGAGTCACAATGGCGCCGCGCGCACAGCCCGGGCGGCTTTTAAAACTGCCGCGGCTGACGTCAGACTCCCGTGACCCGTGCAGGCTCTCGTGAACACGATCCTGCCGGCTCCTTCCCCTACCAGCAGTCCTCCCGACCCGCGAAGCCCCGAAAGGAAAGCAACAGAAAAAACCCGAGAAACTCACAGTTTAAGCTCACCCATCCAATCTAGTTTTGCATGGATCGATTCCCCATGATCAGACAAATTCAAACAACACATTCCGTCCACATCCTCACAGCCATGTTCTTGAGCCAAAAGCAAAAAAACTGATGTCATTTACCTGGACCTGAGCAAAGCCTTCGACACTGTCCCGCACCACATCCTGGTCTCCAGGCTGGTGACACATGGGTTTGATGGGTGGACCACTAGATGGATAAGGAACTGGCTTGATGGCCGCACCCAAAGAGTGACTGTCAATGGGTCCATGTCCCAGTGGAGGCCAGTGACAAGCAGAGTCCCTCAGGGATCAGTCCTGGGACCTGTCTTGTTCAACATCTCTGTGGGTGACATGGACAGTGGCATTGAGTGCACCCTCAGCAAGTTTGCTGATGACACCAAGCTGTGTGGTGCAGCAGACACGCTGGAGGGAAGGGAGGCCATCCAGAGGGACTTTGACAGGCTGGAGAGGTGGGCACAAGCCAACCTCATGAGGTTCAATAAGAGCAAGTGCAGGGTCCTGCATCTGGGTTGAGGCAATCCCAGGCACAAATACAGGCTGGGCAGTGACTGGCTGGAAAGCAGCCCTGAGGAGAGAGACTTGGGGGTGCTGGTGGACAAAAAGCTCAACATGAGCTCTCAATGTGCACTTGCAGCCCGCAAAGCCAATCAGATCCTGGGCTGCATCAGGAGAAGTGTGGCTAGCAGGTCGAGGGAGGTGATCCTCCCCCTCTACTCAGCCCTGGTGAGACCCCACCTGGAGTACTGTGTCCAGTTCTGGAGCCCCTATTACAAGAGGGATGTGGAGGTGCTGGAACATGTCCAGAGAAGGGCCACAGGGATGATCAGAGGGCTGGAGCACCTCTCCTATGAGGACTGACTGAAGGAGTTGGGGCTGTTCAGTCTGCAGAAGAGAAGGCTCCGAGGTGACCTAATTGTGGCCTTCCAGTATCTGAAGGGGGCCTACAGGAAGGCTGGGGAAGGACTTCTCAGGATGTCAGGTAGTGATAGGACTAGGGGGAATGGAATGAAGCTGGAGGTGGGGATATTCAGGCTAGATGTGAGGAGGAGGTTCTTCACCATGAGAGTGGTGAAGCCCTGGAATGGGTTGTCCAGGGAGGTGGTCGAGGCCCCGTCCCTGGGGGTGTTTAAGAGCAGGCTGGATGAGGCTCTGTCCAGCCTGATCTAGTGTGGGGTGTCGCTGCCCATGGCAGGGGGGTTGGAACTAGATGATCCTTGTGGTCCCTTCCAACCCTGAATGAAACTATGAAACTATGAAAAAATCGATAGCAGTTCTGTTCTGCAATAATGCATGCCTGAGACTATCATGATCCATTAATAAATCATGTAGCACATCCGTGGTCACATTAGCTTGTTTGACAGACCAACAGACTAGGCTTTCTAAGTGTCTCAACACATGAGCAACAGCT
Organism: Melanerpes aurifrons; assembly: GCA_011125475.1. Classification (NCBI taxonomy): domain Eukaryota; kingdom Metazoa; phylum Chordata; class Aves; order Piciformes; family Picidae; genus Melanerpes; species Melanerpes aurifrons. The sequence goes on from WWNC01000173.1 coordinate 115,660, forward strand.
ACTCCAGGGGCAAAAAATGAGGCAAACACTCTAGCAGTAAAAGACCATAGTTCAACATTGTCATGGCAATCTGAGCCAAGGGCGTGCAAGGCCCGCTTGCTCCGGGTAAAAACCTTGGTGATATTCAGCCAGTCACGGTGGCGTGGCATAAAAAGCGTCAGCTTTCCCAAGTAGCAAGGTCCACCAATCACATTCCTAGGTACTCCCTGCCAAGCTAGATCACCGCAAATCAAAAATATTCCTGGCGGAAGGGCTTTGGCTGTTTTATTGTTCCATATAGGACTCTCCGTTCCAGTGGTCCCGTATGCTCCCAGGGGTATTGCTCCATTATATCCACAGTAATCTCCACTGACATTATACCCCACTATTTCCTTCGGACTCAGATCCATCCATCCATCCATCTCTTGTCAACCTCCTGACATACTGTGCAAGAACCTGTGCCCTGTTCACCTGTATTTTTTTCCTTAACTCCTTCCGCAGTGGTGGGTGCACCCAGGGCATCAAAACCCGGTTCATTAGGTCCTCCTGGTTTTTATCATACTGGTAGAGGCCCCCAAAATATACACATGTTTGGCTCCAATTTTGAGACACATTTCCTATCTTCATTGATCCTAACAATTCTAGCTCTTGGGGATCCCAAGGCAAACTGGTGGTCAACCCTTGCAACAGCTTTGCTGTACATTGGGACTCTGAGTCACCTTTAGAACAGCCTTCTTTTGTGTAGCCCAGAAACTGACCAGGAGCATATCCTGGTAGCCCTATCAAACACATCTTGAATGGACCTGTAACTGATTACATGCTTAAGCAAAAATCCATTTGCCCCGTCTGATTCACCCATGTTACCCACATATTAGTTCTAGGATTAATTCTATGGATAGTTAAAGAAACATCAACACAGCTATACAGTACAAGCAAAATCGTTATCGCTGCTTGCTGTTTCTTGTTCTTCACAGTCGTCATTGTCCTTTTGGCGCTCAGCTTCAGACCGGCTCCTTTCCTTGCTGCTGTCATCTGGAGCTGGCTTGACCCAACGGCTGGGAATCCAATGTGGACCTTCAGGGGCAGAAACACAAGTATAACCGCGGCCTACAAATATGACTTCAGACGGCCCTAGCCATCGTCCAGATTGGACATCGCGATAAAACACCTTCATTCCTACAGGTTTTATGCGAGACACACCTTGATGTTTGACTATTGGTGGCTCATCATTGGCTCCAAACACACATAAGTGATTTAACACAAACAACACTATGTTCAACCTTTCTTTGGGCTCTCCTTCCTTATGCTTCTCTAAATACTGTTTCAGTGTTTGATTTGCTCTTTCAACTATAGCCTGACCAGTTGGTGAGTGAGGTATGCCAGTTACGTGCTTGATGTCCCATTGAGCACACAGCTGCTGCATTCCCTTGCTCACGTAGGATGGCCCATTGTCTGTCTTCAAGGTCTGAGGTACTCCCATTACTGCAAAACAAGCCATTAAATGTTTCCTAACATCTCTCATCTTCTCTCCTGTCTGAGCTGTGGCCCAAATCATATGGCTATAGGTGTCTACAGACACATGCACATATTTCAACCTGCCAAAGCTTGAAACATGTGTGACATCCATTTGCCATATCTGATTACTGGCAAGGCCTCGAGGGTTAACTCCCACGCCTAGCCCCTGTCCTTTATTGTGGAAGCTACATATCGGGCAAGATTGAACAATGGCTTTCGCTTCAGCAAATGGGATATTAAACCCCTTGGCCAATCCTTTCGCATTTTGATGAAAGGTCATATGTGTTTCTCGGGCCTTTACTGAGGCTGAGACTGGTACAGATAAGGATACCAACTTATCTGCTCGAGCGTTTCCTTCTCCCAGGCCAACATCAAACTTGTGACTTCTAATATGCAAAATACAATATGATGCTGACCTACATCTTATGGCTTGCTGTAACCTCAACATCAACTCATATAATCTCTTATTTGTTGCATCTTTAATCAGGGCATCCTCTATCCGTTGTACAACCCCCGTAACATACATGGAATCTGACACTATATTAAGAGGTTGGCTCATCCAATGCTGTAAGGCCCACAACACTGCCAACAATTCCAAAGTTTGAAGTGAGTCCTGCGGTTCTGCCTCTAACATCACATGTCTCCACTGGCTAATACTCTTATCTTGCCAAGTTACTGCAGCTTTTCGGGAACGCTTCCCTGCATCTGTAAATACTGTCAGAGCACCCACAATTGGTTGCTCCCTGTATTTTAGTATACCAATCCACGATTGCTGCGACATCCAGCCTAGGATCTTATCTTGCAAAGGTGCAGTCTTAATGAGAGCACCTTCCTCTAACAATGCAGCGGTAAACTCCATGCTGTTGCCTAAATACCACTGCAGGTCCGATTGCTGCATGGGGAGATATATTATTGCTGGAGGCAGACCCGTAAGCTGATACAACCGTAAGCGGCAACGCTTAATTAAATCAGCAAGTGCAAAAATTGTTTGAAAAATGGTATGTTGTGGTTGTAAGGATGGAAAAACCCATTCCAATACTCGGGTCTGTACACTCTCCTGACCCCTTTCCCCCGTTTTCTTTAAAGCTTGAGTCAAGGCCCCCGTAAGGTGTTTTGTGCCCATCAAAATGGTAATGTTGATCGGTAGTTCGGGCAGCCGTCGTGCAACCCCACTGGACGTTATCAGTGTCAGGACAGAGTCCAGTGCAGCCCTTTGGTGTGGAGTCATAGTCGCTGGGGTGGTTGGGTCTGAGTCCTTCAACAAGGGCCTCAGCGGTTCCAATATGTCATTGGGGATGCCCACAACAGGTCACAGCCACTGTATGTCGCCCATAAGCTTTTGCATTTCATGCAGGTTTTTGGACTCAGACATAAGAGACAATTTCTGTGGTTCAATAGTTGATTCTGAAATTTTCCATCCTAAATATTTCCATGGACATGTCCGCTGGATTTTCTCAGGTGCTACTTGTAGTCCTTTCCGTTGCATGGCAATGCAAGGAATTTTAAGCTGACCATCAGTAAATTCGGCCTCTTGCGCCAACAGAATGTCATCCATATAGTGATAAATTATCACCTCAGGCCACTGTTGGCGTAACGGTTGCAAGGCAGCATCTACATACAACTGACAAAGGGTAGGCGAGTTCTTCATGCCTTGTGGCAACACTGTCCATTCGAATCGCATGGCAGGTGCTTCTCGATTGAATGCCGGCAAGGTGAATGCGAATCTGCTGGTGTCATTTTCATGCAACTGAATGGTAAAGAAGCAGTCCTTTAAATCTACAATCAACAGGTTCCATGAATCTGGCAACATTGCAGGGTTTGGAAGACCTGGTTGCAAGGCTCCCATTGCTTGCATTTGATCATTTACAGCCCTCAAATCGTGACGAAGACGATATTTACCAGACTTCTTCTTAATGACAAAGATTGGTGTATTCCATGGGCTTACAGATGGCCTTAAATGTCCTTGTTCAAGTTGTTCTTGGACCAGTTGATGAGCTTGTTGTAGGTTTTCCCTCTTCAGCGACCACTGCTCAATCCACACAGGCTCGTCCGTTGTCCATTTTAGTGGGATCGAGAAAGTCCTAGCAATGGCCGCTAGCCCAAATTTGGCTGGGTAGTTAAAACAACACCAATCTGGCTCAATATGTCACGACCTATCAACATTTGCACCGGGTGTGGCAGGGGTAACAACGAACAGACTGCAGAAACTGTTTTTCCATCCAGTGACACAGTTATCGGAGGCATTGATTGAGCAATCTTTAAGCCTCCTACTCCGGCTATTGCAGCTGATGATGTCACTTGTGGTCATGCAGATGGCCAATACGAAGATGAAATGACAGTAACATCGGCTCCGGTGTCCAACAGCCCACAAAGGTACTGCTGCTGGCCTTGCCAAGTTATCATTACAAACTGCTGGGGGCGGGACTTCGTACCCACAGTCAACAAGGTCAGAGGTGCCGTGGAGGAACCGAAGCCCCCATTACCTCTATCTTGTCTGTTAAATGGTTGCAGTCCCGCTGCCAAGTGTGGCAAGGGAATCAGCTGCGCTAGCCGCTGTCCTTTAGAGATGATCATAGGTGGTAACATAGTTTGCACCATTACAAATACTTCCCCATGATAATCTGCATCTATCAGTCCTGTTATAACATTCAGTCCCGACATGCTTGCTGAAGATCTCCCAATTAACAAACATCCTACGGCTGTACTCTTTATCATGATCGGTCCTTTTACCCCTGTCGGTATCTTTTGAGGTACTGTGTCTAGCAAGGTAACATTTACTGCTGCTGCCAGGTCCAACCCGAGGCTGCCTGCTGTTTCTGGTCGGAGTTCTGTTGTTCCGGTGATGGGACCGCCATTTGTATCATCACGCGGGGTCCTGACGTCGCGCTCTGCTGGTAGTTTCCCTGATGCCGTTTACAGACGCTTTCGACATGAGAGGCACTTTGACAGTTTTGGCACCAGACCCCCACAGCACGACAAGTCTTCCGCATGTGGCCAGATCCTCCACATCGGTAACATTGAACACGACTCTGTTGCTGACTTGGTGGATTGCGGGGACACTGAGGGCATGCCTTTTGGCGCAGAGGTACTAAGGCAGCACATACTTGTTGCTGTGCCATCATCATTCCCTTTGCCTGTTCTTCTAATCCCAATTTTAAATCTTTTACAGCTTCTGCTAACATTGCTACAGGACCCTCTGGTAAATTTTGGGCTTTTTGTAATACTTCTGTTACCGTCCAATCGGGCCCTAAGGTGGCAATTACTCCCCTTGTCTGTTGATTACCATTCTGCAATAAACACTGTTTCAAGATAGCTTCATGTAGGTCATCTGACACTTGGGCACCCTTAAGAGCTGACATTTGCTTATCAACAAACTCTCCCAGGCTATCTCACCCCTGTTTAATTCCCATATAATAGGGTGATTGCGCTGGATCCCTTATTTTCTCTATGGCCATTTTCGCTATATCTACTGATGCCTGCAGTATGACTGGAGTCGTAGCAGCCCGAATCTCTAAGCGCGTATTACCCCCTGTGCCTAACAATTGATCTCTGGTGACCCCTACAAGAGGATTGTCTGGTGCTCGTACAGCAGCTACCACAGCATCAGCAAGTCTCGACCAATGGCTTTCCCAGAGCATAAATTGCGAGTTGGTCAGCAGTAATTTCATTACATTTCTGGTGTCTCCTGGCAACATGTTATACGTTGTCCACATATATGATAACATCTGAAGCACTGGTTCAGAGTGAATCCCACTCTGAGCCACCGTTGTTCTCAGCTGAGCCAAAAATTTCCAGGACAGTGAGGTCAATTCAGCCTGAATCTGACCGTTACGCAATTGAGTATATACTACTGGGCAAGCCAATGGCCCCTCTATCAAACGCAAAAACATTTCTTCATCACCCTGTTCTTTTGATTCCTCTGCCATCTTTCTCCAAAATGCTTGTCTAGCATCATCCCTGCTAACAGTTCCTTCCATACTTTTCATAGTTTTGCAACCTTTTTCCTCCTCTGACATATCTGATGGTTCAGAGGGTGTTGGAGGGGGAGGAAACTCTGGTTTTTGTGCACACGGAACAACACTCTCACTAACCACTGTAGCTCCGAGCCCTTGGACTCTGGCTGGTGCTGAGCGTACGAGCTGCGCAGCAAACAAAGAAGGCAGCTCTTGCCGACTAAGTACTGTCGCGGCCTGAGCACTTGCAGCTCCTTCCTCATTTTCTCCGGTCCCAAGTCGAATTCTTGCCTGCATAGCAACCTTCTGCTCTGAGGCATGTTGACCTAGGGCATTCGTTACTATCCTCCAAGGTTTTGCTAACCTTTTTGCTACCTTATCATTGTCAATCACCTTATCCCACAGCTTAGCACCTAATCTTCTCCATTCTTCCCTTTCAAACACCTCATTAGGGTCCTGAAAGAACCCCCACTGATGGGCTATACACAACAGCCCTTCTAATTCCTTTTTCAGGTCAATACCTGTAACCTTTCGTTTTTCTAAAAAACACTTAAGCAAATCGTACGCCGCCTGCCTTTCCATTCTCCTTGTAAGTTAAGCGTTAGTACCAGCGCGCGCTAAGGCAGTCTCCAAGGCTTACGCGACGTCTTCGGCTGTCAGTCAGCCTCCCTCTTTGTCCAAGCCTTTGCTGCCGGTGCTGCCGTCCCATGCCGGTCTACGACTTGCGGACTCCGTGTTACGCTCTCCACTGTCTTCTAAGTAGAAGGTTGTGGACACATCTGAGGATCCCTGCCACTGCCGCAAGAAGGGGTCGACATACGATCAATGTGATAAGCGAAATCCAACTTTACTGAGCATCAGACACATCTTATATACAGTTTACTATAATTATGCCCACTTGGCAACATATTATTGGTAACAGGTTACATGTCAATCCCACCTCCTGCGGTTTTTAGCATCCTGCTTCAGCTAGCCACAAACATCCTCTTTTTGCAGTCCCCTGCTTGTTTACGACCCTCAAGGTTACAGTGCCCTTGCATTACTTCTTGATGATTCAGCTAAATCCATTGTGTTCTGTGGCGTTCCATATCCTTATCAGAGAAGGCCAAACAGTCCTGCAGGCCTTTTTCCTTTGCCCATTCTTCTACAGAGAAAAATGCATTAGCAATGTCTATGGTAGCATACCATTTGGCCTCTTTGGATTCCAGGTCATACTGGAGTTCCATCATGTCTGGTACTGCTGCACTCATAAGTGAAATTACTTCATTCAGGGCTCGGTAGTCTAATGTCAGACGCCAGTCTCCATTCTGCTTTCGCACAGGCCACACAGGACTGTTGAAAGGTGAATGAGTTTTGCTGACGACTTTCTGACTCTCCAACTGACGAATCAGATTCTGAATGGGCAACAAAGAGTCACGGTTGGTTCTGTATTGCCTGTGATGCACAGTCTGAGAAGCAACCGGCAATTTAATGTCCTGTATCTTGTGTTGTCCCACAACTGCAGATTCATCGGAAAGCTCAGGTCTAACAGATAGTTTCAATTTTTGTCCATCAATTTCTACAGAAGCTACTTCAAAAGCCCATTTGTAACCTCTAGGGTCTTTGATACGCCCTTCTCTCAGAAAATCAATTCCCAAAATACAAGGTGCATCAGGTCCGGTCACAACTGTATGCTTCCTCCATTGTTTACCAGTTAAACTTATATTAACCTCTACCTTACTTAACTCTTGAGATCCACCAGTGACTCCCAGAATAGTTATAGACTCTGATCCCTGATAATTTGATGGTTTTATGGTGCACTGAGCTCCTGTGTCAACCAAGGCCCTGTACTTCCGAAATTGTGAAGTGCCAGGCCACTGGATGTACACATCCCAATAGATTCTGTTATCTCTGTTATCCCTCTCCTCCCCCTGGTGGGAGGCAGGGCACCCCTAGTTATGGGGAACATGCCCACATGTGCATTGAGCACAGTGTGCACTGTTAGAACTGGAGCCACTGTTGGAGCTACTAGAGTTGTTCTGGGGAACTGTGGAAGTAACAGCTACCCTTCTGGTATTGCTACCTCAGGTTCTGCCACTTTGCAGTTCCCTCAGTCTCCTGAAAAGATTAGAAGTTGGTTGACCATCCCACCTGTTTATGTTCTCTCCAAATTGATCACGCAGAGTTATCCTAATAGTCCTACGTGATTGCCTTGGTGGTCTGTTTTGATTTGATCTATTTTGGAATGTCCTCCTTGGAGGATGTCTATTCCTCACAGATGAAACTTGTATCCACCTGGAGGAAGAATTGTAATTATGTCTTTGTGCCAATTGGGATATGGAATTTTTAAATTCATCCTTCAACTCTTTCATGCAATTCTTTATTTCACCAGACAGTGTTTCGATGGCTGAAACCAAAGAAACACATGTCATGCTATCCTCCAATTGTCTCATTTGATCACTGAATTGCCCAACCATAGGAGGAGCTCCACCATCATTTCTTGCCACAATTCTGCTTGCCAGAATGTTTGCATAATTAGAAGGAGCAAGTTTGATGATCTTTTTAGGAAGACCAATACCCACAGGAATGTCATCAGGATTCAGAGTTTCATGTTCACCATAGAGTATCTCTCTAACAGCAATTTCTCTCAAGCGCTTAATTCCCTCATGTATGGTAGTCCAGGGTTTAGGATTCCATGGAAGATCATCTCGGGAAGGGTATCTCAGGGCAACCGCCATTAAAAGGCGTATCCACAGATTAACCTTACCGAGAACCCTGCCTAGATGTCTATCTATTCCATTATCCCTCACAGTATCACTTAGGTTGGAAAGGACCTCAAGGATCATCGAGTCCAACGTATCAACGCAGACCCCATGACTAGACCATGGCACCAAGTGCCACGTCCAATCTCCCCTTGAACGCCTCCAGGGTCGATGACTCAACCACCTCCCTGGGCAACCCGTTCCAATGCCGAATGACTCCCTCGGTGAAGAACTCCCTCCTCACCTCGAGTCTAAACCTCCCCTGGCGCAGCTTGAGACTGTGTCCCCTTGTTCTGGTGCTGGTTGCCTGGGAGAAGAGACCAACCCCTTCCTGGCTACAACCACCCTTCAGGTAGTTGTAGAGGGCAATGAGGTCACCCCTGAGCCTCCTCTTCTCCAGGCTAAACAATCCCAGCTCCCTCAGCCTCTCCTCATAGGGCTTGTGTTCAAGGCCTCTCACCAGCCTTGTTGCCCTTCTCTGGACACGTTCAAGTGTTTCGATGTCCTCCTTAAACTGAGGGGTCCAGAACTGGACACAGTACTCAAGGTGCGGCCTAACCAAAGCAGAGTACAGGGGCACTATGACCTCCCTGCTCCTGCTGGCCACACTATTCCTAATGCAGGCCAGGATGCTATTGGCCCTCCTGGCCACCTGGGCACACTGCTGGCTCATATTCAGGTGGCTGTCGATCAGCACACCCAGGTGCCTCTCTGTTTGGGAGCTCTCCAGCCACTCCGACCCCAGCCTATAGCTCTGCATGGGATTGCCGTAGCCAAAGTGCAGCACTCGGCACTTGGACTTGTTGAATGCCATCCCACCTCGAGAGAGTTCATAACTGAGCTGCTGACTTGTCTCCAACTGTTAGAGCTGGAGCACCTGTATCATAACACCTACTAAACCAAGCTAGAACTGGCTCCTTATCTGCCCTGGTATAATCTTTATGGACATTTCATAACTCTTCCCTTGGAGAGGAACACTCGGATATATCATCCTCTTCTTCCTCAACTTGTTGTCGTAATAATCCAGCTGCCATTTTCTCAAGGATCCCTTTAAGCTGAGAACCACCTATGCCAGCTCTTGTCCTAACTGCGTCTGTATCCTGTTTCGCTCTCACTAAGTCAGCTAGATCTTTAAAACAAATCTTTTCTTCCTCCTCAGCAGGATCTTTTCTAGTAGAGGGTCCCTCACCAGGATCAGTCTCCTGCTCTTCTCCTCCATTAGCTCCTGGATCAGCTTTGGTCTTTCCACTTCCAGTCTTTAAAACAGCCACCTTAACTGGAGCTGTGTTTGAATTTACAGCCACCTTAATAGAAGCTGACAGGTCCTGAGATGAATTAGCTGCCGGCGCAATGGCTTCTGGTCCCACCGTGCAAGAAAACGGCAATGACCTCGCCCCATTAATGGCCGATGAAGGAGCGGGAGGAGGAGAAGGAGGAGGCACCATGTTGACACTTGCCGCTGCCCCTGGCAGCTTGCCAGAATCAGCGGCATAGCCATTCAATGCAGCATTTCCAATTAACTTTTTGGCTTTCTTTTTAACTGACACAGATTCTCCACACTCCTCATCACTAGACGTATCTGGGACTGACCCAGAGCCATGCCATTTTCTCTTTGATCTAGTTTTAATAAGAAAAAACGGTCTGGATACCTTCTTCTCCCGACACAGAGAAATTAGCAGATACACTTTAATTATCACCGAGAGCAGGATTATACACATAAGATAAATCAACTCTGGATCCCAGCTACCACTTAAAGTTACTCTCTCCTCCACTGGGATCTTAAACCCTTTTCTCTCAATCGGGAGAGTGCTAGAGGTCACATTTCTGTATCTCACTGGCCACAAGAAATCCACACATTTTCCATACCATAGTCTAACTCTATACATAAACCACAGATAAATTGTCCGCACCAAATATTTACCCAGGTAATCCAGAATCAAACCCAAACAATATCTTTAAACCAGAGCCCGAAAAATTGAAAAAAATAAACGCTCTAATATTCACAGCACCTTCATGTTTTGCTAATCCGGCTATAAAGCAATAAATCAGTAAAGCAGTAAAACAGTAAATCAATAAATTAAGCTAATTATCTGTCGCACGTTGGGAAGCCAAGAAAAAAAAGAAGTTGAGGGTTGGGGGGAAGACCAGGCCTTCTCCCCCCGTGTAAAGTGAAGGGAAAGAAAAATGAAAGAAAGGAAAAAACCCACAGCCGGATTAGCAAGGGAATGTGCTATATTTACAAGTGGGGCTGCAGGATATATATATATATATGTACACAATTTACAGTATTTACAATATATACAGAAATATGCAACAAAGTAAAACAGGAATGAGATTCCCCTCTTCTGCCAGGAGGAAGGGTTTCCCCCTGTACCCCCTTCTCTCCCCTTTTACCCCAGAGAGGGTTAGAAAGAGAGAAAAAAGTGCAATTGTTAATGTTACAGTTTGAGCTGGGTGCCCCCCTGCAGTGTTTACTTCCTGTGTCCAGAAATCCAGCCCAGGGGTGGACACAGGAAATTATGTAGTATTTCATACCACAATCCTTTGCACCACTATAAGATCCAGTGCGGAGTCTAGCACTCTCTCTTTTCTTCCTCCTCCGTCAGCCGGTAACTGGGGAGATGTCTCCTGGCTTTGGGCCTGGCTAGGCCCAAGGCCACGGGGGGATGGGCAGTCTCAGATCTGGCCAGCTGAGACTAGCCTAGCAGTGGGAGGGGGAAGAAGGAGCCCTAGGGGTCTCGGGTGTACCCTCAGGTAGGGATGGGATCTCTCTGGGTCTGCTTTGGGATTTTTCTTTATCACTGTGCTTCTGCTTTTCTGTAAAAGTTCACTGCTTTCTATTTAAACTTTCCATCACTTTTGCAATCCGTTTGTCTGAGTGTTTATTGTTGCCAGGGGTGGGGAAGGGGGCTGCCTCAACCCAGCACATTCTTGGTAGCAGAGGATGGTTAAGGTGGGCAGAGGATCTGCCCCCAACCCCTTTACATTCTTGGCGAGCCAGGCAGGAGAAGGAGTTGGTTATTGTGGCTACTCTGCAGATCGGATTGCAAAAGATAAGAGAGTTTAAATTTAGTTCTGGGCATCGTTTTGGTTTTTTGGCAGTTGGGGGCTCGTGTTGTTGTTGGGGCGACTGTATTAAGTTCTTGTGGATTGCAGGGGGACTCCTGGTGCGTGACCGGTGGCACAGAGTCCCTCCTGCTATTTTCAAGCAGGGGTGGTTCTTAACCATCGGAATGGGGGCACCGCTTGAGAATGCGGGACCTGCCTTCCCCCACCTTTATTCTCTGCGGAGTGGTAAAAGCGGCAGGGAATGAAGTGGGGGAGGAGCAGTGGCGAGCAGATCAAAGTCAGGTCCGTTCTCGATGCGGGGTAGGGCCAGCCGTGGCGAGCGGGCGAGCTCGGCTCCTTATGGGCGAACGGGGACTCCAGCTGAAGGCTGTTCTCAAGGGCCCTGAGGACGTGCTCACGGCTCTTGCTGGATGAGGTGTTTGAATGCCCGAGGGGTGGAGGCGATTTTGATTCTGTACCGCGGCGGCAGAGGTGGGCGGAGTCCTGCTGTGTGCTCGGGCGGCGGCAGGACCGGCCGTGCGCTCGGAGCGGCGGCGGCAGTCCCCGGCCATCCACTTGAGCTGCGGTGGCGGCGGGACCGGCCGTGCGCTTGGAGCGGCGGCGGTGAGCACGGCCCTGTGCTCGGAGCGGCGGCGGCGGTGAGCACGGCCGTGCGCTCGGGCTGTGGCGGCGGTGAGCACAGCCGTGCGCTCGGAGCGGCGGCGGCGGTGAGCTCGGCCGCGCGCTCGGGCTGCGGCGGCGCCGGCCCTAGTCTCTTCCCCGACTTTTTCGGACGAGTTCCGAAAATGGCGCCGAGCACCTGGCTCCACCTCCCTTCTTCTCACTAGGTTGTGGTGTAGCCCCTCCCTCCGCCAGGGGAGGGTTGTGTTTTGGATGCTGTCACGTTTTGGTACGCGAACGCCTAGCGGGAAGGTGGTGTACCGTGACATGCATCTGTAGAGCCTCGGGCCGCGGCTGGAAGCGGTCAGCACTGGGCTTGGGATAGGTCCGTGCAGGGTTGTGAAAGGCTCAGCGTGCTGTTTTCCTGGAGGGGTGGAGAAGCAGTTAGAGCCTGATTGTTCTGACTGGCTTGCCCCAGGGGTGGAAACATGCCGCTGAGTAAATAGAGATGGGAATAAAGGTTTGGTTGAGAAGTTGTGAGGTTCCTTCCAGGTGACCAGGATGTCCAACGGATCCATGAAGAGCTTGCACCGCAGAAGAGTGAACTCTGCATCGCTGAGAGGTTCTACTAGATGAGGGAAGAAGAACTGGAAAGGACTGACACTAGAGCCTGAATGAGAGACTTGTTTGGGTGGACGCCCAGATGAAGATATGGACTTCGCCGAACATGTCAGCAGAAGATTTCTGATTTAAAGATGTGTTTGGGTGCAAAGATTATGGTATGAAATAAGGGGTGGTATGTTACAGTTTGAGCTGGGTGCCCCCCTGCAGTGTTTACTTCCTGTGTCCAGAAATCCAGCCCAGGGGTGGACACAGGAAATTATGTAGTATTTCATACCACAATCCTTTGCACCACTATAAGATCCAGTGCGGAGTCTAGCACTATCTCTTTTCTTCCTCCTCCGTCAGCCGGTAACTGGGGAGATGTCTCCTGGCTTTGGGCCTGGCTAGGCCCAAGGCCACGGGGGGATGGGCAGTCTCAGATCTGGCCAGCTGAGACTAGCCTAGCAGTGGGAGGGGGAAGAAGGAGCCCTGGGGGTCTCGGGTGTACCCTCAGGTAGGGATGGGATCTCTCTGGGTCTGCTTTGGGATTTTTCTTTATCACTGTGCTTCTGCTTTTCTGTAAAAGTTCACTGCTTTCTATTTAAACTTTCCATCACTTTTGCAATCCGTTTGTCTGAGTGTTTATTGTTGCCAGGGGTGGGGAAGGGGGCTGCCTCAACCCAGCACATTCAATTAAAAGCAGTTAGTACAGGCTTTGCGGTTATCAGTTCCAAGGTCAGTCTGGCCGAAAGCCCAGAAGCTGTGAGCTGCAGAAGGAGGGGGAAAAAGTGCAAGACAAGACTGAGACTAGTCTCAGTGGGAATCAAAACTTAAGGCAGTGCTTCTGCTTCTCCACCAATGAAATTAGTTTAGACCTATCTTGTTCATAAAACATTTGGCCATGGTGTCCCTTTGTTAAAGGCACAACCTCAAACGGTCACAACCCCCTGTTCTAGCTGTCCTTCTCTCCACTTCCTGAAGAGTTTCTTTTTAAGTAATAGTGTGTCCAGTAGGTCCTTGATCATCCAGGCAGGCCTCCTGGCATTCTTACCTGCTTTTCTCTTTGTTGGTATACAGAGCTCCTGGACACAGAGGAGGTGGTCCCTGAATACTGACCAGCTGTCCTGGGTCCCTCTTTCCTCCAGGGCTTTGTCCCACGACACTTTGGCTATCAGATCCCTGAAGTGATCAAAATCTGCACGCCTAAAGTCTAGGGTCGTAAGCTTGGAATACTTCGTCCTGATTGCCCTGAGGATATTAAATTCAACTGCTTCATGGTCACTGCAGCCAAGGCCGTCTCTGAGCCTCACATTGCTTACCAGCCCTTCCCTGTTGGTGAGAACAAGGTCCAGCAGAGCACCATTTCTTGTTGGTCCCTCTACCATTTGGAGGAGGAAGTTGTCTTCTATGCAGTCCAGGAACATCCTGGATTGCTGGTGCCTTGCTGTGTTGTCCCTCCAGCAGATGTCCGGGTGGTTGAAATCACCCATGAGGACTAGGGCTTGTGACCTGGAAGCCGCTTCTATTTGCCTGTGGAGGGCCTCATCTGCTTGGATCTGCTGGTCAGGTGGCCTGTAGGAGACCCCCACAGTAATATCTCATTCCCTTGTCTTGCCTTTAATTTTAACCCATACACTCTCAACTAGCTCATCATCCCTCCCCAGTTGGAGCTCCACTGATTCCAACTGGTTATTGACATAGAGGGCAACACCTCCTCCTCTCCTTCCCTGCCTATCCTTCGTAAAGTGTTTATACCCATCTATTCCTACATTCCAGTCATGGGAATCATCCCACCAAGTTTCAGTAACAGCCACTATGGCGTGGCATCCCAGCAGCACAGTGGCCCTTAACTCATCCTGTTTGTTGCCAAAGCTGCATGCATTCACATAGAAGCACTTCAGCTGGGCTGGCCCTGTTGTCCTCTTGTGCCAAATCCCCTCGGTTTCCACAGAATGTCCTGGGGGATCATTCGTGGCTTGCCTCAGGGCAGCAAGTTGAGAGCCCTTACCATCTTTCCTTCTCTCTACTGCTGGTGAGCTGCCCCTCTGTTTGTCACCAGCCAGCAGGAGACTATTAACCCCTTCCCCCTTCAAATCTAGTTTAAAGCCCTATCAATGAGCCCTGCCAATTCCTGCCCCAGGATTCTTTTCCCCCTTATGGGACAAGTGTGTCCCATAAGTTGTTTTCAGCTCTGGTGCCTTGAAAACCAATCCATGATTGTGGAACCCAAAGCCCTGTCGATGGCACCAGCCCCTGAGCCATGAATTGACCTGTCGGCCCTTCCTCAGTGTTCCCTCATCCATTGCTGACATTAGAGGGATAGCAGAGAACACAACTTGAGCTCCTGATCCCTTTAGCAGTTGCCCTAAGGTTCTGAAATCTTTTGTAATTGATTGTGAGCCTCTCATTGTTAAAATCAGTAAAATCATAAAATCATAGAAGCATAGAATTGTTTTGGTTGGAAAAGACCTCTAAGATCATCAAGTCCAACCTTCTTCTTAAGATTATCATAGCTATTAAACCATGTCCTAAAGTGTCATGTCCACACAATTCAGAATATATTTGCTTGGAAGAGACTTTCAAGAGTATCCAGTCCAAATTTCAACCCAGCACAGCATGGTCAACACTAAACCACATCCCTAAGTACCTGGTCTACATGCCATTTAAACACCTCCAGGGGTGGCAACTGTACCACTGCCCTGGGCAGACCATTCCAACATTTGATAACCCTTTCAGTGGAGAAACATTTCTTAACACCCAGCCTAAACCTCCTCTGGAGCAGCTTGTATCAATTCCTCTAGTCCTGTCACATGACACCAAGGGGAAAAGGCTGGACCCCTCCTCACTCCAACCTCCCTTCAGGTAGTTGTAGAGAGTGATAAAGTCTCCCCTTAGACTCCTCTTGTCCAGACTGAACAACCCCAGCTTCCTCATCCACTCCTTATAGGACATGAGCTCTATGCCCTTCACAAGACTCATTACCCTTCTCTAGGCACCCTCCAACACTTCCATGTCCTTCTTATACTGAGGGCCCCAGGACTGAACACAATACTTGAGGTGTGGCCTCACCAAGGCCAAGTACAATGACCTCTCTGTCCCTGCTGGCCACAGTATTTCTAATACGAACCAGGGTGCCATTGGCTTTCTTGGCCACCTGGGCACACTTCTGACTCATTTAGTGGAATATCTACCAATAGCCCCAGGTACCTTTCCAAGTTACAACTTTCCAGCCACACATCCCTATGTCTATATCTTACCATGAGACTGTTGTGACCCAAGTGCAGGACCTGGCACTTGATCTTGTTGAACCTCATACAATTAACCTTGGCCCATCAGTCTTACCTGTCTAGACCCTGATCTAAGGCTTCCCTACCCTCTAGCAGACTGACACAGCCACTCAGCTTGATGTCATCTGCAGATTTACTGAGGATGCACTCAAATCCCTCATCCAGATCATTAATAAAGATATTAAAGAGCACAGGTCATAGAACTGAACCATGGAGAACACCACTAGTGACCAGACACCAGCCACATTTAATTCTGTTCACCACTTTGAGCTCTGCCATCCATCAGTTTTGTATCCACTGCAGTGTACTTATCCAAGCCTTGTGCATGAGTTTCTGAAGGAGAATGCTGTGGGACACAATGTCAAAATTAATGTCATGGCTCATAATTTCCTCTCCATGGTATCTGTTCCAACATTTAAGCCATTGTGCCCGGTTGACGCTGTCCCTTTAAGAAAGGGAATATGGTGGACGGAAGTTGGTAAACGGAAGGAAGAGTCTAAACTAATTTTCATTGGTCAAGTGGGAGGAAGCACTATCTGGCCTGAGAGTGAAGTGGGCATTCCCAGCACTTCTCTGTCACTCTTGCTTCCGCATCTGCTTTAGGCAGCAGCTCCCCTGTGCTGGGCTTTCTGCCAAGGCTCCGGCCTTGAAGACTTGATAAGATAACCAGGCCTGTAACTGCTTCTAATTAACACAAACTGCTTTTAACTTCTTTCTTTCTTCTTTCTCCTTCTTTTCCGAACTATTCTGGGGAAAGGGGGGAAGAGAGGGAGAGCGGAGGTGAGGATCCCCCTCGGCCGAGGGGGGTTACTCTCATTTCTGTGTTACACTGCTGTATATCTTTGTATATATTGTAGATATTGTAAATTTGTAAATATTCCCCTGCAAAATCCTACACTGCTTTGTAAATATAGCTCCACTGCTTTGCTAATTCGGCTGGTGAGTTTTTTTTTCCTTTCCCTTCAATTTTTTTTTCCCTTTTACCTTACAAGGGGGAAGGGAAGAGGCTTCTCGGCCTTACCCTTTCACCCACCACATTTTTTTATTGGCGTGCCCAACGTGGGGCAGATAAT
The DNA here is from genome assembly GCA_011125475.1 of Melanerpes aurifrons. Taxonomy (NCBI): domain Eukaryota; kingdom Metazoa; phylum Chordata; class Aves; order Piciformes; family Picidae; genus Melanerpes; species Melanerpes aurifrons. The sequence goes on from WWNC01000173.1 coordinate 132,480, forward strand.
TAGTTTAATTTATTACCTGATTGATTTAGTGTTTTCCGGCTGAATTAGCAAACATGAAGGTCTTGTGGTTTGTGGAGCGATTGTTCTTTTCAATTTTTGGGGCTCTGGTTTACAGATATTGTTTGGGTTTGCTTTTGGATTACCTGGGCAAATATTTGGTGCGGACAATTTATATGTGGGTTATGTATAGAGTTAAATTATGGTATGGAAAATGTATTAATTTATTATGGCCAGTGAGATACAGGAATGTTACCTCCACCACTCTCCCAATTGAGATAAAGGGTTTTAAGATTCCGCCTGAGGAGAGAGTAACTTTAGGTGATGCCTGGGATCCAAAGGTGATTTATTTCATGTCTATAATTCTGCTGCTGGTGATAATTATCGTGTATCTCCTGATTTCTTTACGGCGAGAAAGAAAGGTGTCCAGGGCGTGTTTTGTTATTAAAACTAGACCAAAAAGAAAACGCCGTAGCTCGAGATCAGTCCCAGAGTCATCTAGTGATGAGGACTGTGGAGAACCCGTGTCAGTCAAAAAGAAGGCTAAAAAGTTAATTGGTAAAGCAGCTCTAAATGACTTTGCTGATTCTAGCAAGCAGCCAAGGGCATCGGCTGGTATCAACATGGCACCTACTCCTTCTCCCACTCCTTCTCCTTCTTCTTCTTCTCCATCGGCCATTAACGGAGCAACGTCACTTCCGCCCAATCCCTCGGTGGGACCAGAAGTCACTGCCCCAGCAGCTGATTTATCTCAGGACCTGTCAGCTTCCATTAAGGTGGCTGTAAATTCAAACACAGCTCCAGTTAAGGTGGCTCCTTTAAAGACTAGAAGTGGAAAGGCCAAAGATGGAGAAGAAGAGGAGCTGGAGACTGATCCTGGTGAGGGGCCCTCTACTCTAAGAGATCCTGCTCAGGAGGAAGAGGTGGTTTGTTTTAAAGATCTAGCTAACCTAGTGAGATCAAAGCAGGATACAGATGAAGCTAGGAAAGCAGCTGGCAAAGGTGGTTCTCAGCTTAAAGAGATCCTTAGGAGAATGACAGCAGGATTATATGGACAAAAAATTCAGGGAGACGAGGAGGAAGATGATATTTTGGAATGTTCTTCTCCACGGGAGGAATTGCGTTATGTCCGTAAAGATTTCACCAGGGCGGATAAGGAACCAGTTCTAGCTTGGCTCAGTAGGTGTTATGATACAGGTGCTCTGGCTCTAACAGTTGGAGACAAGTCAGCAGCTCAGTTAGGAACTCTCTCAAGGGACAATGGAATAGATAGACATCTAGGCAGAGCTCTCGGTAAGGTTAATCTGTGGATACGCCTTTTAATGGCGGTTGCCCTGAGATACCCTTCCCGAGATGATCTTCCATGGAATCCTAAACCCTGGACTACCATAGATGAGGGAATCAAGCGCTTGAGAGAATTTGCTGTTAGAGAGCTACTCTATGGTGAACATGAAACTCTGAATCCTGATGACATTCCTGTGGGTATTGGTCTTGCTAAAAAGATCATCAAACTTGCTCCTTCCAATTATGCAAACATTTTGGCAAGCAGAATTGTGTCAAGAAGTTATGGTGGAGCTTCTCCTACGGTTGGCCAATTCAGTGATCAAATGAGACAATTGGAGGATAGCATGACACGTGGTTCTTTGGTTTCGGCTATTGAAACTCTGTCTGGAAAAATTGAGAATTGCATGAGAGAGTTAAAAGATGAATTTAGAAATTCCATATCCCAATTGGCACAAAGGGATAATTTCAATTCTTCCTCCAGGTGGATACAAGTTTCATCTGTGAGGAATACACGTCCTCCAAGGAGGTCATTCCAAAACAGGTCATTCCAAAACAGGTCATTCCAAAACAGACCACCAAGGCAATCACGTAGAACTATTTGGATAACTCTGCGTGATCAGTTTGGTGAGAACATGAACCGCTGGGATGGCCAACCAACTTCTAATCTTTTCAGGAGGCTGAGGGAATTGCAAAGTGGCAGAACCCAAGGTAGCAATACCAGAAGGGTAGCTGTTACTTCCACAGTTCCCCAGAATGACTCTTATGGTTCCAACAGTGGCTCCAGTTATAACATGCAAAGTTATAACCCTGCAAACTATGTGCAATGCACATGTGCGCATGTTCCCCATAACTAGGGGTGCCCTGCCTCCCGCCAGGGGGAGGAGAGGGATAACAGAGATAATAGAATCTATTGGGATGTGTACATCCAGTGGCCTGTCACTTCACAATTTCGGAAGTACAGGGCCTTGGTTGATACAGGAGCTCAGTGCACCATAATACCATCAAATTATCAGGGATCAGAGTCCATAACTATTCTGGGAGTCACTGGTGGATCTCAAGAGTTAAGTAAGGTAGAGGTTAATATAAGTTTAACTGGTAAACAATGGAGGAAGCATACAGTTGTGACCGGACCTGATGCACCTTGTATTTTGGGAATTGATTTTCTGAGAGAAGGGCGTTTCAAGGACCCTAGAGGTTACAAATGGGCTTTTGGAGTAGCTTCAATAGAAATTGATGGACAACAGTTGAAGCTGTCTGCTAGACCTGAGCTTTCTGATGAATCTGCAGTTGTGGGACAACATAAGATACAGGACATTAAATTGCCGGTTGCTTCTCAGACTGTACATCACAAACAATACAGAACCAACCGTGACTCTTTGTTGCCCATTCAGAATCTGATTCGTCAGTTGGAGAGTCAGAAAGTCGTCAGCAAAACTCATTCACCTTTCAACAGTCCAGTGTGGCCTGTGCGAAAGCAGAATGGAGACTGGCGTCTGACGGTAGACTACCGAGCCCTGAATGAAGTGACACCACCTATGAGTGCAGCAGTGCCAGACATGATGGAGCTACAGTATGAGCTGGAATCCAAAGAGGCCAAATGGTATGCTACCATAGACATTGCTAATGCATTTTTCTCTATTCCCATAGCAGAGGAATGGAGGCCTCAGTTTGCTTTCACCTGGAGAGGAATCCGGTACACTTTCAACAGGCTGCCAATGGGCTGGATCCACAGCTCAAGCATCTGTCATGCAGTGATCCACGATGCTCTGGAGAAAGGCAGCACTCCAGAACACATCCAGTTCATCGATGATATCATTGTCTGGGGTAAAACTGCTGAGGAAGTCTTCGAGAAAGGTAACAAAATCATTGACATTCTTCTGAATGCAGGTTTTGCCATCAAACGAGACAAGGTGAAAGGACCTACCACAGAGATTCAGTTTCTGGGAGTGCGGTGGCAGGATGGACGCCGACACATTCCAGTGGATGTGGTAAATAGAGTCTCTACCATGGCAAGTCCCACAAACAAGCAAGAGACCCTACGTTTCTTGGGGATAGTGGGATTTTGGAGACTGCACATTCCTGGATACAGTCAGATTGTGAAACCTCTGTATGATGTAACTCGAAAGAGAAACCATTTCCACTGGGGACCTGAACAACAAGCAGCCTTTGACCAGATAAAGCAAGAGGTAATTCAAGCAATGGGTCTGGGACCTGTCCGAGATGGTCCAGACATTAAGAACATTTTGTACACGGCTGCAAGTGACAATGGTCCAACCTGGTGCTTGTGGCAAAAAGCTCCAGGTGAGACACGTGGACGACCTCTTGGTTTCTGGAGTCGAGGTTACAGAGGTTCAGAGGCTAATTATACTCCAACAGAGAAAGAAATCTTAGCTGCCTATGAAGGAGTAAAAGCATCTTCTGAAGTGATTGGAACTGAATCACAACTTCTCTTAGCTCCCAGATTACCAGTTTTGAATTGGATGTTCAAAGGAAAAGGTTCCACACTACATCATGCCACAGACTCCACATGGTCTAAGTGGATGGCTCTGATAACACAGAGAGCTCGAATGGGAAATCTTGAAAGACCTGGTCTAGTGGAGGTGATCTCAAGTTGGCCTTGTGGTGGGTGAAAGGGTAAGGCCGAGAAGCCTCTTCCCTTCCCCCTTGTAAGGTAAAAGGGAAAAAAAAATTGAAAGGAAAAAAAAACTCACCAGCTGAATTAGCAAAGCAGTGGAGCTATATTTACAAAGCAGTGTAGGATTTTGCAGGGGAATATTTACAAATTTACAAATTTACAATATCTACAATATATACAAAGATATACAGCAGTGTACCACAGAAATGAGAGTAGCCCCCCTCGGCCGAGGGGGATCCTCACCTCCGCTCTCCCCTCTCTCCCCCCCTTTCCCCAGAGTAGTTCGGAAAAGAGGGAGAGAAGAGAGAAAGAAAAATGTTAGAAGCAGTTTGTGTTAATTGAAAAAAAAGTTAATCTTATCTTCAAGGCCGAAGTCTTGGCAGAAAGCCCAGCACAGCCAGAGCTGCTGCCTGAGGGGAAGGCGGAAGCAAGAGTGACAGAGAAGTGCTGGGAATGCCCACTTCACTCTCAGGCCAGACAGTGCTTCCTCCCACTTGACCAATGAAATTGTATAGAGTATTCCTTCCGTTTACCAACTTCCGTCCACCATATTCCCTTTCTTAAAGGGACACCGTCAACCGGCCACAGTCCACCCCTTCTAAACAATTTTCATTGGCTGTTTATACTGTTCATCCAATCCAAGATGATATTTACAGTTCGTGAATAGAGTTCATAGTCCATTCCGGCTATGCTCAGATGTAGATGATTCAAAAGTCCAAGAAAATCGGAAAATGAGAAAAATGGAAAACATTTTATTTCTTCACCGACGAAGCGAAGAAAAGGGAAACAGGGAAATCTCAGGGTCTCTTAGTTGACTCAGGGCTCTCAGGGATCTCAGGGTTCGTGCACCGTAGATTCCTCGTTGATTCTTGTTTTGGGCGCGATGTAGCTGTACAGCAGTTCGAAGTTAACCTCTTTCAGCTAAAGTTAAATTTCTTTGTGGAATACACTGAATTTCACCATTCTCTTGCATTACCCAATAAGTGTGACCCGGACCTTCAGCTGAAACCACCCCTCGGACAGGTTTAGCCTCTCCTGAGGGTGAAAATACCCAAACAGTTTTACCTAACAGGTTCTTTTCTCTAACAACAGGAACTCTATCACCTTCTACTTTCCGTAGCAAATCTGAATGTGCAGGTCCAGCTCGGTTCACCGAACCTCTGCTATTTACCAGCCAGGTTGCTTGTGCTAAATGTTTCTCCCAGTTTTTCAAAGATCCACCCCCCATGGCTTTAAGAGTGGTCTTCAACAAACCGTTGTAGCGTTCAATCTTCCCTGAAGCTGGTGCATAGTAGGGAATGTGGAATATCCACTCAATACCGTGCTCTTTTGCCCAGTTCTTGACAAGGTTGTTCTTGAAATGAGTTCCGTTGTCTGACTCAATCCTCTCTGGAGTTCCGTGTCTCCACAGGATTTGTCTCTCCAGACCGAGAATGGTGTTGCGTGCAGTTGCATGTGGAACTGGATAAGTTTCCAACCATCCAGTGCTTGCCTCTACCATAGTAAGCACATATTGCCTACCAGAACGAGAACGTGGTAGAGTGATGTAGTCAATCTGCCAAGCTTCACCATACTTGTACTTGGACCATCTGTCACCATACCACAAGGGCTTAAGTCGTTTTGCCTGCTTAATAGCAGCACAAATGTCACAGTCATGGATGACTTGTGTGATAGCATCCATGGAAATGTCTATGGATCTGTCACGAGCCCATTGGTATGTTGCATCTCTGCCTTGATGTCCTGACGAATCGTGAGCCCACCGAGCTAAGAATATCTCACCTCGGTGTTTCCAGTCGAGATCAAGATTAGAGTCCATGTCTACTTGAGAAACTCTTACAGCTAGATCTGCCTGATGGTTGTGTTGCTGTTCCTCAGTAGCTTTGCTCTTAGGAATGTGAGCATCGATGTGTCTCACTTTCACTGGAATTCTCTCGATTCGATCAGCAATGTCCTGCCATAGGTTGGCTGCCCAAATGGGTTTTCCTTTTCTCTGCCAACCACTCTTCTTCCAGTTCTTTAGCCAACCCCATAGAGCATTGGCTACCATCCAGGAGTCGGTGTAGAGATAAAGCTTTGGCCATCTCTCACGTTCAGCCGCATCGAGAGCTAGCTGGACAGCTTTTACCTCTGCGAACTGACTGGATTCTCCTTCTCCATCTTTCGCCTCTGCAACTCGGCGTGTTGGACTCCACACTGCGGACTTCCACCTTCGCTTGTTTCCAACAAGACGACAGGAACCGTCTGTGAACAAAGCATATTTCTTTTCATCATCAGAAAGGTCATTGTAAGGAGGAGCTTCCTCGGCACGAGTTACTTTCTCCTCTGGAGGTTTAGCACAGTTGATACCTTCAGGCCAACTTGAGATCACCTCCACTAGACCAGGTCTTTCAAGATTTCCCATTCGAGCTCTCTGTGTTATCAGAGCCATCCACTTAGACCATGTGGAGTCTGTGGCATGATGTGGTGTGGAACCTTTGCCTTTGAACATCCAATTCAAAACTGGTAATCTGGGAGCTAAGAGAAGTTGTGATTCAGTTCCAATCACTTCAGAAGATGCTTTCACTCCTTCATAGGCAGCTAAAATTTCTTTCTCTGTTGGAGTATAGTTAGCCTCTGAACCTCTGTAACCTCGACTCCAGAAACCAAGAGGTCGTCCACGTGTCTCACTTGGAGCTTTTTGCCACAGGCACCAGGTTGGACCATTGTCACTTGCAGCCGTGTACAAAATGTTCTTAATGTCTGGACCATCTCGGACAGGTCCCAGACCCATTGCTTGAATTACCTCTTGCTTTATCTGGTCAAAGGCTGCTTGTTGTTCAGGTCCCCAGTGGAAATGGTTTCTCTTTCGAGTCACATCATACAGAGGTTTCACAATCTGACTGTAGCCAGGAATGTGCAGTCTCCAAAATCCCACTATCCCCAAGAAACGTAGGGTCTCTTGCTTGTTTGTGGGACTTGCCATGGTAGAGACTCTATTGACCACATCCACTGGAATGTGTCGGCGTCCATCCTGCCATCGCACTCCCAGAAACTGAATTTCTGTGGTAGGTCCTTTCACCTTGTCTCGTTTGATGGCAAAACCTGCATTCAGAAGAATGTCAATGATTCTGTTACCTTTCTCGAAGACTTCCTCAGCAGTTTTACCCCAGACAATGATATCATCGATGAACTGAATGTGTTCTGGAGCACCGCCTTTCTCCAGAGCATCGTGGATTACTGCATGACAGATGCTTGAGCTGTGGATCCAGCCCATTGGCAGCCTGTTGAAAGTGTACTGGACTCCTCTCCAGGTGAAAGCAAACTGAGGCCTGCATTCCTCTGCTATGGGAATAGAGAAAAATGCATTAGCAATGTCTATGGTAGCATACCATTTGGCCTCTTTGGATTCCAGCTCATACTGTAGCTCCATCATGTCTGGTACTGCTGCACTCATAGGTGGTGTCACTTCATTTAGGGCTCGGTAGTCTACTGTCAGACGCCAGTCTCCATTCTGCTTTCGCACAGGCCACACTGGACTGTTGAAAGGTGAATGAGTTTTGCTGACTACTTTCTGACTCTCCAACTGACGAATCAGATTCTGAATGGGCAACAAAGAGTCACGGTTGTTTCTGTATTGTCTGTGATGCACAGTCTGAGAAGCAACCGGCAATTTAATGTCCTGTATCTTATGTTGTCCCACAACTGCAGATTCATCAGAAAGTTCAGGTCTGGCAGATAGCTTCAATTTCTGTCCATCAATTTCTATTGAAGCTACTCCAAAAGCCCATTTGTAACCTCTAGGGTCTTTGAAACGCCCTTCTCTCAGAAAATCAATTCCCAAAATACAAGGTGCATCAGGTCCGGTCACAACTGTATGCTTCCTCCATTGCTTACCAGTTAAACTTATATTAACCTCTACCTTACTTAACTCTTGAGATCCACCAGTGACTCCCAGAATAGTTATAGACTCTGATCCCTGATAATTTGATGGTATTATGGTGCACTGAGCTCCTGTGTCAACCAAGGCCCTGTACTTCCGAAATTGTGAAGTGCCAGGCCACTGGATGTACACATCCCAATAGATTCTATTATCTCTGTTTTCCCTCTCCTCCCCCTGGCGGGAGGCAGGGCACCCCTAGTTATGGGGAACATGCGCACATGTGCATTGCACATAGTTCGCAGGGTTATAGCTTTGCATGTTATAACCGGAGCCACTGTTGGAGCCATAAGAGTCGTTCTGGGGAACTGTGGAAGTAACAGCTACCCTTCTGGTATTGCTACCTCGGGTTCTGCCACTTTGCAATTCCCTCAGTCTCCTGAAAAGATTAGAAGTTGGTTGGCCATCCCAGCGGTTCATGTTCTCACCAAACTGATCACGCAGAGTTATCCAAATAGTTCTACGTGATTGCCTTGGCGGTCTGTTTTGGAATGACCTGTTTTGGAATGACCTGTTCTGGAATGACCTGTTTTGGAATGACCTCCTTGGAGGACGTGTATTCCTCACAGATGAAACTTGTACCCACCTGGAGGAAGAATTGAAATTATCCCTTTGTGCCAATTGGTATATGGAATCTTTCAGATCCTTCATGCAATTCTCAATTTTTCCAGACAGAGTTTCAATGGCTGAAACCAAAGAACCACATGTCATGCTATCCTCCAATTGTCTCATTTGATCACTGAATTGGCCAACCGTGGGAGAAGCTCCACCATAACTTCTTGACACAATTCTGCTTGCCAGAATGTTTGCATAATTAGAAGGAGCAAGTTTGATGATCTTTTAGCAAGACCAATACCCACAGGAATGTCATCAGGATTCAGAGTTTCATGTTCACCATAGAGTAGCTCTCTAACAGCAAATTCTCTCAAGCGCTTAATTCCCTCATCTATGGTAGTCCAGGGTTTAGGATTCCATGGAAGATCATCTCGGGAAGGATATCTCAGGGCAACCGCCATTAAAAGGCGTATCCACAGACTAACCTTACCGAGAGCTCTGCCTAGATGTCTATCTATTCCATTGTCCCTTGAGAGAGTTCCTAACTGAGCTGCTGACTTGTCTCCAACTGTTAGAGCTGGAGCACCTGTATCATAACACCTACTAAGCCAAGCTAGAACTGGTTCCTTATCCGCCCTGGTGAAATCTTTACGGACATAACGCAATTCCTCCCGTGGAGAAGAACATTCCAAAATATCATCTTCCGCCTCGTCTCCCTGAATTTTTTGCCCATATAATCCTGCTGTCATTCTCCTAAGGATCTCTTTAAGCTGAGAACCACCTTTGCCAGCTGCTTTCCTAGCTTCATCTGTATCCTGCTTTGATCTCACTAGGTTAGCTAGATCTTTAAAACAAACCACCTCTTCCTCCTGAGCAGGATCTCTTAGAGTAGAGGGCCCCTCACCAGGATCAGTCTCCAGCTCCTCTTCTTCTCCATCTTTGGCCTTTGCACCTCTAGTCTTTAAAGGAGCCACCTTAACTGGAGCTGTGTTTGAATTTACAGCCACCTTAATGGAAGCTGACAGGTCCTGAGATAAATCAGCTGCTGGGGCAGTGACTTCCGGTCCCACCGAGGGATTGGGTGGAAGTGACGTTGCTCCGTTAATGGCCGATGGAGAAGAAGAAGAAGGAGAAGGAGTGGGAGAAGGAGTAGGCGCCATGTTGACACCAGCCGATGCCCTTGGCTGCTTGCTAGAATCAGCAAAGTCATTTAGAGCTGCTTTACCAATTAACTTTTTAGCCTTCTTTTTAACTGATGGAGATTCTCCACCTTCCTCATCACTGGATGACTCTGGGGCTGATCTCGAGCTACGGCGTTTTCTTTTTGATCTAGTTTTAATAACAAAACAAGCTCTGGACACCTTTTTCTCTCGCCACAAGGAATACAGAGAAAACACATTAGTTATCACCAGCAGCAGAATTATACACATCACATAAATCACCTTTGGGTCCCAGGCATCACCTAAAGTTACTCTCTCCTCAGGCGGAATCTTAAAACCCTTTATCTCAATTGGGAGAGTGGTGGAGGTAACATTCCTGTATCTCACTGGCCATAATAAATTAATACATTTTCCATACCATAATTTAACTCTATACATAACCCACATATAAATTGTCCGCACCAAATATTTGCCCAGGTAATCCAAAATCAAACCCAAACAATATCTGTAAACCAGAGCCCCAAAAATTGAAAAGAACAATCGCTCCACAAACCACAAGACCTTCATGTTTGCTAATTCAGCTAGAAAACACTAAATCAATCAGGTAATAAATTAAACTAATTATCTGCCGCACGTTGGGTACGCCAATAAAAAAAATGTGGTGGGTGAAAGGGTAAGGCCGAGAAGCCTCTTCCCTTCCCCCTTGTAAGGTAAAAGGGAAAAAAAAATTGAAGGGAAAGGAAAAAAAAACTCACCAGCCGAATTAGCAAAGCAGTGGAGCTATATTTACAAAGCAGTGTAGGATTTTGCAGGGGAATATTTACAAATTTACAATATCTACAATATATACAAAGATATACAGCAGTGTACCACAGAAATGAGAGTAGCCCCCCTCGGCCGAGGGGGATCCTCACCTCCGCTCTCCCCTCTCTCCCCCCCTTTCCCCAGAGTAGTTCGGAAAAGAGGGAGAGAAGAGAGAAAGAAAAATGTTAGAAGCAGTTTGTGTTAATTGAAAAAAAAGTTAATCTTATCTTCAAGGCCGAAGTCTTGGCAGAAAGCCCAGCACAGCCAGAGCTGCTGCCTGAGGGGAAGGCGGAAGCAAGAGTGACAGAGAAGTGCTGGGAATGCCCACTTCACTCTCAGGCCAGACAGTGCTTCCTCCCACTTGACCAATGAAATTGTTTAGAGTATACCTTCCGTTTACCAACTTCCGTCCACCATATTCCCTTTCTTAAAGGGACACCGTCAACCGGCCACAGGCCTGAAGGTATCAACTGTGCTAAACCTCCAGAGGAGAAAGTAACTCGTGCTGAGGAAGCTCCTCCTTACAATGACCTTTCTGATGATGAAAAGAAATATGCTTTGTTCACAGACGGTTCCTGTCGTCTTGTTGGAAACAAGCGAAGGTGGAAGTCTGCAGTGTGGAGTCCAACACGCCGAGTTGCAGAGGCGAAAGATGGAGAAGGAGAATCCAGTCAGTTCGCAGAGGTAAAAGCTGTCCAACTAGCTCTCGACGTGGCTGAACGTGAGAGATGGCCAAAGCTTTATCTCTACACCGACTCATGGATGGTAGCCAATGCTTTATGGGGTTGGCTAAAGAACTGGAAGAAGAGTGGCTGGCAGAGGAAAGGAAAACCCATTTGGGCAGCCAACCTATGGCAGGACATTGCTGATCGAATCGAGAGAATTCCAGTGAAAGTGAGACACATCGATGCTCACATTCCTAAGAGCAAAGCTACTGAGGAACAGCAACACAACCATCAGGCAGATCTAGCTGCAAGAGTTTCTCAAGTAGACATGGACTCTAATCTTGATCTCGACTGGAAACACCGAGGTGAGATATTCTTAGCTCGGTGGGCTCACGATTTGTCAGGACATCAAGGCAGAGATGCAACATACCAATGGGCTCGTGACAGATCCATAGACATTTCCATGGATGCTATCACACAAGTCATCCATGACTGTGACATTTGTGCTGCTATTAAGCAGGCAAAACGACTTAAGCCCTTGTGGTATGGTGACAGATGGTCCAAGTACAAGTATGGTGAAGCTTGGCAGATTGACTACATCACTCTACCGCGTTCTCGTTCTGGTAAGCAATACGTGCTTACTATGGTAGAGGCAAACACTGGATGGTTGGAAACTTATCCAGTTCCACATGCAACTGCACGCAACACCATTCTCGGTCTGGAGAGACAGATCCTGTGGAGACACGGAACTCCAGAGAGGATTGAGTCAGACAACGGAACTCATTTCAAGAACAACCTTGTAAAGAACTGGGCAAAAGAGCACGGTATTGAGTGGATATTCCACATTCCCTACTATGCACCAGCTTCAGGGAAGATTGAACGCTACAACGGTTTGTTGAAGACCACTCTTAAAGCCATGGGGGGTGGATCTTTGAAAAACTGGGAAAAACATTTAGCACAAGCAACCTGGCTGGTAAATAGTAGAGGTTCAGTGAACCGAGCTGGACCTGCACATTCAGATTTGCTACGGAAAGTAGAAGGTGATAGAGTTCCTGTTGTTAGAGAAAAGAACCTGTTAGGTAAAACTGTTTGGGTATTTTCACCCTCAGGAGAGGCTAAACCTGTCCGAGGGGTGGTTTCAGCTGAAGGTCCGGGTCACACTTATTGGGTAATGCAAGAGAATGGTGAAATTCAGTGTATTCCACAAAGAAATTTAACCATAGCAGAAAGAGGTTAACTTCGAACTGCTGTACAGCTACATCGCGCCCAAAAGAAGAATCAACGAGGAATCTACGGTGCACGAACCCTGAGATCCCTGAGAGCCCTGAGTCAACTAAGAGACCCTGAAATTTCCTGTTTCCTTTTCTTTGCTTCTTCGGCGAAGAAATGAACTGTTTTCCATTTTTCTCATTTTCTGATTTTCTTGGACTTTTGAATCATCTACACCTGAGCATAGCCGGAATGGACTATGAACTCTATTCACGAACTGTAAATATCATCTTGGATTGGATGGACAGTATAAACAGCCAATGAAAATTGTTTAGAAGGGGTGGATTGTGCCCGGTTGACGCTGTCCCTTTAAGAAAGGGAATATGGTGGACGGAAGTTGGTAAACGGAAGGAAGAGTCTAAACTAATTTTCATTGGTCAAGTGGGAGGAAGCACTATCTGGCCTGAGAGTGAAGTGGGCATTCCCAGCACTTCTCTGTCACTCTTGCTTCCGCATCTGCTTTAGGCAGCAGCTCCCCTGTGCTGGGCTTTCTGCCAAGGCTCCGGCCTTGAAGACTTGATAAGATAACCAGGCCTGTAACTGCTTCTAATTAACACAAACTGCTTTTAACTTCTTTCTTTCTTCTTTCTCCTTCTTTTCCGAACTATTCTGGGGAAAGGGGGGAAGAGAGGGGAGAGCGGAGGTGAGGATCCCCCTCGGCCGAGGGGGGTTACTCTCATTTCTGTGTTACACTGCTGTATATCTTTGTATATATTGTAGATATTGTAAATTTGTAAATATTCCCCTGCAAAATCCTACACTGCTTTGTAAATATAGCTCCACTGCTTTGCTAATTCGGCTGGTGAGTTTTTTTTTCCTTTCCCTTCAATTTTTTTTTTCCCTTTTACCTTACAAGGGGGAAGGGAAGAGGCTTCTCGGCCTTACCCTTTCACCCACCACAGCCATATCACCATGTCACTTCCCAGAGTACATTCTATCAGGTAAGATACTGTTGGGCAAAGTCAATCTCCAGCATCTGTCCTTCCTGAAGCCATACAAGATCTTCATGAGCAGAATGGTGCTGGTATTCTGTCATGGGTGGTACAGACATTTGAGACGGCTATTCCATTAATCCACACATATTCTAAAGCTCTGATTTATTGCTTGGCTTATAGCAGGATTTTCAACATCCACCTGAAAGACCTGCTCTACAATCTTATACCCTACAGAGAATTTGCAGTTTAAATGCTGGCACCAGAGAGTTTCCTATGCTGAGCACATTACATGATGATTTCCCTTAGCTGATACAGAGAGGTGAGTTGTGGACTAAAGGACTCGGGGGAGGGCGTGGGGGAGAACATCATTGTTAATATCAAGGAGAAAACCAGCCAAAGCAAATATAAGGCTGTGGTGCTGAGGGACATGTTTTAGGACCAGACTTGGTAGATTGAGAGGCTGGTTGGACTCAATGATTTTAAAGGTCTTTTCCAGCAGGTCTTTTCCTTGTGATTCAAAGACTGCAGTCAGAGATCATTGGGCATCTATATCTTGTTTCAGAGCTACAACCAGAATCATGTTTTTGTGCATGGGCTGATCTCTATTTGCAGTACAAGAGAAGGAAATACTGTTTCTTCAAAATATATTGTATTGCTCTAATGAAGAAGCAGGTGAAAATGATCTATGCTCCCCTTCACCAGAGCATCCTAATCTAGAATATTTTCATAATAGCATCAAATTCTTGAAGCTGGAGTTAAAGAAGGGATGTCCCAAGGGGAAAACTGGCATAATATTTTTTCACTTTTGCCTGTTTTTCCACTACAAATAATCAGTACCACTGCCACATTCAACCTAGTCAAGTCCTGCAGTTTGAGTACATCTAAGAGACAATCCTGACTCTCAAATTGTTCTCCACTTCCAGGGTGCTGTTTGCCTGACATTTTTCTTCCAGGTGGTAATAATTTCCCCTCTAGGCATGTGAAGCATTCACTCTGTTACCTCCAAATACAGCATGCAGCTAAAACAGTTCCCCATCAAGGACAGAGATGTTCCACTCTCCTTGATGCTCCACTCTCCTTGATGCTCCCTCTGAAACCTGATGCATACAAAAGAAGCACAGAGGAAATTCATCACATGATGCTTAACCACTATAGGATAAAGTATCTGTGAGAAATGAGGTAGGCTCTTATGTCTTTCTGGTTACACAAAAGGAAGCACAGAGCTAAATTTTATGCCAGAATTTTCACTAACAGCCTATATCATCCAACTGACCTTTACATACAATATTTGCACACTTGCTAATATTGGCTCTTTCCCCTTCTCAAGCCTCCAGGCAGTGTGGTCCACCTTAGAAAGCACAGAAAGAAGAGTAGCCCTGGGGAAACCAAATATTTTTCTGAATGGGAACTATGTGAATAATGAAAACCTCATCATTCACTCCTCAACACCTGACATTCTCGAGAGTGAAAATACGAACATATTCACTGTAATGGGTTGGGGCAGACCCCCCTCCCCACCACGCGCAGAAATAACAACTCAGACAAACGGATTGCAAAAAGTGATGAAAAGTTTAAATAGAACAGTGAGTGCGTGCAGAGAACTAGAAACACAGTGACAAGAGAGAAACCCAAAACAGACCCAGAGAAATCCCATCCCCCACCTGAGGGTGCACCCAAACCCCCAGGGCTCCTCCTTCCCCCCCCCCACTGCTAGGCTAGTCTCAGCTGGCCAGATCTGAGACTGCCCATCCCCCCGTGGCCTTGGGCCTAACCAGGCCCATGGCCGGAAGATCTTCTCCCCAGTTACCAGGCGGCGAGGAGGAAGGAAAGAGGAAGTGCCAGACCCCGCCGTGAAACTTATAGTGGTGCAAGGGATCATGGTAGGAAATAACCTAATTTCCTGTGTCCACCCACTGGGCTGGACTTCTGGACACAGGAAACACCCCTGTAGCAGAGGGCACCCAGCCCAAACTACAACAGGATCCACCCCTTATTTCCTATCATGGTCCCTGCACCCAAACACATCATCAAATCAGAAAACTGATGACATGTCCGGCGAAGTCCGTGTCTTCATCTGGGCGTCCACTCAGTCTCTCAGTCATGCTCAAGTGTCTGTCCATTCCAGTTCTTCCTCCTTCATCCAGCGGAACCTCCCGGCGATGCACAGCTCATTCTCTTGCGGTGCAAGTTCTCCATGGATCTGTTGGGCATCCTGGTCACCTGGAAAAGCCTCACGACTTCTCAGCCAAGCCTCTACTTTTCACCTATATTCACTCGGCGGCATATTCTCCACCCCTGGGGCAGGCCAGTCGAAACAATCCAACCCACGACTGCCTTTTTCAATCCATCCAGGGTGCCGCAACCAACCGCTTCCAACTGCGGTCCAAAACTACACAGATGCCTGTCCGAGGTACTCCGCCCCCCCACTAGGCGTACCCGTACCAAGCCAAGACAGCATCCGGCTGCACACCCCCCCCACTGAAAAGGGAGGGGCTGCACCACAGCTCACTGAGAAGAAGGGAGGTGGAGCCAGGTGCTCAGCGCCATTTTCGGAACTCGTCCGAAAAAGTCGGGGAAGAGACTAGGGCCGGCCCCACCGCAGCCCGAGCGCACGGCTGGGTCCGCCGCCGCCGCTCGGCGCACAGCAGGGCTCCGCCCACCTCTGCCGCCGCGGCACAGAATCAAAATCACCTCCACCCCTCGGACACTCAAACGGCTTCTCCAGCGAAAGCCATACGCGTGTTCTCAGAGCCCTTGAAAACGGCTTTCCAGCGGGAGTCCCCATCGGCCCCCCGGGGCTTCGGGAGCTGGCTCGCCCGCTCGCAGCGGCTGGCTCTATCCCGCAGCGAGAACGGACCTGACTCTGATCTGCTCGCCGCTGCCCCTCCCCCACTTCGCTTCCCGCCCGGAGGAGGGGCAGGTTCGCGTTCTCAAGCAGTACCCGATGCCGATGGTCGAGAACCACCCCTGCCTGAAATAGCAGAGGGTCCGTGCCACCGGCAGCGCACCAGTTATCCCCCCACAATCCACAAGAACTCACACGGTCGCCCCGGCCACATCACTTGAGCCCCCAACTGCCAAACCCAAACCGACGCCCAGAACTAAATTTAAACTCTCCATCCTTTGCAATCGATCTGCAGAGTGGGCACAACAGCCAGCCCCACGTTGGTGCGCCAAAAATGTAATGGGTTGGGGCAAACCCCCCTCCCCACCACGCGCAGAAATAACAACTCAGACAAACGGATTGCAAAAAGTGATGAAAAGTTTAAATAGAACAGTGAGTGCGTGCAGAGAACTAGAAACACAGTGACAAGAGAGAAACCCAAAACAGACCCAGAGAAATCCCATCCCCCACCTGAGGGTGCACCCAAACCCCAGGGCTCCTCCTTCCCCCACTGCTAGGCTAGTCTCAGCTGGCCAGATCTGAGACTGCCCATCCCCGTGGCCTTGGGCCTAACCAGGCCCATGGCCGGGAGATCTTCTCCCCAGTTACCAGGCGGCGAGGAGGAAGGAAAGAGGAAGTGCCAGACCCCGCCGTGAAACTTATAGTGGTGCAAGGGATCATGGTAGGAAATAACCTAATTTCCTGTGTCCACCCACTGGGCTGGACTTCTGGACACAGGAAACACCCCTGTAGCAGAGGGCACCCAGCCCAAACTACGACATTCACCTAGTAGTTTCAGCATCTTTGAGCCCAGGTTAAAATGCTGTAAAAGAATGCCTGCTACAGACACTATTAGCCAATTCATTTGTTTGTGCTCTTCTAATAGAAAAGGTAACAAACTCTTATTTAAAGTATGTTTGTTAACATCTCTGTAGGAAGTAGAACTGTGGCCTAGGTGTTTATAGAAACTATTATGGGACCTCCAGTGTTTCCACAGCCACAGGAAAGCAAATGAGGCAAAACCAAGCAAAAGACTGATGACCAAATTCAATCCCAAACAAAAATGAGTCATAAAGATTCAAAATTAAAAGGTCTGAGTTGTCACCTAGGTTTTTTTCATTTTTTCCTGCTATAAGTTCTTTATTCTCTGATCTTAAAGCTGCTTCATTATTAAGCATAGATCAAAGAGGAGGAGGCGTACCTCTGGGTCAGCCCCAGAGACGTCCAGTGATGAGGAGAATGGAGAATCTGTGTCAGTTAAAGATAAAGCTAAAAAGTCTATTGGAAAAGCTGCTTTGAATGGTTCTGTTGCTGATTCTGGCAAGCAGCCAGGGGCAGCAGCAGCTCCCAACATGGCGGCTCTCCCGTCTTCTTTGGCAGCCGTCAATAACAAGGCAAAGTCATTTCCGCTCGCCTTCTCGGCAGGACCGGAAGCCCCTTCCACAGCAGCTGATCTGTCTCAAAACCTGTCAGCTTCTGTCAAGGTGGCTGTAAATTCAAACACAGCTCCAATTAAGCAAGTAGCAGTTTTAAAGACTAGAAGTGGAAAGACCAAAGCTGATCCAGGAGCTAATAGAGGAGAAGAGCAGGAGACTGATCCTGGTGAGGGACCTTCTACTAAAAAAGATCCTGCTGAGGAGGAAGAGAAGATTTGTTTTAAAGATCTAGCTGACTTATTGAGATCAACACCAGATAGAGATGCAGCTAGGACAGCAGCTATAGGTGCTTCTCAGCATAGAGAGATCCTTAGGAGAGTAACAGCAGGATTATGGGGACAACATGTTCAGAAAGATGTGATAGATGGAGAAGACGACGACCTTTCTGGATGTTCTTCACCTCGTGAAGAGGTTCGCAACGTCCGTAAAGATTACACCAGAGCAGATAAGGAGCCAATTCTAACTTGGCTTAGTAGATGTTATGATACAGGTGCTCCAGCTCTAATGGTTGGAGACAAGTCAGCAGCTCAGCTAGGAAATCTCTCGAAGGATAATGCAATAGATAGACATCTAGACAGGGTTCTCGGTAAGGTTAATCTGTGAGTACGCCTTTTATTTGCAGTTGCCCTGAGATACCCTTCCCGAGATGATCTTCCATAGAATCCTAAGCCCTGGACTACCATACATGAGGGAATTAAGCGCTTGAGAGAAATTGCTGTTAGAGAGATACTCTATGGTGAACATGAAACTCTGAATCCTGATGACATTCCTGTGGGTATTGGTCTTCCTAAAAAGATCATCAAACTTGCTCCTTCTAATTATGCAAACATTCTGGCAAGCAGGATTGTGGCAAGAAATTATGGTGGAGCTCCTCCTATGGTTGGGCAATTCAGTGATCAAATGAGACAATTGGAGGATAGCATGACATGTGTTTCTTTGGTTTCAGGCATCGAAACACTGTCTGGTGCAATAAAGAATTGCATGAAAGAGTTGAAGGATGAATTTAAAAATTCCATATCCCAATTGGCACAAAGACATAATTACAATTCTTCCTCCAGGTGGATACAAGTTTCATCTGTGAGGAATAGACATCCTCCAAGGAGGTCATTCCAAAACAGATCAAACCAAAACAGGCCACCAAGGCATTCACATAGGATTATTTGGATAACTCTGCGTGATCAATTTGGAGAGAACAGGAACAGGTGGGATGGTCAACCAACTTCTAATCTTTTCAGGAGACTGAGGGAACTGCAAAGTGGCAGAACCCGAGGTAGCAATACCAGAAGGGTAGCTGTTACTTCCACAGTTCCCCAGAACAACTCTAGTAGCTCCAACAGTGGCTCCAGTTCTAACAGTGCACACTGTGCTCAATGCACATGTGGGCATGTTCCCCATAACTAGGGGTGCCCTGCCTCCCACCAGGGGGAGGAGAGGGATAACAGAGATAATAGAATCTATTGGGATGTGTACATCCAGTGGCCTGGCACTTCACAATTTCGGAAGTACAGAGTCTTGGTTGACACAGGAGCTCAGTGCACCATAATGCCATCAAATTATCAGGGATCAGAGTCTATAACTATTTTGGGAGTCACTGGTGGATCTCAAGAGTTAAGTAAGGTGCAAGGTAATATAAGTTTAACTGGTAAACAATGGAGGAAGCATACAGTTGTGACCGGACCTGATGCACCTTGTATTTTGGGAATTGATTTTCTGAGAGAAGGGCGTTTCAAAGACCCTAGAGGTTACAAATGGGCTTTTGGAGTAGCTTCTGTAGAAATTGATGGACAAAAACTGAAGCTATCTGTTAGACCTGAGCTTTCCGATGAATCTCCAGTTGTGGGACAACATAAGATACAGGACATTAAATTGCCGGTTCCTTCTCAGACTGTGCATCACAGACAATACAGAACCAACCGTGACACTTTGTTGCCCATTCAGAATCTGATTCATCAGCTGGAGAGTCAGAAAGTCATCAGCAAAACTCATTCACCTTTCAACAGTCCAGTGTGGCCTGTGCGGAAGCAGAATGGAGACTGGCGTCTGACATTAGACTACCGAGCCCTGAATGAAGTAATTCCACTTATGAGTGCAGCAGTACCAGACATGATGGAACTACAGTATGAGCTGGAATCCAAAGAGGCCAAATGGTATGCTACCATAGATATTGCTAATGCCATTTTCTCTATTCCCATAGCAGAGGAATGCAGGCCTCAGTTTGCTTTCACCTGGAGAGGAATCCAGTACACTTTCAATAGACTGCCAATGGGCTGGATCCACAGCTCAAGCATCTGTCATGCAGTAATTCACGATGCTCTAGAGAAAGGTGGTGCTCCAGAACACATCCAGTTCATCGATGATATCATCGTCTGGGGTAAAACTGCAGAAGAAGTCTTCAAGAAAGGTAACAAAATCATTGACATTCTTCTGAATGCAGGTTTTGCCATCAAGCGAGACAAGACGAAAAGACCTACCACAGAAATTCAGTTTCTGGGAGTGCGATGGCAGGATGGATGCCGACACATTCCAGTGGATGTGGTAAATAGAGTCTCTACCATGGCAAATCCCACGAACAAGCAAGAGACCCTACGTTTCTTGGGTATAATGGGATTTTGGAGACTGCACATTCCTGGATACAGTCAGATTGTGAAACCTCTGTATGATGTGACTCGAAAGAGAAACAGTTTCCACTGGGGACCTGAAAAACAAGCAGCTTTTGGTCAGATAAAGCAAGAGGTAGTTCAAGCAATGGGTCTGGGACCTGTCCGAGATGGTCCAGACATTAAGAACATTTTGCACACGGCTGCAAGTGACAATGGTCCAACCTGGTGCTTGTGGCAAAAAGCTCCAGGTGGGAGATGTGGACGACCTCTTGGTTTCTGGAGTCGAGGTTACAGAGGTTCAGAGGCTAACTATACTCCAACAGAGAAAGAAATTTTAGCTGCCTATGAAGGAGTAAAAGCATCTTCTGAAGTGATTGGAACTGAATCACAACTTCTCTTAGCTCCCAGATTACCAGTTTTGAATTGGATGTTCAAAGGCAAAGGCTCCACACCACATCATGCCACAGACTCAACATGGTCTAAGTGGATGGCTCTGATAACATAGAGAGCTCGAATGGGAAATCTTGAAAGACCTGGTCTAGTGGAGGTGATCTCAAGTTAGCCTGAAGGTATCAACTGTGCTAAACCTCCAGAGGAGAAAGTAACTCGTGCTGAGGAAGCTCCTCCTTACAATGACCTTTCTGATGATGAAAAGAAATATGCTTTGTTCACAGACGGTTCCTGTCGTCTTGTTGGAAACAAGCGAAGGTGGAAGTCTGCAGTGTGGAGTCCAACACGCCGAGTTGCAGAGGCGAAAGATGGAGAAGGAGAATCCAGTCAGTTCGCAGAGGTAAAAGCTGTCCAGCTAGTTCTCGACGTGGCTGAACGTGAGAGATGGCCAAAGCTTTATCTCTACACTGACTCATGGATGGTAGCCAATGCTCTATGGGGTTGGCTAAAGAACTGGAAGAAGAGTGGTTGGCACAGAAAAGGAAAACCCATTTGGGCAGCCAACCTATGGCAGGACATTGCTGATCTAATCGAGAGAATTCCAGTGAAAGTGAGACACATCGATGCTCACATTCCTAAGAGCAAAGCTACTGAGGAACAGCAACACAACCATCAGGCAGATCTAGCTGCAAGAGTTTCTCAAGTAGACATGGACTCTAATCTTGATCTCGACTGGAAACACCGAGGTGAGATATTCTTAGCTCGGTGGGCTCACGATTCATCAGGACATCAAGGCAGAGATGCAACATACCAATGGGCTCGTGACAGATCCATAGACATTTCCATGGATGCTATCACACAAGTCATCCATGACTGTGACATTTGTGCTGCTATTAAGCAGGCAAAACGACTTAAGCCCTTGTGGTATGGGGACAGATGGTCCAAGTACAAGTATGGTGAAGCTTGGCAGATTGACTACATCACTCTACCATGTTCTCGTTCTGGTAAGCAGTACGTGCTTACTATGGTAGAGGCAAACACTGGATGGTTGGAAACTTATCCAGTTCCACATGCAACTGCACGCAACACCATTCTCGGTCTGGAGAGACAGATCCTGTGGAGACACGGAACTCCAGAGAGGATTGAGTCAGACAACGGAACTCATTTCAAGAACAACCTTGTAAAGAACTGGGCAAAAGAGCACGGTATTGAGTGGATATTCCATATTCCTTACTATGCACCAGCTGCAGGGAAGATTGAACGCTACAATGGTTTGTTGAAGACCACTCTTAAAGCCATGGGGGGTGGATCTTTGAAAAACTGGGAAAAACATTTAGCACAAGCAACCTGGCTGGTAAATAGTAGAGGTTCAGTGAACCGAGCTGGACCTGCACATTCAGATTTGGTACGGAAAGTAGAAGGTGATAGAGTTCCTGTTGTTAGAGAAAAGAATCTGTTAGGTAAAACTGTTTGGGTATTTTCACCCTCAGGAGAGGCTAAACCTGTCCGAGGGGTCGTTTCAGCTGAAGGTCCGGGTCACACTTATTGGGTAATGCAAGAGAATGGTGAAATTCAGTGTATTCCACAAAGAAATTTGACTTTAGCTGAAAGAGGTTAATTTCAAACTGCTGTACAGCTACATCGCGCCCAAAAGAAGAATCAACGAGGAATCTACGGTGCACGAACCCTGAGATCCCTGAGATCCCTGAGTCAACAAAGAGACCCTGAGATTTCCCTGTTTTTTTTTCTTTGCTTCATCGGCAAAGAAACAAACTGTTTTCCATTTTTCTCATTTTTTGATTTTCTTGGACTTTTGAATCACCTACATCTGAGCATAGCCGGAATGGACTATGAACTTTGCTCACGAACTGTAAATATCATTTTCGATTGGATGGACAGTATGAACAGCCAATGGAATTGTTTACAAGGGGTGGACTGTGGCCGGTTGACGCTGTCCCCTTAAGAAAGGGAATATGGTGGACGGAAGTTTGTAAACGGAAAGAATAATCTAAACTATTTCATTGGTGAAGAGGGAGGAATCACCTTCTGAACTGGGAGTGAAATGGGCATTTCCAGCACTTCTCAGTCTTGCTTCCGCCTCTCCACGGTGCAGCAGCTCTCTCTCTATGCTGGGCTTTCTGCCAAGGCTTCGGCCTTGAAACCAATAAGATAGAAGGCCTGTATTGACTCCTTTCCAATTAACACAAAACTGCTTTTAACTTCTTTCTTTCTTCTTTCTCCCTTTTTCTGACCTACTCTGGGGAAAGGGGGGGAGAGAGGGGAGAGCGGAGGTGGGGAACCCCTTCTGCCGAGGGGGGTTACTCTCATTTCTGTGCTACCTTGTTGTATATCTTTGTATATATTGTAACTATTGTAAATTTGTAAATATTCCCCTGCAAATCCTACATTGCTTTGTAAATATAGCTCCACTGCTTTGCTAATTCAGCTTGTGAGTTTTTTTTTTCCTTTCCCTTCAATTTTCTTTCCCTTTACTTTACAGGGGGGAGGGAAGAGGCTTCTCGGCCTTACCCTTCCACCCCACCACACTGGCATTGCCACATTTTAGTGCCAATAAATCAGTTACCAAAACCTTTCACCTGGAGTCATCTATAACAAATGGTGCATTAGCCAGGAATCGTCTGAACCTTCACATCTTTTGAACTGCAAATGAAGGGGTGCCCCACAGCATTTTCTGTGGCTTCATTGTAGTCCAAAGATGGAAAGGTCAGCACGATCAGAACTCAATAAAGGCAAGCAAAGAAATGTTTAATTTTTTTCTTTTAATTTTTTCTTTTTTCTTTTATTTTCCTTTTTTTTTCTTTTTTGGTGTTTTTTTTTGTTGTTTGACGTCCAATTGGAGGATGTGGACCCCGTAAAACTTCGTATACGAGATCCAAGCGACGACAACCACGGTGGTGAGAATACCGCTTGGGGGGGGAAGGATTCGGCTGCATTTGTATTCGGCTACCATAGTTTGAGTGTTTGAATCCGCTGATTCAGGTTCTGCAAGGGGGGAGGTACGGTGAATCTGGCGCGGTGGCTCTGGCTGGTAAAGAAGAGGGGTATTCGTGAGTAGGAATGATTTTGATTATTCCGCTTGCATGATTATTTGTGGTATTGTTCCACTTGCATGAGTATTTGTGGTTTATTCCACTTGCCTAAGTATTTGTGGTAGCCAGGAATTGTATTCGTGAGTAGGAATAGTTTAGGCTGTTCCACTGGCATGAGTTTTTGTAGTAGCCAGGAATTGTATTCGTGAGTAGGAATTGTTTAGACTGTTCCACTCGCATGAGTATTTGGAATTCTTTGGATTTTTTTTAGCTTTTTATTTTAGTTTTATTTTATTTTAGTTTTATTTTATTTGTTTATTATTTGTAAGATTTGTGGTAGTCAGGAGAAAATGGGACAAAAGAAGAGTAAGTCATCAAAGCAGGGTGGAGAGAAGGCTTTACCTTCTATTCCTCCAGAGAGTCCATTAGGGCTGCTCATTCAATATTGGGAGGATGATGGTCAGAGAAAAGGGAAATCAAAGGAAAGAATGATTCACTACTGTATGGAGGTATGGCCAAAAGAACCATTAAGACCACATGTGTTTTGGCCTATTTTTGGATCTTCTGAGGATTGGATTTGCCAAGCTTTAAACTTACATGTGAACTCTAAAAAGCCTTTTAATCAAGAAGAGAGTGAGTATGCTGACATTTGGATTAGGGCTTCACGGCCTTCTCCTGTTCCAATACTGACATTAAAAGCTGAGGATAAGGATAAGAGCAAAGAAAAGGAGGAGGAAAAATGGGAACCCTTGGACAACTTACCACCACCTTCTCGCCAGGATAGGGGTCGTCGGAATCCCCCAAATCCTCCTCCTCCCCCTACTTCACCTCCCCAAACAAGAGGTAGGGCTAGGAATGACAGGAATGAACAAGAGGGAGACATTGTAGGATTACATCCACTCAGGGAAGTACCTATGGGGGGGCAGCAAGGAGGAATAGGGTTTGTGACTGTACCTCTCAGTACATCAGATGTTCGCAGTTTTAAGAAAGAGATGGGTACCTTGCTGGATGATCCCTTAGGTGTAGCTGAGAGACTGGACCAATTTTTGGGTCCCAATACATATACTTGGAAAGAGATGCAGTCTATTTTGAGTATTCTATTCACTGCAGAGGAAACAAACATGATTAGACAGGCTGGTATGAGAATATGGGAAAGGCAGAATCAGGGGGGGCCCCCAGGAGATCAAAAGTGGCCTAATCAAGACCCTGGGTGGGACCATCAGCAGCCCCAAGGGAGACAGACTATGAGTGACCTGAGAACTATAATAATACAAGGAATTAGAGAAGCTGTTCCTAGAGGACAGAATTTTGATAAAGCTTTTAGTGAACAACAGAGGAAAGATGAATCTCCTACTGAGTGGATGGAAAGATTGAAGAGAAGTTTGCAGATGTATTCTGGAATAGACCCCAATTCTGCAGTTGGAGTGACCCTTATCAGGACACAGTTTGTAGCAAAATCATGGGGAGATATTAGGAAGAAGTTGGAAAAAATCGAGGACTGGCAAGACAGGGGATTAGAAGAGTTACTACGGGAAGCTCAGAAGGTATATGTGAGGAGAGATGAAGTTAAACAAAAAACAAAAGCTAAGCTGTTTCTAACTGCTGCAAGAGAAAGTCAGAAACTACAGGAAATAACACAGGAGTGGAAATGGGATAACAGGGTTCAGAAAAATGAAGTCCCTACTTGTCATTACTGCAAAAAGAAGGGACATATTCAGAAAACATGTAGACAAAAGGAGAAAGATGAGAAAATGTTTAAGGAAGATTAGGGGTGTCAGGGACTGTATATTTTGGGGACAAGAACATCAAACGAGCCCTTGATAAAGTTACTAGTAGGTCCCCAGAAGGAGGAGGTGACCTTTTTGGTAGATACAGGAGCAGAAAAATCTACTATACAGAAGATTCCTAAGGGGGTTGAGGAAGGAAAAAAACCAGCAACAGTAATTGGAGCTAAAGGGGAACCTTTTAAGGTGTCACTGCTTGAAAATATAGAAATAGAATCGGAAAAAAGGATTTGTCTAAATGATTTGTTAGTTGTTCCAGAGGCTGAATACAATCTCTTAGGAAGAGATTTAATTATAAAATTGAAATTGAATTTAGAGAGTCAAGAAGATGGTTTGAGTGTTCGATTATATAAGTTAACTGCAAAAGATGAAAAGGATATAAGTCCAGAAGTTTGGTATGAATATGGGAGTAGAGGAAAAATTGATATGGATCCAATTAAAATTCAAATAACAGACTCAAGTAATCCTATACGTATAAAGCAATATCCTATACCATTGGAAGGGAGAAAAGGTTTGAAACCTATTATAGATGAATTAATAAACAAAGGAACACTAGAACCCTGTATGTCTCCTTACAATACCCCAATCTTACCGATAAAGAAATCAGATGGAACTTATCGTTTAGTACAGGATTTAAGAGCAATAAATCAGAGAACATTAACTAAATTTCCTGTAGTAACAAATCCATATACATTGTTGAGTCATTTGACCCCAGAATACACTTGGTATAGTGTAATAGATTTGAAAGACGCTTTTTGGGCTTGCCCCTTAGACAAGGACTCAAGGGATTTATTTGCCTTTCAGTGGGAAGATCCTGAAACAGGAAGAAAACAGCAGTTAAGGTGGACTGTGTTGCCTCAGGGGTTCACCGAATCACCAAATTTATTTGGACAGACTTTAGAAAAACTATTACAAGGTTGGGAAATTCCAGCAAATATTAAACTCCTGCAGTATGTGGATGATCTGTTGATAGCAGGAAGAGATGAGGAAGAAACTCGGTCAGCCACAATACAACTGCTAAACTTTTTGGGGGAGAACGGGCTTAAGGTTTCAAAACCAAAACTGCAGTTTGTAGAGCAGGAGGTGAAATATCTGGGACATTGGTTAAGTAAGGGTAAAAAGAGGTTGGACCCTGAAAGGGTGTCAGGAATATTAGCTTTAAGGGCTCCTGAGTGTAAAAAAGAAATCAGGCAGCTGCATGGACTTCTGGGGTACTGTTGATCATGGATAGAGGGATACAGCGAAAAGGTGAAATTCCTGTATGAGAAATTGATCCTTAGTAATATCAAGTGGAGTCCAGAGGATGATGAGCAACTGGATAACATAAAAAGAATGTTGATTGAAGCCCCTGTTTTAAATCTGCCTGACGTGGAGAAACCATTTGACCTTTTCGTAAGCACATCTAACCACACAGCATATGGAGTGTTAACCCAGGATTGGGCTGGAAGTAAGAAACCTGTAGGGTATTGTTCCAAGTTGTTATATCCTGTAAGTAGGGGATGGCCAGCTTGTTTACAAGCCTTAGTGGCAACAGCATTGTTAGTAGAAGCAGCACAGAAAATAACTTTTCATGCTCCTTTGAGAGTATACACTCCACATAACATAAGGGGGGTGCTGCAACAAAAGGCAGAAAAATGGCTAACAGATAGCAGAATTTTGAAATATGAGGCTATTTTAATGGAATCACCAGAACTTGAGCTTAGGACTACCAAAGCTCAGAATCCTTCACAGTTTCTGTTCGGAGAACCACCAGAAGACTTACAGCATGACTGTATAGAGATAATTGAGTTACAAACTAAAATAAGACCAGACTTAAAGGACTTTGAGTTGGATGACGGAGAGCGACTATTTATAGATGGGTCTTCCAGGATAGTGGAGGGAAAAAGAAAATCAGGATATGCCATCGTAGATGGAGAAATGAGGATAGTTGAATCAGGTCCTTTAAGTGCCAGCTGGTCAGCCCAAGCCTGTGAACTGTATGCTCTACTCCGAGCATTAGAGTTGTTAAAGAACAAATCAGGGACTATCTATACCGACTCTAAATATGCATATGGGGTAGTGCATACCTTTGGAAAACTTTGGGAGGAAAGAGGATTAATAAATACTCAGGAAAGGGGCTTATACATCAGGAGTTAGTGGTAAAAGTCCTTAAAGCCTTAAGGGGTCCTAAAAATATTGCAGTGGTTCACATAAAGGGACATCAAAGGGGATTAGAATATCACATTCGTGGAAACAATGCTGCAGATAGTGAAGCAAGGAGTGCTGCCTTAAGGAATCAGGGAAGAGATCTGAAGATTTTACACTTAGAACAAGAAAACCCAGAAAAAGCTGAATTAAAGGTTTATCAAGAGGAAGAATTGAACAAAATAAAAGAAATGGGGGCCATCCTGAAGGAGGGAAAGTGGAACCTTCCAGATGGAAAGGAAGTGTTACCTAAAGCTTATGCTAGGGTAATTATGAATAGGTTGCATGCTCATACTCATTGGGGTTCTAAGGCCTTGGGAGAGGCCTTCCTTAAGCAGTATGCCTGCATTGGAGTATACGAGATAGCGAGACAAGTAACACAGGGGTGCTTGACGTGTCAGAAGATAAATAGAAAAACATTCAGACAGGCAGCAATGGGAGGAAGGCAAGTGGCTGTAAGACCATTTGAAAAGATACAGGTAGATTTTACTGAATTACCTAAAATAGGGAGAATTAAGTATTTGTTAGTAATAATAGATCACCTCACCCGGTGGGTGGAGGCTTTTCCTACAGCAAGGGCTACAGCACAGACTGTAACAAAAGTGTTATTAGAAGAAATGATTCCAAGATATGGAATAATCCAAGTAATTGACTCAGATCAAGGGACACACTTCTAAGGTTGTGAAATTATTAATGCAAGCCTTGGGAACTAGGTGGGAATACCATACTCCGTGGCACCTTCAGAGTTCCGGACGGGTGGAGAGGGTGAATCAGACCATAAAACAGCAGTTAATGAAATGGATAGTGGAGACACAAATGTCTTGGATTAAATGTTTACCATTGGCATTGTTGAACATTCGAACCAAACCCCATGGGGATATGGGTCTTTCCCCCTATGAACTGCTATATGGAATGCCCTATATCCAGGGGATGCCCCTTAAAGATAATTTAATTGAAGATTGGAATATAAAGCAATATGTCATCCAAATTGGGAAAAGACTGAATGAGTTACGGAAAATGGGTATATTATCTCAGACCCCACCTTTGGGATTCACTATACATGAAATTAAAGCTGGGGATAAAGTGTTGATAAAATTATGGAAAGAGAAATCATTGTTTCCCCTTTGGGAGGGACCTTTTCTTGTTTTATTAACCACAGATACGGCTGTCCGGACTGCCGAAAAAGGGTGGACGCATGTTTCGAGAGTAAAAGGACCAGTTCAGGAATGAACGGAACCCCTGAGCCTGGAGAGATAAAAGTGACTCAGCGGAGAAAGTGAAACTGTCATCAGTACGAATTCCACACCACCTACACAAATTGTTTGAAGTACCTCCACGACTGCAGCGAGTGCCGACAGACCAGATAAACATTCGAATAGACGTAGCACCACAGTCGGAGGCTCTGGAGCATACGAGACAACCCCATCTTCTAAAGTATATGCCGTAGCATGTGATCTTGAATCTGCACAGCACGAAAACACTGGAGAACATCCTCATTCCATTCCGTGTATAAAACATCATAGAACTTATGAGGGATGGGTGACTTGTAAATGTTTTAATTGTTGTAGGAAATGGTCTTATATTTCTCATAACCAAAGAATATTTTGTCCTGAATGCTGAATCTGAAAATAGGCAGTTTGGGCTGGTAAATACAGAGAACTTATTTTGTGGTGAGGAAAAGGATTTAAATCCCCATGGAAAATTCTTGAAAGGGATTGGCATAAGTGGGAAATAAAGACTAGAGAAATTTTAGTTGGGAAATATCAGGAATAATTAAAAGGATTAGTAAAAGGAAAAGTAAGAGACATAAGATTTTGAAGGAAGAGGAATTGAAATAACAAAAGCACAATGGGAAATGGTAAACGAACTAACCAAGGAAGTAGAGAAGAGACTCCGAATGGAATTTTGAAGTGGGTTAAGGAGTTAAAATCTGTAGGGCTCCTGAAGAATGTAACTGCTGCCGAGAAGAAAATACACCCGGCTGCTGGTTGCACCCCAGCAGGCCGAGGAGGCGGAGTTAACATATACTGGTGGAGCCTAATTTTGATCCTAACCCTATTTGCACATAAGGAGTCCAATCAAGATCAAAAACCACGTTCCCATGTGTGGATGAATTCTCTTTCAACATCAGTAATGATACACAGATTAAAAGGAGCTAAGATCATAACCCCATTAATCATATTGATGATAGCACCATTTGAAGTAAGGGCATGGGAACAAAACACTTATCTGCATCTATTGAAAGGGATAGTGAATAGTTATAATTTGACTGATTGTTGGATCTGTTCCCGGCTACCTAAAAATTCGGCCCATGGGCTTCCTTTAATAGGAACAACCTTTCCTAATGTAACATAAATACAAAAAGTATTCCAAAATCATAAGCATGAGGATCATATGGAGATTCCACAATCTCAGTTAAGGTGGAAATTACAATTTGAGGAACCTTTACATGCGAATATGCCAGTACCTTGTGTCCAATGATGTTGGGAAATAACTATAGACAAGAATAAAGGGGGAAATAGAACTGACTCTGGATGTGGAGATGTAATTTTTATAGGGCAATATTCAAAGTGTTCACAATTTATTAGTTATAGAGAAGCAAATATGTGGAATCTTGATCAGACCGGAGAGAAAAGACACATACCTAAAGGATGGCAAATACCTATTGGATCAGGATGGTATTGGATATGTGGTAAAATTGCTTATAAGGTATTACCCTTAGGATGGCAAGGAAGATAGGACCAGTCTATCCTCATATCTTTATAGTAAATCAACCACAGGGATTACTTAGAAGCTTTGCAAGAAAAACTAAGAGAGGAGCAAATCCACTAGTAATCAGACATAGTAAGTTTCATAGTTTTGCTAGGTGGTTTCTGCCTTGGCTTGGAGTTAGTGAACTTGAAAAAGCAATGGTAAATTTTTCTGCTACAGTCAAAATTATGATGAATGCAAGCATAGATGCAATAAAAGCGCAACAAATTGAAATCAATAGTCTCTCGAAAATATGTACTCAGAATAGATTAGCTTTGGATTTTTTATATGTTAAGGAAGGGGGTGTATGTGTAGTCATAAATGTAAGTTGTTGTAGTTATGTTAATCTAGATAAACGAGTGGAAACAGATTTACAGGCAATTGTAAACCATAATCGGATATTACATCAGATTTCTTTAGATGATACTTCTTGTGGATTTAAAGAAATATGGGATAAATTAACTTTTTGGTTACCAAATCTAAATTGGCTTAAACATTTGTTTGTAATATTCGTTGGAATAATTGTAATATTGCTATGCATAATACTCTGCAATTGTTGTTACAAAATACTAAGACCTTTAAGTAAGATTGCTCATGTCAACGAGTCACAAGTAGAGAATTATGATCAGAATGTGATAAGAACAGATGAACCTAGTCATGATCCAGTTAAAGAAGTATTGAAAAATTTAGAAATTTTAACACAAATCAATGGTAACAAAAAGAAAATGAGGGATTGTGATGAATATACTGGTGATTTGTGTCAAAATTATAAGACTTAGAGTGCACTGGGATTAAGGGTCAGGATCTTGTGAGGCCTGTTTAGAGGGTAAAGGGAAAGAAACCTATCTTTCAGACTTGCAAGGATACTGTCTGGTTAATTGGAGACATCACGACTGAGAAGGAGCTGTCTTAAAAATAAACATTCAGAACTAGGAATTTGTTTTCTTCAGATAAGAAGCCTGCACAACTGGGCATGCGTGAAAGTGGATGCTTTGACCCTTACCACACTGAATGTAGGGAGAAGGGATTTGACCACCTATTCTAAGACTCATTATCATATGCCTGCCTTCTATTTAGCATAAGTTTGCCTATGTAGATGATGTAACTATATAAGATGAAGAAAAAGTATTGTAAGGCTGCTGTGGAGGTGAAGTTTTGTCCCCTCCCAAGCCCAGCGCGCTGCTTTGCTTGCTGATATTGCTTTTATTGCCTTTTTACGACCTTTTAGTGCCAATAAATCAGTTACCAAAAACTTTCACCTGGAGTCATCTATAACAAAGAGTCTGACACTGACATGAGACTACAAGGTATGCAACCACACAAAGCTGCAAAACAAGCAGGTTGAATGACCCTTCGATAGACTGTCTCTAGCACTAATGAAAATCAAACCTTAAAAAAACTTCAAAAAGGACTCTCCAGACGGAACTATATGGTATACTTGTGTGGTGAAGGCACATTATGCCCAGATACTGAATCTTGTCCCAGCATGTGGACAAGTTCCCCCTCCCTTGGAGGAAGACAAAAGCCAAGGCATTAGCCAGGCTTGCACGCACCCAGCGCATGCAGTGCTCGTGCTGACACCAAGTATGGGCATAATTCTAGCTTCATGCTTTCTATGGGCTGAAGCCAGTTGTTTATGAGAGTGCCCACTGGTCAAGCCCAGCCTCGAGGAATCTATAAGTATCACCCCAGTTGGTAAACAAGTTGCCCCCTCATTCACTCTCGAGCTGCAGCCTTTGCCATTGAGTTTGTTATTTAGCTTCTATTATACATGCACGCATACTGAAAGCATCTGCATCGTTAAGAAGCCCAGAGGGAGGACCTTCGCTGTTTCTGAGGAATCCAGCGTTGCTACAGCCAGTCGTGCCGACCGGGAGAGCCTACCCTGCCACCGGAGGACTGGACCAACCCCCGAGGGTAAGATCTGCCCAGTTGCCGGGGAGAAGGGACTTGATCGATACTGAGTCCACGTATGCCTAGCCCCGCCGTAGCAGGAGAGAAGCCGCCGAGTGCTGCTCTGAGCCCTGTGAACCTCAGGGAAGACTAAGGCATTGTTCGTGCCTATACTGCACTGAACCCGGGACCACTCCAAGAGTCCCGCTGCTCCTTTAAGCTCAGTAAACGAGAATCCGCCGCCTAACGCAGCCGCATTCTCTCCCCGAGGCTGTTTGCATCAGCGCCGAAGACCGCCGTGGGTGGGCCGACCCCCGTAGTTTTGCCTGCTGCCGTGTCCTCCGAGCCCGCCTACCGGCCACCGTCGTTCCGCCCTGCCGTGCGAGCCACGGGTTGACCCCGACCAGGACCGATCCCTGTTGTCTGGAAGGAACAGAATATCTTCCAAGTGCTTTCCATCCACTAGCACTCAGTTCAAAGTATCCGCATCCAGCAGAGTAAGTGCTAACGCATAGAAAGATTGTAATATTGCTGTGTATAGCCAGAAGCCGCCCGCGTCCCGCCGAGTCTCCATCTAGTGGCCAAGCGGGGGAACTGCACCCTTCTTTATATAAATATAGAAAAGGTTTATAGATAGTTCGATTAAGTTATAATCATAACACTAAGCCAGTTGTGGAATGTATTTCATGAATGTGCACTAGAACATGTATATAAGTTGGTGATTCATCGGTTATTAATAGTTTGATAATTAATAAAAATTATATTTTAATAATTCACATTTCATATTCATAAATTTAATAGCCTCTTCACCACATTTATCGCACAGCGAGCAGGGTGCACAGCTGTGAAATATTTCCATAACTTGGGATACAAAATTACAGCCCCAGACTTGGAATGGGCAAAATAAAATTGTAAAAATATAGAAGGCATTTTCGCAAAGCTAAGCGAACCCAGCAGCGAACACGCTGTCCTGATGGCATCTTGTATTATACAGATGCAGGAGGAAATTAAATTCTTTGACCAAAAGGTTTCCCAATTGGAAAGGGAACTGGCGAAGTCTGAGGCACAAAGCCAGAGACTTCATGATTTATTTGAGCTGCGCATAAAAGAGACCATGTCTGTCTTCAAGTCTCAATGGCAATCACATGCTACCTATGAAGTAGCCAGGGCACATGGCCCATGAGGGCCAGGCTCTCCTATTCTGTTTGTTCCAGCTGACAAGCAGAAGCTAGCTGATTTTGGTTCAGCAGCTGCCCAGCATCAGCACATGAGCAATGTCAGCTCACCCACACCAGACAGGTCAGCAGCTACAGCACCGGTGCAGCAAGCCAAGCCAGGCTCCACATCACCGGATGATAACAATGAAGCCACCAGCTTCAACCAGCAACAAATCCCCAAGAAGAAGGTGAGATTCAACTTAGCATCATCAGATGACTCCCAAGCCAGCAGAGGACCGAGTTTCCCACAGCATGGCAGACCAAGGGATAACCAGGGAAATAGAAGCTCCTGCAATAAGGTAGCCAAGCTGACTCGACAACAGCTTGCACAGCATCCCAGCAAGAGAGCTTACTGCGACCCCAGAGACACACCGAGCACCACATCAGACTCAGATTCTGGATGTGAGTCTAGCCCACAGCATCACCGCAAACTGCGGAAGAGCCAAGCTGCTGCAGAAGCCAATGAGGCTGAACCCCGCAGCATCCTGAAAGCAAAGCTCCAGGAAAAGACCTCCAAAAGGGAGAGTTCCAGAAGGGACCACAGACCCAGCAAGGAGGGACACCGGCAAAAGGTATATACTGCCAGCTGTAAAGCGATACTGCATGGCCAGAGAAGGGAAGA
Source organism: Melanerpes aurifrons (assembly GCA_011125475.1). NCBI lineage: Eukaryota > Metazoa > Chordata > Aves > Piciformes > Picidae > Melanerpes > Melanerpes aurifrons. The sequence goes on from WWNC01000173.1 coordinate 166,511, forward strand.
GCAACGCTCTCAAGCATCGTCTTCCACCAACCCAGGCAGACATGAATACTGCACTGGAAGACAACGCTCAGGAGGTTCCTGCAACCCCAGTAGAGGGAAAGAAAACATGCAGAGTGACAGGGAATGCTCTAATTCATGAGATTCACCTGACTCACTAGATCCATGGTGTTGGATACTCCTCAAAATGGAATGTCCCGAGGAAGTTGTATTTAGCTTGGAACCAAGGATGAGAAAGAAAGTAGCGAAAACGGTACTCACTAAATTGATTAAAGAAGCAGAGGAAAGAGATTATTCCTCATCTCAACACTGAGGAAGTCCTGTCATAGTGACAGAGCCCATCCTATCAAGGGGGTGGGAAATTGACAAACTCCACAGACACTTTGATACCTTCAGTGTCATATGGGAATCAAACCCCATCACTCACTCAAGGGGATGGTGGGAGATAATCAAGAGTACCAATATTGGTTTTGGAGCAAACATTCGTTCCACACTGCTAAGGCAGTACGCTCTGTTAAAAATACAGTTTAAAGTTTGTATACTGTTCATAGAGTGCTAAGGTATTGTAAGTCACTATGTTTGAAAGTGTAACCTACTAAACCTTGTTAAGGCTAATCCATACTCGAGGCTTATACATGCCCATGGGCAAGGGGGTGGTAATGTGGTGAAGGCACATTATGCCCCGATACTGAATCTTGTCCCAGCATGTGGGCAAGTTCCCTCTCCTCCAGGAGGAAGACAAAAGCCAAGGCATTAGCCAGGCTTGCACGCACCCAGCGCATGCAGTGCTCATGCTGACACCAAGTATGGGCATAATTCTAGCTTCACGCTTTCTATAGGATGAAGCCAGTTGTTTATGAGAGTGCCCATTGGTCAAACCCAGCCTCGAGGAATCTATAAGTATCACCCCAGTTGGTAAACACATTGCCCCCTCATTTACTTTGTCTCTGTGCTTGCTTGAGAGAGTAACTCTCGAGCTGCAGCCTTTGCCATTGAGCTTATTGTTATTAGCTTCTGTTATACATGCACACGTACTGGAAGCCTCTGCATCGTTTCAGAAGCCCAGAGGGAGGACCTTCGCTGTTTCTGAGGAATCCAGCGTTGCTACAGCCAGTCGTGCCGACCGGGAGAGCCCACCCTGCCACCGGAGGACTGGACCAACCCCCGAGGGTAAGATCTGCCCAGTTACTGGGGAGAAGGGACTTGATCGATACCAAGTCCACATATGCCTAGCCCCGCCGCAGCGGGAGGAGCCGCCGAGTGCCGCTCTGAGCCCTGTGAACCTCAGGGAAGACTAAAGCATTGTTCGTGCCTATACACCCCCTCGAGGCCCCGTCCCTGGGGGTGTTTAAGAGCAGGCTGGATGAGGCTCTGTCCAGCCTGATCTAGTGTGGGGTGTCCCTGCCCATGGCAGGGGGGTTGGAACTAGATGATCCTTGTGGTCCCTTCCAACCCTGAATGAAACTATGAAACTATGAAACTATACTGCACCGAACCCGGGACCACTACGAGAGTCCCGCTGCTCCTTTAAGCTCAGTAAACGAGAATCCACCGCCTAACGCAGCCACATTCTCTCCTCGAGGCTGTTTGCATCAGCCCCGAGAATTGCCGTGCTTGGGCCGACCCCGTAGCTTTGCCTGCTGCCGTGTCCTCCCAGCCCGCCTACCGGCAACCGTCGTCCCGCCCTGCCGTGCGAGCCACGGGCCGACCCCGACCAGGACTGATCCCTGTTGTCTGAAGGGAATAGAATATCGTTCACGTGCTTTCCATCCACTAGCACTCAGTTCAAAGTATCCGCGTCTAGCAGAGTAAGCGCTGACGCTTAGAAAGATTGTAATATTGCTGTGTATAGCCAGAAGCCGCCCACGTCCCGCTGAGTCATGTTTCAAACACCAATTTCAGAAGTTGGCTCCAGTTTACTTAGGTTTATCTACATGCCTGAGGTTTATGCATTAAAAAACACTTTGCACTACTGACAACCTAGCAATAGAATTTTTTTTATTATTATTGCACTGGAAGACAGTAATACAAGAGCTGTTTTTTATTAAATTCACTAACTGTTCCAAAACTTAAAAAAAAAAAAATATTATTGAGGGTTTCACTAGGAACCATAAAGCCCATAGAGTTTATTTGTAAATCCAGAGAAGGGCAACAAAGCTGGTGAGGGGTTTGGAGCACAAACCCTATGAGGAGAGGCTGCAGGAGCTGGGGTCGCTTAGCTTGGAGAAGAGGAGGCTCAGGGGAGACAACTACCTGAAGGGAGGTTGTAGCCAGGTGGGGGTTGGTCTCTTCTGCTAGGTGGCCAGCACCAGAGCAAGAGGACATAGTCTCAAGCTGTGCCTGGGGAGGTTTAGGCTGGATGTGAGGAAGAAGTTCTTCACAGAAAGAGTGATTGCCCATTATAACGGGCTGCCCAGGGAGCTGGTGGAGTCACTGTCACTGGAGGTGTTTAGGAAAAGACTGGATGGGGTGCTTGGATATGTTAAATCTCATGCTGTTGGACTCTGCCCATCTGTCCAGCCTGTCAAGGTCCCTCTGCAGAGCTCTCCTACCCTCTAACAGATCAACTCCTGCCCCCAGCTTGGTGTCATCTGCAAATTTACTGATGATGGAGTCAATGCCCTCATCCAGATCAACAATAAGTATATTGAACAGGATGGGGCCCAGCACTGATCCCTGGGGGACACCACTAGTGACTGGCGCCAGCTGGATGTGGCACCATTCACCACCACTCTCTGGGCTCCGCCCTCCAGCCAGTTCCTAACTCAGTGCAGAGTGCTGTCCAAGCCATGAGCTGACGGCTTGAACAGGAGTTTGCTGTGGGGGACAGTGTCAAAGGACTTGCTGAAGTCATAGTATCATAGTATCAGTCAGGGTTGGAAGGGACCACAAGCATCATCTAGTTCCAACCCCCCTGCCATGGGCAGGGACACTCCACACTAGATCAGGCTGGACAGAGCCTCATCCAGCCTGGTCTTAAACACCTCCGGGGATGGGGCCCCAACCACCTCCCTGGACAACCCATTCCAGGGTCTCACCACTCTCATGGTGAAGAACCTCCTCCTCACATCTAGCCTGAATCTCCCCACCTCCAGTTTCATTCCATTCCCCCTAGTCCTGTCACTACCTGAGATCCTGAGAAGTCCTTCCCCAGCCTTCCTGTAGGCCCCCTTCAGATACTGGAAGGCCACAATGAGGTCACCTCGGAGCCTTCTCTTCTCCAGACTGAACAGCCCAAGTCCAGGTAAACTACATCCACAGCCTTCCCTACATCCACCAGGCAGTCACCTGATCATAGAAGGAAATCAGGTTGGTCAGGCAGGACCTGCCCTTCCTAAATCCATGCTGGCTGGGTTTGATCTCTTGGCCATCCTGTAAGTGCTGTATGTCTGCATTCAAGATGACCTGTTCCATAATCTTGCCTGGCACTGAGGTCAGGTTGACAGGTCTGTAATTCCCTGCCTCATCCAACTGGCCCTTCTTGTGGGTGGGCATCATGTTGGCCAGCTTCCAGTCTTCTGGGACCTCTCCAGTGAGCCAGGACTGTTGAAAAATGATGGAGAGCAGCTTGGTGAGCTCATCTGCTGGCTCCCTCAACACCCTAGGATGGATCCCATCTGGTCCCATGGACTTATGGGGATCCAAGTGGCTGAGCAGGTCTCTACCTGCTTCTTCCTGGATTACAGGGAAACTATACTGCTCCCTGACTCCATATGCCAGCTCAGGAGGCCAGTTGTCTGGAAGACAACCTATCCTGCTATTGAAAACTGAGGCAAAGAAGGTGTTAAGTACCTCTGCCTTTTCCTCATCTTTTGTTACAATATTCTCTCCATGTCCACTAAGGAGTGGAGGTTGTCCTTGCCCCTCCTTTTGCATTGATATATTTAGAAAAGCATTTTTTGTTGTCCTTCACAGCAGAGGCCAGTCTAAGTTCTAAATGGGCTTTTGCCTCTCTAATTTTTTTCCTACATGACCTAGCAACATCCCTAAACATTTTGTGGGTTACCTCTCCTTCCTTCCAAAGATGATACATGCTCTTTTTTTCCCTTAATTCGTTCAGAAGCTCATTGCCCATCCAAGCTGGCCATCTGCCCCGGCGGCTCATCTTCCAGCACAGCCTGTTCCTGAGCTTTCAAGATTTCTTCCTTGAAGTAGGTCTAACCCTTCTGGATCCCTTTGTTTTTAAGGGCTGTTTCCTAAGGTACCTGCTGAGTTAGGTTTTTAAGTAACCTGAAGTCCTTCTTCTGGAAGTCCAGAGTGGAGGTTTTGTTGCTGCCCCTCATAGTTTGACTGCATATTGAAAACTCTCCCACCAGCCCTTCACTGTTTGTAAAAAGAAGGTCAAGCAAAGCCTTACCCCTCACAGACTCACACAGCAGCTGTGATAATAAGCTATCCTCCATACACTCTATTAACCTTCTAGACTGCCTCCTCTCTGCTGTGTTAAGTTCCCAGCAGATATCTGGCAGGTTAAAGTCACCCATAAGAACAAGCTCTGGTGATGTTGAAACAGCCTCCAGCTGCTTATAGAATAATGCATCAACTTCTTCACCTTGGTTGGGTGGTCAAAACAGCCTCCAACCAGGATGTCAATCTTGTTGGCCTTCCCTCTAATTCTCACCCACAGGCACTCAGCCCAATCATCCTTAATTTCTAGTTCAATCATCTAGAGTCTCCCTAATGTACAGGGCTACTCCTCCACCCCTTATCCCTTATCTGTATCTCCTGAAGAGTCTGTAGCCATCAATTACAGTGCTCCAGGCATGTGAGTCATCCCACCACATTTCTGTGATGGCAACTACATCATAGCTTTCCTGCTGTACTAAGGCTTCCCGCTCCTCTTGTAGAGTAGTGCATGGTAGGCTAGTGCAGCTCTCCTTCTGGAAGAAATCTCTCTTCTCTTTACTTTTCTTTGTAACTCATGCACTTGTGCCTGTAGAACAAAGGACTTCCATCTCATACTCCTATGGTCTCCATACTCACACACGAGAGATCACAGGGTTCATTGTGGCATGTCCTGTTCCTGTTTAGCTGTAGGAGAGTTCATCTCTGCTAGCAGCTAAACCCATTGTCTCATCTTCAGCATAGCAGTGTCCTGGCTTCACACATCCTGCTCTCAGAAGCAAGCCCCCTCCCTCACACACAGGCAGATAGGAAAACAATCTCCCAAAAAACCCTCCAGGTTGAGATAAAGAGTTTACTGAGATGACAAGCTATACAATTATCTTAGCAGAAGGTGTGTGGGTTTTTTTGTTTATTGAACTTAATATTGATCTATCAAAATCATGTTTGGGTTTGTCAATAAGTTATCTAATATCCAAGAGTAATGAATCATCCAGAAACTAGCCATATTAAGCATCTAGCAATCACTAAAAGTAAATAATTAATATTTGAATAATATTTTAATGTCCATTCTTTCTCAATAACACTGATGTCACAGTCTGCTCCTTTTCCACCCCCTTTTCCCCCTCAAATCCCAGGGCACCTGGGTTCTGTTGGAGTCTCCTCCCACCCCAGGTGTTGCCACTTTGCCTTCCCCACCCACTCCCCTTTTTAATCCTCCCCAGTAAAGGCAAAAGCCCCAAGCTGAGCCATTCTGGGCTGGGGGATCCTTTTCTCATCACTGGTGAGTGCCCATGTTGCATGCTGGGGTGGGTGGGGGGCAAAGTCCAGGGGGCCTAGTCGATGGCTACTGTAATATTGTCTATGGTTGCTGGCTGGGCCTTCTTACTGAAATATCCTTTTATGACTGTGAAATATATAATTGTTATACAACAATGTTCAAACTTAAAAAGCATAGTAAAAAGTCCCTAGCTTGTTAATGTGAAAAAAAAAAATGAAGAAAAACTTATTGCTGCAGACAGGGCTTTTTAATTTTACTAAAAAATCCCCAAAACAACAACAATGAAAAATAAAAAAAAAAAACAAACAAAAACTTGCCCCAAAATAAACCAAACAAAAAAGCCCAACCAAATAAAAATAACACAATTTGAAGAGCGATAGCTTAGCAATTTATAACTTGGGTGTTTTTGTAGAGGACAACAATGTACAATGAATCTAATGGAAGTAGACACCATTGTAACATGACCAGAGACATTGAAGCTTTCATTACCATTTAGCATTGTTGTAGTTCTCTTTTTATTGACTTCAGTAGTGAGACCAGCAATGAACACCTCCAAAATCCTATATCAACTACGTATGTTAAAATAAGTATATTGTGAATTATTTTGTGCTTAATATTTTGAGTTCTACTAACTGACAAAGAATAAAGAGATGCTACTGATGAAAGCTGGATAGGGGAAATTAATATATATATATTTATTTATTACTATAAAGAGAAAAGTACCTCACTTCAATCCACCCAAGGTTTGAGTTCAGTGCTTATTCAAGTTAGATTGCACTTTCTGAAACCTCTACTGTCATAAGCATTCCTCTATTTCTCAAACTTTGTAAGACCAATTCTGAGTGAAATGATGTCAAGGGTTGAGGGGAAGGCCCAGCCTTCCCCCCCCCCCCCGTAAGTGAAGGGAAGAAAATTGAAAGAAAACCACAGCCGGATGAGCAAAAAGAATTGTGCTGTATTTACAAAGCAGTTTAGGAAATGCAGGGGAATATATACACAATTTACAGTATTTACAATATATACACAGGAATATATAACAAAGTAACACAGGAATGAGATTCCCTCCTATGCTGAGGAGGGTTCCCCCCCTGTACCCCCCTTTTCCCCAGAGAGGGTTAGAAAGAGAGGAAAAAGAGCAATTGTTAATTAAAGCAAAATATGTTAGTAAGTTTTAGTGCAGGCCTTACACTTTATCAGTTCCAAGGTCAGTCTGGCTGAAAGCCCAGAAGCTGCAAACATGCAAAAGGAGGGGGGAGAAGTGCAAGACTGCACTGAGACAAGTCTTACTGGGAATCAAAACTTAAGGCAGTACTCTGCCACTCCACCAATGAAATTAGTTTAGACCTGTCTTTTGTTTACAAAACATTCAGCCATGGTGTCCCTTTTCTTAAAGGCACAACCTCAAACGGTCACAAATGAAGAAGGTGGCTTCATTGTCAGAATTAGTTTGAGGTGACAGGTAGAAGTACCTGTGACTCTTCAATTTATGCTGTGTCTTTTAAGTATTGCTGGTACAAGTAGAGACTGGTTGCATTTCTGTCTGTGTAGCCAAATAACAGAAGCTGTTCTAGAAGGAACAGTGATTTTTGGTTTATGACCTGTAGACCCTGTGAGGTCCACAAACTACTTCAGAAACACCTGTGAAAAGTACAATTGAAATGTTAGGGGCTTAAATTCAGTAAGCAAGGAGTCATACCACTGAAGGAAGTTTTCTGAGTCCACAAATCAAATATAGGTCCCAAAATATTTCTTTGCTATTGCACCCTGCGAGGGTGGTTAATGGCTTACACAGGAGTTCTCCTAAATGTCACAGTAGTTACTATGCTCTAATCCTGATCTCCAACCTACTGTAGCTGCTGTAAAACATATAGTAATAATTTCTTGAGGCAAGATAATGTATAAGGAATGTCAGACCAGGCTCTGGACATATTTGCACTAGCTCTGTTTTATTAAAGTGAAACTTTTATTAAGGCATGTGGTGAATTGAGCAATCTACATGATTCATGCAGGTATAAACCTATTGCTACACTTACAACAACATCTCACTGATTTATTGTATGTTCACTGTACAGTAGATTAAACAATAAGGATATGGAGGGAAGAAATCAATATCCAAGTATTATTTAGCCATATGAAAATATTAAAAATGTGCTTTAAATGTATTAAAAACACCAAACTGTGGTTTAGCTAAGCTTTATTCCATAAACAATGTTCCTTGCATGTCAGCCTATTTATTTACTCATGGTCTACATAGTTAATATAATTAAGTTAAATTGTCTTTCACAAAGTTATTTCTGATTGGAACATACTCTCATGATTCACACAGTAAAACTGTGGGCCAAGGCTCCAGCTGGACCTTTGCATACCTTCAGCTCTACTGCTCAGAGGGAAACATGAGAAGGAACTACTCCTTCAGGACTACAGCTGTTATAGAAAGATGCTGATTCATCACTCCATTGATGCCAGAGTTGCAAAGGGTCATTTTGGGTTGGGGCTAAAAGAAATGGTTGTGGTTTCTCTGCATATATCCACATGCCTCTGATTTTTTTTTTTTTTTTTCAGCCCTCTCTGAATTCTTATCTCTTCTGGGCACAGCAACCCTGCATATGGCATTAAGGGGGTAAATGAAAGTGAAATAGTTAAAAATCTAATTCTCTTCGCCCCCCCCACTTGTGAAAAGGAAAAGATGGAAGACTTTTACCAGTGCTTGAATAGAACTGTGCTCAGTATTGATTTCAAATGGTCATATAGAAGTCAATGTGGTCCATAAGTATCTCTGTGATATGTTTTTGGTGCTCATATCTGTCTTTATATTTTTAGAACTGGCACATAAATGGCATTGTTGTACAGTAAGAAACAAAGTACGCATTTTAGTCATAAATTTGTTTCCTCTCCTCCAATATGCCATTTTTCTCTACAACTTTTTTTCATGCGTACTCTCTGTTACTCTTGCTAAACCATTGCAAAGGCTGAATAGATTTCTGATCTTACCTCAGGGACAACTATTTACCTTCTAGGTGTGGAAAGATCTGTCCAAGGGACTAACAACTGACTACATGGCAACCACAGCTCTCCAAAATCATTCCCAAAATACACTTTAAAATCTACAAATCTTACACCTGATGATTCCTTTAAGGATAAATAGTCCTGAAACAAACAGGAGAATTGAGATTTGTGTTCAATTTTTCATATTTGATCATGTTAAACAACCATTCCTTGATTGTAAAGTAAACCAATTACAGACTCTCCTCAGATGACTAATTGGGAGCCATCTGACTGTTTCTCAGGAAAAGCAGAAATTCAAATGCGACATGTACTGCTGTGGGTCATTATACAGCTTTTGGGGTGGTCCTTGGCAGGAGTTTGGAACCACAGATCAATTAACACTTTGCTAGAAATTACCTGTCTGTCTTGTTAGTGACTGTGAGATTAAGGAAAATATTTTGTGCAATGTGCTATCAAAATCTGGTTCTGAAATAAAGTTTAGGGTGGTCAGTTTTTTATTTAACAATTAAGTGCCTCCACCTGCCAGAGGGAATCAAGTATATGCTGACTTGCTATCTGCAACTTGTAGGTATTCCTCATCAATTCCAGTCTCAAGCCAAAAGACTGCATCTGGTTCACAGCAGTCTCCACTTAAATTCCTTTTGCTTACTCTAGTCTAAGCTGGCCTCTTCACTGTAAAGTAGGGCAGGAACAGCTTGAATGCTGAGAAGGGGAATAATGGAAGATTTGAACTGTCAGCACCTCTAACAGGGTCCTGGAGCCCAATCTTTGGGATGCATTTATTAGCTATAATGCATTGCACTGGGCAGGCAGAGAACTTGATAACGTCCTTGCAACTTCTGGTTAGCAAAAAAAGTGACATTTACGAAGTGAAGTTTTAAGGCTTTCCAGTATATGCAGAGTGACACTTAACCATGGAATCAGTGATTCTCACATTGACTAAAGCTGTGAAGATTCATCCTACTCAGCTTTCAGGATACAAAGACAAGCCTGTCAATTCTGTGAAAATAGTCAGACTTATTTATTTTTTTCTAGCACTGTCTCCAGCTCCTAGATAATTCATGGAGAAGAGATTTTAAAAATGGTTTTTGGTGTTGTGGTTTTTTTAAACATAAATTATGAGGGAGACATGAATTTGAGTCTGCACTGATACTCCATCTCTGCAGACATGAAAATGGGCATCAAATGCTTCACAGTTAGCTAAAGTAGTGATGGAGCTGAAACACAATCCATTATCATAGTATCATTCAGGGTTGGAAGGGACCACAAGGATCATCTAGTTCCAACCCCCCTGCCAGGGGCAGGGACACCCCACACTAGATCAGGCTGGCCAGAGCTGTGGCAATGCCAGCGACAAGCAGTGTGAGCAATCTGGCAGTGCAGGCCTAGAGCCTGACATGGTGGTAGGCCATGCTCAGCATAAATGCAGAGCCAGCTAGCAGTGGAGCAAAACAGTGCTGTGCCTGCAGCACATAACTAAAACAAGACACTGGTAACTATAAACATGGACAGTTATCTTGGGACAACAGGACATGCACCTGCATCAACAAACCTCATTGTGTCATTAGTAGTTGGACCAATAATCTGTAATAGTGCAATGTGTGGTCACTCATAGGGAACCAATGGAGCTATGCCAAGAGGGCACTCCGAGTTTATATAAGTTGTAGCAGTTGCCTTGCTACGCACTTCTGCCTTTCCTGTCTCCTGTTTCTTCTACACTTTGCCGTGCTACACTTGCACTACAGGCCTGCACCATCAGCCTGCAACACCGGAACAATAAAGCAACAATACTCGATCACATTGGTCAGTCGTATTGATTCCCAATCTCCGTCGTCTGCACAGAGCCTCATCCAGCCTGGGCTTAAACATCTCTAGGGATGGGGCCCCAACCACCTCCCTGGCCAACCCATTCCAGGGCTTCACCACTCTCATGGTGAAGAACCTCCTTCTCACATCCAGCCTGAATCTCCCCGCCTCCAGCTTCATTCCATTCCCCCTAGTCCTATCACTACCTGAGATCCTGAGAAGCTGTGGTGGGTTGGAAGGGTAAGGCCAAGAAGCCTCTTCCCTTCCCCCTGTAAAGTAAAGGGAAAAGAAAAATTGAAGGGAAAAGAAAAAAAACTCACAAGCTGAATTAGCAAAGCAGTGAAGCTGTATATTTACAAAGCAATGTAGGATTTGCAGGGGAATATTTACGAATTTACAATATTTACAATATATACAAAGATATACAATAAAGTAACACAGAAATGAGAGTAACCCCCCTTGCTGAGGGGCTCCCCACCTCCACTCTCCTATCTCTCCCCCCTTTCCCCAGAGCAGGTTAGAAAAGAGAGAGAGAGAGGAAAAAAAGTTAAAAGCAGTTTTGTGTTAATTGGAAGCAGTTAATACAGGCCTTATCAGGTTTGTCAGTTTGAAGGCCGAAGCCTTGGCAGAAAGCCCAGCACAGAAAGCTGCTGCCTGAAGAAGAGGCGGAAGCAAGACTGAAGACAAAGTTCCGGAGTGCCCAGGATACTTTCTCCTGCACTCCCAGTTCAGAAGGTCCTTCCTCCCACTTCACCAATGAAATTAGTTTAGATTATTCTTTCCGTTTGCCAACTTCCATCCACCATATTACCTTTCTTAAGGGGGCAACGTCAACCGGCCACAGAAGTCCTTCCCCAGCCTTCCTGTAGGCCCCCTTCAGATACTGGAAGGCCACAATTAGGTCACCTCGGAGCCTTCTCTTCTGCAGACTGAACAGCCCCAACTCCTTCAGTCTGTCCTCATAGGAGAGGTGCTCCAGCCCTCTGATCATCCTTGTGGCACCTCCACATCCCTCTTGTAATAGGGGCTCCAGAACTGGACACAGTACTCATAGTTTCATTCAGGGTTGGAAGGGACCACAAGCATCATCTAGTTCCAACCCCCCTGCCATGAGCAGGGACACCCCACACTAGATCAGGCTGGACAGTGCCTCATCCAGCCTGCTCTTAAACACCCCCAGGGACGGGGCCTCGACCACCTCCCTGGACAACCCATTCCAGGGTCTCACCACTCTCATGGTGAAGAACCTCCTCCTCGCATCTAGCCTGAATCTCCCCACCTCCAGCTTCATTCCATTCCCCCTAGTTCTATCACTACCTGAGACCCTGAGAAGTCCTTCCCCAGCCTTCCTGTAGGCCCCCTTCAGATACTGGAAGGCCACAATTAGGTCACCTCGGAGCCTTCTCTTCTGCAGACTGAACAGCCCCAACTCCTTCAGTCTGTCCTCATAGGAGAGGTGCTCCAGCCCTCTGATCATCCTTGTGGCCCTTCTCTGGACACGCTCCAGCACCTCCACATCCCTCTTGTAATAGGGGCTCCAGAACTGGACACAGTACTCCAGATGGGGTCTCACCAGGGCTGAGTAGAGGGGGAGGATCACCTCCCTCGACCTGCTAGCCACACTTCTCCTGATGCAGCCCAGGATCTGATTGGCCTTGCGGGCTGCAAGTGCACATTGAGAGCTCATGTTGAGCTTTTTGTCCACCAGCACCCCCAAGTCTCTCTCCTCAGGGCTACTTTCCAGCCAGTCACTGCCCAGCCTGTATTTGTGCCTGAGATTGCCTCGACCCAGATGCAGGACCCTGCACTTGCTCTTATTGAACTTCATGAGGTTGGCTTGTGCCCACCTCTCCAGCCTGTCAAGGTCCCTCTGGATGGCCTCCCTTCCCTCCAGCGTGTCTGCTGCACCACACAGCTTGGTGTCATCAGCAAACTTGCTGAGGGTGCACTCAATGCCACTGTCCATGTCACCCACAAAGATGTTGAACAAGACAGGTCCCAGGACTGATCCCTGAGGGACTCCGCTTGTCACTGGCCTCCACTGGGACATGGAGCCATTGACAGCCACTCTTTGGGTGCGGCCATCAAGCCAATTCCTTATCCATCTAGTGATCCACCCATCAAACCCATGTGTCACCAGTTTGGAGACCAGGATGTGGTGCGGGACAGTGTCGAAGGCTTTGCTCATGTCCAGGTAAATTACATCAGTTGCACGCCCCTCATCTATTAATGTTGTCACCTGCTCATAGAAGGCCACCAGGTTGGTCAGGCAGGATTTGCCCTTGGCAAAGCCATGCTGACTGTTCCAAATCACCTCTTCACCATTCTTTTGAGCGAGTAGTGACTCCAGGAGGATCTGCTCCATGATCTTTCCAGGCACAGAGGTGAGACTGACTGGCCTGTAGTTCCCTGGTTCCTCCTTCTTACCCTTTTTGAAGATGGGGGCAATGTTTCCCCTTTTCCAGTCTGTGGGGACTTCCCCAGACTGCCATGACTTTTGGAATATAATAGAGAGGGGTTCAGCAACCTCATCTGCCATTTCTCTCAGTACCCGTGGGTGTATCCCGTCGGGTCCCATGGACTTGAACACTTTCAGGTTCTTCAGATGATCACGAACCTGATCTACACTTACAATGGGCAGTTCTTCCTCCTCGTCCCTGGCTTTGACTTCCATAACATCAGGAGTGTGGCTAGAGGCCCTTGCAGTGAAGACTGAGGTAAAGAAGTTATTAAGTACCTCAGCCTTTTCCTCATCACTTGTGACCATATCACCATTTTCCTTTCTGAGGGGGCCCACACCTTCCCTAGTCTTCTTCTTCCCATTAATATACCTGTAAAAGTTCTTAGTGTTCCCTTTAATCTCCCTGGCTAGATTCAATTCAAACTCTGCTCTGGCTTTCCTAACCAGGACTCTTGCTGCTCGGGCAGCTTCCTTATATTCCCCCTGTTCTACCTGTCCTTCTCTCCACTTCCTGTAGAGTTTCTTTTTAAGTAATAGTGTGTCCAGTAACTCCTTGCCCATCCAGGCAGGCCTCCTAGCATTCTTACCTGCTTTTCTCTTTGTTGGTACACAGAGCTCCTGGACACAGAGGAGGTGGTCCTTGAATACTGACCAGCTGTCCTGGGTCCCTCTTCCCTCCAGGGCTTTTTCCCACGACACTTTGGCTAGCAGATCCCTGAAGCGATCAAAATCTGCACGCCTAAAGTCTAGGGTCATGAGCTTGGAATACTTCCTCCTGATTGCCCTGAGGATATTAAATTCAACTGCTTCATGGTCACTGCAGCCAAGGCCGTCTATGAGCCTCACATTGCTTACCAGCCCTTCCCTGTTGGTGAGAACAAGGTCCAGCATAGCACCATTTCTTGTTGGTTCCTCTACCATTTGGAGGAGGAAGTTGTCTTCTATGCAGTCCAGGAACATCCTGGATTGCTGGTGCCTTGCTGTGTTGTCCCTCCAGCAGATGTCCGGGTGGTTGAAATCACCCATGAGGACCAGGGCTTGTGTCCTGGAAGCCACTTCTATTTGCCTGTGGAGGGCCTCATCTGCTTGGATCTGCTGGTCGGGTGGCCTGTAGGAGACCCCCACAGTAATATCTGCTTCCCCTGTCTTGCCTGTAATTATAACCCATACACTCTCAACCAGCTCATCATCCCTCCCCAGGTGGAGCTCCACTGATTCTAACTGGTTATTGACATAGAGGGCAACACCTCCTCCTCCCCTTCCCTGCCTATCCTTCCTAAAGAACTTATACCCATCTATCCCTACATTCCAGTCATGGGATTCATCCCACCAAGTTTCAGTAAGAGCCACTATGTCGTGGTATCCCAGCAGCACAGTGGCCCTTAACTCATCCTGTTTGTTGCCCAAGCTGCGCGCATTCGCATAGAAGCACTTCAGCTGGGCTGGCCCTGTTGTCCTCTTGTGCCAATTCCCCTCGGTTTCCACAGAATGTCCTGGTGGATCATTCGTGGCTTGCCTCAGGGCAGCAAGTTGAGAGCCCTTACCAGCTCTCCTTCTCTCTACTGCTGGTGAGCTGCCCCTCTGTCACCAGCCAGCAGGAGACTATTAACCCCTTCCCCCTTCAAATCTAGTTTAAAGCCCTATCAATGAGCCCTGCCAATTCCTGCCCCAGGATTCTTTTCCCCCTCTGGGACAAGTGTGTCCCATGAGTTGTTTTCAGCTCAGGTGCCTTGAAAACCAATCCATGATTGTGGAACCCAAAGCCCTGTCGATGGCACCAGCCCCTGAGCCATGAATTGACCTGTTGGCCCTTCCTCAGTGTTCCCTCATCCATTGCTGACGTTAGAGGGATAGCAGAGAACACAACTTGAGCCCCTGATCCCTTTAGCAGTTGCCCTAGGGTTCTGAAGTATTTTTTAATAGATTGTGAGTCTCTCATTGTTACATCGTCACTGCCCACCTGAAAGACCAGACCTGGGTAGTAGTCTGAAGGACTCACGAGGTTGGGAATTCTATCTACAATGTCTTTTACTTGGGCACCAGGGAGGCAGCTGACCTCTCTATGAAATGGGTCTGGTCTGCATATTGGGCCCTCTGTTCCCCTCAGTAGGGAGTCTCCTATAACGATGACCCTACGAGGTTTCTTTTCTGGGTAAGTTTTGATGGCTGGCCTGAGGCAACCTGTCATTGGTGCAGCTTCTGACCTTCTTGAGTCCTCGACCTTACCAATGACCTGTTCCTCCTGCAGAGCCTTATACCTGTTCTGTAACTGCACTGGAGGCAGTATGCTGCTCAAAGTAGCAGACTTTCTTCATTTGCATTTCTTCTGTCGGGCAGAGACCTGTTCCCATTGGCCCTGCTCATGTGGGTTACTACAGGGAGGTTGAGAGGCTTGCTGCTGGGAAGGTATCAAACTCCCTGTTCCACTAAGTGTTACCCCCTGTTCTGGTTTTGAAGAGGTTAGATTATGGGAATCGTCAATTTTCTGTTCACCATCTCTTATAGGTCTTAGCCTTTCCACCTCTTCTTTTAGTTTGACCACCATGCTCATCAGATCACTGATCTGCTCACACCTAACACAGGAGTTGTTCCTTCCATCCTCCATATCAAGTGCCAGGTTCCAGCACTCACTGCAGCCACCTACCTGAACATCTGCATGCTTGTGTGTGGTCTCTGTTTGGGTGCCCACTGTTCTTCTGTTAGCCTTTGCTCTAGTAGTAACCATCTTGCAGTAACCATCCTCTCCACCCGGCGGTGTTTTTTTGTTTGTGGTTTGTTTTTGGTTTTTTCCCCCTGTCAGTAAGAAGGCTGAGCTGCGCTCCTCAAGCTGCCTCCTCTCTTCAGCCACGAACTGGGTTCTGTTTGGTTGGCGCACGGTTTCCGCGGCAACCCCTCCCCCAGCTTCGTCACTGCCCTCAGGCACGTTGGCAACCCGAGCCCACTGCCCCTCCTCCTCTCTTCAGGATGTCCCATTTCTAAAACCATGCTTCCATCCACAAACACTTTAAACATTTCCATTTTGAGGCAAAGTTTCTCATTTTACTGACTTGCAAGTGATTGATATATCATAGGCTTTCAATAAATTGTGTGGAAATTAATCTCATAATTTATAGGGATCACTTTGTAACTTACCTTTAGGCCTACTGTTAATTAAACCTTTTAGTTGTGTCTTGGCAAGAATCGGAAGCTGTAAAATTCCTAGGAAGTGTGGGAGGAAAGTAAGGAAAGCAATTTCTAATAAATACTCACCTACACATTTGCAGCTTAAAACCTGATCACCTTGGTTCACAAGGGCTTATGAAACTCATCCCCTATTTTCCCTCTGCAAGGACTTGCTCCATTTTAACCTAAGCCACTAGGTTTTGTCCAGTTGGGGGTCAAACCACCACATTTTCCCTGACTTGCACCTGAAATCATAACTCAGCATCGACTTAATTCATCCAGACTCAAATCTTTAAAATTGTGAACTTTGACAAACCCTTTAGAGTTTCAGATTTGTAATGAAACACAAGACCAAGCAGGTTTTGGGTTTCATTATAAGAGATCTGCACAGCTGCACTAAAAATTCAAACCAGGTTTCATAAAAGTACCTGCTGTATTTAAGCCAGGGAATCACACTGGGAGCTACATTTAATAAGTAAGAAGTTGTAGGAGTGCTGATGTAACTGTGTAAAAATATTTTTTTTAAAATACAGATTTGACATGTAAACTCCTTTCAAAAGCAGTGGAATACTTGATCCACCTCTTGTCTTTGTAAATCCAACACAGTATACCCAGTGCAGTGTCAAGTGTGAAAGGAAGGAATATAGACTCTTCAAAATGTAGTTCTCAAGTGCATAATTATTCTGCAATTCCTAACTCTCACAGGGGGGGAGGGAGGGAGGGAAAGGACAGGACAGGACAGGACAACACAACATTTAGCATCTATGGTGGCTGTATTGCTTCTTCAGTCACAACACTCATGGAGGGGACATTCTCACAGCTTTTGTCTGGACCATAATATCATTCTTTTGAACCCTACAGCTACTCGGTTACATAGGATAGTTTTGTTGTAAGGAAGTCTGTATTCAGCCAAATTATCTAACTTAATTCTGGTAGTAAAGAGTTTCTGCCCTCTAAAAGCTAACTGAATTCCTTTAATTTCTGACTCTGTTGCCCATCGCTGCTGAGACGGTCTTAAAAGACACTGTGCAATCTTCAGTCCATCTCTGTGTGTGAAGTTCAGAGAGGAGAAAACACCAAGTCTTTTCAGTCTTTGTTTGCATCATATTAAATGTAACAAGATGTTAGACAATAGCTGGGACTATTAGTTTTCCAGACTAATAATAATAATGACAACAGTAGTAAGAGTCAGTTCTTGTAAATCAAGGCTCTGTTCTGCACTTGAAAGAAACCAGTAGGGCTCTGATTCATCACGATGTTTAAAGGATGCTGGCTTTAAGCATGAGGAACAGGTCAATTCATTTAAATAAAGCTGAGCATGTTTACATTGCTTTACAAGTACTAGCCCAAAAACAGAGATGGAAAAGAGAGAGATGTTACCCTGAATCTAGAAGGTAAGAGAGCATATGGCAAGAGGCAGGCTCTGACAACAATCTGAGTCCTCCTTGAGGTGAAGTAAAAAGTGAATTGAATGCCACAGGAGAGACTAGTAGAGATTAAAATGATTCAAGAGAATTAAAGTGAAGCTGAAAGCAGCAGTAGCATGTTTGGACCAAGGACAAAGAAATCCTTAATGATTGTGAGTGAGGGAATTAATAAATGGAAGAGAGCAGCAACTGCAAAACACAGAATGAGAAAGAATCGTTAGGAATTTAAAAAAAAACCTGGGCAATTCTTTTAGAAAGGGGGGGGGGGGGGAAGTGCTGTTCAATCTTCACCAGCTGGCATCGGCTAAAATTTCAACT
The DNA here is from genome assembly GCA_011125475.1 of Melanerpes aurifrons. NCBI lineage: Eukaryota > Metazoa > Chordata > Aves > Piciformes > Picidae > Melanerpes > Melanerpes aurifrons. The sequence goes on from WWNC01000173.1 coordinate 184,311, forward strand.
CTTTGCATGCTTCCTATAGATGAAGAACAGAATATTTTGGGGCCATTCAACACTGAAACTTTTCTCAGTGGATCAGCACAAATCACCAAAACAACTGTTTCTGCAATTGTGTGACACCAAGAAAATACAGTATCTAATGGCTCTCTGATGGATACTTACACCTCTGAAGTGGTATGGTGATGTCATTGTCTAATGTTGTTATAGTGGGCAATAACATTAAAATATGTTGGAATATTGGTTGAGTCCGCATCTGCTAAGCAATTTTTTTTCCTGCAAACACATCTGTAATTATTAATCTGGATGTGTTTTGCTAACTTCTACATTCATTTTAGAAACATTTTTAAGAATTTTATTTTAAATAGGCATCTGCCCAAATCAACTGCCAAAACATTGATGTGACACGAGGTCGCCCTGCCTCGCCCATTGTAATCATATGACATTTGCAAGCAATTCTTCTTGTTCACTTCATACATCCACATTCCCAAAGCTCTGGGACTTTTTCATTTTCTTTAATAGGATATAAGTTCTTCAGGTCTGAGAATTTATTGTTTTGAGTAGAATTTATAATTTTGAATGTGTGTTACACCATGTGATTCCCATTCCCAAGTAGCTTCATCTGGGAGTAAATAATACACAGACCTATTGTGGTGAAGAAGTTATTAAATTTATTAATATGAAATATGAATTATGAAAATATAATTTTTATTAATTATCAAACTATTAATAACCGATGGATCACCAACTTATATACATGTTCTAGTGCACATTCGTGAAATACATTCCACAACTGGCTTAGTGTTATGATTATAACGTAATTGAACTGTCTATAAACCCTTTCTGTATTTATATAACGAAGGGTGCAGTTCTGCTGCTTGGCCACTAAATGGAGACTCATCGGGATGCGGGCGGCTTCTGGCTATACACAGCAATATTACAATCTTTCTATGCGTCAGCACTTACTCTGCTAGACGCGGATACTTTGAACTGAGTGCTAGTGGATGGAAAGCACGTGAACGATATCCTATTCCCTTCAGACAACAGGGATCGGTCCTGGTCAGGATCGGTCCAGGGGGTCGGCCCTCTAAAGTCGGCTCGCACGGCAGGGCGGGACGATGGTGGCCGGTAGGCGGACTTGGACGATGCGTGGCAGCAGGCACAGCTACGAGGGTCGGCCCGATCACGGCGGTTCTCGGGGCTGATGCAACCAGCCTCGAGGAGAGAATGCGGCTGCATCTACTGAGCTTAAAGGAGCAACAGGACTCTCAGAGTGGTCCCGGGTTCAGTGCAGTATAGGCACGAACAATGCTTTAGTCTTCCCTGAGATTCACAGGGCTCAGAGCGGAACTTGGCGGCTCCTCAGAGTGGCACTCGGCGGCTCCTCTCCCGCTATGGTGGGGCTAGGCATACGTGGACTCGGTTATCAATCAAGTCCCTTCTCCCCGGTAACTGGGCAGATCTTACCCTCGAGGGTCAGTCCAGTCCTCCGGTGGCACGGTGGGCTCTTCCGATCGGCACGACTGGTTGTAACAACGCTGAGCTCCTCAGAAACAGCGAAGGTCCTCCCTCTGGGCTTCTCAACAATGCAGACGCTTCCAGTATGCGTGCATGTATAACAGAAGCTAATAACAATAAGCTCAATGGCAAAGGCTGTAGCTCGAGAGTTACTCTCTCAAGCAAGCACAGAGACAAAGTGAATGAGGGGGGCAACGTGTTTACCAACTGGGGTGATACTGGGGTGATAGATTCCTCGAGGCTGGGATTGACCAATGGGCACTCTCATAAACAACTGCCTTCAGCCTATAGAAAGCGTGAAACCAGAATTATGCCCATACTTGGTGCTTGCACGAGCACTGCATGCGCTGGGTGCGTGCAAGCCTGGCTAATGCCTTGGCTTTTCTCTTCCTCCTGGAGGGAGGGGGAACTTGCCCACATGCTGGGACAAGATTCAGTATCGGGGCATGTGGCAATGCCAGCGATGAGTAGTGTGAGCAATCTGGCAGTGCAGGCCTAGAACCTGACATGGTGGTAGGCCATGCTCAGCATAAATGCAGCGTCAGCTAGCAGTCTAGCAAAACAGTGCTGTGCCTGCAGCATGTAACTAAAACAAGACACTGGTAGCTATAAACATGGACAGTTATCTTGGGACAACAGGACATGCACCTGCATCAACAACCTCATTGTGTCATTAGTAGTTGGACCAATAATCTGTAATAGTGCAATGTGTGGTCACTCATAGGGAACCAATGGAGCTATGCCAAGAGGGCACTCCGAGTTTATATAAGTTGTAGCAGTTGCCTTGCTACGCACTTCTACCTTTCCTGTCTCCTGTTTCTTCTACACTTTACAGTGTTATACTTGCACTACAGGCCTACTCCATGGACCTGCACCTCAGGCCTGCACCATAGGCCTGCAACACTGGAACAATAAAGGAACAATACTCGATCACATTGGTCAGCCGTATTGATTCCCAATCTCCCTCGTCTACATCTGGCGCCCGAATAAACCTGAACTCATGGACAAGGGATCCTCGGAGTACCATTCTGATCGACTCAACACAGAGAGGTATGTCCGAGCGATACGGAAAGCCGGTCGGACAGCACTGCCCCGGTGCTGGAAAAATTAACAGCGCGTGCTCAAAAAGGAAGTGAATCTCACCCTGGCCCGGTGAGCGACCGGAGGAGGGGCAAGGGGAAGCACGCCACCACAGAAGAGGCTGTGCTAAACGCTCTCCACCTATCCTCTCCGTGAGAGGTATTACTGGCAAATCTGGGATCGTAAAAGGGCTATTAGCCTGTGCCCAGAGTCATCCCCACGGCAATTAAGCTTTTACTTCCGAAGCGCGGGACGAAATTGCAGCCCAGATGTGGGATGAGGAGCTAAATGCTTAAAAAAGCAGCTTTTCGCTATAGCACCGTGTGACGGATCGTGACGGACATTGCAATCGAAAAAAGCAGAGCAGGCTACTCCCGATTCAGCTGCTGCAGCGTTTGGTTCTAACCGAGACGAGAAAGAGAGACTCGGAAGGCACACCCCGCCCTCCGCCCCCCTCCTCTCTTCCTGGACATCGTCTGCCGCTCCGTCAGCATCCTCCTCAATTTCAATTGCCCGCTACTCCTTCTACACGAATCGTGGCTCTCTATTACCGTCCTTTTGTGCGGAAAAATCTGCTCCTGCCACGTCAATAGCGGCAGAAGCGAATCCTGATCGAACTGATAAGGCGCGCGAAATCAAAATGGAGGTCACTGCGCATTAAGAATTAAGACAAAGGAGACGCCACCTCCGCCATCTTGGCAAGCACGTTGTGTTTATTAACACACCGCCATAGCCGTCCGCTCCCAGCGGAGAAAGCATTAAAAAAAAAAGCGGCGAAACCTGCAGCTCGGCGTTTTCGATCCCCTTCATCAACATCTTCCTGATACCGCCAGCGATGGTTGGCCTCGGGTGCCGGACAGCGCGAACTCTGCCCTAGAACTCCTGGAGCGCTTGCAGGCTCGCAATCACAGCATTTTTGCACCCCTGCCCCACCGCGAGCCCTGACCGCCCCGATGGTGCCCCCACCACCCCGGCAGCGCTCACCCCAGCAGCCCTCAGCCCGGCAGCCCTCAGCCCAACGGCGCCCCACCCTCCGGCAGTTCTCCTGGAGACGCCTCCCGCGATCCCCCATGGTCCCCGCGAGTACCGGCGGCTCCGATCAAGCGGCATCGACCGACGCACCACCGGTAACAGCCACCCCCACGGCAGCGGCAGGAACGGCCCTAGCGGCCCCTTCCCCCCGGCAGTTTCAGCTGCGCTACACCCCCCCGCCTCCTACATTCCAGTCATTATCAGCAGAGTATAGCCTCGGACGGAGATTTCAATTGAGTCCCGATGGGGCGATCGGGAGGTGGGAGGGACACGGAACTGTTCCGCTGAGCTGGTGGAAAGGTATTGTGGGAAATGTAGTCACAGATGGAGAAGGTTAACAATGACTATGGTAATCTGAACTGACTAATGTTAAAGGAAGCTAGACAAGCCATAGCTACCTATGGGCTACAGTCAGGATTTAGTGATCAAAAGGTGGTCCACCATCCAGGACAATAACTCTGATCCTGTGTTTCTTATTACTGAGCAGGGTCTAACAGGGACACTTGGTTTCTTTGTCAATACCATCCCTTACATATGGCATTCAACATTAATTCAGACCTGACTCACGATATAAAGGTAGAAATGTGGATATTTTGGCATTTGACAATGCTAATGAAGAAACAAGACAGGTTCTCAGCATTTCATCAACAGGTGCCACTGCCTCATGACTGCAGGTCCACAATGAATGAAGGCATCGACAAGCAGCAATGTATCTAGTTACAGCCATAGAAGCAGTCCTGAAATCATCATGCCTCTGAGAAACCTAGGTACCTTAAAGTGTCTTACTGTTGGACAGACTCGAAAGGGTCACAGGCCTAATCATTTTACTCGAGATTGTCGCAGAAGCTGCTCCTGCAGCGTGAATATACCCCGCACGACGACACCAAACCAGGGTCCTTGGACCGCGCCCCCCACCTTCCCCTCCCCCTTCCCCTCCCCCAGCCCCCAATGGCAGCGCATAGCGGACCTGACAACAGCCACATATCACCTTTGAATCCACAAAGCGTTGTCGAGTTTAACTGGCATGGTCCTTTGGATCACAGACCCTGTGCTCTGTTAATTGGCAGATGGCAGTCTACCTTTAGACAGGGCATCCTTATAATTCCTGGTTCAATACATTCTGATTATGACTGGGCTATGAAAATTATGCTCTATACCATTGCCTCTCCTGTTAGCACTCTTGTTGGGACAGAAATTGCTCAGCTAACACCATCTGAGTCCCGAGTGCCTAAAACTTCTAACAGGATCCAAAGGCAAGAAGGCTCGGGTTCCACCGATATGCCTAATACCTTATTAGCCCTAAAAATCCAAAAGGGAAAACTGGAACAGATTTTATCTGTCAGACACCCTTGTGGACAAATTATACAATTTTCAATTATGATGGATACTGGAGACGATGTCATCATTATACCTAGTCATAAATGGAATGGTCACTAGCCATTGCTCATGGCAAATGTTGAAGTCATGTGTTTAAAAGGTATCCAAACAACTTGGGTTAGCAAAGAGCCAGTGCAATTAGCCTTTAACTACGGCAAATCAATTTCTCTAAGACCGTTCATGTTAACCCTTCCAGTTGCTCTATTGGGCTGATAAGCCTTAAGTCAACTAGGAGCAAAACTTGTTACCGTTCCTTCTTTATAGTGGCTACTAGTCAGCAACCAACCCTCAAATCAAAATGGAAAACACATCATCCAGTATGAGTGGAACAATGGTCGTTCAGACACGATAGGCTGCAAGTCGTTAACACCCCAATACAGAAACAATAGCAACTAGAGCATACCTTGCTAGCCACCCACCCCTACCCCCACCCCCAGAAAAGGGAGGATTTTCTAGTACTACTCTTGCCAACCAAAGCTCTGCTCTGATTTAAAACTACAGTGCTAATTTCTTCATTTCTGATTGGAATGTCCTTAATAGATTTGTTATTTAGAGTTTTTCTAAGTTTTCCTGGTAAGCATAATGAATGCTAAGCATTTTATATTTACAGATACATAGTACATAGTAATTGCAGTAAGGTGTAAGTACTTAGTAATGAGTTCACATTGTAGGATTTTCTTTTGGTTCAAACCTTCTTAGTTGTGTGCCTTGGCATTTCTAAGGAGTTCCATGTAATATAGTTAAGACTTATAGTAAATAGGTATTCATTTAAAAAAATATTCCTTAGCTAAGGTAATGTCTTTGTATTTCCTTTTTGACATAGACTAGGAAAAAAAAAAAAAAAAGAAAAAAAATTGTAAACAAAAAGGTAACAAGTGCAAAGCAAATATTTAAACGTAGAAATATATGACAAAAGCACAAAAACTCTGGATACAAAGCACAGAGTACTAAATAACAGAATAATAATAAAAAAGAAGAGCTACAATAAAACCAAAATATTAAAACCAAAATATGGCACACTGAAAAATCATAAAAATTACTAACACAGAATAGCTGTTAACAAATAAAAAACACATAAGAATTGTTAGCAAAAAATAAAAATGAGGATTATCAAGACTACTAGATTAAAACAAACAAAAAATTATACAAAGAAAAAATCAAGGAAATTAAAATGAAAAATTATAATGAAAAAGAATTAATAGAAAAGAAGGTTAAAAAATATAATAAAAAAGCAAAAATGAAAATTAAAATAGAAAATAGATTAAATAACACAAACATGCAAAATAAAAAATAATGCCAATAAAGAAAAGATAAAAAAATAGAAGAGTAAAGACTAGATAAAAAAAATAAAATAAATTGGAAATAAAAAATTGATTTGAATAACAAATTAAAATACAGATTAGAAAATTACAATAACAAAATAAAACTAATAATATAGAACATAAAAAAGAAATAAATTTTAAAAGTGACAAAAAGTGAGTTAAAAATAATAATAATAAAAATTTAAAGAACAAAGAAAAATTTAAAACACAAAAATAACAATAATTAATTGGGACAAAAAAATCAAAATTAGGTTAAAATTAACATAACTAAAAACTTTACAAAACTAATTAAAAAGTGCAGATAAAAAAATATAATAAAATGCAATTAAGAAAAAAATTAATACAGTATAAAAATAATTTAAGAACAAAAATTAAAATGAATTAAAGATTAAACAAAAGAACGAGATTAAAAGTAAAAATATTAAACATTTAAGAATAATAAATTCACAATATAAAATAATAACTAAAAATGAAATGAAATAACAAAAAGAAACAAAAATAAATAATAAAAAATATAAATTCAAAATAAAATATGAAACTGCTCAAATTAGAATTAAAAAGAAAAAATATAAAACTAATTTACAAAAAATAAAATTGTAATGAAAAGAAATTTAAAAATTAAACAAAAACAATTGCAAACATAAAAATAATGTCGGCGACGGAGATTGGAATCAATACGGCTGACCAATATGATCGAGTATTGTTCCTTTATTGTTCCGGTGGTACAGGCCGATGGTGCAGGCCTGAGGTGCAGGCCTATGGAGCAGGTCTGTAGTGCAAGTATACCACTGTAAGGTGTAGAAGAAACAGGAGACAGGAAAGGCAGAAGTGCGTAGCAAGGCAACTGCTACAACTTATATAAACTCGGAGTGCCCTCTTGGCATAGCTCCATTGGTTCCCTATGAGTGACCACACATTGCACTATTACAGATTATTGGTCCAACTACTAACGACACAACGAGGTTGTTGATGCAGGTGCATGTCCTGTTGTCCCAAGATAACTGTCCATGTTTATAGCTACCAGTGTCTTGTTTTAGTTACGTGCTGCAGGCACAGCACTGTTTTGCGACACTGCTAACTGGCTCTGCATTTATGCTGAGCATGGCCTACCACCATGTCAGGCTCTAGACCTGCACTGCCAGATTGCTCACACTGCTCGTCACTGGCATTGCCACAAATCCCCCTTTTTGTTTTTGTGAGCAATCTGGTCATGGGAGTTGTTCTCATCCCATACAAGATGCTACTGCAAACACAGAAGCAAGCAAGGTAAAGCTAAGCTGTGTAGCAAAAGCAAGAGTTCTGTAGCACAGCAGGTCTAACAGACTGATGTAACCCATACAAGGCACAAAGCTTAAGTTGAACTAGTTACAATGCTCTACAGAGTTGGCATAATGCATGACCAAAGATAACAAACATTGTAAAGAAGAGCTTAGATCTTAATAGTTCCGATCTTTACATTGCACTCCTCTTATTGACAGAGAAGACTTGATTATGCCTGAACGCATTGCACACAGAGATTGAGGCACAAATGCAATCCTTAGCACTGTCTCTTGCAATCTGCTTTAGGATTATGTTGCATCTTTATTTTCTCTAGGATGGTCAAAAATCATGTATTGTTTAATGGTAGCAAGATTTCTTTAATCTGTAAAGGTAGATCTGGCCAGGCTCTAGCTTCACAGACAGAAAACTTGCAGGCAAGCAGCAAGAGCAAAAAGAGCTTCATTGCATTGCCCAATATAAAATTACATATGATAAAGTGTTTTTGCCCATCCTAGTAATTCTGGTCTCTTAATGTTCACACAACAATTAAGCAGTCACGACACTCAATTATAAGTTAGATGATTTCTGTTAGCATCTTCGTTTATCGTGACAGTCATTGAGGTCAGTGTTAAGCAGGTATGCTGATTGTCATTTTCATGACAGTTGTGCTGTGTTCGTGCTGTCTTGTGGTGAGAGGGTTACAGCACATTGCACAGTTGATGTTTCTAGGGTTACAACACTTTCTAGGGTTGATGTCTGTAGTGAAGGATGCTTATGATCAGGATTGTGCCCCAAACATTTGGGTAGGATATATTTCTGTATGTGTTAACCCTCCTTTGTCCCCCCCTCCTTTCTGGAGGCAGCAGGGGGAATCCTGGCGCCACTGAGTCCAGGTAAACAGCCTACCTGGGCGTGGTCTCACCCCTGCAGTACTAGAGGCAGGCTATATGTTTGTTTCCCTGGGTATAGCATATACTCAGGCCATATTTGGTAGGTGGTAGTTCATTGGTTAATGTTTGCGTTAGCAACAGGTGCTTATTGGGCCAGTATTCACTGGGGCAAATGGTAAATAGGGGTCGTTTGGTAAATGAGCCCCCCCCACCTCGGTGTTGGTGCCTCTGTGTGTGCGTGCGTGCCAGCCAGTGCTTCGGGAGGCCTCGTGGTCCTTTTGCCACCATCACCCAGCTGTGTGCAGTGCCATGGACAGCACTCTGTGGGATCAACCGCTGCGTGATCCATCGTAGGAGAAAACCTGGTAGCCCGTGTGAACCAGCGTTGCTGACCTGCCACTGCCCCCCCGCTCCAAGCGAGGAACTTTTGTATCCTGGAAGAGAACAGCAGAGCCACGCGGTGTGGCCACGCGACCGGCGCCATTTCCTGTCTCCTTATTACGGCACATCCATGCTACGTTGTCTGGATTATAAACATTATTGAAGAAAGACTCCACGACTTTCTCAGCGTCTGAGTAAACCAAGCCCTTCTTTGTAGAGCCTCAGTTAGGATAGCATTTATATTGCTCCGGGTGGAGGGTTGCCGGTCACTGACCAACCCCTCCCCCGCCACTCTCTGACTCAGTTTAGATTATAAATTCTGTGAATCATTTTGGTTTAAATGCCCATACATAACATTCTGTAAAGATAGTTCCACTAACCGAATATTGATACCTGTGAAGGGCGATTGTAAATACCCCATTACAGAGTTTGTACATATATAAATAAACTTATAATTTCATTGATGGATCTGCCGCGCATTTCTGAGGGCATATCCATGACATTAATGGCGCAGCGAGCAGGGTTATCCGATAAGTGACTATCTCTACAGAATGGGATACATAATAAAACGATCCGATATGCAATGGGCTATAGAAAACCTGACAAATCCGGACCAAATCACCACGAAATTATCTGAATACGTGGTCGAGCTATGCGCTGACCCAACCGCAGTAACCGAGGAGAGAGTTACTGCAATCGGGGCTTGCATAATGGGAGCACAAGACGAATTTACAGCATTAGCGGAAAAGATTAAAAAACTTGAGGAATAAAATAACTTCCTGGAAAGAGAGTTAGGAAAGTCTGAGGCACAAAATGATAAACTTCATGACTTGTTAACGCTGCAAATTAAAGAAAGCAACGCTACTATGAAGGTATTAGTGGGATCAGTCAGAGACTCTGTTTCAAACCTTCTTGGGATCTCCCAACCGCCCAGCCCCGAGCAGCCCCGCGACCACGATGTCGCGCCTGGAGCCAGCTCTCCCGTGCAGTCCTTTTACGAATTACCCCCACCGCAGTCTCGCGGAAAGGACAGATGGGTAGCGAATCCCACCGTAGCGCAAGACTTTAGACCCACGGTCCCCTTGGACCTGCCGAGAGTCCAAACACTGCAAACCCTGAGTCCCGATTCACTCGCTCAGCCCAGCACGTCAGCAGCAGCGCGTGAATTAAATTCGCCTGACAATAGTGCTCCGAGAAGCGAAGCCCGGAAAAAATCCCATAGCTACCGAATGGAGAGAAACCCATCTGACCGGGACGATACGGATTACAGTTCAGAAGATGAACCCATACGGAGGAAAGCCGTGCATTTACGTCCCGTTCTTAAAGAGCAATACACGGACAGCCGCCGTGGCCGAGGGACAACAACTACCTTCGTTCGCCCGTACAGCGGAGCAAAGCTTCGGGACCTGCAGGAGACGTTTGCATGAGAACCGGACGAGTCGGTAACAGACTTTTTGTATTGTGTTATGGAATTGGGTGGGGATACAATTATTTTGGACCGTAATGAAGCAAAAGGCTGTTCATGGGGTCATGAAGTATTTTTGGGCATGGGTCCAGAGGGATACCACTCGTTAACTTCCCGTGTCGCTCACTGGGCTGGAAGTTTAGATCCTATAGATAGAGACGAACCCACAGAAGTGAGGGTTACCAGTTCGGCCGAACTCACTGCCGCGATTAAAAAGTTGGCGCGCGTTCAAGCAATGAACGATCGCGGGGCATATTCTTCCCCACTAGATGCCCCGATTAACCCAGTGCGACTCAAAATTCTAATCCGTGGGCTGCCGCCGGGTCTGAAAAATGTATGTGATGCCAAAAAGGAGGAAATTGAACGAGTAGTCGAAAGGAATATGGCCTCTACTAATTCCCGGGAACACCAATTAACTTGGGAAGAGCTTCTGATGGCATTATCCCACAAGGACCGAGACTTGGGCTACTCTGATCATACGCTCATGGCCAAGACTCCCAGCGACAGACGCCATACTAGTTTCAAAGGCAACCATGCGGCGACACCGCGGGGGAAAAAGCAGGAAGTGCGCCACACTAAGACATCCCCTACTGCGTCTTCTGAGGGTTCAAGCAGCAGCCCGGAGTCAGATCGCCGTCACTCGAGAAGTCCCAGAGGGAGAAATTCCAACCGTTGGAGAGATAAACGGCGTACTTCTAATAGATCATTTTCACCCAGAGAGAAATGGTATTGACTAGCACTGTCTTTGAATGTACCTGAATCCTTAATAGCGTCATTACCAACGAGACTGTTAAAAGGCGTAGTGCTGAGCATACAAAATAAATCCGGCAGCTGGGAAGAGGACGACTACCAAAGTGACCGCCGCGGCAAGGGGAAGAATGAAGCTGGAAGCAGCAGTCCTAAAACTGTTTCACCCAGCAAGGATGCTAACCCCTTCATACCTCGCCGCCAGAGCCCGGATAAAAAGCCAAAAAACTAGGCACAGCCGTGACTGTTCCAGGCCTCACTCATCGCTTTGTTAATACTTGTCAATGGTCTGAGGATCCAGAGCCTTTCATTTTGATTCCCACTGGACCTACTCGAACTGCTGTAAAATTCCTTATTGACACTGGGGCGCAAATCAGTGTTTTGAATGTGCAACAAGCTAAACGCTTGAAGATCCTGCCATCCCGGAAAAGGATAAAGATACAGGGTGTTACAGGAATGCCTCATACGTGCCATTTAGCCAAAACAAGGTTGTGGCTTCCTGGTGACAAGCGGAGTACCCTGGTAGAAGTTGCCCTGAGTCTGTACCCAGAGAACATCCTTGGATTTGATGTTTTAGCTGGCAAACGGTGGCATCTCCCTAATGGTACCCTGTGGTGCTTTGGCTCCTATGGAGTAGGAGCAAAAGGGACTGAAACCGCTCAGGTAGGCACTCTCCAAATTGCTCCACCCTTATCCAAATCGAGTATCACATGTGTTGCACAGTATTCCCTACCAGCAGCAGCCAGACAAGGCATCACTGAGGTGATTGCAGACCTGGAAAAGAGACAAATCATTACCAGGACACACTCACCCTATAACTCACCAGTGTGGCCAGTGCGTAAACCTGATGGACGATGGAGACTCACCATTGACTACAGGAGGCTCAATAGCAACACGCCCCCTCTCACCGCTGCAGTCCCAAGCCTGACATCCATCGTGACAGCAATCCAAGCTGCGTCACATACTTGGATGGCTTCACTGGACATTAAGGACATGTACTTTATGATCCCTCTACGTGAGGAGGATAAACCACAGTTCGCTTTCACATGGCAAGGTTCCCAATACACCTTCAATCGTCTTTCCCAGGGGTACAAGCACTCAGGAACCATTGCGCACAATTCCTTAGCAGCACTGTTAGACACCATTGAAGTCCCAAAAGATGTAAGTGTCTACCAGTACATAGATGACATCTTTGTCGGGGGAAATGACGAAGGTAAGGTGGGTTCAGTAGCTGCAGCGATCTGGGACCTTTTGACCAAAAATGGGTTACAGGTTCCACAAGCCAAATGTCAAGGCCCGAGCCAAGAAATTAAATTTCTTGGATCCTGGTGGGTAGCAGGAGCAATATCAGTGCCAGAGGATGCTCTTGAGGCTATTGAAAAGGGCCAACTTCCCAATAACAAAAGGGAGCTTCAGCAGCTCTTGGGTACCTTGGGTTACTGGAGAAAACATATTCCAGGTTTCTCAGTAATTGCTCGTCCCCTCTATGACCTGCTTAAAAGAGCAGAGTCTGGGACTGGACCCCAAGGCATACTGAAAGCCTAAAGGTTTTGAAGGACGAATTAAAGGCTTACCAGAAATTAGGCCCTTTGCACCCACATGACCCCTTAAGGGCAGAATGGGGCTTCTCTGAACATGCTTCCTACTGTGGGATTTTTCAAAGGGACCTAAAGGCCCGAACAGAGCCCTTTTATTCTCTTCAACAGCATTCAAAGATGCTGAAAGGAGATATTCTGAATGGGAGAAGGGACTCCTGTCTCTGACCCGAGCTGTCAAAGAGGCAGAGAAGCTGCGCACTACGCAGGATATCGTAGTGCAAGGTCCATTCTCTCTGCTCAAAGCAATCCTCAATGGAACCCCACCACCAGAAGGAATTGCTCAGAAGGCTACTGTGAGAAAATGGTATGCCTATCTGGAAGGGATGGCTCAGCTTATGCCTCTAAGAGAAGGGCCCACAAAAGTATCCAAATTGCAGCAGCCCATCAACCCACACACTATCCCACTGTGCCAGCCCTACAAGCCATCTCCTATTCAGGTAGCACCTGAACTGACTGCCGATGCCAATACTGAGGGAGTGTGGTTCACAGATGCATCCACCCAAAGGGTAGAATCACAGTGGCATTACAAGGCCACAGCGCTGGAGATTGGCACAGACAGGACTGTCATTGAAGAGGGCGAAGGCAGTGCCCAAGTGGGAGAACTGCGTGCCCTTATGCTAGCTGTGGAAAATGGTGCAGAGACCATATACACTGATTCATATGCTACTTTCAAAGGTGCCACAGAATGGATTTGCCAGTGGGAAGCAAACCAGTGGATAGTTGGCAATACCCCAGTTTGGAGGGCAACCGACTGGCAAAGACTGCTAGAGATAAGTCGAGCCAGGACCATCAAAGTAGGATGGGTAAAGGGACACTCCAGGAAGCAAACCCCTGCTGCTACTTGGAATCAACAAGTAGATCACTTAGCAAAAATCAGTGTGGTTGATCGTGAGGGAAAGGAGTGGGAGCGACTGGCTGAGTGGCTACATATTAAAAGAGGTCACTCAGGTAAGTCAGACCTTTACTACGAATGCAGATCCAGGGGGTGGCCAGTTTCCTTGACCACATGCGAAACCATTGTTTCAGCCTGCCCTCAGTGCCAGATCAGATTAAAAGCTAACCATCCCGGTCTGGCTCCAGCCCAGCATATCAAGAAAGACAAAGTACTATGGAGCACATGGCAGATTGATTATGTTGGTCCCCTCCGACCCTCATATGGGAAAAAATACATACTGGTAGGGGTAGAAGTGGTTTCAGGCTTAGTCATGGCCACTGCTACTAGCACTGCTTCAGGAGCTCAAACCATTGAAACTCTAAAGGATTGGTTCAGCATTCTGCCTATGCCTGAACATATTCAGAGTGATAATGGTTCACATTTCACCTCAGCCTCAGTCCAAGACTGGGCCCAAGGGGAAGGAGTAAAATGGACATTTCATACTCCATATTATCCCCAGGCAAATGGCATAGTGGAAAGGGCAAATGGCCTCATTAAGAAACATGCAAATGTTTCAAGGAGTAATTGGGATAAACGCCTGCCTTCTGCAGTTTTCATTGTAAACAACCGATGGGGGAATTATGGCAGCCCCAAAGTCAAGGCATTTTGCCCTGCTGACCCAGTTAGGGATGTCAACCACATGCCAGGGGAGGCAAAGGATGAACACTCACATTCCGTAACACAGATGCAGGTGGGTCAACCAGTGTTAGTGAAACTGCCTTCTATCGGGATTGTACCCATGACACTGGCTAAGCCCAGGGGTCGATACGCTTGGGAGGCTACTGACATCAATGGAAAAACTCATCGCATAAGTGCTCGGTGGGTCGTTCCAAATTACTAACTGTCAAGCCCGGCTTTAAACACCGTGGCCAGATTTGTTTCTCCACAGAATGACAACGGTTCCAGTGGACAGATTATCCTGGAAAGGAAGATCCGTCTCGGGAGTAACAGGGATCCACCACTGGTCAGGGGGTGGAGACTAGAAAACACTAAGGTCACCAATACTGACCTTAGACTTAACGAGTTCTATACTGTGTTGTAGCATGCTTTGTTTAGAGTACAGTTGTACACTTCTGAGATATGTATATATATATATGCATGATGTTCTTGTGATGTTTCTATATAATGTTTAATTCATCTTTGGTAGAGTTTAATTATAGAATAATATTTGCCCACATATACTTGCCCATAAGCAGGGGGTGGAATGTAGTGAAGGATGCTTATGATCAGGATTGTGCCCCAAACATTTGGGTAGGATATATTTCTGTATGTGTTAACCCTCCTTTGTCCCCCCCCTCCTTTCTGGAGGCAGCAGGGGGAATCCTGGCGCCACTGAGTCCAGGTAAACAGCCTACCTGGGCGTGGTCTCACCCCTGCAGTACTAGAGGCAGGCTATATGTTTGTTTCCCTGAGTATAGCATATACTCAGGCCATATTTGGTAGCTGGTAGTTCATTGGTTAATGTTTGCGTTGGCAACAGATGCTTATTGGGCCAGTATTCACTGGGGCAAATGGTAAATAGGGGTCATTTGGCAAATGAGCCCCCCACCTCGGTGTTGGAGCCTGTGTGTGCGTGCGTGCCAGCCAGTGCTTTGGGAGGCCTCGTAGTCCTTTTGCCACCGTCACCCAGCTGTGTGCAGTGCCGTGGACAGCACTCCGTGGGATCAACCGCTGCGTGATCCATCGTACGAGAAAACCTGGAAGCCCGTGTGAACCAGCGTTGCTGACCTGCCACTGCTCCCTCGCTCCGAGCGAGGAATTTTGAATCCTGGGAGAGAACAGCAGAGCCACGCGGTGCGGCCACGCGACCGGCGCCATTTCCTGTCTCCTTATTACGGCACATCCGTGCCACGTTGTCTGGATTATAAACATTATTGAAGAAAGACTCCACGACTTTCTCAGCGTCTGAGTAAGCCAAGCCCTTCTTTGTAGAGCCTCAGTTAGGATAGCATTTATATTGCTCCGGGTGGAGGGTTGCCGGTCACTGACCAACCCCTCCCCCGCCACTCTCTGACTCAGTTTAGATTCTAAGTTCTGTGAATCATTTTGGTTTAAATGCCCATACATAACATTCTGTAAAGATAGTTCCACTAACCGAATATTGATACCTGTGAAGGGTGACTGTAAATACCCCGTTACAGAGTTTGTACATATATAAATAAACTTATAATTTCATTGATGGATCTGCCGCGCATTTCTGAGGGCATATCCACGACAATGTCCCTAGGGTTACAGCATTTCTAGGGTTGCCATGAGCTAAGTTTTTACTATGGGGTATTCTCTCTTTACCACTCCCCTTTTTTTTTTTGTTAATAATCTCTACTAAGCAAAAGGTAAAGATGAAACTTTATCCTCTAGGATGTCTACATTCAGAGGCACACTTAATTAACAAGAGGGAATAGGGAATATAAAATTATCAAGCAACCACAATATTCAGTCTTAATTCACATGATGCTGTGTTACATTTTTCTGATTGATGCTGTTTGATTCCTGATTATCATAGCAGTTACTGTGATCGATGTTTGACTGCATGGGAAATGCTGTGTCCTCATGGTCTTGATTCTTCCGACGTTGTTTATTGCGATGATTGCAGTTAGCAGAAAAGAAGGCTCGAGGTGACCTGATCGTGGCCATCCAGTATCTGAAGGGAGCCTACAAGAATGCTGGGGAGGGACATCCTAGCATGTCAGGAAATTACAGGACTAGGGAGAATGGAACAAGGCTGGGGATGGGAAGATTCAGGCTGGATGTGAGGAAGAAATTCTTCACCGTGAAAGTGGTGAAGCCCTGGAATGGGTTGTCCAAGGAGGTGGCCGAGGCCACATGCCTGGAAGTGTTTAAGACCAGGCTGGACATGTTTGTTTAGTACTCTATGTTTTGTATCCAGAGTTTTTGTGCTTTTGTCATATATTTCTATGTTTACATTTTACAGTTTTTCTTTGCACATGTTACCTTTTTGTTTACCTTATTTTTTTTTTGCATATTTTGTATTTTTTGTAGTCTATGTCTAAGAAGGAAATATAAAGACATTACCTTAGCTAAGGAATACTTTTTTTTAAAAATTAATACCTATTTAGTACAAATCTTAACTATATTACATGGAGCTCCTTTGAAATGCCATGGCACACAACTAAGAAGGTTCGAACCAAAAGAAATCTTACAATGTGAACTCATTACTAAGTACTTACACATTACTGCAATTACTATGTACTATGTATCTGTAAATATAAAATGCTTACCATTCATTATGCTTACCAGGAAAACTTAGAAAAACTCTAAATAACAAATCTCTTAAGGACATTGCAATCAGAAATTAGGAAATTAGCACTGTAACTTTAAATCAGAGCAGAGCTTTGGTTGGCAAGAGTCTTACTAGAAAATCCTCCCTTTTCTGGGGGTGGGGGTAGGGGTGGGTGGCTAGCAAGGTATGCTCTAGTTGCTATTGTTTCTGTATTAGGGTCTTAAGGACTTGCAGCCTATCATGTCTGAACAACCATTGTTCCACCCATACTGGATTATGTGTTTTCCATTTTAATTTGTGGGTTGGTTGCTGACTAGTAGCCACTACAAAGAAGGAACTGTAACAAGTTTTGCTCCTAGCTGACTTCTGGTTTCTCAACCCAATAAAGCAACTGGAAGGGTTAACGTGTACGATCTTAGAGTGATTGATTTGCCGTAGTTAAAGGCTAATTGCACTGGCTCTTTGCTAACCCAGGTTGTTTGGATACCTTTTAAACACATGACTTCAACATTTGCCATGAGCAATGGCTAGTGACCATTCCATTTATGACTAGGTATAATGATGACATCGTCTCCAGTATCCACAATAACTGAAAATTGTATAATTTGTCCACAAGGGTGTCTGACAGTTACAATCTGTTCCAGTTTTCTCTTTTGGATTTCTAGGACTAATAAAGTGTTAGGCATATTGGTGGAACCTGCGCCTTCTTGCCTTTGGATCCTGTTAGAAGTTTTAGGCACTCGGGACTCAGATGGTGTTAGCTGAGCAATTTCTGTCCCAACAAGAGTGCTAACAGGAGAGGCAATGGTATAGAGCATAATTTTCATAGCCCAGTCATAATCAGAATGTATTGAACCAGGAATTATAAGGATGCCCTGTCTAGAGGTAGACAATCTGCCAATTAACAGAGCACAGGGTCTGTGACCCAAAGGACCATGCTAATTGGACTCGACAACGCTTTGTGGATTCAAAGGTGATATGCGGCTGTTGTCAGGTCCGCTATACGTTGCCAGAGGGGGCTGCGGGGGGGGGGGAAGGGGGGGGCCCCGCGATCCAAGCACCCTGGTTTGGTGTCATCGTGCGGGGTGTATTCATGCTGCAGGAGCAGCTTCTGCGACGATCTTGAGTAAAATGATTAGGTCTGTTACCCTTTTGAGTCTATCCAACAGTCAGGCACTTTGATTTAAGGTACCTAGGTTGCACAGAAGCACGATGATTTCCAGCCAGGTGGTGCAGTGGTTGTGCTGGTGGTGACTGCTTCTATGGCCGTGGCTAGATACATTGCTGCTTGTCAATGCCTTCATTCGTTGTGGTCCTGCAGTCATGAGGCAGTGGCACCTGTTGATAAAATGCTGAGAACCTGTTTGGTTTCTTCATTAGCATTGTCAAATGCCAAAATATCCAGCATTTCTATCTTCATATCGTGATTCAGGTCTGAATTAGTATTGAATGCCGTAAGGGATGGTATTGACAAAGGAACCAAGTGTCCCTGTTAGGCCCTGCTGAGTAATGTTTTTGTTGCAATCAGAATATCATCCATAGATTTATAGATGTCACAAGTCTATGTCACAATGAGTCTATTTAAGTGGGAAGAGAGTGCCAGAGAATTCAAGCATGCCTTCAGGCTACCCATTGATATCGGTGGGTGGAGTCTGCCTTAATCAATGACTCAGTAGATGCAGACTTTGTTGAATCCTCCGGGTGTAAGCAAATTGTAAAGAAAATGATCCTTCAAATGAATAATAATCAGGTCCCAATTTGTGTGGACTGGGAGTTGGGAGGCCAGGTTATAAGGCACCCATCTCCTCCATGATCGCTCTCAGACCTCGTAATAAACACCATTTGCTGACATACTTGTGTCAAAAGGGATTAACAAATGTGTTGGAAACAACTGATTGATTACAGCAGTTGTGTATCCTGACTGTAGCCCATAGGTAGCTATGGCTTGTCTAGCTTCTGTTAAAGAACATTAGTCAGTTCAGAGATTGGTCATGGTTAACCTTCCTCATCTGTGACTACATTTCCCACAATACCTTTCCACCAGCGCAGCAGGACAGTTCAGTGTCCCTCCCACCTCCCGATCACCCCCTCGGGACTCAATTGAAATCTCCATCGGAGTGCTATACTCTGATAACATGTGGAATGTAGGAGGCGGGGGGGGGTGTAGCGCAACTGAAACCGCTGGGGGGAAGGGGCCGCTAGGGCCATTCTTGCTGTTGCCGTGGGCGTGGCTGCTATCAGCAGTGCGTTGGTCGATTCTGCCTGATCGGAGCCGCTGGTACTCGCGGGGGCCATGGGGGGTGTGTGCGGGAGGCGTCGCCAGGAGAACTGCCGGAGTATGGGGCGCCGTTGGTGTGGGCGTTGCCGGGCTGAGGACTGCCGGGCTGAGGGCTGCTGGGGTGGTGGGGGCCACCATCGGGGCGACCGGAGCTCGCGGCGGGGCGGGGGTGCAAAAATGCTGTGATCGCGAGCCTGCAAGCGCTCCAGGAGTTGCAGGGCAGAGTTGCCGCTGTCCAGGCTCCAGGCGTCGGACCTCTCGTCTTCCACGCCCAAGCCGTCGCTGGCGGTATCAGAGGAAGATGTTCATGAAGGGGATCGAAAATGCCGAGCCGCAGGTTTCGCCGCTTTTTTTTTTTTTTAAATGGGCTTCTCTGCTGGGCACGGGCGGCTGTGGCGGTGTGTTAATAAACACGGTGTGCTTGCCAAGATGGCGGAGGTGGCGTTTCCTTTGTCTAATTCTTAATGCGTAGCAGCCTCCATTTTGATTTCACGCGCCTTATCAGTTTGATCTGGATTCGCTTCTGCCGCTATTGACGTGGCAGGAGCAGATTTTTCCACGCAAAAGGATGGTAATAAAGAGCTGTGATTTGTGTAGAAGGAGTAGCGGGCAATTGAATTGTGAGGAGGATGCTGACGGAGCGACAGACGATGTGCAGGGAGAGAGGAGGGGGCGGAGGGCGGGGAGTGCCTTCTGAGTCTCTCTTTTTCGTATTGGTTAGAACCAAACGCCGCAGCAGCTGAACCGGGAGTAGCCTGCTCTGCTTTTTTCGATTGTAATGTCCGTGACGATCCGTCACACGGTGCTATAGCGAAAAGTTTTTTTTTTAAGTATTTAGCACCTCATCCCACATCTGGGCTGTAATTTCGTCCCGTGCTTCGGAAGTAAAAGCTTATTGCCGTGGGGATGACTCTGGGCACAGGCTAATAGCCCTTTTACGATCCCAGAATTGCCAGTAATACCTCTCACGGAGAGGATAGGTGGAGGGTGTTTAGCACAGCCTCTTCTGTGTCGTGGCGTGCTCCCCCTTGCCCCTTCTTCGGTCACTCACCGGGTCAGGGTGAGATTCACTTCCTTTTTGAGCGTGTGCTGCTAATTTTTTCAGCACCGGGGCAGTGCTATTCGACCGGCTTTCCGTATCGCTCGGACGTACCTCTTTATGCTGAGTCGATCAGTATTGTAGTCCGAGGATCCCTTGTCCACGAGTTCAGGTTTATTCAGGCGCCAGATATGGGCGACAGAGATTGGAATCAATACGGCTGACCAATATGATCGAGTATTGTTCTTTTATTGTTCCAGTGTTGCAGGCCGATGGTGCACACCTGAGGTGCAGGCCTATGGAGCAGGCCTGTAGTGCAAGTATAGCACAGTAAAGTATAGAAGAAACAGGAGACAGGAAAGGCAGAAGTGCGTAGCAAGGCAACTGCTACAACTTATATAAACTCAGAGTGCCTTGTTGGCATAGCTCCATTGGTTCCCTATGAGTGACCACACATTGCACTATTACAGATTATTGGTCCAACTACTAATGACACAATGAGGTTGTTGATGCAGGTGCATGTCCTGTTGTCCCAAGATAACTGTCCATGTTTATAGCTACCAGTGTCTTGTTTTAGTTACATGCTGCAGGCACAGCACTGTTTTGCTCCACTGCTAGCTGGCTCTGCATTTATGCTGAGCATGGCCTACCACCATGTCAGGCTCTAGACCTGCACTGCCAGATTGCTCACACTACTCGTCACTAAAACAAGGCACTGATAGCTATAAATGTGGACAGTTATCTTGGGACAACAGGACATGCACCTGCATCAACAAACCTTGCGTATCTGTGGTGGGTGGAAGGGTAAAGCCAAGAAGCCTCCTCCCTTCCCCCTTGTAAGGTAAAAGGGAAAAGAAAAATTGAAGGGAAAGGAAAAAAAACCTCACCAGCCGAATTAGCAAAGCAGTGGAGCTATATTTACAAAGCAGTGTAGGATTTTGCAGGGGAATATTTACAAATTTACAATATCTACAATATATACAAAGATATACAACAGAGTACCACAGAAATGAGAGTAACCCCCCTTGCCGAGGGGTTCCCCACCTCCGCTCTCCCCTCTCTCCCCCCCTTTCCCCAGAGTAGTTCGGAAAAGAGGGAGAAAAGAGAGAAAGAAAAAAAATGTTAGAGGCAGTTTGTGTTAATTGGAAAGGAGTTAATACAGGCCTGATATCAAGTCCTCAAGGCCAAAGTCTTGGCAGAAAGCCCAGCAAAGAATTGCTGCCCAAAGGAAAGGCGGAAGCAAGACTGACCGAGAAGTTCCCTGAGTGCCCAGGATATCTCCCAGTTCAGAGGGTGCTTCCTCCCACTTAACCAATGAAATTGTTTAGACTATTCCTTCCGTTTACCAACTTCCGTCCACCATATTCCCTTTCTTAAAGGGACACCGTCAACCGGCCACAGTATCGTTAGCAGTTGGACCAATTATCTGTAATAGTGCAATGTGTGGCCACTCAGAGGGAACCACTGGAGCTATGCCAACAAGACACTCCGAGTTTATATTAGTTGTAGCAGTTCCCTTGATACGCACTTCTGCCTTTCCTGTCTCTTCTTCTTCTACACTTTACTGTGCTATACCTGCACTACAGGCCTGCACCCTAGGCCTGCAACACTGGAACAATAAAGGAACAATACTCGATCATATTGGTCAGCCGTATTGATTCCAATCTCCGTCGCCGTTACTAACATTCAACCTAAACCTCCCCTGGTGCAGCCTGAGACTGTGTCTTCTTGTTCTGGTACTGGCTGCCTGGGAGAAGAGACCAACATCTGCCTGTCTACAACCTCCCTTCAGGTAGTTGTAGAGAGTGATAAGGTCACCCCTGAGTCTCCTCCTCTCCAAGTGTGACCGTTTGAGGTTGTGCCTTTAAGAAAGAGGCAGGGCTGGGACACTATGGCTGAATGTTTTGGAATATTAACGAAAACAATCAGATATTCTAAACTAATTTCATTGGTGGATTGGTAAAAATGCAGTTTTAAGCTTAGGTGCAGCTGGGACTTTCCTCAGTTCGCTCCTTCCCTTCTCCCTTTCCAGCTCGTCTGCTTCTGGGCTCTCTACCAGACTGACCTTGGACAGATAAGCAAACTAAGGCCTACTAATATATTTTGCTTTAATTAATAATGGCTCTTTTTCTCTCTTTCTAACCCTCTTTAGGGAAAAAGGGGAGAGAAGCGGGTACGGGGGGGAACCTGCCTCCAGAGGAGGGAATTTCCTTCCTGTATTATTGTTTCTTTTTTTTACCTTCCTGTATATTTCTGTGTATATATTGTAAATACTGTAAATTGTGTATACATACCCTGCATTCCCCAAAATTGCTTGTAAAATATAGCATTTTCCCTTTTGCTCCTCCAGCTGGCTAGCTGTGGTTTCTTTCTTCCTCTATGTGGGGGGGGACAAGACTGAGCCCTTCTCTCAAACCCACCACACTAGGCTAAGCAAACCCAACTCCCTCAGTCTCTCCTCATAGGGCTTATGTTCCAAACCCCTCACCAACTTTGTTGCCTTTCTCTGGACTCATTCTAGCAAGCCAAAATACTTCCTGAACTGAGGGGCCCAGAACTGGACACAGTACTCGAGGTGCGGCCTAACCAGTGCAGTGTACAGGGGCAGAATGACCTCCCTGCTCCTGCTGGCCACACTGTTCCTGATGCAGGCCAGGATGCCATTGGTCCTCTTGGCTGCCTGGGCACACTGCAGGGTCATGTTCATCCTACCATCAACCAGCACCCCCAGGTCCCTCTCTACCTGTCTGCTCTCCAGCCACTCTGACCCCAGCCTGTAGCACTGCATGGGGTTGTTGTGGCCAATGTGCAGAACCCGGCACTTGGATGTGTTAAATCTCATGCCGTTGGATTCTGCCCATCTGTCCAGCCTGTTGAGGTCCCTCTGCAGAGCCTCTCTACCCTCCAGCAGATCAACTTCTGCCCCCAGCTTGGTGTCGTCAGCAAATTTACTGATGATAGACTCAATGCCCTCATCCAGATCATCAATAAAGATGTTAAAGAGGATGGGGCCCAGCACTGATCCTTGGGGCACACCACTACTGACTGGCCGCCAGCTGGATGTGGCACCATTCACCACCACTCTCTGGGCTCGGCCCTCCAGCCAGTGTGCTCCCGTCCAATTCATGGGCTGACAGCTTGGCCAGCAGTTTGCTATGGGGGATGATGTCAAAGGCCTTGCTGAGGTCCAGGTAGACCACATCCACAGGCCTCCCCACATCCACCAGGCAGGTCACCTGTTCATAGAAGGAGATCAGGTTGGTCAGGCAGGACCTGCCCTTCCTAAATCCATGCTGGCTGGGCCTGATCCCTTGGCCATCCTGTAAGTGCTGTGTGATTGAACTCAGGATGACCTGTTCCATGATCTTGCCTGGCACTGAGGACAGGCTGACAGGCCTATAGTTCCCTGGCTCATCCAACCGGCCCTTCTTGTGGATGGGCACCATGTTGGCCAGCTTCCAGTCCTCTGGGACCTTGCCAGTGAGCCAGGACTGCTGGAAAATGATGTATAGTGGCTTGGCCAGCTCATCTGCCAGCTCTCTCAGTACCCTAGGATGGATCCCATCTGGTCCCATGGACTTGTGGGGATCCAACCTGCTGAGGAGCGGTCCAAGTTCCATAAAAAAATGTCAAGGGTTGGAGGAAAAGGCCGGGCCTTCTCCCCCTCCTGTAAAGTGAAGGGAAGAAAATTGAAAGGGAAAAAAAACACAGCCGGATCAGCAAGAGGAATGTGCTATATTTACAAAGCAGTTTAGGGAATGCAGGTTTATATACAGAATTTACAATATTTGCAATATATACACAGAAATATACAACAAAGTCGCACAGGAACGAGATCCCCCTCCTCCGCTGAGGAGGGTTCCCCACCCCTGTACCCCCTTCTCTCCCCCTCTTCCCCAGAGAGGGTTAGAAAGAAAGGAAAAGAGCAAATGTTAATTTAAGCAGAATTTGTTAGTAGAGGCCTCACGCTTTATCAGTTCCAAGGTCAGTCTGGCCGAAAGCCCAGAAAGCTGCGAGCTGCAGCAAGGAAGAAAAAAGAAGTGCCGGACTGCCCAGAATACTCTGCTGTACTACAATTTCAAAGGTGCTTTCTACCAGTCTATCAATGATCTATCACCTCATCTGGGTGGAGGCAATCCCAGGCACAAATACAGGCTGGGCAGTGACTGGCTGGAAAGTAGCCCTGAGGAGAGAGACTTGGGGGTGCTGGTGGACAAAAAACTCAACATGAGCTCTCAATGTGCACTTGCAGCCCGCAAAGCCAATCAGATCCTGGGCTGCATCAGGAGAAGTGTGGCTAGCAGGTCGAGGGAGGTGATCCTCCCCCTCTACTCAGCCCTGGTGAGACCCCATCTGGAGTACTGTGTCCAGTTCTGGAGTCCCTATTACAAGAGGGATGTGGAGGTGCTGGAACGTGTCCAGAGAAGGGCCACGAGGATGATCAGAGGGCTGGAGCACCTCTCCTATGAGAGCAGACTGAAGGAGTTGGGGCTGTTCAGTCTGCAGAAGAGAAGGCTCCGAGGTGACCTCATTGTGGCCTTCCAGTATCTGAAGGGGGCCTACAGGAAGGCTGGGGAAGGACTTCTCAGGATGTCAGGTAGTGATAGGACTAGGGGGAATGGAATGAAGCTGGAGGTGGGGAGATTCAGGCTGGATGTGAGGAGGAGGTTCTTCACCATGAGAGTGGTGAGACCCTGGAATGGGTTGTCCAGGGAGGTGGTCGAAGCCCTGTCCCTGGGGGTGTTTAAGAGCAAGCTGGATGAGGCTCTGTCCAGCCTGATCTAGTGTGGGGTTTCCCTGCCCATGGCAGGGGGGTTGGAACTAGATGATCCTTGTGGTCCCTTCCAACCCTGAATGAAACTATGAAACTATGAAATTAGTTTAGATCTGTCTTTCGTTTATAAACATTCAGCCACAATGTCCCCTTTCTTAAAGGGACAGTCTCAAATGGCTACAGTCCACCCCTTCTAAACAATTTCATTGGCTGTTCATACTGTCCATCCAATCCAAGACGATATTCACAGTTTCTGAGTAAAGCTCATAGTCCATTCTGGCTATACTCAGATGTAAGTGATTCAAAAGTCCAAGAAAATCAGAAAATGAGAAAAATGGAAAACAGTTTATCTTTTCGCCGACGAAGGGAAAACAGGGATTCTCAGGGTCTCTTAGTTGACTCAGGGCCTCAGGGTTCTCAGGGTCCGTGCAGCCTAGATTCCTCGTTGATTCTTCCTTTGGACACGATGTAGTTGTACAACAGTTTGAAATTAAATTCTTTCAGCTAAAGTTAAATTTCTTTGTGGAATACACTGAATTTCACCATTCTCTTGCATTACCCAATAAGTGTGACCCGGACCTTCAGCTGAAACCACCCCTTGGACAGGTTTAGCCGCTCCTGAGGGAGAAAATACCCAAACAGTTTTACTTAACAGATTCTTTTCTCTAACAACCGGAACTCTATCACCTTCTACTTTCTGTAACAGATCTGAATGTGCAGGTCCAGCTCGGTTCACTGAACCTCTACTATTTACCAGCCAGGTTGCTTGTGCTAAATGTTTTTCCCAGTTTTTCAAAGATCCACCCCCCATGGCTTTAAGAGTGGTCTTCAACAAACCGTTGTAGCGTTCAATCTTCCCTGAAGCTGCTGCATAGTAGGGAATATGGAATATCCACTCAATACCGTGCTCTTTTGCCCAGTTCTTTACAAGGTTGTTCTTGAAATGAGTTCCGTTGTCTGACTCAATCCTCTCTGGAGTTCTGTGTCTCCACAGGATCTGTCTCTCCAGACCTAGAATGGTGTTGCATGCAGTTGCATGTGGAACTGCATAAGTTTCCAACCATCCAGTGTTTGCCTCTACCACAGTAAGTACGTACTGCTTACCAGAACGAAAACGTGGTAGAGTAATATGGTCAATCTGCCAAGCTTCACCATACTTGTACTTGGACCACCTGTCACCATACCACAAGGGCTTAAGTCGTTTTGCCTGCTTAATAGCAGGACAAATGTCACAGTCATGGATGACTTGTGTGATAGCATCCATGGAAATGTCTATGGATCTGTCACGAGCCCACTGGTAGGTTGCATCTCTGCCTTGATGTCCAGACGAATCATGAGCCCACCGAGCTAAGAATATCTCACCTCGGTGTTTCCAGTCGAGATCAAGATTAGAGTCCATATCTACTTGAGAAACTCTTGCAGCTAGATCTGCCTGATGGTTGTGTTGCTGTTCCTCAGTAGCTTTGCTCTTAGGAATGTGAGCATCAATGTGTCTCACTTTCACTGGAATTCTCTCGATTCGATCAGCAATGTCCTGCCACAGGCTGGCTGCCCAAATGGGTTTTCCTTTCCTCTGCCAACCATTCTTTTTCAAGTTCTTTAGCCAACCCCATAGAGCATTGGCTACCATCCATGAGTCAGTGTAGAGATAAAGCTTTGGCCATCTCTCACGTTCAGCCACGTCGAGAGCTAGCTGGACAGCTTTTACCTCTGCAAACTGACTGGATTCTCCTTCTCCATCCTTCGCCTCTGCAACTCGGCGTGTTGGACTCCACACTGCAGCTTTCCACCTTCGCTTTTTTCCAACAAGACGACAGGAACCGTCTGTGAACAAAGCATATTTCTTTTCATCATCAGAAAGGTCATTGTAGGGAGAAGCTTCCTCAGCACGAGTTACTTTCTCCTCTGGAGGTTTAGCACAGTTGGTACCTTCAGGCCAACTGGAGATCACCTCCACTAGACCAGGCCTTTCAGGATTTCCCATTCGAGCTCTCTGTGTTATCAGAGCCATCCACTTAGACCATGTTGTGTCTGTGGCATGATGTGGTGTGGAGCCTTTGCCTTTGAACATCCAATTCATAACTGGTAATCTGGGAGCTAAGAGAAGTTGTGATTCAGTTCCAATTACTGCAGAAGATGCTTTTACTCCTTCATAGACAGCCAAAATTTCTTTCTCTGTTGGAGTATAATTAGCCTCTGAACCTCTGTAACCTCGACTCCAGAAACCAAGAGGTCGTCCACGTGTCTCACCTGGAGCTTTTTGCCACAAGCACCAGGTTGGACCATTGTCACTTGTAGCCGTGTACAAAACGTTCTTAATGTCTCGACCATCTCGGACAGGTCCCAGACCCACTGCTTGAACTACCTCTTGCTTTATGTGGTCAAAGGCTGCTTGTTGTATAGGTCCCCAGTGGAAAGTGTTTCTCTTTCAAGTCACATCATACAGAGGTTTCACAATTTGACTGTATCCAGGAATGTGCAGTCTCCAAAATCCCACTATCCCAAAGAAACTTAAGGTCTCTTGCTTGTTTGTGGGATTTGCCATGGTAGAGACTCTATTTACCACATCCACTGGAATGTGTCCGCGTCCATCCTGCCACCGCACTCCCAGAAACTGAATTTCGGTGGTAGACCCCTTTGCCTTGTCTCGCTTGATGGCAAAACCTGCATTCAGAAGAATGTAAATGATTTTGTTACCTTTCTCGAAGACTTCCTCAGCAGTTTTACCCCAGACAATGATATCATCGATGAACTGGATGTGTTCTGGAGCACTGCCTTTCTCCAGAGCATCGTGGATTACTGCATGACAGATGCTTGAGCTGTGGATCCAGCCCATTGGCAATCTGTTGAAAGTGTACTGGATTCCTCTCCAGGTGAAAGCAAATTGAGGCCTGCATTCCTCTGCTATGGTGTCAAGGTCCGGAGACATTAAATGTCTCGGCCCGAAGACACAGTTCTTTTAAATATTCCCATGTTGTGAAATTAGATGCACAAACGAGGCCAAAGTATCAACAGCTAGACTATTTATTACATAAATAAAGTGGACATAAGAAGGGGAGAGGGAGAAAAGAGAGAGGGAGAGAGAAAAGAGAGAGAGACGAGGAAAGGAATTATATTACCACACCCCTCGTCCCCCCCAAGACAGTTCTGTGGAGGAAAGGTGCTGCAGGAGATGTTGGGTCTGTAGAGCAACAGCTAGACTATTTATTACAAAAATAAAGTGGACATAAGAAGGGGAGAGGGAGAAAAGAGAGAGGGAGAGAGAGGAGAGAGAGAGAAGAGGAAAGGAATTATATTACCACACCCCTCATCCCCGCCAAGACAGTTTGAGTCTGTGGAGGAAAGGTGCTGCGGGAGATGTTGGGTCTGTAGAGAAACGGTGCTGAGGCTTTTGCTGGAGAAAAGCTGTGGTACTCTGGGGAGATGTTGGGTTGGTACAGGAATGGTGCTGAGGCTCCTCTGGGCCGCCTGGGTCTGTAGAGAAACAGTTCTGATGCTCTGGCTGGAGAAGATCTGTGATCGTCTCTGCAGCTTCTTTTCTCCAGAGCAGCATTGTCCCGGCTTTCCCTTCTCAGCGGCATGCTCCGTCTCCTGTGTTTTCCTTCATCTCCGTTTCTCCCCCCGTTTTTCTCCTCTCTTTCTCTCTACAACCCAGTAGTTGCTCCAGTCTTTAATACAGTTTTTAGTCCTTAGGTATGTATTAACATATTGTCCCTCAGGAATTCCAGGGGCAGGAAATAATCCTTAGGTCGTTTCCCCGGAAATCTTTCTGTGTATTGCTGTGTGTTTGGGCAAGATTTTAGATGGGGGGGCGGGGGGGGAATCTCCGTCTCCCCCGTCTCCATTCAGACAATCTCCCCACATTCCTTACACATCAGGAAATAGGTGGTAAAAACCATTGTGTCACCCTGCCCAGGGTACATGATGGGTGGAGATTGTCTTGCCCTGAAGGCGTGAATGCTTGGGTCATTGTTGTAGGCCAGCTGTGGCCCAGTGAGCAACATTATCTTTGCACCTTCCAAGAGTCCTTAGTGGCTCTGCCCAACACATATTGTCTGGGCAAAAAGTAAGTGATTTTATCTTTGTTGAGTACACCAAGAGAGACAAACTTATTACTCTCTCACATATAGGAATAGAGAGAATGCATTAACAATGTCTGTGGTAGCATACCATTTGGCCTCTTTGGATTCCAGCTCATACTGGAGTTCCATCATGTCTCGCACTGCTGCACTCATAGGTGGTGTTACTTCATTTAGGGCTCGGTAGTCGACTGTCAGACGCCAGTCTCCATTCTCCTTTCGCACAGGCCACACTGGACTGTTGAAAGGTGAATGAGTTTTGCTGACGACTTTCTGACTCTCCAACTGACGAATCAGATTCTGAATGGGCAACAAAGAGTCACGGTTGGTTCTGTATTGTCTGTGATGCAGAGTCTGAGAAGCAACCAGCAATTTAATGTCCTGTATCTTTTGTTGTCCCACAACTGCAGATTCATCAGAAAGTTCAGGTCTGGCAGACAGTTTCAATTTTTGTCCATCAATTTCTACAGAAGCTACTCCAAAAGTCCATTTGTAACCTCTAGGGTCTTTGAAACACCCTTCTCTCAGAAAATCAATTCCCAAAATACAAGGTGTGTCAGGTCCGGTCACAACTGTATGCTTCCTCCATTGTTTACCAGTTAGACTTATATTAACCTCCACCTTACTTAACTCTTGAGATCCACCAGTGACTCCCAGAACAGTTATAGACTCTGATCCCTGATAATTTGATGGCATTATGGTGCACTGAGCTCCTGTGTCAACCAAGGCCCTGTACTTCCGAAATTGTGAAGTGCCAGGCCACTGGATGTACACATCCCAATAGATTCTATTATCTCTGTTATCCCTCTCCTCCCCCTGGCGGGAGGCAGGGCACCCCTAGTTATGGGGAACATGCCCACATGTGCATTGCGCACAGTGTGCAGTGTTGTAGCTTTGCATGTTATAACTGGAGCCACTGTTGAAGCTACTAGCGTTGTTCTGGGGAACTGTGGAAGTAACAGCTACCCTTCTGGTATTGCTACCTCGGGTTCTGCCACTTTGCAATTCCCTCAGTCTCCTGAAAAGATTAGAAGTTGGTTGGCCATCCCACCAGTTTATGTTCTCACCAAACTGATCACGCAGTGTTGTCCAAATAGTCCTACGTGATTGCCTTGGTGGTCTGTTTTGGAATGACCTGTTTTGGAATGACCTCTTTGGAGGACATGTATTCCTCACAGACGAAACTTGTATCCACCTGGAGGAAGAATTGAAATTATCCCTTTGTGCCAATTGGGATATGGAATTTTTAAATTCATCCTTTAACTCTCTCATGCAATTCTCAATTTTTCCAGACAGAGTTTCAATGGCTGAAACCAAAGAAACACATGTCATGCTATCCTCCAATTGTCTCATTTGATCACTGAATTGGCCAACCGTAGGAGAAGCTCCACCATAATTTCTTGACACAATTCTGCTTGCCAGAATGTTTGCATAATTAGAAGGGGCAAGTTTGATGATCTTTTTAGCAAGACCAATACCCACAGGACTCTCGTCAGGATTCAGAGTTTCATGTTCAACATAGAGTAGCTCTCTAACAGCAAATTCTCTCAAGCGCTTAATTCCCTCATCTATGGTAGTCCAGGGTTTGGAATTCCATGGAAGATCATCTCGGGAAGAGTATCTCAGGGCAACCGCCATTAAAAGGCGTATCCACAGATTAACCATACTGAGAACCCTGCCTAGATGTCTATCTATTCCATTATCCCTCGAGAGAGTTCCTAACTGAGCTGCTGACTTGTCTCCAACTGTTAGAGCTGGAGCACCTGTATCATAACACCTACTAAGCCAAGCTAGAACTGGCTCCTTATCTGCCCTGGTGAAATCTTTACGGACATTTCGTAATTCCTCACGCGGTGACGAATAGTCAGTAATTTCATCTGACTCCTCCTCAACTTGTTGTCCTAATAATCCTGCTGCCATTTTCTCAAGGATCTCTTTAAGCTGAGAACCACCTTTGCCAGCTCCTATCCTAGCTGCATCTCTATCCTGTTTTGCTCTAGGTCAGCTAGATCTTTAAAACAAATCTTCTCTTCCTCCTCAGCAGGATCACTTCTAGTGGAGGGCCCCTCACCAGGATCAGACTCCTGCTCTTCTCCTCTATCAGCTCCTGGATCAGCTTTGGTCTTTCCACTTCTAGTCTTTAAAACAGCCACCTTAACTGGAGCTGTGTTTGAATTTACAGCCACCTTAATAGACGCTGACAGGTCCTGAGATAAATCAGCTGCTGGGGCAGTGACTTCCGGTCCCACCGAGGGAGTGGGTGGAACTGACGTTGCTCTGTTAATGGCCGATGGAGAAGAAGGAGGAGGAGAAGGAGCAGGTGCCATATTGGCATCTGCCGACGCTCCTGGCAGCTTGCCAAAATCAGCGGGAAAGCCATTCAGACCAGCTTTTCCAACTAACTTCTTAGTTTTCTTTTAAACTGACACAGAATCTCCACACTCCTCATCACTAGACGTCTCTGGGACTGACCCAGAGCCACCTCACTTCCTCTTTGATCTAGTTTTAATAACAAAACACGCTCTCGATATCTTCCTCTCCCGACACAAGGAAAACAGTAAATATGCAATCACCATCACCAGCAGCAGATTTATGCACAATGCATAAATCATCTTTGGATCCCAGCCATCACTTAAAGTTACTCTCTCCTCTGGCGGATCTTAAAACCCTTTATCTCAATTGGGAGAGAGCTAGAGGTTACATTTCTGTATCTCGCTGGCCACAATACATCCACGCATTTTCCATACCAGAGTCTAACTCTATACATAAACCACAAATAAATTGTCCGCACCAAATATTTACCCAAGTAATCCAGAATCAAACCCCAACAATATCTGTAAACCAGAGCCCCTAAAATTGAAAATAATAAATGATCTAAAAACCACAGCACCTTCATGTTTGCTAATCCGGCTATAAAACACTAAAGCAATAAATCAAGCTAATTATCGGCCACATATTGGGAAGCCAAGAAAAAAAAATGTCGAGGGTTGGAGGAAAAGTCCGGGCCTTCTCCCCCCCTGTAAAGTGAAGGGAAGAAAATTGAAAGGGAAAAAAAACACAGCCGGATTAGCAAGAGGAATGTGCTATATTTACAAAGCAGTTTAGGGAATGCAGGTTTATATACAGAATTTACAATATTTGCAATATATACACAGAAATATACAACAAAGTCGCACAGGGAACGAGATCCCCTCCTCCGCTGAGGAGGGTTCCCCACCCCTGTACCCCCTTCTCTCCCCCTCTTCCCCAGAGAGGGTTAGAAAAAGAGGAAAAGAGCAAATGTTAATTTAAGCAGAATTTGTTAGTAGAGGCCTCACACTTTATCAGCTCCAAGGTCAGTCTGGCCGAAAGCCCAGAAAGCTGCGAGCTGCAGCAAGGAAGAAAAAGAAGTGCCGGACTGCCCAGAATACTCTGCTGTACTACAAGTTCAAAGGTGCTTTCTACCAATCTATCAGTGAAATTAGTTTAGATCTGTCTTTCGTTTATAAACATTCAGCCACAATGTCCCCTTTCTTAAAGGGACAGCCTAAAACGGTCACATCATAGAACATAGGGAAACTATGCAGCTCCCTGGCTCCTTCTGCCAGCTCTTCAGGCCAGCTGTCTGGAAGACGTTCTGTCCTGCTAGTAAAAATTGAGGCAAAGAAGGTGTTAAGTACCTCTGACTTTTCTTCATCCTTTGATACAACGTTTCCCTCCATGTCAACCAAGGAGTGGAGGTTGTCCTTTCCCTTCCTCTTGCTATTAATATATTTATAGAAGGACTTTTTGTTGCCTGTGACCGTTTGAGGCTGTGCCTTTAAGGAAAGGGACGGCACTGTGGCTGAATGTTTTGTAAACAAAAGATGGGTCTTAACGAATTTCATTGGTAGATTGGTAGAATACAGCTTTAAGTTTTGAGTGCGACTGAGACTTTCCTCAGTTTCGATTCTTCCCTCCTCCCTCTTCCAGCTGGTCCGCTTCTAGGCTCTCTGCCAGACTGACCTTGGACAGATAAGCGTGGCCTACTAACACTTTTCTTTAATTAATAATTGCCCTTTTTCTCTCTTTCTTACCCTCTTTGGGGAAAAAGGGGAGAGAACCGGGTACGGGGGGGGAACCCTCCTCCAGAAGGTGGGGGAATTTCATTCCTGTATTACTTTGCTGTATATTTCTGTGTATATATTGTGAATAATGTAAATTGTCTATATATACCCTGCATTCCCTAAAACTGCTTGTAAATATAGCATTCCCTTTGCTTCTCCGGCTGTGGCTAGCTGTGGTTTTTATTCCTTTTTCACTTTGTTGGGGGGAAGAAGGCTGGGCCTTCCTCTCAAACCCACGACATTGTCCTTCACAGCAGAGGCCAGTTTAAGCCTCCCTAATTTTTTTCCTGCATGATTTGGCAACATCCTTAAACATTCCGTGGGTTGCCTCACCTTTCTTCCAAAGATGATACACCCTCTTTTTTTCCCTTAGTTCTATTAAAAGTTCATTAACCATCCAGGCTGGCCGTCTGCCCCGGCGGCTCATCTTCCAGCACATTGGCACAGCCTGTTCCTGCGCCTTCAACAGTTCTTCCTTGAAGCAGGTCCAGCCCTCCTGGACTCCTTTATTTTTAAGGGCTTTATCCCAAGGAACCTTCTGAATTAGTTCCTTGAGGAACCTGAAGTCTGCCCTCTGGAAGTCCAGAGTGGAGGTCTTCTTGCTACCCCTCTTAGCTTGACCGAATACTGAAAATTCAGTTATCTCGTGGTCACTGGCCCCTAAACACCCTCCGATCACCTCATCACCCCCCAGCCCTTCCCTGTTGGTGAAGAGGAGGTCAAGCATAGCCTTGCCCCTGGCAGGCTCTCGCAGCACCTAGGATAAGAAGCTGTCCTCCATGCACTCTAAGAACCTCCTAGACTGTCTCCTCTCTGCCGTGTGGAGATCTCAGCAGATGTCAGGCAGGTTGAAGTCGCCCATGAGAACAATGTCAGGAGATCTTGAGACAGCCTTAAGCTGCCTTTAGAATGACTCATCAACATCCTCCTCCTGGTTGGGTGGTCTATAACAGGCTCCAACCAGGATGTCTGCCCTGCCGGTCTTCCGGTCTTCACTTTGGACAACACTAGTCAGTAACTCACTCACCTTCCAGGTAAAAAAAAAAAAAATAATAAAAAAGAGAGAGTAGGAAAGGGGAAAAACGAACAATTATTCAGATGGGTCTAAACAATGGATAAATACTTCATATTATAAAGAGTGCTAGTGATAGAGTGAAACAATTTTGCACTGACATATACCTCCATATTTAGATAGATTGCATTCAGGATTTAGAGTAGTACAGATGGGAGCAGCATCTATAACTCTAAGGCACTGTGTTGCTTCTAAATCAAGGTGCAATATGTTACAAGAGGTACCACTTTTCACACGGGACATAAAGTGCGAGGTCCAGATTTTGATGATGATTCATCATTAAAGATTGAATGACACTTTTCATAAGAAGAAAGTTGTCAAATGTAAAGTTCAAGCCAAATTCCAAAATTTGAAAAATGGGTGATTTTTAATGGCCTGTAACTCAGGTGCAGTTTGGTGGCTTTTCATCAAACTCCCCAGAACTCTCCTTTGCTCTTGGAGCAAAATCAGCAAGTACCTGGCCAAGAGATCTTTTCTTTCTTTTTTCTTTCTTTTTTCCCTAAGTGAAAGTTATAAGGTGGTAAAAATAAAGCCTTGCAATGGAAGCTGATGACCACTGTAATTATGGAAAACACATTATTTCTTAATAATAAGTTCATAGAACTGTTTACATCTTTAGGGCAAAAAGAACTAACTAAAAGTTGCTATTAATTACACTAAGTGTAAGTCTTGTAACCCTGTGTGGAGCACTAAAACTTAACATTATTTGGCTCAACATATAAGCTAGCACTTCTCAGTTAGGTCAGATGTGTGTTTCAGCTCTGAAAGCTGGCAATCTTTTTAGATTAGTATTGAACATACATTTCCTTCTCCTTAGAATAGAATTAACCAGGTTGGGAAAAGACCTTTGAGATCATTGAGTCCAATCTATCATCCAACACTAACTAATCAACTAAATCATGGCACCGAGCACCCCATCCAGTCTCTTCCTAAACACCTCCAGTGATGGTGACTCCACCACCTCCCCAGGCAGCCCATTCCTATGGCCAATCACTCTTTCTGTGAAGAACTTCATCCTAATATCCAGCCTAAACCTCCCCTGGTGCAGCTTGAGACTGTGTCCTCTTGTTCTGGTGCTGGCCACCTGGGAGAAGAGACCAACCCCCACCTGGCTACAACCTCCCTTCAGGTAGTTGTAGAGAGCAATAAGGTCTCCTCTGAGCCTCCTCTTCTCCAGGCTAAGCAACCCAAGCTCCCTCAGCCTCCCCTCATAGGGCTTGTGCTCCAAACCCCTCACCAGCTTTGTTGCCCTTCTCTGGACGTGTTCCAGCAAGTCAACATCCTTCCTAAACTGAGGGGTCCAGAACTGGACACCAGAACTGTACACAATACTCCAGGTATGGCCTAACCAGTGCTGAGTACAGGGGCAGAATGACCTCCCTGCTCCTGCTGGCCACACTGTTCCTGATACAGGCCAGGATGCCATTGGCCTTCTTGGCTGCCTGGGCACACTGCAGGCTCATGTTCAGCCTACTATTGTTTGCTATAACAAAGGGAGGGCACTCCGCTTCAGAAAATTTTGAACATTATAACTGAGTCTGAAGTCCTTTTTCAGTGCTACAAAGTATAACGCTTTGGTCCACATTGCCTGCAAAGGCCAAATAAATTTACAAGTACCTTGAGACCATTGGTTTATCCAGAAGTCTTTAAATCCCATGCGAGGTTCAGTCATTGGCATAGGATATTTAGAAGTCAAACAACTGTGTATTATTTCTTCTCCCATGAACAGTTAACAAAAATACAATGTCTAGCTATTAACTGTGGCCCATTCCTACTACACTGTTCAGAGTGAGGAAACAGAGGAAGAACAGACATAGACTTCATATTTTCCTACGATTTGATAAATCATATGGTTATGTAAAAGTCTAGGTCTTTAACATAAATTTTATTCTTCAACCTTGTGCATTACTATAATTATGTCTTTTTAATGGCATACTAGAGGAAAGTAGATTATTTTGTACAATCTTCCATTAGATGTACTGCACTCCATGGTGAGCTTTACTCTAGGAGAATACCCAGGCTGAAATGGGTCTGGACAAATATAAGTCGATAGACTCACAGAAATATTAATTAGATGGGAGTTCTGGATGGTCCATGCAGTCCAGCCTCTTGCAGGACTGTTCGCATCACTCGATCAGAGTGTTGAAATACCTTAAAGTAAAAATCCCACCAGAGTTTCTAATTGTCTAGTCTGAATCTCAATTATTCTAGTCTAAGTGAGGCCCAGGAGGCCACACTTCCACCAAATGCAGCACACAGGACCCCGTGGTGCACTCACAGCTTCCACAGCCAAGCACCTAAGGAAAGTTTTCAGTTTGACAAGGTGACAGTTTCATAGAGAGCAGGCAAATTTCCTCTTAGTAATGAGAAACAGGGAGAAAGAGAGAGGAAGAGGCTTACTCACTTCCCTGTTACTTTTTTTGCGATGAGATTTTTGACACCACAAACACTGTTTGATTCCCTTTTCTCAAACTATAGAGGACTGTCACCACTCTTTATCCAAGCAGTATCTCTCCACCCTCTGTGTATTTTTTTTAATGACCAATAATCAAGGTGTCCATGATTTACAGGTGAACTTACAGTAACTGCTGACTGCTTTAAGTGCAAGAAAGTCTGTCTCTTGTTTTTACTATGCAATTGTTTGAAGCACTACACATTCTTGGCAGGAAAAATAGCTAGAAACCTCAGGAATGCTTGATTTCTAATTTCAACAGAATGGTAGTTGATTATAAGCATTAGCATAGCTTAACTTTATCCACTATCCAAACTTAATATTATCCTTTGTTTAATACACTGATAGAAAAAGAGCACTCTCCTTTGTATGACTCTATTGTTTTCATTCTCTGAGGCAAAAGTCAGTGTTGACATAAGCAGGCTCTAGTCCACAAAAGCAAATGAAGCTAAAATTAATTTTGCCAGCAATGAGAGTTAGCCTCTGGAACAATGCTAATTATGATTTGTTTGTATCAATTAATCAACACAAGGTTAACTTTCAATCAGCACGTGGAAAAAACGCAACACGATTAACTAAAAAAAGAATGCAAAATCCCCTGATTTGCCATGAAGTGGAATATTTCTCTTACCACACAGTACAAGTGCAGGAAAAAGTAACCATAAAAGTTCCGAAAAAGCAATCCCCTGAACTACAGCAGGGCTTGGTGCAGAGATTATGTAGCCATGCCTTCAAGCTGCTGTGCTTCTTAAAGCCTGGCTGATAACTTAGAATAGAATAGAATAGAATAGAATAGAATAGAATAGAATAGAATAGAATAGAATAGAATAGACCAGGTTGGAAGAGACCTTCAAGATCATCACGTCCAACCTATCACCCAACACCACCTAATCAACTAACCCATGTAACCAAGCACCCTGTCAAGTCTCCTCCTCAACACCTCCAGTGACGGCGACTCCACCACCTCCCCGGGCAGCCCATTCCAATGGGCAATCACTCTCTCCGTGTAAAACTTCCTCCTGACCTCCAGCCTGAACTTCCCCTGGCGCAGCCTGAGACTGTGTCCTCTTGTTCTGGTGCTGGCTGCCTGGGAGAAGAGACCAACCTCTGCCTGTTTACAACCCCCCTTCAGGTAGTTGTAGAGAGCAATAAGGTCACCCCTGAGTCTCCTCCCCTCCAGGCTAAGCAGCCCCAGCTCCCTCAGTCTCTCCTCATAGGGCTTGTGTTCCAAGCCCCTCACTAACTTCGTTGCCCTTCTCTGGACTCGTTCCAGCAAGTCAACATCCTTCCTAAACTGAGGGGCCCAGAACTGGACACAGTACTCCAGGTGCGGCCTAACCAGTGCAGTGTACAGGGGCAGAATGACCTCCCTGCTCCTGCTGGCCACACTGTTCTTAATGCAGGCCAGGATGCCATTGGCCCTCTTGGCTGCCTGGGCACACTGCAGGGTCATGTTCATCCTACCATCAACCAGCACCCCCAGGTCCCTCTCTGCCTGTCTGCTCTCCAGCCACTCTGACCCCAGCCTGTAGCACTGCATGGGGTTGTTGTGGCCAATGTGCAGAACCCGGCACTTGGATGCGTTAAATTTCATGCCGTTGGACTCTGCCCATCTGTCCAGCCTGTCGAGGTCTCTCTGCAAAGCCTTTCTACCCTCTAGCAGATCAACTCCTGTTCCCAGCTTGGTGTCATCAGCAAATTTACTGATGATAGACTCAATGCCCTCATCCAGATCATCAATAAAGATGTTAAAGAGGATGGGGCCCAGCACTGATCCCTGGGGGACTCCACTACTGATCCCTGGGGGACTCCACTACTCACTGGCCGCCAGCTGGATGTGACACCATTCACCACCACTCTCTGGGTTCGGCCATCCAGCCAGTTCCTAACCCAGCTCAGAGTGCTTCTGTCCAAGCCATGGGCTGACAGCTTGGCCAGGAGTTTGCTATGGGGGACGGTGTCAAAGGCCTTGCTGAGGTCCTGGTAAACTACATCCACAGGCCTCCCCACATCCACCAGGCAGGTCACCTGATCATAGAAGGAGATCAGGTTGGTCAGGTAGGACCTGCCCTTCCTAAATCCATGTTGGCTGAGCCTGATCCCTTGGCCATCCTCTAAGTGCTGTGTGTTTGCACTCAGGATGACCTGTTCCATGATCTTGCCTGGCACTGAGGTCAGGCTGACAGACCTATAATTCCCTGGCTCATCCAACCGGCCCTTCTTGTGGATGGGCACCACGTTGGCCAGCTTCCAGTCCTCTGGGACCTCTCCAGTGAGCCAGGACTGCTGAAAAATGATGGAGAGCGGCTTGGCCAGCTCCTCTGACAGCTCCCTCAGCACCCTAGGATGGATCCCATCTCATCCCATGGGCTTGTGGGGATCAGGCGGCTGAGCAGATCACCAACTACCACATTTTCATAGTTTCATAGTTTCATTCAGGGTTGGAAGGGACCACAAGGATCATCTAGTTCCAACCCCCCTGCCATGGGCAGGGAAACCCCACACTAGATCAGGCTGGACAGAGCCTCATCCAGCTTGCTCTTAAACACCCCCAGGGACAGGGCTTCGACCACCTCCCTGGACAACCCATTCCAGGGTCTCACCACTCTCATGGTGAAGAACCTCCTCCTCACATCCAGCCTGAATCTCCCCACCTCCAGCTTCATTCCATTCCCCCTAGTCCTATCACTACCTGACATCCTGAGAAGTCCTTCCCCAGCCTTCCTGTAGGCCCCCTTCAGATACTGGAAGGCCACAATGAGGTCACCTCGGAGCCTTCTCTTCTGCAGACTGAACAGCCCCAACTCCTTCAGTCTGCTCTCATAGGAGAGGTGCTCCAGCCCTCTGATCATCCTCGTGGCCCTTCTCTGGACACGTTCCAGCACCTCCACATCCCTCTTGTAATAGGGACTCCAGAACTGGACACAGTACTCCAGATGGGGTCTCACCAGGGCTGAGTAGAGGGGGAGGATCACCTCCCTCGACCTGCTAGCCACACTTCTCCTGATGCAGCCCAGGATCTGATTGGCTTTGCGGGCTGCAAGTGCACATTGAGAGCTCATGTTGAGCTTTTTGTCCACCAGCACCCCCAAGTCTCTCTCCTCAGGGCTACTTTCCAGCCAGTCACTGCCCAGCCTGTATTTGTGCCTGGGATTGCCTCGACCCAGATGCAGGACCCTGCACTTGCTCTTATTGAACTTCATGAGGTTGGCTTGTGCCCACCTCTCCAGCCTGTCAAGGTCCCTCTGGATGGCCTCCTTCCCTCCAGCGTGTCTGCTGCACCACACAGCTTGGTGTCATCAGCAAACTTGCTGAGGGTGCACTCAATGCCACTGTCCATGTCACCCACAAAGATGTTGAACAAGACAGGTCCCAGGACTGATCCCTGAGGGACTCCGCTTGTCACTGGCCTCCACTGGGACATGGAGCCATTGACAGCCACTCTTTGGGTGCGGCCATCAAGCCAGTTCCTTATCCATCTAGTGGTCCACCCATCAAACCCATGTGTCACCAGTTTGGAGACCAGGATGTGGTGCGGGACAGTGTCGAAGGCTTTGCTCAGGTCCAGGTAAATGACATCAGTTGCTCGCCCCTCATCTATTAATGTTGTCACCTGCTCATAGAAGGCCACCAGGTTGGTCAGGCAGGATTTGCCCTTGGCAAAGCCATGCTGACTGTTCCAAATCACCTCTTCACTATTCTTTTGAGCGAGTAGTGACTCCAGGAGGATCTGCTCCATGATCTTTCCAGGCACAGAGGTGAGACTGACTGGCCTGTAGTTCCCTGGTTCCTCCTTCTTACCCTTTTTGAAGATGGGGGCAATGTTTCCCCTTTTCCAGTCCGTGGGGACTTCACCAGATTGCCATGACTTTTGAAATATAACAGAGAGGGGTTTAGCAACCTCATCTGCCAGTTCTCTCAGTACCCGTGGGTGTATCCCGTCGGGTCCCATGGACTTGAACACTTTCAGGTTCTTCAGATGATCACGAACCTGATCTGCACTTACAATGGGCAGTTCTTCCTCCCCGTCCCTGGCTTTGACTTCCATAACGTCAGGAGTGTGGCTAGAGGCCCTTGCAGTGAAGACTGAGGTAAAGAAGTTATTAAGTACCTCAGCCTTTTCCTCATCACTTGTGACCATGTCACCATTTTCCTTTCTGAGGGGGCCCACACCTTCCCTAGTCTTCTTATTCCCATTAATATACCTGTAAAAGTTCTTAGTGTTCCCTCTAATCTCC
Organism: Melanerpes aurifrons; assembly: GCA_011125475.1. NCBI lineage: Eukaryota > Metazoa > Chordata > Aves > Piciformes > Picidae > Melanerpes > Melanerpes aurifrons. Next base: position 225,167 of record WWNC01000173.1, read on the forward strand.
CTGGCTAGATTCAATTCAAACTCTGCTTTGGCTTTCCTAACCAGGACTCTCGCTGCTCGGGCAGCTTCCTTATATTCCCCCTGTTCTACCTGTCCTTCTCTCCACTTCCTGTAGAGTTTCCTTTTAAGTAATAGTGTGTCCAGTAGCTCCTTGCCCATCCAGGCAGGCCTCTTAGCATTCTTACCTGCTTTTCTCTTTGTTGGTACACAGAGCTCCTGGACACAGAGGAGGTGGTCCTTGAATACTGACCAGCTGTCCTGGGTCCCTCTTCCCTCCAGGGCTTTGTCCCACAACACTTTGGCTAGCAGATCCCTGAAGCGATCAAAATCTGCACGCCTAAAGTCTAGGGTCGTGAGCTTGGAATACTTCCTCCTGATTGCCCTGAGGATGTTAAATTCAACTGCTTCATGGTCACTGCAGCCAAGGCCGTCTATGAGCCTCACATTGCTTACCAGCCCTTCCCTGTTGGTGAGAACAAGGTCCAGCATAGCACCATTTCTTGTTGGTTCCTCTACCATTTGGAAGAGGAAGTTGTCTTCTATGCAGTCCAGGAACATCCTGGATTGCTGGTGCCTTGCTGTGTTGTCCCTCCAGCAGATGTCCGGGTGGTTGAAATCACCCATGAGGACCAGGGCTTGTGACCTGGAAGCCGCTTCTATTTGCCTATGGAGGGCCTCATCTGCTTGGATCTGCTGGTCAGGTGGCCTGTAGGAGACCCCCACAGTAATATCTCCTTCCCCTGTCCTGCCTTTAATTTTAACCCACACACTCTCAACTAGCTCATCATCCCTCCCCAGTTGGAGCTCCACTGATTCCAACTGGTTACTGACATAGAGGGCTGTTTTGGAACAGTGGAAAACTATGCTGCTCCCTGGCTCCTTCTGCCAGCTCTGGAGGCCAGCTGTCTGGAAGACATTCTGTCCTGGTAGTAAAAATTGAGGCAAAGAAGGTGTTAAGTATCTCTGTCTTTTCCTCATCCCTTATCACAACGTTCCCCTCCATGTCCACCAAGGAGTGGAGGTTGTCTCTGCCCTTCCTCTTGCTATTAATGTATTTATAGAAGGACTTTTTGTTGTCCTTCACAGCAGAGGCCAGACTAAGCTCCAAGTGTGCTTTTGCCTCCCTAATTTTCTTCCTGCAAGACCTAGCAACATCCTTAAATTTTTCACGGGTTGCCTCCCCTCTCTTCCAAAGGTGATACACCCTCTTTTTTTCCCTTAGTTCCATTAAAAGTTCTTTAACCATCCAGGCTGGCCGTCTGCCCCGGCGGCTCATCTTCCGGCACATTGGCACAGCCTGTCCCTGAGCCTTCAACAGTTCTTCCTTGAAGTAGGACCAGCTCTCCTGGACCCCTTTGTTTTTAAGGGCTTTATCCCAAGGAACCCTCTGAATTAGTTCCTTGAGTAGCCTGAAGTCTGCCCTCCGGAAATCCAGAGTGGAGGTCTTCTTGCTACCCCTCTTAGTTTGACCAAATAATGAGAATTCAATTATCTCGTGGTCACTGGCCCCTAAACACCCTCCGACCACCACATCACCCACCAACCCTTCCCTATTGGTGAAGAGGAGGTCAAGCATAGCCTTGCCCCTGGTAGGCTCTCGCAGCACCTGGGATAAGAAGCTGTCCTCCATGCATTCTAAGAACCTCCTAGATTGCCACTTCTCTGCTATGTTAAGATCCCAGCAGATATCAGGCAAGTTGAAGTCACCCATGAGAACAAGGTCAGGCGATCTTGAGACAGCCTTAAGCTGCCTATAGAATGACTCATCAACATCCTCCTCCTGGTTGGGTGGTCTATAACAGACTCCAACCAGGATGTCAGCCCTGTTGGCCTTCCCTCTAATTCTTACCCACAGGCACTCAACCCGATCGTCCCTAATCTCCGTCTCAATGGCATCTAGTGCCTCCCTGATGTACAGGGCCACCCCTCCACCCCTTCTTCCTTGCCTGTGTCTCCTGAAGAGCCTGTAGCCGTCAATTGCAGCGCCCCAGTCATGTGAGTCATCCCACCACGTCTCTGTGATGGCAACTACATCATAACTTTCCTGCCGCAGCAAGGCTTCCAGCTCCTCTTGTTTGTTGCCCATGCTTCGTGCATTAGTGTACATGCACTTCAGCCAGGCTGCTGGTTTCACCACTGGCTCTGGCTTATCACCCCCAGACCCCAGCCTGGGGGGACTGATTTCAACCCCTTCCCCCTTCGAAACTAGTTCAGGGATAATGTAACTATAGACATACCTCCAAACTGCATACTTCTTAGAGCTGGGCTGGTATCTTATGCAGCAACACACTATTCCCTGTGGACATGCTAGCTATTCTAGTGCAAAGCACAGTCCTCTGATGTGTAGTGTAGATATGGTCAAAATGTGAGTGGAATAAAAGAACAAAATTTCCCTCACTAAAATTACATCAGCTTTCTAAAGAATAGAAATAATAATCTAGGTTTCAGAAGTCATAAGGCATTAAAAAATAGCATTCAAAAAACTACCAGAGGTACTAAGGAAACTCTAGTTGGTAAAAAGAAACCACATTCATGCTTTAAAAATTCCACTGTGATGTCTGTCAGTCACCCTATCCAGCTGTTAAGTGAAGTGAAATTACTGCATCTTTGGCTAGGTGTAGTGCTCAAGACACTGGAGATTGTTTTACTGAGGATTTTAAGAGTTCATAGATGAAAACATGAAATCAATAAATTCCTTGAAAAGTGTTTGTATGAGTTGCACAATTATAGTGTACAGAATCCAAATCACTGAGGAAAGTTTTTTCTCACCTGTACAGACAAGACTGAGCATTGAATTTGCCTGATTTATTAAATAAAAAAGTATGTTTGGCTCTGTCTGTGTTTGAATTGTATCATAAGAACTTTGCTGACACTAAATGGTCGAGATTTCTGGGTTTTATTTTATTCAAACATTGACTTTTCTATAGACTGAGCCCAGGGCAGTGAGGCATTGACTGAACACTATGTGAGCCTGAAGGAAGATGAAAAAAGCATTTAGAGAGTAAGTGAAATTTCACTTCACAAAACTGAGCTCTTGTGCCAATGAGAAAGTGCCAAGAGAAATTCAGTGAGATTTCTGGATTTTGAAGAGTCAAAATCAAAGATGATCATTAGGCAATGGGACAGTGTTGAACAAACGTGTCCTGAATCCCCCTTCTTAAGGAAGACTAAAAGCAAGTAGGCTTTAAAGAGCATTATGCAGAAGTGCTCCCTCCTTGAGCAATTCTGTCTCATCCTTTTGATGAAGTAGCTTCACTGCTTGTATACTAAGTGCTATTCAAAAGTTTTCTTTCCAGTGTTCTGTAGCCGAATATGTGGTTCTGATCTGATGGGTAAAGTATTTGAGTGAAATTGTGGCCTAAATTTCAGCTGCCCCTTTAAAACAGCAGTCTGTGTTCTAAATAATGCAGGAATATAATGGGTTAAGACTATATAGCAAGTAAACTGAGGAAAACAGTCTCCTAACTCTAGACATTTACGTTAGTGTGAATTGTATGCTCTCTTCTATTTGTTTCCAGCCTTGAAGCTTGAGGAGCCTCAAAAACACTGAAAGACTACTTCAAATGAGTGCAGCAGAATATTTCACAAACAACCAGTCAGGGAAAAGGGCCAGAGAGACAGAAATTACAGCAACATTACTATTATGTCAGGTATGGAAACCAATGAGAAGAAATATTTAATTTTGGGGGGGTTATTTTGGGAGGGCCAGAGGGGAAAGGGAGGGAGAGGGGGGGAAAAATGAAAGACATGACAGAGAGATATTATTCTTGTGCAGACTACATTAGCTTTCCTGAAATGACATGTGAGGTTGAACTACTGTTAGGTAATGGGCTCTCTATGAGTGACCAACAAAATTGCTGAAACTATCTTCTTTAACATCTGAGAGACCATATTTCTTATGAAAATGTAGGACACTGTCATGAGTTCTTATTTAGCAATCAGTAAAAAGCAGTCTTATCAGAAGAGTATAATGCAGCTAGTTTTGTCCAGCAAACAGAATACTCAGACATTACTGCATTACAGAAGAACAGGGACATTAGACAAGCACGCAGAATGAGTAGCAAAGGATTTTAAGTGAAAGCCACTAACCAAAAGAATTATGGAGAAAGAGAGTTCATTATTTAGCAATTTGCAGGCCTTTTAGTGGTACTGGATCACCAAAGGATATCTGTGTAACATTTTCATCAGTCTAACAAGAAAGCCAACATCAACATTTTTCTTCAAGAACCAAACTAAATATTTAAAGGTGAACTGCAAAGCTAAAATGAAAGTTGATTTAATCATGGAAATATGCACTGAATTACCCTACTTATCAGGTTGTTGGAGATGATTCATCACAGAAACAAGTTGAGACTCCTATTTATCAAACTTTTTTCTGCTTTTCTGAATTTTCCTATAAACATCCTGATTTTCAGAGGATGATAAAGAAAATATTCTGTGAGGACAGCAGACATCTTGTGTTATCACAGATACTTGATGTCAAATAATAGCATACTATATGATCTTTAGTGAATTAAGAAAAGTTAAAAGACATGCTCAGATAAAAATATAAGGTCACTAATGTCATGCAGTAGTGTCATGCATTAGACTGTCAGGATGCAGTCTAATAGATGAGCCTACATACTTCCGCAGTCACTCCTTGCTTTGCCTCTTTGTGTTCTGAGTGAACAAATTTACTACACCTTCACTGAGATGGATTTAATAGAGAAGCTACTTAAGAGAAATCAAGAGTTCATCCAGCAGTTTAATAATTTTGACTTGAGCAATAGGAACAAATAGACTATTTGCTCCAGGCAATTACAAGGAAAATGGAAAATTATTTGTTAGAGGTATCAAAATGTTTTCAAAATGAGATTTCAAATTCTGTTAAAAAAGATCCCTGGAATTTTATTCTTGGTTTTTCTTGGCATTTCTTTGACTACCATTATTTTTACAGCCAAGAAGTGGCCCATAACCTATTTTCCTTTTATTCCACTAGCAGTGTCCAATCTGTGGCACACACGTCAACTGCCACATAACCCAGCTCATGTTACATCTTCTGCTTCCTCCAGAAGAATGGAAACATGCAGAAACAGAGACAGACAGAGCACACCAATTCAGAAACTGGAATCCAAGAAAGCATGAGGCCATTCCAAAGATTAAAACCTCTGAATACTTATTCCAAAGCACAGAGAAAACAGTGGGAGTCTAACTACTGAATTCAACCCGCCTTGGAGCATACATATGTAGGCAGAAATTCCCCTGCACAGTGGGCTGTAGGAAACCATGGCTGTCATCTCTTTCAGTGGGACCCTAGTGAGAGCAGACAGGTAATGCTTGAGTACTGTGTCCAGTTCTGGGCCCCTCAGTTTAAGAAGGACATCAAAACACTTGAGCGTGTCCAGAGAAGGGCAACAAGGCTGGCGAGAGGCCTTGAACACAAGCCCTATGAGGAGAGGCTGAGGGAGCTGGGATTGTTTAGCCTGGAGAAGAGGAGGCTCAGGGGTGACCTCATTGCCCTCTACAACTACCTGAAAGGTGGTTGTAGCCAGGAAGGGGTTGGTCTCTTCTCCCAGGCAACCAGCACCAGAACAAGGGGACACAGTCTCAAACTGCGCCAGGGGAGGTTTAGACTCGAGGTGAGGAGGAAATTCTTTACTGAGCGAGTCGTTCGTCATTGGAATGGGCTGCCCAGGGAGGTGGTTGAGTCACCGTCCCTGGAGGTGTTCAAGAGGAGATTGGACATGGCACTTGGTGCCATGGTCTAGTCATGGGGTCTGTGTTGATAGGTTGGACTCGATGATCCTCGAGGTCCTTTCCAACCTAAGTTATACTATGATACTGATACCTCCAGCACCAGAAAGGTTCTCCATGCACAGTGGACCACTGTGCCAAAATTGAACTACATGGAAGAACCAGAGTCTTATTCACCCTTACAGGTGAGCCCTTCTTACCAGTGACTTTCAGGCTAGCTAAATGCAATTTGATCCAATTTTGGTGGTTACTGTTTCTTTTGTTTCTATTTCCATGGAGTGCTAATAAAGTATTAGGACACGTTACTCACTAAATTTGAGAGCAAGCAGTGAATCCATTGTCATTAGCACAGATCCTGAGTTTGGGACAGGTTTTAGTAAATAAGGCTGAGATTTAAGAAATTTAGTCAAAATTATTATGGAAACACTAGATCATTAGCAAATAGTTAATAATCAATAGTTAGTCCAGAAAAAAATTAACAAAAAGACTGGAAATTGATTTCTTTTGTATCTGATGGGCAAACCAAGCCAAAAGTAATGACTTCATCTCAGATTTACTAACAATTTTTAATCTATTTATTATTTGGAACTGAGAATGCAAAATGATAATAGAAAATACTTGGAACTAAAGAGAGTTTTGCATCAGACATAAAATCTCACAAAGTACTTTTCTTATTAGGAAATATGCAAAGTCTTAAAAATACAGGCCTATTCCAGAACCCATGGAAATCAATGGGAACACAGCCACTAATTTCAACAGGTGTTGGAGCAAACTCACTGTTAGCTAAGTACACAGCTATCAGTGTGGCACTGAGCCTGGGTTAACATACTCTGCCTCTCATCAGGACTCTCTGTTCCGTAGCATGCCTCAAGAAAATCTCACAGATAGTCATTAACCAAACACGCTCAAATATATATTGATAGAGATTTGTGATGATGGCTCATAGCATTGTCACAAGAAGTTTTAAAGAACTGGACAATATGCCTCTTTAAAGGCACAAAGACAGTTTTGATGAGCATAAGGAGGCAAAACCTAAGAAATTATTTTTCTACAGTCTGTAGAAAAAAGAAAGTTGATAGCATTAGGCAAGGGAATAGTATTTTAGCAGACAAAATGCCTTCTAATAGCTGGAAACTAGAGCAATACAACTCAGGCATGAAATTACAATGAGGATTACAAACTAAAAGACCAACTTGCTAAGAGTGGTAGTGGATTCTGCATTACTGGAAATGTGTTCTTCAGATTGGCCTTTTTAGGGAAACACATACTTAGACATCCAGAGAATGCCTATGGCTTTTACTAAGTAGGAAGTCAAGTTAGTTCCAATGCATTAACGTTCCAACACATTATGTTTTGCAGCTCCTTGAAAAATAAAGTATCAGAAAAGACAGTGTCAGTCACAATTATTCATACACTGTTTCTTGCTCTCAGAACTGTCTGATTACACTTTAAATCAACTAGCACAGAACTAAAGGGACTTCCACCCTAGATCTTTTCCAGTTGTTGGTTTGATCAATGGTCATGAAGAAAAGGAAATATGAGACAAACAGCTGAAAAACAGCTTGTTGACAAGGCTACATGTAACCAGAACAGCAGGACAGTCATCTAGGGAAAAGTTGACACCTGCTGTAGCAGAAATTAAGAGTTTACAGATGTTACAGTTAGGGTAGTCAGCTTCTAATCCACACCCTTGTAACTCATACCTCAAAAATTCTCCAAACAATTGTAAAAAAGAAGAATCCAAGCAGTTAGGAAGCTGAAGCAAGCAGGGCAGAGCAGCTGTTTTAATTAGTGCTTTGCTTAACCTGAGAACCATACCCTTACTCACTGGAATCATTAAAATCAAGTTTTACATGGGTAATAACATTTTATTTTACTCTTCTTTAGCATCATTGCTAGAGATAAGCATTTGCAGAGAAAAGCTATCAATATCACACCGATTCTTGGTCATAAAAAAGAAATCACTTTAATTTCAAATCACATACTGGCCTAGCACTAGGATAAACAGTTTTCCAGGCTCACCTTTATGATCTCATCCAATATTTTCTTCCTGCTGAACAGTGGAATTTGAACTACATCTGTCCATTGATGTCTGCATTTTTGGAGAGAGTTCTGACTAGTTTTATGAAATGTAGTTTATGAATCACAGAATCATTTTGGTTGGAAAAGACCTTTAAGATAATTGAATCCAACCATTATCTGAGTCTAATTCTGGTGCTAATCCATGTCCCTTAGCACAACATCTATGTATCTTTCATACATCTCCAGGGATAGGAATCAGCCACCTCCCTGGGGAGTCTAGTCCAGTGTTTTACAATCCTTTTAGTGAAGGCCTTTCTTCTAACAGTCTGTCTAAACCTCCCCTGTTGTAACTTGAAGCCATTTCCTCTTGCCCTACCACTTGTTACTAGAGAGAAGAGACTGACCCACATCTCACTGCAACCTCCTTTCAGGTAGTCGCAGAGAGTGAGATAGTGTCCACTCAAGTCTCCTTTTCTCCAGATGACACAACTCCAATTTCCTCAGCTGCTCCTCCTAAGACTTGTGCATGTCTAATGGTATGCTGGAATCAAGGAGCCCACAGTAAATAGTATGTGATTACAGGAATTACTCTGAAGCTCAACATAATTGACGAGGTTAGAATGTTATTCACTAAATTCTTCAACCTCAGTTCTGCTATATTATACAATATCATGAAATGTATTAGCTATTCTGCATTAGCATACATAAATATACTGTGATTAAATGAGTGAAGAGAACACCCAGCCAGTGGCTTACGAGTGTGTGCTGGGTTGAGGCAGCCCCCTTCCCCACCCCTGGCAACAATAAACACTCAGACAAACGGATTGCAAAAGTGATGGAAAGTTTAAATAGAAAGCAGTGAACCTTTACAGAAAGCCAAAAGTGCAGTGACAAAGAAAGATCCCAAAACAGACCCAGAGAGATCCCATCCCTACCTGAGGTTACACCTGAGACCCCCAGGGCTCCTTCTTCCCCCTCCCACTGCTAGGCTAGTCTCAGCTGGCCAGATCTGAGACTGCCCATCCCCGATGGCCTTGGGCCTAGCCAGGCCCAAAGCCAGGAGACATCTCCCCCAGTTACCGGCTGACGGAGGAGGAAGAAAAAGAGAGCGTGCTAGACTCCGCACTGGATCTTATAGTGGTGCAAAGGATTGTGGTATGAAATACTACATAATTTCCTGTGTCCACCCCTCTGGGCTGGACTTCTGGACACAGGAAGTAAACACTGCAGGGGGGCACCCAGCTCAAACTGTAACAGAGTGCTCACATCTTCATAGAGCTTTGTGGGGGTAAACAGTTATGCCAATACAGACACTGCATGGAGGTGGTCAGTAGTAGTCAGCTATCCTCTGCTGTATGTTCTCACTCATGCACAACATGACGGGTACAAAAAGGAAGAGTTAAAAGGCAACTGGGTAGAAAACAAAAATATTTTTTCCAACACTTTTTCCATTCTTTGACAGCTAGAAAATCCCTTACCCAATCTGAGGTAGAAAACAACTTTCTCAAAGCTGGAAAGTTCTACTATTTTGGAACTCTGCTTTGTTTATGTTTGAGAAAGTTGTGGAACAGCAACAGGCAATGAAAGCATACATTGGCACAATTAAGCTTGGTAACTCAAGAAGCCAGATATTGTTTTCAGTTCTACACACTTTTTATTTGAAATTTGCCAACCCACTTGAATAGGCTATTTTGGAAACCAATGGTGACAACATGTGGATAAAGTTCTGCTCTGCTACTTACCAAATAAAGGAGTCTTTGGCTGGAAAAGTAATGATTTGTGAAATGAAATGAAAGGAAACAAGATTAACCTCTGGAGAATTGCTCCAGAGAATGACCACATAGAGAATTTTTTCTGATACAATATCTCCATAGGAAAGTATACTTACTTTATTGGGGGTGAGATGAGTCTCACCTGATAGCATCTTTTAAGAGTTTGTTTTCAAATACTTATTAATAAACAAATAAATAAATAAATTGAATACCACCTTCTTCTTAGATCTTCCCTGCATACACTGTAGTTTCCAGTCTCCTTTGTTCTGGGAAAAAACATTAGACCTTAAAAAACTTGTCTGTGCTGAACAATTGAAATATATCTCTTGCTTGAAGGGGCTTTCAAACAAGAGCAGGAAGTACCAGAAGAGGGAACAATGTGCTACCAAATAAAACACCAATAAACTACATTCCAGAAGTTTTGTAAGCCAGTAGATTTTTCTCCTTGTGTGAAAGGAAGAAGGAAAATGGGAGATGAATGAGGTGACAGCCAACCTAGAGCTGAACCAATTAGTTTGCAACACAAAGAAGATGCTTGCCATCATTTCCTTTACTTGACTATACTTAGTGTGCATGCCTGATCATATCTGTTCTGTGTCTCATTTAGACACAGTTCTCATAAAAAAGGCACAGGACTTTTGCACCTGTATCAATTCTAGACATTGGTGGTGAAATTTTTATCTCAGAATAGAGTCAGACAATGCTCACTCTTTGAAGTCTTTAAAATGGCACAAGGATTCTTCAGAAAGTCTTGCACAGACTTCTCAATTCTTGTAATTTTTTCCTTATACTATATTTCTTTACTCATGTCTTCAAACAGGTATTGCTTTTTTAATATGTGTGTTTTAGACAGTAGCTAGCATCATAAACTATTGAACCTGTGCTGGATTCCTAGAAGCATTATTAATGATCAGACAATCTAATACAGCAAATTTAATATTTTATACTACATGTGAGCTCTGAGTTTGACATGGCTCCAAAGATAAGCTTCATGCTTTGTCCATGTATTGGGTTCAGTGTCATTTATATTGCAGTACATCAAGATAAAAGCCTAACAGCCTGTCTGATAGATGGCTGTGCTGGGTTGAGGCAGGCCCCCCACCCCACCACGGGCAGAAATAAACAACTCAGACAAAACGGATTGCAAAAGTGATGGAAAGTTTAAATAGAAAGCAGTGAATGTTTACAGAAAACCAGAAAAGCGCAGTGACAAAGAAAGATCCCCGAAACAGTCCCAGCAACATCCCATTCCCACCTGGGGGTACACCCAAGACCCCCAGGGCTCCTTCTTCTCCCCACTGCTAGGCTGGTGGCAACAGTCATGGAAAAGCTGCTAAGACTTAGAGCTGAATATATTGTCCCATTATGAAATGTCTTCTCTACATGTTGTAGATTACATTTCAGAGCAATTTCTGCACTAATTAAAGTAATTGAATTGTATATACTTGCCAAGTAAAATTTTGGCACTAAAGGTATGCAAAAGACAAAGAATTTGCCAAAACATCAAAAGGGCAATTAATTCAATATCTGTAACAGAGAAACCCAACATGCTTGCTTATACCTAAGGAACAGGGAACTGTATGTAACTCATCTGAGCATGTATGTGGAATTGCCAAAGGTTCTCAATATTGATCTAACTCTGTTCTGTGTAAAGTCAACTCAGGTCTTATCCTTAGATTTTCTGTGAGCAGAAGTAGGCCAGCAATGACTGAGAGCTTTAGCATAACCCATCTTGCATATCAAATGCTAAACAATTCAATAACAGTGCTCTTGGGTGAAAGTGAAGGTGCTACCCCATGCAATCATTTTACTGTATACAGGATCTGGAAATGTGGTGCATTTCTGTGACTGCTAAAGCTATAACATCTGGAATGCCATCCTGGAAGTTTTCCAGGTGATTTCCATGAGGAACACTTTGTAAAAGTTGTTACCCTTCTAAGCAGAATATGTTCCCAGGCCTGCATAGGAGCAGATATTGGATTATAAAGTGCTAAATGTTTTTTACAACTGTATCAGCAACAATACTGTATGGATAACTATTCAAGGGAAATTATTTTTACAGGCAGTTTCAATGGATTTGTTCCAGCCCTCAATTAGATTCATATTTCTGGATTCAGAAATGCAAGATAACTTATCCTATACTCTTCCCTTTGTGAAATCAGGATATGCAGTCTAGGGTAAATCTCTTCAGTCTTCCTATACCCTATAATTTTCACATAATATTTTTGGAACTAGAGCATGAGGAAAATGGCATGAGAGTGTGTGGAAGCTGAGTCTCTAGGAAATTTACAAAACTGATGCTGGTCTTTATCACATGGCCTGAACAGCTAAGTAATTTGAGTATTTCAAAGGTATGTAGACAAATTATTATGAGATCAGACAATAAAAATATTTTTTGATACAGCAAGGTTTTAGGGCCTATCTCTAGTGCTCACAAGGTGGAACAATAAGATGTCTCATTGATATATTAGGAATTTATGGTATGTGACATCAGCTCCATGTTGGGTGTCTGTTGACTTCAAACCCTTGGTGAAGTACCCCTGCCCCTCAAACATACCACAGGCATACTTTATACTAGAGGAAAAAAGTTATTAAATATGACTAGTTCAATCAGATTAGCCAAAGAGAAAAGCAAATATTAGAAAAAGAAATAAAACAGGAATGTCTTTCAATGCTTTCTATTGTGTCTCTGTCACAAACCCTATTTTTAGTAAGGAATTACACGTTTGGAGACACTATAGGGAACAGAAAAAAAAAGCTGAGGAGGCTAAGGTAGATCAACTGGTTATAATTTTTGCATAAAAGGGTGACCATGAAAATTCTTCTGAAAATGCTGCTCAGAATGGGGTGCTGGTGAAGGACCTGGAGAATAAATCTTATGAAGACTGACTGAAGGAGCTGGGGTTGTTTAGTTTGAAGAAGAGGCTGAATGGAGACCTCATTGCTGTCTACAAATACCTGAAAGGACATTGTAGAGAGGCTGGTGCTGGTCTCTTCTCCCAGATAATTAGCGATAGAACAAGAGTGAATGGCCTTAAGTTGCAACTGGGCAGGTTTAGACTGGACATCAGAAAAAAAAAATTCACAGAAAGAGTGGTCAGGCATTGGAATGTGCTGCCAAGGGAGGTGGTTGAGTCGCCAACCCTGGATGTGTTTAAAAACCATTTGGATGTGGTCCTTGGGGATATTGTTTAGGGTGAACCTTGCAGAATAGGGTTATCAATTGGACTTGGAGATCCTGAGGGTCTCTTCCAACCTGAATGTTTCTGTGATTCTGTGAAGGAAATATGGATGACAACAGAAAACCATCTCAAAAACATGCTAATAGTCTCACTATCCCTAACCTCAGTGTTATATGCCCTGTAAGAACACTGTTCAGTAACTTCAGAAGTTCACAGCACTGAAGCCATGGCGAATCTCACAGCAAATCACAGGCACAGCTGAGTTTTCCCCAAGGTTTATATCTCTAAAAATATCTACCCGAATGAGTCATCTGGGTAATGCCTCATATACTTTTCTTCTACATCTTTTTTTTTTCCAGAAAACTACACTAATTAATGTGATATTATTCACATAATTACAGTAGTATCGCAGTATAAATAAGGTTGGAAGAGACCTCGAGGATCATCGAGTCCAACCTATCAACACAGACCCCATGACTAGACCATGGCACCAAGTGCCATGTCCAATCCCCTCTTGAACACCTCCAGGAACGGTGACGCCACCACCTCCCTGGGCAGCCCATTCCAATGATGAACAACTCGCTCGGTGAAGAACTTTCTCCTCACCTCGAGTTTAAACCTCCCCTGGCGCAGCTTGAGACTTTGTCCCCTTGTTCTGGTGCTGGTTGCCTGGGAGAAGAGACCAACCCCTTCCCAGCTACAACCACCTTTCAGGTAGTTGTAGAGGGCAATGAGGTCACCCCTGAGCCTCCTCTTCTCCAGGCTAAACAATCCCAGCTCCCTCAGCCTCTCCTCATAGGGCTTGTGTTCAAGGCCTCTCGCCAGCCTTGTTGCCCTTCTCTGGACACGCTCAAGTGTTTTGATGTCCTTCTTAAACTGAGGGGCCCAGAACTGGACACAGTACTCAAGGTGCGGCCTAACCAATGCAGAGTACAGGGGCACAATGACCTCCCTGCTCCTGCTGGCCACACTATTCTTAATGCAGGCCAGGATGTCATTGGCCCTCCTGGCCACCTGGGCACACTGCTGGCTCATATTCAGGTGGCTGTTGATCAGTACCCCCAGGTCCCTCTCTGTTTGGGAGTTCTCCAGCCACTCTGACCTCAGCCTGTAGCTCGGCATGGGATTGCCCTGGCCAAAGTGCAGCACCCGGCACTTGGACTTGTTGAATGCCATTCCATTGGACTCCGCCCATCTGTCTAGTTGGTCGAGGTCCCTCTGCAGAGCCCTTCTACCCTCTATCTGACTAACATCTGCCCCTAACTTTGTGTCATCTGCAAATTTGATGATGACTGACTCAATCCCCTCATCCAGATCATCAATAAAGATGTTAAAGAGCACAGGGCCCAGCACTGATCCCTGGGGGACGCCACTGGTGACTGGCCGCCAGCTGGATGTGGCACCATTCACCACCACTCTCTGGGCTCAGCCCTCCAGCCAGTTCCTAACCCAGCACAGAGTGTTGTGGTCCAAGCCATGAGCTGACAGCTTAGCCAGCAGTTTGCTGTGGGGGATGGTGTCAAAGGCTGTCGTAGGGTTGGGGGAAAGAAAGTTGAAAGGGAAAAAAAAACTCACAGCCGGATTAGCAAAGGAGTGGGTGCTGTATATTTACAAAGCAGTTTAGGGAAAAAAATGCAGGTCTATGTACAGAATTTACAGTACTTACAATATATACAGAAATATACAACAAAGTCACACAGAAATGAGGGTTCCCTCCTCTGCTGAGGGGGGTTCCCCACCCCTGCTTCCCCTTCTCTCCCCCTTTCCCCAGAGAGGGTTAGAAAGAGAGGAAAAGAAAAAGCAGTTGTTAACTGGAAAGCAGTTAATACAGGCCTTGCAGTTTATCAGTTTCAAGGTCAAGCCTGGCTGAAAGCCCAGAAAACTGCGAGCTGCAAGCCACCGAAGGAGGGGAAGACAGACTGACCAGGAAAACTGCTGTACTCCCAGTTCAAAAGGTGCTTCCCCCCAATCTACCAATGAAATTATTTTACATCCGTCTTTCGTTTACAAACATCCGACCACAATATTGCCTTTCTTAAAGGGGACAGCCTCAAACGGACACAAAGGCCTTGCTGAAGTCCAGGTAGACCATATCCACAGGCCTCCCCACATCCACCAGACGGGTCATCTGATCATAGAAGGAGATCAGGTTGGAGAGGCAGGACCTGCCCTTCCTAAATCCATGTTGGCTGGACCTGAGCCCTTGGCCATCCTTCAGGTGCGCAGTTATTGCCGCCAGGATAATCTGCTCCATCACTTTCCCTGGCACTGAGGTCAGGCTGACTGGCCTGTAGTTTCCAGGTTCCTCCATCCGCCCCTTCTTGTGGATGGGGGCCACATGAAAGACACAATCACATGAATGAGATTTGAGGAAACAATTATTTTTCTCTTTGTAGACTTTTCATTTTATATTGTTTAAACCTATTTCTTCAGTAAACAACTACAGCCATCCACTGTGTTTACAAACTAGAGATTTTTTTTTTCCAGCAAAACTCTTTATGTTGCACGTTAATGAAATAATTGGATACAGAAGAACTATTGCTGTCTTTTCATGAATAGGAATGTTTTCTGTGCTTTTCTTTTCCTTTCAGTAAGAACACGGTCTCTTCTCCCAGGCAGCCAGTACCAGAACAAGATGACACAAACTCAGACTGCGCCAGGGGAGGTTTAGGTTGGATGTTAGGGAGAAGTTCTATACAGACAGAGTGATTGCGCTATGGAATGGGGTGCCTGGGGAGGTGGTGGAGTCACCATCATTGGAGGTCTTCAGGAGGAGGAGACTTGATGGGGTGCTTGGTGCCATGGTTTAGTTGTTTAGGTGGGTTGGATTGGTTGATGGGTTTGACATGATGATCTTGAAGGTCTCTTCCAACCTGGTTGTTGTTTATTATTATTATTATTATTATTATTATTATTATTATTATTATTATTATTATTATTACTATTACTATTACTATTACTATTACTATTATTACTTGATTGTGATGTTATAATAAAACCAGTCAGCTATGGTTTTCTGAGTCCAAATCTTAACCCATCTAAATTGTATTTATGATTTCATAGTTCTTAAACTTTATGTAATTCGAAATATTTTGAGAAATTTCCTGATCACAATGAAAAGAGAGTTTGGAATTCTCTTAGTGTTATCTGTCCTAGTGGCATCAAAAATATGCTCCATTTGTGCAGATACTAGATGCACTTTTTAAACATCCTTCTGCTCAATGCATTCAAATCTAGGCTATATTTGACACAGCAATTACATTATTTCAATGATTTCTAACTAGTACCATCTAGCCAGGAAACTACTTAATTGTTTCTGAACAAAAGACTGCAAGTTCAATGTAGAGACTAATAAAGCACTGTTAAACCAAATGTAACATCTTTTTACTTTTAAAGCCTCAGATACTGCAACAGTAATTTCTGTGAGCCTACCTGTAAACATTCTGAATAGGAAAAGTGGAGGGAAAGCAATTTTGTAAAAAAAAGAAAATTAAAAAAAAAATCTATTGAAACAAGAAACCAGGTCATTTAAAGAGCTGAATACTCAGAAGACAATTTCACAGACAGTACAATTTTCTTTTAAAGAATCATCTGTTATAGATGAGCTAAACCACTGAACAAACTTTTTAAGCCAATGAAAGGAGTGCAAGATTTGTCCTTCCAAGAAATAGTACCCACAACTCCTTCTGAATTCACAGGACTGTAGATACTGTAAGGAGAGGACACTCGGGCTTGAAGAACATCATCCTTATTGTGCTTCTTTCCTCCCACAGCTGTACAGCTAACTAATGCAGAACTGGACATCTGAGAACTTTGTTACATCAGTCCCTTTGTGACCCAATATGGCCATGGCAGAGTTTATGTCAAGTCTTATTTCAGAACCATGAGATCCTTTATTAAAAAAACCCTAACAAACAACCAACCAACCTAATAGTTTTTTAGCTATGATCATCCCTTTCTTCAGCACTTTTTTTTCCTGACATTTTATTCTGAAGAGATATAATTTTAAGTGGCTTTCCCCTATGCTTGCACCCTGAGACTCACAGTGCTCTATCATTTTGTGCATCAGACGAAAGTAGAGAAATAGAATAAAGAAAGCAAGTATTCCAAGATTAGCCCTCCCAGTGTAAATCAGCATGTGGACTTTCACTGGGTCACATGAAAACCTCACGCTCACATTTAATTTTCCCATCCTGAAGTATTTTTCCTCCTAATGCCAAATATTATAATGGTCTCTGTCGGTGATTTGAAATTATTGTATAAACTACATATCGGGTACACTATTGTTAATGAAATGCACACAAGATGATGAACAACTTCCTTTTCCTGCTGAAGCCCAGCTGCAACCAGGCCCTGTATCCTTGATGCTGTAAATCAGGCCTTTGTACTCTGGGAGGATTCAATCAGCTGCAGGTGTGGGCCCACCAAAGCCCGCCTGGGATTAGGTAGCAGTATTTGATACGAGATCCCAAACAGCACCAGCAATCTACACACCACATGTGGCCAATCTCTGGAGAAAGCAAAGGAAAAACGCTGATGAAACATGGCACAGGACCATGGAATGCAATTTCAAACTTCCACATCTGCAGGAAAGAGAGAAGGAAAGTTCCTAATTTTACAATGATGATGTCATTGAGAATACATGATAGTGAAAATTATGTGCCAAGGCTTTCATAAATTTAACCACTTGGGATGCTGCTAACTGCAGGTTGAGTTCTTGTGCATGATATTTGTTATAAATGCATTAAAGCTCTGCAAAACAATTCACAGTCTGTCAAAGGGTGCCTGTTGTGTTGGTGTATTTGTGTTGCAAATGTGGCTGCACAGATCCAGAATTACCATGACTCTTGTGCTCTGTGCAAAAATAAACCTTTGCTGAAGCCCATTCACTGAACTTTATCATTAAAGAGAAATGATCTGGTCAAGCTTACTCCAGCCTGAAAAGGTAAAGCACTGTCTTTCAATGAGAAACAGCAAAAAGCTTTTGTTCAGTTCACTCTCAGAGGTTAAAAGTCCCCACAGACTGGAAAAGGGGAAACATTGCCCCCATCTTCAAAAAGGGTAAGAAGGAGAAACCAGGGAACTACAGGCCAGTCAGTCTCACCTCTGTGCCTGGAAAGATCATGGAGCAGATCCTCCTGGAGTCACTACTCGCTCAAAAGAATAGTGAAGAGGTGATTTGGAACAGTCAGCATGGCTTTGCCAAGGGCAAATCCTGCCTGACCAACCTGGTGGCCTTCTATGAGCAGGTGACAAAATTAATAGATGAGGGGCGAGCAACTGATGTCATTTACCTGGACCTGAGCAAAGCCTTCAACACTGTCCCGCACCACATCCTGGTCTCCAAACTGGTGACACATGGGTTTGATGGGTGGACCACTAGATGGATAAGGAACTGGCTTGATGGCCGCACCCAAAGAGTGGCTGTCAATGGGTCCATGTCCCAGTGGAGGCCAGTGACAAGCGGAGTCCCTCAGGGATCAGTCCTGGGACCTGTCTTGTTCAACATCTTTGTGGGTGACATGGACAGTGGCATTGAGTGCACCCTCAGCAAGTTTGCTGATGACACCAAGCTGTGTGGTGCAGCAGACACGCTGGAGGGAAGGGAGGCCATCCAGAGGGACCTTGACAGGCTGGAGAGGTGGGCACAAGCCAACCTCATGAAGTTCAATAAGAGCAAGTGCAGGGTCCTGCATCTGGGTCGAGGCAATCCCAGGCACAAATACAGGCTGGGCAGTGACTGGCTGGAAAGCAGCCCTGAGGAGAGAGACTTGGGGTGCTGGTGGACAAAAGCTCAACATGAGCTCTCAATGTGCACTTGCAGCCCGCAAAGCCAATCAGGTCCTGGGCTGCATCAGAAGTGTGGCTAGCAGGTCGAGGGAGGTGATCCTCCCCCTCTACTCAGCCCTGGTGAGACCCCACCTGGAGTACTGTGTCCAGTTCTGGAGCCCCTATTACAAGAGGGATGTGGAGGTGCTGGAACGTGTCCAGAGAAGGGCCACGAGGATGATCAGAGGGCTGGAGCACCTCTCCTATGAGGGCAGACTGGAGGAGTTGGGGCTGTTCAGTCTGCAGAAGAGAAGGCTCTGAGGTGACCTAATTGTGGCCTTCCAGTATCTGAAGGGGGCCTACAGGAAGGCTGGGGAAGGACTTCTCAGGGTCTCAGGTAGTGATAGGACTAGGGGGAATGGAATGAAGCTGGAGGTGGGGAGATTCAGGCTAGATGTGAGGAGGAGGTTCTTCACCATGAGAGTGGTGAAACCCTGGAATGGGTTGTCCAGGGAGGTGGTCGAGGCCCCGTCCCTGGAGGTGTTTAAGACCAGGCTGGATGAGGCTCTGTCCAGCCTGATCTAGTGTGGGGTGTCCCTGCCCATGGCAGGGGGGTTGGAACTAGATGATCATTGTGGTCCCTTCCAACCCTGAATGAAACTATGAAACTATGAAACTATGAAACTGAGATTGGGAATGACTTTCCTGACCAGCTCCTCTGGTGAACATTTGAAGCTCAAGATGAAACATGCTGCCAAGTCAGAAGCTGTGCCTGTTAAATGCCATGACAGCCACAGCAGGCACACCCCATCTCTGCTTCCCTGGGGCTTCATCATTAAATTCTCTGCAGTCACATCTACATAAGTAGTTTTGCATGTATGCACAATTTCAGCTCTGCAGGGTGTGGTTGGATCCTATTCTATTTTGGATAAGTGCCGTTGTGCATTCATCCATCTGGTAATTTTATGGCTACATTAACTGACCTGCAGAAGTAAATTTCTGCATTTGCTGGCATGCACACATCGGCCAGCCATGATTATATAGGATGTCTAAGGTGATTTGAAAAGATAAACAACACCATGCCACTTGGGAAACCCTGAGCTGCCGTGTCATCTGAATTGTGGGCAACAGTCTATTCCCAGAAGGAACGTGCAATTTAATATTTTCACATTCTCTAGAAAATAATGCCTGAGATGAAGGTTCATCAGTACTGCTTGTAAGCAATGTAAAAATGTGAAAATAGACAAATGGAATTAGTCTAGAATGTGATGGAGTACCTGGCAATATATTCTGGGGTATTTTTCCATCAGAGTTAATAAATTTACATGGGAAATAAAAATATACACATGAAACATACTAGGGTTATGAGTTAGTACTGGGAATTCTGACAGTTTTCATAAGGGGTCCATCAAGTGAGGGGTTGTGTTTGTTTCTCTATTTAACATTGCTTTTCAGCCCCGGATAACATACAAAATTTAGTTCTGTCTTTTTAAAAAGGACACATTGAGCCTGAAGATAATCCTGAAGACTTCTAAACTAACACTCCTGATGACAGGTAAATCAAAAGAACTCCAGGTTTATGATTTTTCAAAAATCTTACCATTTTGACAAGTTGCAGCTCATGATTTGCAATGCTCAGGGTCAGCAAAAATGCAGGCACATTCCACATTGCAAGTCTCTGTGTATCTGTATTACACCAAAGGTAGCTCTTTGAGTTGTCAGCAAAATTCCAGGGTCTAGTTTCACAGCTATTATTGCATGACTATAACACTGAATTTGTGTGTATAAGCCTTCATATATTACAGTATTAGCTCTGTTAATAACTGCATTTGCAGAACATTGGCTTAAATCAATAGCATTCTCATATTCGTATAAATGCTCACTGGCTTCTTCTCCTTCATAAGGATTATATTCCTCAGTTAAAACAGTAAGCAAGGATAGTTCTCTTTTCTTCCTGAGTTTACTTGCTGTAATCATGCAAATCAGCTTTGCATTCACAAGATGGAAGTTTCACCAACATGAATTTTGTAATGATTTATTAAATTAGAAGGAATAAAAAGAAATCTTCACATCCAAACAGAGCAGAGAAAAAATCCTGTGCAACTCATGACAGTGAAACAGAGCATAACAGGTTTGGCATTTTCCATTTCAGACAAGAGTCAAGGTGAAGTTGAATGTATTATAGTTTTCACAGAATTTCAAATAATTAATTGATCCAACAAAAATATTTTTGTAGAGTCTTCCAGAAGTAATACTTGTTGCAAAACACATGGCATAAATTATTCATATGGAATTATTTTTACTACATTACAGTCAACTAAAAGTTGGACAATAGGCAGTAAGAGAATTTCATGCCTGTGTAAACATCTTAATTTGTGTTTTGAGTACAGAATTGTATTGCTTCTCAGCTATTGCCAAAGAAGCATCTCAGTCCATTTCTTGGGACTCATCACTGTGGTATTGCACAAAGACCACAGTAGAAATCTAATTTTCCTAAATAAGCCTTCAGACAACAGTTACAGAACAGTACTTTACAACTACTTTCAGTAGGTGAGAGTCAGATGCTCTCTTGATTTTAGACTTTCCATTCAGATGATACTCAGAGCACCCATGCTTCATATTTGGTTGACTATATGGTCAGGGGGAGATGAAAACACTTCTAACCATGATACTCAAGCTTGATGCCAAGTCAGCTGAATGTGAATATGATGTGTCCATAAATCATTTTAATCACATACTTGAGAGCTCCTTTCTTTGGCCATCACTTGTGAGCATACTTGGGTTAGGTATCACTGGATTACCCCTTATTTTCTTTTTTTAACCTCTACTTGTCCTACTGTAAACTAGAGGCACTAAATGAATGTTAATGAAAGACATTTAAAAACAACAAAAAGTCATATGTGGCTAAATTAGCTAAACAATGTTTTGAGAGACATCTAGATATTCACGTTTCAGAAATTTGAGGCAACAGTTAGTTATTTATACATAGAGCAAACATAGGTATTTATCACTATTTTAAATGTTCTAAGGTGTTTCACCATCTCCATGAGCATCTACAGTTGTATATGGGTCCATTGCATGCCCTGTGTTACAGGCAGAACAGCTTGTGTGGCTACTTTAGAGGTATCAGGGCATTTCAGATGACAGCAGACACATCAAAGGCTCTGAATTTTATCCATGAGATTCAAATCGTACAACAAGGGATATTATATAGGGTAATAGAACCCACTATGAAGGGTAGCAAGTACAGTCAGAGAGGCCCAGGTGACTGTAGTGCTCATTTAGGTATCTTGTTCTAGCAGTTGAATTCCACCTCTAATATCTCTTCCATCCTGTAGAAACAGGTTATCCCTAGCCACAGACTATCCCTAGTCACACAAAGAGAAAGCTAATCCCAATGCCTAGCTTCTAGCATAGAATTCACATCAAAGATTTTCCATAAGTTCTTATTCACACTAAGTCTCATCATGCTTGCCTTACT
Organism: Melanerpes aurifrons; assembly: GCA_011125475.1. Lineage (NCBI taxonomy): Eukaryota > Metazoa > Chordata > Aves > Piciformes > Picidae > Melanerpes > Melanerpes aurifrons. Next base: position 247,125 of record WWNC01000173.1, read on the forward strand.
ATGAAGATTCACATTCTTATAATGGGGACTCTTTGTGCAACTCAGCTGCTTTATCACAAGTTATGAATGCCAGCAGAGATACTCTCTGACAAATCCACATAAGGCTGTTGAGGTCTGACATGGGGTCTTCTGGATCAGCAGCAGGAGGCCAGTCAGGATTCCACACTGGACTTGAAAGGACACAAATTGCCTACTGGTAGGAAGCAAAACTGAGCCAAGTATAACCAAATACCAGCTATGAAGGTTCACAGCATGACTTCTAACCCTCCTCAACACATTGACAATATTTTAGCAGAATACTTTTTCCCTTTGCATGGAGAAAGAGACATGGAGAATAAAATAATAAACTATAAAGGAAAATTATCCAGGAAAAAAAACCAAATCTCATATCAGAGATGTGCTTCTAATAGGTCTACCAGTTAGTTGAACATTTTCCCAAGGGAACTCATTTCAGAACTGTTGGATAGCTACTTAAACCAAGATAAAACAGTACTCTTAAGAACAAATATTTCTGTAGGGAATGATTGTGTATGCACAGGAAAGTCAGCATGGTGACTTCTTAGTTCTAGTCCAGAGACATTTTCTTTTAGCGTGTGATACCAGGTAATGAATGCAGAAAGTCAGTGTAAAAATTAGCGGGCTTAGGAGGATTTAAAAAGCAAACATTGTGAACACAGTTTGAAATATTCATGTTTTCCTCTCATAGTAGGCCAACATAAATATTGTTCCACATGTTATCAAGTAATTCCAAAGTTAAATGTACTCACCCCAAGAATGGTCATGATCAAAATCTAACAAAGTCCTTCTGAAAGGGTTTAGTGTATATAAATTAAAGAAGCCCAAAGATGTGATTCCATTCCGCTTCTTGGGGAAGAAAACCTGAGGAACACTTGTTCTTGCTAGTTCAGTAAACCAGGTCCACTCTTAGCCCAGTCTGACCTCCAAGCAATCCATATGCAAGGCAACCAACCTTTACTCCTCAAGAAGACCTAATTCATGAGGTGCAAGCAGACCTTGGTACATTGTCTTCTACGCAGAGTACAGCAGCCATGGTGGCTTTCATCCAGACTAAGACAGGCAACAGTTTACAAAATGAGGAATGGTAGTATCATGTACTAAGAGGTGGAAAATTAGAGCTTTGTATCACTTTCATTCAGGCTAAGGGATGCATAGAGTCCCCATAACTATTGCATCCTTAACTGTGCAGTGGCTCCAGCTCCCAGAAATACAGAATGCAGTGAGTTCCCTTCATCTATGCAGCCAGCATGCTTATTCACTGCTGACTGCAATAAGGGCAATTATGCTTTAAAACCACTCCCATGCTTGAGCATAAGTCTTCACTTCTGAGCAATTATTCAAATTTGGATAACAAAGTTCCTTAGTGAGGTTCTCTCTGCTCCATATTGAAGCAGGTGAAGATGCTCAGTCAGCATCCAGAATTTAAGAGCAGCAGTTTGAAATACAATGCTAATTCCAGTTGCCTGTACCTGAGAGAGGTTGAGGATAGGCTGAGGAAGCTGGGATTGCTTAGCCTGGAGAAGAGGAGGCTCAGGGCAGACCTTATTGCTGTCTACAACTACCTGAAGGGAGGTTGTAGCCAGGTGGGGGCTGGTCTCTTCTCCCAGGCAACCAGCACCAGAACAAGAGGACACAGTCTCAAGCTGTGCCAGGGGAGATTTAGGCTGGATGTTAGGAAGAAGTTCTCCATAGAAAGAGTGATTGGCCATTGGAATGAGCTGCCCAGGGAGGTGGTGAAGTCACCATCACTGGAGGTGTTTAGGAAGAGACTTGATGGGTTGCTTGGTGCCATGGTTTAGTTGATTAGATGGTGTTGGATGATAGGTTGGACTCGATGATCTCAAAGGTCTCTTCCAACCTGCTTAATTCTATTCCATTCCATTCCATTCCATTCCATTCTATTCTATTCTATTCTACTAGGTCTATCCTATTGGCTAGTTTTAGACAGCTCCTACTTAACTTTCAGGAGTGAGGAATAGCTTATTGGAAGTTGTTGCATCCCTGCAGAGACTGTATAAGAAAACTGTATCTGGATCTCACGCCTGCCTCCAGATAGACATTTATAGACCTTGTACTGCCAGAAACAGATGCCATGAGGGAATTCTGAACTTGACTCAATGCGAAATAACAATGATATGCCTGTCACAAACTAATCATAGCATCCCAAAGGGGGCAAAATTTTTTTTACTGATTTGATTTTGTTGGTTTTTTTAATAATGTAAGCACATTTTTGGCTTTTAGCTAATTAATAACTTCTTTAGATTACCCAATTAAAAGGTATTCCCAGGAAAGACAAAATCAAAGAGTTTTTATTGTTCTTTTCTGCACCCTATCTTTGGGTGTTACTCCATTTTAGTCAGTACCTTATCCCACTGATTAATTTCTCCCAAAGCTGTAACTGTAAATAATTACCTCCTGATCCAATCTTTTAGACAGCAGATCTTCTCTTTTAGACAGTTAAGCTCTTAAAAATATTCCCTTAAATTTTCTTCATAATTTATTTCTGGAACAAAGTTATTGGTAGTGAAAAATGTTTGCTACCAGTTACAACATTTTTATCAACCCCATAAAAGGAAGAGAAGCTGCTTCAGCAGGAATCATTTGTGGATGAAACTTCTGGATGCATGAACAGCTTCTGCAAGATGCTGAAAGTCTTTTTCATCAATCAAAGATACAGAAGTAGAGGAATATGTGACTTCAGTGTTGCCAACTCTCATAATTTACATCCTGAGTATTGTGAAAGTCTCCTGGGTTTTTTCCCTTTAAGTTTCAGCTCCTGGCATCATATGATTAAGCAAGAATCTCAGAATTTCTCCTATAAAATAAATAGATTCCTGTTTCTAGACCAGAAAGCAAGATAGAAAGAATGAATCAAAAGAAACCAGGAGTTTCCCAGTTTTCAGTCATGTGATTATTTTTTTTTTTGTGTCCTTTTTTTGACTGTTTCAGGATTGGTACAAATTCTGAATGCTGGCAGTCTTGTGTCTGTCTCAGCTGACTATGAAAGGGGAATGAAGGTACTCACTTTGAGGATTGCTTTACAGCAAGCTTGGCAGATCAAGGCAACGAGTCCCTACAGAACTACTGAGGGTGCTGATTTTTGCACTTCCTTGACTTCAGTATGGTTTTAATTAACACATACACCTGCATAATTGAAATCAATGCAACCATAAGTGATACTTATGAACAAAAAAAGTACACAAAATAAAACTGAAAAAAGGACAAAGTTAACAGGACCAGCACTAGACCTGTAAAAATAACTGATGAACCTTGACAGCTGTTGAAAAACTGTCTGTGGGATCAGTTCCTTTGTTCTCTAATAATAGTTTTGGTTTATGTTTCATTTTTCCTCCCCCTTCTTTTCTTTTACTTTTACTGTCTTGATTTTGCTTTGATGTTGAAAACAGCCACAGCTGCAATACAAAAATTATTGTTCCTACTTTCATACACAAAGTTCATGCACTCAGAAGCAACTTTCTTTACATATACACATTACATGCAAATGTATTCTCACACATGTAAATATATACATGCACTAACACACATAAACTATACATTGTGAATGTATCCTGATGTCAAATGATTATAAATAAAAAGGAATTAAGTTTTGTCTGACAAAAAGGAAAAATTGTAAGTTTGAATATCGTTTTAATTGTAAGCTTCTAATGGGTAAGAACAGAAACTCTGCAAGTCCTCTCTAAATGTTTCATATCCCTATATAGATATTACTCTTTTTAAAATTCAATTTAAATAGTATATTTGGAGCAGATGCCCTAAGTATCCTAGAGAACCTTTTAACTTTTTCTTATTCACAAAAAAATGGCACCATCCCACAACAGCCGCAACATAAAGATTACAGAAATCAAAACTCCCAGATGCACAATACCAGGCAGCAGAAACCCTCCCATCCAGTTTAGTCTGATATAGTTCTTCATATGCAGAAGAGATAAGATAGACCCTCCAGCTCTGAAGGATAATGCTCTGAGCATATTGAGACCATGAGTTTGCAGACTAGTGTCCAAGTGCCAGAACTCTTCTCAAAGCTGTTCATCTCCTTTCTTAAATGAGTCTCACAAGCCTCCTGTGATGTTAGTAGATGTAATTAGTCCTTTTTTGATGAAAGGAAAGAGAAGAACTTGGAAATGTAAATGAATTATTGAAGGTGACACAGGAAGTCTGTGAAGAGCTGCAAATTGAACCCAGGTCTTCTAACTCCCAATTCAGTCTTTATATCAATCACAAAACCTTCCTTCCTCCACTAGATATTTAAAAATAAAAACTTATATAAGTTGACAAAGAGTTTCTTTCTTCATGCATCAAACTGGATGCCTGAAGTGAATTTATTCCTTTGAATTTTACTCTATTATATATAGTCCAAATTATCACTCTCTCTTAAATAACTAATATAACAGATCCTAATTTGTCGAGTACAACTTAGGAAAAGTAGCAAAAAAATCAATCACACCAACTCAAGTTGCAGAATCTCTTTCTGAGATGGGTCAGGCACTAATCCAAGAAAACTTAAAATCATTGATGCAGCTCCTCCTATTGAAATTGTAATATAACTACACAAGAGACCGGGAGTGGGGGTAAAGATTTTTTAATTCTGTTTCTAATTATTACTATTACTCTACAACATTAACATTTTCATTCAGGATCTCAAGGCATTTTGTATTTGTCAGCTAATAAAAATATACAGGGGCCTACTTTCTGGAGTTTACATTTGAAAATATGAAATTATAACCTACCACAGATGCGGCCTCAGTAACAGAGTGGGGAAGTGATTTTGTCTTTATAATTTATGATAGAGGAGCCATCTCCAGCATGAGATCATAGAACTGAACTAAAAAACTAGAGCTAAATCTCTACCTAAATATTACCTTGCAGAAAAATGAAATATTCATATTTGCACATGTACTAGAGTTATATGTGTATAAATACACAGATGGACATTCAGAAAGAGAATTAAGAACAGGGTCAAAATGCACTTACATATGTGTTGAAAGTACTACTATCTCTCCAAGTTGATAGAAATTGTGACCATTTGTTTACCTTATCAAGAATATAAGATTAAATTGTTCCAAGTATCTGAATAAGGAAATAAAAAATGAAGGTGACAGGAACGCAGCTAGCAGCAGCAACATCTTATTTGAAGTTATTAACTATTTTGATATTTCTCTTCTAAATTGCTCCCAATTCGTTTTAGACTGCCAGCAGCCAGAATCAGCTCTCCTTCCTTCCATCCCGTCTGCTTCCTTTAGATGCTTCCCATTCCTGCTAAAAACATTTTGTAATGTTCAGTGGTGCAGTAGACCTACAACAGGAAACAGCTGGTTTTGGCAGCTGGCAGGCACAGGGCAGCAGGCAAAATGAGGCTTGGGTCTGCCTGGGGGAAAAAAAAATTTAAAAAATCTCATGTTGTCTGCAACTCTTCTTCCCCAGTGAGGCGGATCTGATGGGGGAAAATCAGCTGCTCTCCCTCTCCATTGAGGGACTGAACACAGTTTTTACACAACAGACAAGAGGACAGGAAAATCCCAGCTTCTCAGGAAGTACATTTTTCATCTTTGGACTTCTGGATCCTGAGTGTCCTCCACCAGCCCACTTCTGCTAAAGTGGAGAAATAGAGGGATCCTAAGACAGACAACCTTATTTTGAATTAAGAAATGGATACAGAAGGGGAAGATGTCTCTTTTAAACATCTCCAAGATGGTGAGCCAGCAGTGTGCCCAGGTGGCCAGGAGGGCCAATGGCATCCTGGCCTGCATTAGGAATAGTGTGGCCAGCAGGAGCAGGGAGGTCATAGTGCCCCTGTACTCTGCTTTGGTTAGGCCGCACCTAGAGTACTGTGTCCAGTTCTGGGCCCCTCAATTTAAGAAGGACATCGAAACACTTGAGCGTGTCCAGAGAAGGGCAACAAGGCTGGTGAGAGGCCTTGAACACAAGCCCTATGAGGAGAGGCTGAGGGAGCTGGGATTGTTTAGCCTGGAGAAGAGGAGGCTCAGGGGTGACCTCATTGCCCTCTACAGCTACCTGAAGGGTGGTTGTAGCCAGGAGGGGGTTGGCCTCTTCTCCCAGGCAGCCAGCACCAGAACGAGGGGACACAGTCTCAGGCTGCGCCAGGGGAAGTTCAGACTCGAGGTGAGGAGGAAGTTCTTCACCGAGCGAGTCATTCGGCATTGGAACGGGTTGCCCAGGGAGGTGGTTGAGTCATCGACCCTGGAGGCGTTCAAGGGGAGATTGGACGTGGCACTTGGTGCCATGGTCTAGGCATGGGGTCTGTGTTGATAGGTTGGACTCGATGATCCCCGAGGTCCTTTCCAACCTAAGTGATACTGTGATACTGTGATACTGTGAAAAAAGCCATTGGGAAAATGGAACTATGGATATATGCCTTCGGAAGAGAAAAACTACTGCGTGGAATGAAGAGATAAAGAGACAGAACTGATGACCAGAGTTGATCCCAAATCCACAGTCACCATGGGGCAAGAGTGCCAGCTCCAATCCAGGATGATCTGGAATGATTTATGCTTCATCTCCTTATTTGCAGTTTTCCATTTCATAGTACCCTGCACAGATGAATAGAAGGAAAAGTGAGATCTGTGAAATTGCTAGGTCTGAGCAACTGAAGCACCAGGACTGTGGAGTATACAACAATGTATATTCATCTGGTAGGCAGGACACATTTACAAAATTATCTTGTCTGAGATTTTCTACAAATACAGTAATGAAGCAACTCTGAGGAAATGTGTGGGGCTTCTATACTGCAGTTTCCATGCAGAAGTAGTTTAAGCAGATAGGTAGAAGAGCAACACAGTGCAAAACAACATCAAACAAAACCAAACCCCAAACTAAAAATCAACCAACCACCCCATCAAACAAACAAACAAACAACAACAACAACAAAATAACCACCAAAAAAAACCCCTCCAAATCCAAAAACTTACATGATTTGCCAACTAGCCAGATGGTGATTTGGCCTAAGTCAGTGGTTAATATCAGCAGATGGCCTTTCGCTAGTTGTTTGACCTCTTTGTGCCTTAGCAAGTTCAGCTGGAACTAAAAGCAAGACTTCCCTGGAAACCAGACATTGAGTGTAAACTGCGGTTTCCTAGATAAATAAATTACAAACGAAAAGTTTACAGGAGTCACACGGCCAGTGTCTAGCACTTTGAACAGACAATGGGCAACAAAAACCGTATGTGAGAATACTGTGTGGCAACGCTGCTGTACTACAGATTCCCCATACAAATTTGCAAATGATCTAAACAACCCTTAATTCTGAGCCTTTGAAATGACAGTGAGCCAAGATAGGATCCCCTTGGGGCAGTAGCCTGTCACAGCAGCATTACTACTAGTTGTGCTGAGATATTTCAGAATTAAACTAAAACTGGATGGCAGAAGTGCAGGGGAAATGTGTCTTTTCACACCATAAACAAGTACAAATGTGATCAGTTTTACTTTTCTTTGTATAGCACTAGTCCCCATTAATTAGCATTTATTCAAATTATTCTGCTGAGTCCAATGGGTTTTTCCATCATAGTATGTGATATGACAAATTGAAGGATGACCTTGAATTGGCCAGTGACTCAGATTTTGAGCATTGTCTCCAAATTTGGTAACACAACTAATTGTTTAAGTTTGGGTGAATGGAAAGCATTGCCCAAGGAAATGGGGAAAGCGTGAAGAAGGCTGAGACTTCAAGGTCCCAGTTGAGCAACTTATCTTACAGATCTGACCTACAGACTACTCATTTGAACTTTCGTATTATCAGACTTTCTAGAAGCCTATCATGTCTGATGAGATCTATTTTAACACTCAGTCTCAAATCACTTTTTACCATAAGGGCATTCCCAATTTTGATACAGTTAGTAATTTTTCATTGTTGACTGTTGAAGAGACGTCAGTCAGAATGGTGACACATGCTGATAGCTCACCTGACCTCCCACTGTACCATGATACCTTTCACTCCCATGTAGTTCACATCAAATCCTGGTTATCTTTTATTTCATCTTTCTCACATCAGGACTTTTCAGTGGGATACCCCTGGCAGAAAGGTGACTGTCAGTGGTGGTGAGCAACTTTCTTGATGGGAATCCTATTGTTTGTCAAACAGCATTTAGCTGCTTCAGAATTCTGAACTGTTTCCACTCTGGTCAAATATAGAAAGCATTGCCAGCAGCGACAGATGAGACTGTCAAGAAAATTTGAAGTGCTGATATGGCCACGTGCAGCCTATGACTCACAGTTGAGGACTGTTTTCTGTAGTTCTGCTGAGTTTAGGCTGACAGTTCTGCCACCAAGAAAGCTCTCACTTGGCTTATGCAAACAATAGTAATATTTATGTGACCTACATGATTAAGAATCAGACAGAAGACCTCAAGACCATTATTCTTAGAGTGCAGTCACTAATTCAAAGGGATTTTAACTGTTGTATAAGCTTATACAAGCACAAAGTATAACAAAGCTCATTCCTACTTCTGAATTAAAGTAGGTTTTAATGTTGTGCACTCAGTATAAAAGACATTAAAGGAAATCCTTGTCAGTGACTTGCATAGGAAGAGCTACACAAGATACTGCAATAACACCCCAGAAATTGTGCTCAAGTTTTCAGGAGTTTGACAGAAGCAGTTATTGCAGTATAGGTAGAACTTCTTGTGGTCTATTACTATAATCCTGTTTGCCTTCTTCCATCTTACACTCACCTCAATTCATTTGCTGTCTGGAGAACAGATAGTAGAGACATTTCTTGCTGTGAGTGGTCCTTACACTGGCTGCAGATGTGGCCACAGAAAAAGTGGTTTCTTAATATACACAGAGTTCTTGATCTAATTGCTTTCAAGAGATGACCATAATACAGCTCTCAGAAAGTTTGTGAGCTGCATTCCAGACTGCTGGTTGTCTATTGTTTTCCTCCTTGCTGTGTGAAAAGAACAATTCTGTATATAAAAACCCTTTTGGGAGAAACATGTTTTTTTTCCCCAGCAGTGTGCAGATGGCCCACAGATTTTGTGCATCATTTGTAAATTATTTCAAAGTCTATTTATCTATTCCAAAGAGATTACTGGAATCTACATCTTCATTTTCATGTAATTGCTTCCATGTCACATGAATGAGGCATAAGAGGGTTACAAAGGAAAGATGATCACCTATAGTATAAATGTCTGACATCTGCAAGAATTTGGGGAAGCTATCTACTAACTTCTTCCTTGCTATGTCTCTCTTCTTAGTCCTCATTACTTTTTAATAAAATTTTCAAGGGAGAGCAAGAAATCAGTATTACTGAAAAATCTAAAATTCACAGAAACTAGGACAGCAGGGATGTCAAGAAATCATTTAGTTGAATCCCTGGAGGTAAAGCAAGATCAATTCTTCTCAAAAGAACCCTGACATCTGTTTACCTTGTTCTAGAAAACCTCAATAGAAAATGTGAACATTTTATCAGTTATCAAAAGAAAAAGAGAAAAAGACGGAATAAATGTGAAGTGTTATGAACTCTGAGAGGTTTATCTCAGATGCAAATCAAGACAATGTAAAATAACACAAAACTTCTATATAATCACAATTATAATAATTCTAATGACCACAGTGCTGACTAGGCTACTTGTCAATAAGTGGAAACAAAAAAGATACTAAGCATTCTACAGTTCTTGAGATGAGGGACCAATGGACAGGATCTTTTGAGACATGACTTCAGGGATAGGCTAAAAGCAGCTGAATAAGTGTATGTAGAATAATTATGGATATTCATGCGATATCAGATGGCCTCTAGGGTGGCCTTTTATAAGCTAATGCCACAAGGCTGTTTTGAAGAAAATATAAGGATCATGGAGTTGAGGTCAAGGAAAGATTTGAATGAAGAGCAGATAGAAGCCTGCCAGGAAGACCAGGTAAACAGAGCTCTTTCAGGAAGTTGTCTGACTTAAATGATTTTTTCAATCATATTAACATGCAAACCAGAAAGATCTCAGCTCAGTCAGACTTGATAATTCAGAACAGGAGCTCACAAAGCTCCTGTTCAAGTGGTGTTCTGCTCAGTTCCCTCAGTGGCAGGGGTGTACACTGAGAGGAATGGGAGAACCCACACCATCAACAATTGGCTCAGGGGATGGTGCCAGAGGCAGAAATTTGGGTTCTTTGATCATGTGACAACTTTCACTGTACCCGACCTGCTGGGCCCTAATGGGGTGCATTTATCTAGAAGGGGTAAGAGAGTCCTAGCACTGGAGTTGGCAGGGCTCATTAGGAGGGCTTTAAACTAGGTCTGAAGGGGGTGGGTAAGGATATCAGTCCCTCTGCAGAGGAAAGAGTAGGCCACAAGGTAGGGACAACTGAGAAGTTGGGAACCCAGCTACGATGCATGTACACCAATGCACGCAGCCTGGGCAATAAGCAAGAGGAGCCGGAGGTCCTGATCCATCAGGGCGACTATGATATAGTCACCATCTCAGAAACTTGATGGGACAACACGCACGATTGGAGTGCTACACTGGGGGGCTACAGGTTCTTTAGGAGAGACAGGCGAGGGAGAAGAGGAGGAGGGGTGGCTCTGTATATTAGGGAGTCACTCTCTGCTACAGAACTTCAGGCGGAAGATGAGGGAATTGAGAGCCTGTGGGTTAAAATCAGAGGGCAGCCTAACAAATCTGATATCCTGGTTGGAATTTCTTACAGACCACCCAACCAGGATGAGGAGGCTGATGAATTGTTCTACAAGCAGCTGGAGGCTGTCACAAGATCATCAGATCTTGTCCTTGTGGGTGACTTCAACCTCCCAGATATCTGCTGGGAACTTAATTCAGCAGGGAGGAGGCAGTCCAGAAGATTCCTGGAGCGAATGGAGGACTGCTTCCTGACACAGCTGTTAAGCGAGCCTACCAGGGGACAGGTTCTGCTTGACCTGCTGTTCTCCAATAGGGAAGGGCTGGTGGGAGACGTGATAGTGGGAGGCAGCCTAGGGTGCAGTGACCATGAGATAGTGAAGTTTTCAATATGCAGGGAGATAGGGAGGACTACCAACAGAACCTTCACCTTGGACTTCCGAAGGGCGAACTTCAGCCTGTTTAAGGAACTTATTTGTAAAGTCCCCTGGGTACCAGCCCTCATGAACCAAGGGGTCCAGGAGGGTTGGACCTACTTCAAACAGGAGCTCTTGAAGGCACAGGAACTGGCAGTTCCCACGTGCCGGAAGACGAACCGGCGGGGAAGGCGACCAGCCTGGATGAGCAAGCAGCTCCTGGAGGATTTAAGGGGAAAAAAGAGGCTGTATCACCTTTGGAAGGAGGGGAAGGCTTCTCGAGGTATGTTCAAGGAAGTTGTTAGATTATGTAGGAAAAAAATTAGGGAGGCAAAGGCCCAGCTGGAACTGAAGCTGACCACCTCTGTCAAAGACAATAAAAAACATTTTTACAAATATATTAGCAATAAGAAGAAGGGCAGGAAGAACCTGCACTCCCTATTGGACCTGGAGGGGAACATGGTGACTGAAGACGAGGAAAAGGCTGAGGTCCTGAACGCCTTCTTTGCCTCAATGTTTTACAGCAAGGCAGGAGTTCAGGAGGAGTGGCCTCCGGAGCTGGGCGATGGGGTCGGGGAGCAGTGTAATGCCCCAGAAATCCATGAGGAGTTAGTTCAGGACCTGCTGAGCCACTTGGACACTCACAAATCCATGGGACTGGATGGGATCCATCCTAGGGTGCTGAGAGAGCTGGCAGATGAGCTGGCCAAGCCGCTCTCCATCATTTTCCTCCAGTCCTGGCTCACCGGTGAGGTCCCAGATGACTGGAAACTGGCCAATGTGGTCCCCATCCACAAGAAGGGTCGGATGGAGGAACCTGGAAACTACAGACCAGTCAGCCTGACCTCAGTGCCAGGGAAAGTGATGGAGTAGATTATCCTGGAGGCAATAACTGCACACCTGAAGGATGACCAAGGGCTCAGGTCCAGCCAACATGGATTTAGGAAGGGCAGGTCCTGCCTCTCCAACCTGATCTCTTTCTATGATCAGGTGACCTGCCTGGTGGACGTGGGGAGGCCTGTGGATGTGGTCTACCTGGACTTCAGCAAGGCCTTTGACACCGTCCCCCACAGCAAACTGCTGGCTAAGCTGTCAGCTCGTGGCTTGGACCACTACACTCTGTGCTGGGTTAGGAATTGGCTGGAGGGCCGAACCCAGAGAGTGGTGGTGAATGGTGCCACATCCAGCTGGCGGCCAGTCACCAGTGGCGTCCCCCAGGGATCAGTGCTGGGCTCCATCCTCTTCAACATATTCATCAATGATCTGGATGAGGGGGTTGAGTCAGTCATCAGCAAGTTTGCAGATGACACAAAGTTAGGGGCAGATGTTAGTCAGAGGGTAGAAAGGCTCTGCAGAGGGACCTCGACCCACTAGACAGATGGGCAGAATCCAATGGAATGTCATTTAACAAGTCCAAGTGCCGAGTGCTGCACTTTGGCTACGGCAATCCCATGCAGAGCTATAGACTGGGATCAGAGTGGCTGGACAGCTCCCAAACAGAGAGGGACCTGGGGGTGTGTTACAGTTTGAGCTGGGTGCCCCCTGCTGTGTTTACTTCCTGTGTCCAGAGGTCCAGCCCAGAGGGGTGGACACAGGAAATTATGTAGTATTTCATACCACAATCCTTTGCACCACTATAAGATCCAGTGCGGAGTCTAGCACTATCTCTTTTCTTCCTCCTCCGTCAGCCGGTAACTGGGGGAGATGTCTCCTGGCTTTAGGCCTGGCTAGGCCCAAGGCCATGGGGGATGGGCAGTCTCAGATCTGGCCAGCTGAGACTAGCCTAGCAGTGGGAGGGGGAAGAAGGAGCCCTGGGGGTCTCGGGTGTACCCTCAGGTGGGGATGGGATTTCTTTGGGTCTGCTTTGGGATCTTTCTTTATCACTGTGCCTTTGCTTTTCTGTAGAAGTTCACTGCTTTCTATTTAAACTTTCCATCACTTTTGCAATCCGTTTGTCTGAGTGTTTATTGTTGCCAGGGGTGGGGAAGGGGGCTGCCTCAACCCAGCACAGGGTGCTGATCGACATCCTCCTGAAGATGAGCCAGCAGTGTGCCCAGATGGCCAGGAGGGCCAATGGCATCCTGGATTGCATTTGGAATAGTGTGGCCAGCAGGAGCAGGGAGGTCATAGTGCCCCTGTACTCTGCATGGGTTAGGCCGCACCTTGAGTACTGTGTCCAGTTCTGGGCCCCTCAGTTTAAGAAGGACATCATAGTTTCATAGTTTCATAGTTTCATAGTTTCATTCAGGGTTGGAAGGGACCACAAGGATCATCTAGTTCCAACCCCCCTGCCATGGGCAGGGAAACCCCACACTAGATCAGGCTGGACAGAGCCTCATCCAGCCTGCTCTTAAACACCCCCAGGGACGGGGCCTCGACCACCTCCCTGGACAACCCATTCCAGGGTCTCACCACTCTCATGGTGAAGAACTTCCTCCTCACATCCAGCCTGAATCTCCCCACCTCCAGCTTCATTCCATTCCCCCTAGTCCTATCACTACCTGACATCCTGAGAAGTCCCTCCCCAGCCTTCCTGTAGGCCCCCTTCAGATACTGGAAGGCCACAATTAGGTCACCTCGGAGCCTTCTCTTCTGCAGACTGAACAGCCCCAACTCCTTCAGTCTGCTCTCATAGGAGAGGTGCTCCAGCCCTCTGATCATCCTTGTGGCCCTTCTCTGGACACGTTCCAGCACCTCCACATCCCTCTTGTAATAGGGGCTCCAGAACTGGACACAGTACTCCAGGTGGGGTCTCACCAGGGCTGAGTAGAGGGGAGGATCACCTCCTCGACCTGCTAGCCACACTTCTCCTGATGCAGCCCAGGATCTGATTGGCCTTGCGGGCTGCAAGTGCACATTGGGAGCTCATGTTGAGCTTTTTGTCCACCAGCACCCCCAAGTCTCTCTCCTCAGGGCTACTTTCCAGCCAGTCACTGCCCAGCCTGTATTTGTGCCTGGGATTGCCTCGACCCAGATGCAGGACCCTGCACTTGCTCTTATTGAACTTCATGAGGTTGGCTTGTGCCCACCTCTCCAGCCTGTCAAGGTCCCTCTGGATGGCCTCCCTTCCTCCAGTGTGTCTGCTGCACCACACAGCTTGGTGTCATCAGCAAACTTGCTGAGGGTGCACTCAATGCCACTGTCCATGTCACCCACAAAGATGTTGAACAAGACAGGTCCCAGGACTGATCCCTGAGGGACTCCGCTTGTCACTGGCCTCCACTGGGACATGGACCCATTGACAGCCACTCTTTGGGTGCGGCCATCAAGCCAGTTCCTTATCCATCTAGTGGTCCACCCATCAAACCCATGTGTCACCAGTTTGGAGACCAGGATGTGGTGCGGGACAGTGTCAAAGGCTTTGCTCAGGTCCAGGTAAATAACATCAGTTGCTCGCCCCTCATCTATTAATGTTGTCACCTGCTCATAGAAGGCCACCAGGTTGGTCAGGCAGGATTTGCCCTTGGCAAAGCCATGCTGGCTGTTCCCAATTACCTCTTCACTATTCTTTTGAGCAAGTAGTGACTCCAGGAGGATCTGCTCCATGATCTTTCCAGGCACAGAGGTGAGACTGACTGGCCTGTAGTTCCCTGGTTCCTCCTTCTTACCCTTTTTGAAGATGGGGGCAATGTTTCCCCTTTTCCGGTCCGTGGGGACTTCACCAGATTGCCATGACTTTTGAAATATAACAGAGAGGGGTTTAGCAACCTCATCTGCCACTTCTCTTAGTACCCGTGGGTGTATCCCGTCGGGTCCCATGGACTTGAACACTTTCAGGTTCTTCAGATGATCACGAACCTGATCTGCACTTACAATGGGCAGTTCTTCCTCCCCGTCCCTGGCTTTGACTTCCATAACATCAGGAGTGTGGCTAGAGGCCCTTGCAGTGAAGACTGAGGTAAAGAAGTTATTAAGTACCTCAGCCTTTTCCTCATCCCTTGTGACCATGTCACCATTTTCCTTTCTGAGGGGGCCCACACCTTCCCTAGTCTTCTTCTTCCCATTAATATACCTGTAAAAGTTCTTAGTGTTCCCTCTAATCTCCCTGGCTAGATTCAATTCAAACTCTGCTTTGGCTTTCCTAACCAGGACTCTCGCTGCTCGGGCAGCTTCCTTATATTCCCCTGTTCTACCTGTCCTTCCCTCCACTTCCTGTAGAGTCAAAACACTTGAACATGTCCAGAGAAGGGCAACAAGGCTGGTGAGAGGCCTTGAACACAAGCCCTATGAGGAGAGGCTGAGGGAGCTGGGATTGTTTAGCCTGGAGAAGAAGAGGCTCAGGGGTGACCTCATTGCCCTCTACTACTACCTGAAAGGTGGTTGTAGCTGGGAAGGGGTTGGTCTCTTCTCCCAGGCAACCTGCACCAGAACAAGGGGACATATTGGACGACGGAGATTGGGAATCAATACGGCTGACCAATGTGATCGAGTATTGTTCCTTTATTGTTCCAGTGTTGCAGGCCGATGGTGCAGGCCTGAGGTGCAGGCCTATGGAGCTGGCCTGTAGTGCAAGTATAGCACTGTGAAGTGTAGAAGAAACAGGAGACAGGAAAGGCAGAAGAAGAAGAAGTGCGTAGCAAGGCAACTGCTACAACTTATATAAACTCGGAGTGCCTTCTTGGCATAGCTCCACTGGTTCCCTATGAGTGACCACACATTGCACTATTACAGATTATTGGTCCAACTACTAATAACACAATGATGTTGTTGATGCAGGTGCATATCCTGTTGTCCCAAGATAACTGTCCATGTTTATAGCTACCAGTGTCTTGTTTTAGTTACATGCTGCAGGCACAGCACTGTTTTGCTCCACTGCTAGCTGATTCTGCATTTATGGCCTACCACCATGTCAGGCTCTAGGCCTGCACTGCCAGATTGCTCACACTGCTCGTCGCTGGCATTGCCACAGGGACACAGTCTCAAGCTGCGCCAGGGGAGGTTTAGACTCGAGGTGAGGAGGAAGTTCTTTACCGAGCGAGTCATTCGTCATTGGAACGGGTTGCCCAGGGAGGTGGTTGAGTCATCGTCCCTGGAGGCATTCAAGAGGAGATTGGACATGGCACTTGGTGCCATGGTCTAGTCATGGGGTCTGTGTTGATAGGTTGGACTCGATGATCCTCGAGGTCCTTTCCAACGTTAGTTATACTGTGATACTGTGATACTGTGAAAGGGAAAAAATATCTTGTAAGGGAGAAAGAAGGGAGGTACTCACCATTGTGTTGATAAAGTCATGATGTAAGTTGACGGGACGAAGAGGAAGTCTTTGCAAGTAACAACGCAATTCTGCATCTTAAAGAATGTACTAATCAAAATGATTGTACTAATCATAATACTTGGTAGAAACCATTTGACCAACTTTGCAAAAGCAATGAGATCCTCAGTAATAGTTGACAGTTCTACCTGGTGCTTTACTTCTAAACATTCATTTTAAATGTCTTTAAAGTAAAGTTTTGAGAGAAGGTTTCTGGAGGGAATAAAAGGTAAAGAGTTTGCATAAATACTAGCTTCTATAAATGGTGAAAGAGGTCTAGTTATCTTGGTCACATTTTTCCAAAATGATGATTATTAAATCCAATCCTTAGATAATATTCATAGTAATTCTTTGCATTCCCCAAATCGCTGTCATCCACCACGCACAGGAACCGCTGTCGTGTGAGCACAGCCATAGTTAAATATAGATACCACAGACTGCTTATTGAGGGATAAATAAGGTCAATGAGATTTCTATTGAGGATTTCACTTGAATTGCAGGAAGTATACTGTGGTCTCAATATAATCCAAGACACTGGAAAAACAGAGTCCTAAAAAGTTAAATATAATACGAAAGGCTCCTCATTATTAAAAAAAAACAAGAAAGAAAAAGGAAAAAAAAAGTATTGCAATATACTGTCCAAAAAATGTTGGCATTTTTTTGGGTTTTCCTCAGCTCTTCAGTTCAAAGAATATGAACGGCAAGGGAGAAGAGTACTGCAGAGAAATTAAGGGGATTGTCTTTATGTCCTCCTAGCAGACAAAAAATGAGTTGCACAGGCTGACATCTGTGTCCTTGAATACTATGTAAAGTTTAAGAAACTCTAAATATAACTACTATTAATTTTCAGACGTTTTCCTGTCTCCATAAAGAGTGCAACTTCTCAGGATTTACACATGAACAAGTAATGCATCTTTACCTCTCAGTGCCCTTAATTCTTGCATTAGCCCTCCTGGGAGATGAGATGTGTTTGTCTAACCTAACTCTGAACTTGGCATATGATTATTGGAGAGCAAAGTAATGAAATGTTGTTGTGGTGAAGGCACATTATGCCCAGATACTGAATCTTGTCCCAGCATGTGGGCAAGTTCCCCCTCCCTTGGAGGAAGACAAAAGCCAAGGCATTAGCCAGGCTTGCACGCACCCAGCGCATGCAGCACTCGTGCTGACACCAAGTATGGGCATAATTCTAGCTTCACGTTTCTATAGGTTGAAGCCAGTTGTTTATGAGAGTGCCCATTGGTCAAGCCCAGCCTCGAGGAATCTATAAGTATCACCCCAGTTGGTAAACAAGTTGCCCTCTCTTTCACTTTGTCTCAGTGCTTGCTCGAGAGAGTAACTCTCGAGCTGCAGCCTTTGCCATTGAGCTTATTGTTGTTAGCTTCTGTTATACATGCACACATACTGGAAGTGTCTGCATCGTTAAGAAGCCCAGAGGGAGGATCTTCGCTGTTTCTGAGGAACTCAGCGTTGCTGCAGCCAGTTGTACCGACCGGGAGAGCCCACCGTGCCACCGGAGGACTGGACAGACCCCCCGAGGGTAAGATCTGCCCAGATGCCGGGGAGAAGGGACTTGATCGATACCGAGTCCACGTATGCCTAGCCCCGCCGTAGTGGGAGAGAAGCTGCCAAGTGCCGCTCTGAGGAGCCGCCGAGTGCCGCTCTGAGCCCTGTGAACCTCAGGGAAGACTAAAGCATTGTTCATGCCTATACTGCACCGAACCCGGGACCACTCTGAGAGTCCCGTTGCTCCTTTAAGCTCAGTAAATGAGAATCCGCCGCCTAACGCAAACGCATTCTCTCCCTGATGAGGCTGTTTGCATCAGCCCTGAGAACTGCCATGGTTGGGCCAACCCCCGTAGCTTTGCCTGCTGCCGCGTCAACCAAGCCCACCTGCCGGCCACCGTCGTCCCGCCCTGCCGTGCGAGCCATGGGCCGACCCCGACCAGGACCGATCCCTGTTGTCTGGAGGGAACAGAATTTCTTCCGCGTGCTTTCCATCCACTAGCACTCAGTTCAAAGTATCCGTCCAGCAGAGTAAGCGCTGACGCATAAAAAGATTGTAATATTGCTGTGTATAGCCAGAAGCCGCCCGCGTCCTGCCGAGTCTCCATCGAGTGGCCAAGCGGGGGAACTGCACCCTTCGTTATATAGTATCATAGTATCATTCAGGGTTGGAAGGGACCACAAGGATCATCTAGTTCCAACCCCACACTAGATCAGGCTGGACAGAGCCTCATCCAGCCTGCTCTTAAACACCTGCAGGGACGGGGCCTTGACCACCTCCCTGGACAACGCATTCCAGGGTCTCACCACTCTCATGGTGAAGAACCTCCTCCTCACATCTAGCCTGAATCTCCCCACCTCCAGCTTCATTCCATTCCCCCTAATCCTATCACTACCTGACATCCTGAGAAGTCCTTCCCCAGCCTTCCTGTAGGCCCCCTTCAGATACTGGAAGGCCACAATTAGGTCACCTCGGAGCCTTCTCTTCTGCAGACTGAACAGCCCCAACTCCCTCTTTCTGCCCTCATAGGAGAGGTGCTCCAGCCCTCTGATCATCCTTATGGCCCTTCTCTGGACACGTTCCAGCACCTCCACATCCCTCTTGTAATAGGGGCTCCAGAACTGGACACAGTACTCCAGGTGGGGTCTCACCAGGGCTGAGTAGAGGGGGAGGATCACCTCCCTCGACCTGCTAGCCACACTTCTCCTGATGCAGCCCAGGATCTGATTGGCTTTGCGGGCTGCAAGTGCACATTGAGAGCTCATGTTGAGCTTTTTGTCCACCAGCACCCCCAAGTCTCTCTCCTCAGGGCTACTTTCCAGCCAGTCACTGCCCAGCCTGTATTTGTGCCTGGGATTGCCTCGACCCAGATGCAGGACCCTGCACTTGCTCTTATTGAACTTCATGAGGTTGGCTTGTGCCCACCTCTCCAGCCTGTCAAGGTCCCTCTGGATGGCCTCCCTTCCTCCAGCGTGTCTGCTGCACCACACAGCTTGGTGTCATCAGCAAACTTGCTGAGGGTGCACTCAATGCCACTGTCCATGTCACCCACAAAGATGTTGAACAAGACAGGTCCCAGGACTGATCCCTGAGGGACTCCGCTTGTCACTGGCCTCCACTGGGACATGGACCCATTGACAGCCACTCTTTGGGTGCGGCCATCAAGCCAGTTCCTTATCCATCTAGTGGTCCACCCATCAAACCCATGTGTCACCAGTTTGGAGACCAGGATGTGGTGCGGGACAGTGTTGAAGGCTTTGCTCCGGTCCAGGTAAATGACATCAGTTGCTTGCCCCTCATCTATTAATTTTGTCACCTGCTCATAGAAGGCAACCATATATAAATATATATATATAAAAATATATATAAATATATAAATATAAATATATATATATAGAAAGGGTTTATTGATAGTTCAATTAAGTCATAATCATAACACTAAGCCACTTGTGGAATCTATTTCACGAACGTGCACTAGAACATGTATATAAGTTGGTGATTCATTGGTTATTAATAGTTTGATATTAATAAAAATAATATTTTCATAATTCATATTTCATATTAATAAATTTAATAACCTCTTCACCACAGTTGTATACATCGTCTTAGAACAACCAATGTTCTTTTATGTACTTAAAGCTCTGTTAGATGTTTCTGAAAATGTACTTCACAAAGTAAAATACTCAAGGTCTGTTTCAAATTGAGTTTGAATTTTCTTTTATTTTGAGTATTTTTATGGTGTTTAAGGATGTTCTTGGGACCAGTTTTCAGTGAACATTAAATTTCCTTGTTCTATTTTTTGTTTATGCAAATAAAGAGCATGGGTCCGGCCCAAAATGAAGAAAGAAAAAAAAAAAAAAAGAGAGAGAGAAAACAAAAAGATTTGGAGGGGCTTATCTCACAGAAAAAGATATGGTTCACAGATTTATTTATACTTTGCATCTGTGTGTGTCTTTAGAAGAATTACATGGTAATCATAAATATACATAGTGATATATGCTTAGCAGGTAGTTTGCGAAGACTGCAGCTTTCCCTCTTGAGCATGTATTCTGCTTTGCACAGAGAAGCCCAGATTCCTTACCAAGGCTGTTACACTCTCCTGTCATACAGATGAATCACTCTTGTCTGTCACCAGGTCAGAGGCCATTAGAAGCTCTGGAATGTTCTAAAATTGTCCAAATGGAATTTGTTTAGGCTGTTTTAGTTAAAGAAGTGTTTATGAATATTAAGCATTCAGACCTCTAAAGCTACTGAACCAATGTTTCAAACTTGGCTTCAACTTGAACACTCAATGGGGCATACATAAGTCAGGCTTTAAGTACAAATTGTATTGTCATAGTAGCTGTGAAGGGATGTGGGGATTGAAGAAAACAAGTTAATCACTTTTGAGTCTGAATCATGGGGGTCTGTGCCTTAATATACCACAAAAGGCATATTTAAAAATGCTTTTAACTAAAGAAAAATGGCTTTGAACAAAGCTCCCCAAAACATTTGCTTGTGGGTTTAGGTCAAAGTTGAACATTCAGATTTGGTAACTGTATTTGAAAAGACAAGGAAGACAAAGTCTGTTCCTGAACCGGAACAGACAAGACAGGACAATTCCTAGATCATTGATTAAACTCTGACATAGACATTGTAAAGTACCACAAGAAACTCTTCTGAGCTTTCTGAGCAATTTCTTGGATGGTCTGTTATGTGTTGGGCTTTGTGGGGGTTTTTGGTTTTGTTTTTGTTTTCTTCCACCTACAGTGGTCTTTTTCTATAGGTCACTTGTAAGAGTCAGCATTTCTGCAGAAGATCCTTAGGTTTATGTCCCTGGCCACCTCAGCACAGTACCCTACAGTCAGCAACTTGTGTTCATTTGGCTTTGGACATATAAAACTGGATTTCACCTGATGCTGGTGTGACCATTTGAGGCTGTGCCTTTAAGAAAAGAGACAGTGCTGGGACACTCTGGCTGAATGTTTTGGAATATTAATGAAAACAATCAGATATTCTAAACTAATTTAATTGGTGGATTGGTAGAATGCAGTTTTAAGTTTAGGTGCAGCTGGAACTCTCCTCAGTTTGCTTCTTTCCTTCTCCCTTTCCAGCTCGTCTGCTTCTGGGCTCCCTGCCAGAGCTACCTTGAACAGATAAGCAACTAAGGCCTACTAATATTCTGCTTTATTTATAACTGCTCTTTTTCTCTCTTTGTAACCCTCTTTGGGGAAAAGGGGGAGAGAAGGGGGTACAGGGAGGGAACCCTCCTCCAGAGGAGGGAATTTCATTCCTGCATTATTGGTTTTTTTACTTTGCTGTATATTTCTGTGTATATATTGTAAATACTGAAAATTGTGTATATATCCTGCATTCCCCAAAATTGCTTGTAAATATAGTATTTTCACTTTTGCTTCTCTGGCTGGCTAGCTGTGGGGTTTTTTTCCTTCCTCTTTGTGGGGGGAGAAGACTGAGCCCTTCTCTCAAACCCACCACATTTTTTTTGGCTTCCCAATGTGCGGCAGATAATTAACCTGATTTATTGCTTCCTTGCCTCGGAGAAACAAACATGAAGGTGCTTTGGGTTTTTAAGCAACTGCTATTCTCAATATGTTCGGTTCTGATCTACAAGTATTGTCTGGGTCTCCTTATCGATCACCTAGGTAAATATTTAATGCAGAAGTTATATTTGTGGTTTATGAATAAAATCCAGCTTTTATATGATCGCTGTCTGGGATTCTTCTGGCCTACCAGATTGAGGAATGTGACCTCTAGCACTCTCCCAATTGAGATAAGTGAATTTAAGATTCCAGTAGGTGAAAGAGTAATTTTAAGTGATGGCTAGGATCCAAAGGTGATTTATTTGAAGTATGTGAATCTGCTGATGATGATAGTGATTGCATATTTGCTATTTTCCTTGCGTTGGGAGAGAAAGATGTCTAAAGCATGTTTCATTATTAAGCATAGATCAAAGAGAAGGAGGCGTACCTCTGGGTCAGCCCCAGAGACGTCCAGTGATGAGGAGAATGGAGAATCTGTGTCAGTTAAAGATAAAGCTAAAAAGTCTATTGGAAAGGCTGCTTTGAACGGTTCGGTTGCTGATTCTGGCAAGAAGCCAGGGGCAGCAGCAGCTCCCAACATGGCAGATCCCCCGATTTCGGCAGCGGAAGCCATTAACGGGGCAAAGTAATTTCTGCCCACCCTCTCGGCAGGACCGGAAGCCCCTTCCACAGCAGCTGATCTGTCTCAAAACCTGTCAGCTTCTGTCAAGGTGGCTGTAAATTCAAACACAGCTCCAATTAAGCAAGTAGCAGTTTTAAAGTCTAGAAGTGGAAAGACCAAAGCTGATGCAGGAGCTAATGGGGAAGAAGAGTAGGAGACTGATCCTGGTGAGGGACCCTCTACTAGAAAAGATCCTGCTGAGGAGGAAGAGAAGATTTGTTTTAAAGATCTAGCTGAATTATTGAGATCAACACCAGAAAGAGATGCAGCTAGGACAGCAGCTAAGGGTGCTTCTCAGCTTAGAGAGATCCTTAGGAGAGTGACAGCAGGATTATGGGGACAACATGTTCAGGAAGATGTGATAGATGGAGAAGAAGATGACCTTTCTGGATGTTCTTCACGCCGGGAAGAATTAAGAAATGTCCGTAAACATTACACCAGAGCAGATAAGGAGTCAATTCTAACGTGGCTTAGTAGATGTTATGATACAGGTACTCCAACTCTAATAGTAGGAGACAAGTCAGCAGCTCGGCTAGGAAGTCTCTCGAAGGATAATGGAATAGATAGACATCTAGCCAAGATTCTCAGTAAGGTTAATCTGTGGATACGCCTTTTATTTGCAGTTGCCCTGGGATACCCTTCCTGAGATGATCTTCCATGGAATCCACAGCCCAGGACTACCATAGATGAGGGAATTAAGTGCCTGAGAGAATTTGCTGTTAGAGAGCTACTCTATGGTGAACATGAAACTCTGAATCCTGATGACATTCCTGTAGGGACTGGTCTTGCTAAAAAGCTCATCAAGCTTGCTCCTTCTAATTATGCAAACATTCTGGCAAGCAGAATTGCGTCAAGAAATTATGGTGGAGCTCCTCCTACGGTTGGCCAATTCAGTGATCAAATGAGACAATTGGAGGATAGCATGACACGTGTTTCTTTGGTTTAAGCCATTGAAACTCTATCTGGTGAAATAAAGAATTGCATGAAAGAGTTGAAGGATGAATTTAAAAATTCCATATCCCAATTGGCACAAAGAGACAATTACAATTCTTCCTCCAGGTGGATACAAGTTTCATCTGTGAGGAATGCACGTCCTCCAAGGAGGTCATTCCAAAACAGATCAAACCAAAACAGGCCACCAAGGCAATCACGTAGAACTATTTGGATAACTCTGCGTGATCAATTTGGTGAGAACATGAACAGATGGGATGGCCAACCAACTTCTAATCTTTTCAGGAGACTGAGGGAACTGCAAAGTGGCAGAACCCGAGGTAGCAATACCGGAAGGGTAGATGTTACTTCCACAGTTCCCCAGAACAACTATAATAGCTCCAACAGTGGCTCCAGTTCTAACACTGCACACTGTGCTCAATGCACATGTGGGCATGTTTCCCATAACTAGGGGTGCCCTGACTCCTGCCAGGGGGAGGAGAGGCATAATAGAGATAATAGAATCTATTGGGATGTGTACATCCAGTGGCCTGGCACTTCACAATTTCAGAAGTACAGGGCCTTGGTTGACACAGGAGCTCAGTGCACCATAATGCCATCAAATTATCAGGGATCAGAGTCTATAACTATTCTGGGAGTCACTGGTGGATCTCAAGAGTTGAGTAAGGGGGAGGTTAATATAAGTTTGACTGGTAAACAATGGAGGAAGCATACAGTTGTGACCGGACCTGACGCACCTTGTATTTTGGGAATTGATTTTCTGAGAGAAGAGCATTTCAAAGACCCTAGAGGTTACAAATGGGCTTTTGGAGTAGCTTCTGTAGAAATTGATGGACAAAAACCGAAGCTATCTCTTAGACCTGAGCTTTCTGATGAATCTGCAGTTGTGGGACAACACAAGATACAGGACATTAAATTGCTGGTTGCTTCTCAGACTGTGCATCACAGACAATACAGAACCAACCGTGACTCTTTGTTGCCCATTCAGAATCTGATTCGTCAGTTGGAGACTCAGAAAGTTGTCAGCAAAACTCATTCACCTTTCAACAGTCCAGTGTAACCTGTGTGAAAGCAGAAAGCAGAAAGCAGACTTTGACCAGGTAAAGCAAGAGGTGATTCAAGTAATGGATCTGGGACCTGTCCGAGATGGTCCAGACATTAAGAACATTTTGTACATGGCTGCAAGTGACAATGGTCCAACTTGGTGCTTGTGGCAAAAAGCTCCAGGTGAGACACGTGGACGACCTCTTGGTTTCTGGAGTCGAGGTTACAGAGGTTCAGAGGCTAATTATACTCCAACAGAGAAAGAAATTTTAGCTGCCTATGAAGGAGTAAAAGCATCTTCTGAAGTGATTGGAACTGAATCACAACTTCTCTTAGCTCCCAGATTACCAGTTTTGAATTGGATGTTCAAAGGCAAAGGCTCCACACCACATCATGCCACAGACTCAACATGGTCTAAGTGGATGGCTCTGATAACACAGAGAGCTCGAATGGGAAATCTTGAAAGGCCTGGTCTAGTGGAGGTGATCTCAAGTTGGCCTGAAGGTACCAACTGTGCTAAACCTCCAGAGGAGAAAGTAACTCGTGCTGAGGAAGCTCCTCCTTTCAACGGCCTTTCTGACGATGAAAAGAAATATGCTTTGTTCACAGACGGTTCCCGTTGTCTTGTTGGAAACAAGCGAAGGTGGAAGTCTGCAGTGTGGAGTCCAACACGCCGAGTTGCAGAGGCAAAGAATGGAGAAGGAGAATCCAGTCAGTTTGCAGAGGTAAAAGCTGTCCAGCTAGCTCTCGACGTAGCTGAACGTGAGAGATGGCCAAAGCTTTATCTCTACACCGATTCATGGATGGTAGCCAATGCTCTATGGGGTTGGCTAAAGAACTGGAAGAAGAGTGGTTGGCAGAGGAAAGGAAAACACATTTGGGCAGCCAACCTGTGGCAGGACATTGCTGATCGAGTCGAGAGAATTCCAGTAAAGGTGAGACACATCGATGCTCACATTCCTAAGAGCAAAGCTACTGAGGAACAGCAACACAACCATCAGGCAGATCTAGCTGCAAGAGTTTCTCAAGTAGACATGGACTCTAATCTTGATCTCCACTGGAAACACCAAGGTGAAATATTCTTAGCTCGGTGGGCTCATGATTCGTCAGGACATCAAGGCAAAGATGCAACATAGCAGTGGGCTCGTGACAGATCCATAGAAATTTCCATGGATGCTATCGCACAAGTCATCCATGACTGTGACATTTTTGCTGGTATTAAGCAGGCAAAGTGAATTAAGCCGTCGCGGTATGGTGACTACATCACTCTGCCACGTTTTCGTTCTGGTAAGCAGTACGTACTTACTGTGGTAGAGGCAAACACTGGATGGTTGGAAACTTATCCAGTTCCACATGCAACTGCATGCAACACCATTCTCGGTCTGGTGAGGCAAATCCTGTGGAGACTCGGAACTCCAGAGAGGATTGAGTCAGACAACGGAACTCATTTCAAAAACAACCTTGTAAAGATCTGGGCAAAAGAGCACAGTATTGAGTGGATATTCCATATTCCTTACTATGCACCAGCTTCAGGGAAGATTGAACGCTACAACGGTTTGTTGAAGACCACTCTTAAAGCCATGGGGGGTGGATCTTTGAAAAACTGGGAAAAACATTGAGCACAAGCAACCTGGCTGGTAAATAGCAGAGGTTCGGTGAACCGAGCTGGACCTGCACATTCAGAACTGCTGCAGAAAGTAGAAGGTGATCGAGTTCCTGTTGTTAGAGAGAAGAATCTGCTAGTTAAAACTGTTTGGGTATTTTCACCCTCAGGAGAGTCTAAACCTGTCCGAGGGGTGGTTTCGGCTGAAGGTCCGGGTCACACTTATTGGGTAATGCAAGAGAATGGTGAAATTCAGTGTATTCCACAAAGAAATTTAACTTTAACTGAAAGAGGTTAATTTCAGACTGTTGTACGGCTACATCGCGTCCAAAGGAAGAATCAACGAGGAATCTATGGTGCACGAGCCCTGAGAACCCTGAGAACCCTGAGAACCCCGAGAGCCCTGAGTCAACTAAGAGACCCTGAAAATCCCTGTTTCCCTTTTCTTCGCTTTGTCGGGGAAGAGATATATTGTTTTCCATTTTTATCATTTTCTGATTGTCTTGGACTTTTGAATCATCTACATCTGAGTATAACCGGAATGGACTATGAACTTTACTTGCAACCTGTAAATATTATTTTGGATTGGATGGACAGTATGAACAGCCAATGAAATTGTTTAGAAGGGGTGGACTGTGACCGTTTGAGGCTGTGCCTTTAAGAAAAGAGACAGTGCTGGGACACTCTGGATGAATGTTTTGGAATATTAATGAAAACAATCAGATATTCTAAACTAATTTAATTGGTGGATTGGTAGAATGCATTTTAAGTTTAGGTGCAGCTGGAACTCTTCTCAGTTTGCTCCTTTCCTTCTCCCTTTCCAGCTCATCTGCTTCTGGGTTCCCTGCCAGAGCTACCTTGAACAGATAAGCAACTAAGGCCTACTAATATTCTGCTTTATTTATAACTGCTCTTTTTCTCTCTTTGTAACCCTCTTTGGGGAAAAGGGGGAGAGAAGGGGGTACAGGGGGGGAACCCTCCTCCAGAGGAGGGAATTTCATTCCTGTATATGACCGTTTGAGGCTGTCCCTTTAAGAAAGGGGATATTGTGGCTGAATGTTTATA
Source organism: Melanerpes aurifrons (assembly GCA_011125475.1). Taxonomy (NCBI): domain Eukaryota; kingdom Metazoa; phylum Chordata; class Aves; order Piciformes; family Picidae; genus Melanerpes; species Melanerpes aurifrons. The sequence goes on from WWNC01000173.1 coordinate 274,282, forward strand.
AACGAAAGACAGATCTAAACTAATTTCATTGGTAGATTGTTAGAAAGCACCTTTGAACTGGGAATACAGCAAAGACTCCTGGGCAGTCCTGCACTTCTTATTCTTCCTTGCGGCAGCTTGCAGCTTTCTGGGCTTTCGGCCAGACTGAGCTTGAAACTGATAAACTGCAAGGGCTGTACTAACTGCTTTCCAATTAAAAACTGCTCCTTTTTCTTTTCTCTTTCTAACCCTTTCTGCGGAAAAGGGAGAGAGAAGGGGGTACAGGGGTGGGGAACCCTCCTCGGCAGAGGAGGGAAATCTCATTTCTGTGTTACTTTGTTGTATATTTCTGTATATATTGTAAATACTGTAAATTGTGTATATATTTCCCTGCGTTCCCTAAACTGCTTTGTAAATATATAGCACAATCATTTTGCTAATCCGGCTGTGCGGGTTTTTTCCTTCCCTTTCAATTTTCTTCCCTTCACTTTACGGGGGGGGAGAAGGCCCAGCCTTTTCCTCCAACCATCGACACTGTATTATTGGTTTTTTACTTTGCTGCATATTTCTGTGCATATATTGTAAATACTGTAAATTGTGTATATATCCTGCATTCCCCAAAATTGCTTGTAAATATAGCATTTTCCCTTTTGCTTCGCTGGCTGGCTAGCTGTGGGTTTTTTTTCCTTCCTCTTTGTGGGGGGAGAAGACTGAGCCCTTCTCTCAAACCCACCACAGCTGATCTGTCTCCCAAAAGAATTTACTTAGCATTTCCGCCACTAGCATGCATTTTTCCTTTTATTATTCATTACTATCATGCACACCTAGTAAATGGGCTCAAGACACACAGATCTTAAAGAGAGCATGGTTGGGGCAGGGGCAGAAATGGAAGTGTGGGAACGCAGAGGGGACCTTGACATGAAAATTAAAATGATGTAATTCCACCAATAGGCAAAATTAACTTGAAGGAAAATTGATGTCAAAATTTGACCCTCTTAGGTATATAATTCAAGAAGAATTAGTACAGGGTCCAGCAAAATTTTCACAGTGAATTTTGAAAATCCTTATTTTGATATTTTGATATTCTGTCATGGTACAAATGTTCAATAACATCTTGACACAGATTAGGAAAAATGTGGACAAGATGTTTGTACAATATTTTTCCAATGATCCTTCCTCTCCTGCTTTTCTGCCAAGTCTCAGATGTACTTTCAAAATGCACATTGTGCATGCATTCTCTTCTTTAGACATTTTATATCACTGTTCAATGCTTAGAGTTGATGATATTAAGAGTCTTTTCCAACCAAAATTGTGTTTAGTACACATCTAGCTTCCCATCCAGTCCCTTCCTAAACACCTCCAGTGATGGTGAATCCACCACCTCCCTGGGCAGCCCATTCCAATGGCAAATCACTCTTTCTATGAAGAACTTCTTCCTAACATCCAGCCTAAACCTCCCCTGGCACAGCTTGAGACTGTGTCCTCTTGTTCTGGTGCTGCTTGCCTGGGAGGAGAGACCCCACCTGGCTACAACCTCCCTTCAGGTAGTTGTAGAGAGCACTAAGGTCTGCCCTGAGCCTCCTCCTCTCCAGGCTAAGCAACCCAAGCTCCCTCAGCTTCTTCTCACAGGGCTTGTGCTCCAAATCCCTCCCCAGCTTTGTTGCCCTTATCTGGATACGTTCCAGCAAGTCAACATCTTTCCTAAACTGTCTGGTCAAAATTACAGAAAGGAAGACAATAACATTGACAATGGGGCTATTAGTAAGGCATGTACAGAACATATCTATAAGCTTCAATTAAATTTAAATACAGTATCAATTCTAGTTAAGCATTGATTAATTTAAAATAAGCCTACATATGCACATTCTGCCTTACTAATGCAACTACAAAAAAAAAACCAAACCAACGACAACAAAAAAACCCAATAAAACAAAAAATCCTTCCAAGAAAAAAAGAACCAAGCACACATTAATCCATTTAGTCTCACTTCTGGGCTTCTGCATTTCCATAACTTGTATCAAAAATGAATCCTTCAAACCAACTCCTTGCCCATTTCAGAAAGTACCGTATTCTGGTATTCTGGGGGGGCGTGGGGGAAATCAGGAATATATCTTTTTTTCATGGCCTTGACATATGTTTGCACATTCACCCTTGCAAGTGGTACTGTTGAAGTGTCTCTGACATAATTGTTTTAAGTAGTCTCAAGTTAGATGAATAAGTGCTGCCAGAATGAAAATCCATAACCAGAATGGCCAGGAATGCTACTCTTTAAAGAGCAACTGTTACATCCCCTGAAGTGTTATAAAGCTCAAATATGCCTGTACTCTTTTTCATACTGTAAATCTGTGATCCTGACATGGGCACCTCCTATTGCAGGAGAAGGGAGTGGGGCTCGGAATAGCAGCCAGCAGGATTTTAGGAGACTTCTGGACCTTTAATGACTTGCAAATCAAAAGTGTGAAAATCAAACTACACTTCTCAGACGGTTTTCTCATTCAGGCTTGGTAGTCTACATAATTTTCTCCTATAACATTCCTGTTATTCTCCATACCAGTGTCAGACTTCTCAGTGCATTTTTTAACATGGAGAGAAGGGGGTAGGCTGGGAGAAGGGATCTGGACAATGATCTCAAAGCATATGTTTTTGATTCTAATAAGATTATGGATACCAAAGGAATAAAAATGAAAATCACTACTGCCAAGATATGAAAGAAAGTTTGCATAGTAAAATAATTTAAACCCTAACATTTGGACCCAATAAGGCTAACAGAACGTTTATTCCATATTTTTGGAAAGTATGCTTTTTCTGCACATTAAGTGGTACCAATAAAAAATAATGATTCTCACTCAGTTTATTTCTATAAATTATATTGTTTTATAGTTTTCCAGGGCATGGTTATGTGTCAGATTCTATGGCAAACACCTGGGTGTAAAATGCAATAAGCTTATTACTTCCAGTGGGGGTTGTGGGGAGGAGAATAACAGCCCTCCATTATCCCCCAAATGTACCTATTTCCAAGAAAATTGGATTGCAGCTCATCTGAAAATCACCAAATTCTTTTTCACACTTTAGGAATTATCATTTACATCTCCTTCTTACTTGCTATTGATATAAAACCAAACCCTTCAGGGACTTGGAACCATACACAGCAACAGCTTCAGACATTAACGTGAGTTTAGTGGTCTCTGTCCAATGCCTAATGGACGTCTGCTCACATCATGGCTTTGCCTTTTAATTTAGCCTAGGTCAGTGTACACAGAACACAATGCAGTACATTTATGTGATTTTTAAAAGAAGTTAAGGATGTTACAAATATTTCAAAAATTTCAAACTTTATGATGTTACAAATACTAGCACTCTGAGGTTATAAATAGACTACACAACAAAATGCCCTTACAGCATCAATTTGGCCCCTTTTATGTATATACTGCAATTACAACTGATTGGAAATGTTCCATCAAAACTTCTTCTTCCCTTTTTTTTTTTTTTTAATTTTCTGTGGGAAAATGTTACATTTTCCAGAAATGCCTCGATTTTTCATAGGGAAAATGTAACCGAAATACATTCTTTTGGGTCAGGTCAACTGAATCCTAAATATTTTATCTTGTCAAGCTGAATAAAAACACTTCCTTTTGGGTCAGCATGGTATTAATATGCATACACCAGAACTGCTGTGGTGCATCAGACCAACTTCTGTACTGCGGGACATATACAGAGTAGTCCCCTTCTTGCCAAGTTCTCTACCATGGTGAAAGTGCTAACATAAGACTGCACAGCATGAGAGCAACAAGACCCAGTAGAGCAACTCAGAGTCAGCTGAAACTGGAACAAACTGTGACATTCATTTAATTAGCCATCTAGAAATTTGTCATGGTATCTAAGCAGCATGGTTAAATTATCTTTTTTAAAGACAGCAAATGTCTCCAAAAGACAATTTATCCTCCACAAAGATGGATATTTAAGACAGGTAACACTGAAGAGGAATTAATTTCTGCTGCCTTTCTCCATTGATAAATGATGGATCACAGGTACACACCTTAGAATACTGCCATTAATTTTGTTGAAAGCAGTGAGAATAGAATAGAATAAACCAGGTTGGAAGAGACCTTCAAGATCTTCGCGTCCAACCTATCACCCAACACCACCTAATTAACTAACCCATGTAACCAAGCACCCTGTCAAGTCTCCTCCTGAACACCTCCAGTGACGGCGACTCCACCACCTCCCCGGGCAGTCCATTCCAATGGGTAATCACTCTCTCTGTGTAAAACTTCCTCCTGACCTCCAGCCTGAACTTCCCCTGAGGTGATCCTTTGGGTTGCCTTCTGTGACCATTTGAGGCTGTCCCCTTAAGAAAGGGAATATGGTGGTAGGATGTTTGTAAACGAAAAGATGGATCTAAACTAATTTCATTGGTAGATTGGGAGGAAGCACCTTCTGAACTGGGAGTGCAGGAGGGTATCCTGGGCATTCCAGCACTTTTCTATCAGTCTTTCTTCCGCTCCTCCGCCAAGCAGCAGCTCTCTGTGCTGGGCTTTTGGCCAAGGCTTGACCTTGAAACTGATAAACTGCAAGGCCTGTATTAACTGCTTTCCAATTAACACATAACTGCTTCTAACTTTTTCCTCTTTTCTCTCTTTTCTAACCCGCTCTGGGGATAAAGGGGAGAGAGGGGGAAGCAGAGATGGGGGAACCCCCACAGCAGAGGGGGAAACTCTCATTTCTGTGCTACTTTGTTGTACATTTCTGTATATACTGTAAATATTGTAAATTTGTATATATTTCCCTGCGTTTCCCTGCTTTATAAATATACAGCACCCATTGCTTTTCTAATTCAGCTGTGAGGGTTTTTTTTTCCCTTTCCCTTCAATTTTCTTTCCCTTTACTTTACAGGGGGGAGGGAGGAGGCTTTTTGGTCTTACCCTTCCAACCCTACACACCTTCCCAATCAGCTTTGTCTTGTTCTGGTTCTGGAGTAAATAGGTGAGCCTTCTGCTAAAATGTAGGGCTAAATCCATGTGCAGGAACAGCGTCCTACTACTTCATTCAAGTTTCACGTTAGCAAAGACTTACGCACAGGTCTGTGAGCATGAGCATTAAAATGAATCAATAGCATACCCTAGCAAAAGACAAATAATTATTTGTCTGCCAGGTGAGATGAACTCCCTAGGAAAACTGACATAATTTTCATACAGACGGACATCTCTTCTCCAAAAAAGTAATCACTTGTAAGTTAGCAGTTCTTAATGAAAGACAATAATACACATCATAACACATATTTGGAGAAATAATTATTGTTGAACTGTGCTTGTTGCCAAAACTCAATTAAGAAGAATACAATCCCATGGTAACACTGCCCACGCTCCAAAGAACAGTTATTCTTTCACTTGCAGAACTTAGTCTAACCTGACAGGACAGAAAGAAGAGAAGGCAATACAACAATCCTAGCACATAATGGCATCACATAGCATGTTAGAGCCATGTGTGAGAGGTGCTGTTTGCTAAAAATGAAGACTATCCAGAGAGGAAAGACACTGAAAACAAAGAGGAATATGAAGGTGTAGTGGTTTGAACCTTAACTGAGAGTTAAAAGCTCAAATGGGGAAAAGGCTGAGAATCTCTTCCCCACTCCCCCCCTCCTCCCTCCAAAAAGGGAGAGGAAAAAAAAAAAGGGTAAGGAGCAAATCCACTAAACAACAATCTGGAGTCAGCTTGCAAGTAGAGAGGCAAATAATTTTTTTTTCTTCAAATTATATATATATAACAATAACAGGGGAAAAAAAAAAAGGTTCACAAGGGCAAGGAACAAGAATGGATGGGAGTGGGACAGGAAAAAAAGAATAATACAAAACCAGTCTTTCTCTGAGGAGGTGCAGAGGCAGCAGGGAGAAGGATCAGGTCCGACCACGTGCCTGAGGAGCAGGAGGGCAGCTGCAGTAGTTCTCATCCAGCAGAGGCAGGAGCCAAAAAGGAGGTCCAACAGCTATGATGTCCTGCTTTTTATACCCTAACTGGGCAGGGAGGGGGTAGTGGAACAGACTCAGCTTTCCCAGGGGGGAAACGCCCTTCAGGGAGTGTAAAGTACCCGCAAGACCTCCACCCTGCTTTCTTCTTTTGTTTTTCAGAAAAAGGCGTTAACCCACCACAATCCACCCCTCTGTTCCACCTCCTCTCTCCTGCCACAGCCCCTTCATGTGATTTTGACATGTGGTATTTGAATCCTTGGTGCAAGTCTCTTGCTATCCCGGCTTGCTCTCTCCCAGGGCAGTCTCTCTCTCTCTCCAGTCACTGTAGGTGGTGCTTGAACTGGGCAGGCATGTGGAGAAGAATCAGGAATCAGTCTGTCTTTGAAAGGGAAAGAAAAAAATCAGGAACAGTCCGTTGCTGTAGGGACATCAGGAACGGGTACAGGTGAGATGATGCTTTTTGGGTTGGTGTGCAGTGGGTACGTTGGGTCCTGGATGCTGGGCTGGTATTAAGCTAGGATGGAGAAACTTAGAACAACTTATAACTATTCACATAATTACATTGATGAGTGTTGCCTCCTCTGAGTTCATCCTCTCTCAGCCAGAGTCACGTTCTGCTGTGGGATACACTGAATGTCCCCAGTTTCTAACATAACCCAGTACGTGTGACCAGGACCCTCAGCCGAGACCACCCCTCGGGTTGGTTTGCCCTCACCAGCAGCAGGGAAAACCCACACTGACTTCCCCAGCAGGTTCTTCTCAGCAATCACAGGAACCCCATCTCCATCCACTGTTTGCAGCAGGTCGGACTAGGCAGGACCAGCTCGGTTCACAGCTCCTCTGCTGTTCACTAACCAAGTGGCTTGAGCTAGGTGCTTTTCCCAGTTCCTGAAGGTTCCACTCCCCATGGCTTTTAGGGTGGTCTTTAGCAAACCATTGTAGCGCTCGACCTTCCCTGCAGCTGGTGTATGGTATGGGATGCGGTAAATCCACTCAATCCCATGTTCCTTTGCCCAGGCCCTTATGAGATGGTTCCTGAAGTGGGTTCCATTGTCTGATTCAATCCTCCCGGGGGTGCTGTGTCTCCACAGGATATGTCTCTCTAGGCCCAGGATGGTGTTGTGAGCAGCGGCATAAGGAACTGGGTAGGTCTCCAGCCACCCTGTACTTGCCTCCACCATGGTCAGTACATACTGCTTGCCACTGTGAGACCGAGGAAGGGTGATGTAGTCGATCTGCCAGGCCTCTCCATATTTATATTTTGACCATCTCCCCCCATACCACAGAGGCTTCATGCGCTTGGCCTGCTTGATGGCAGCACAGATGTCACACTCATGGATGACCTGTGAGATGGCCTCCATAGAGATGTCCACAGATCTGTCCCGAGCCCACCGGTATGTGGCATCTCTCCCTTGGTGGCCAGAAGTGTCATGGGCCCAGCGAGCTAAGAACAGCTCACCCTTGTGTTCCCAGTCCAAGTCTATTTGGGAGATCTTGGCAGCCAGGTCTGCTTGGTGGTTGTGCTTGTGCTCCTCTGTGGCTCTGTTCTTGGGGATGTGTGCATCGATGTGCCGTACCTTGGTTGGCAGCCTGTCCAGGCGGGCAGCGATGTCTTGCCACAGGTCAGCGGCCCAAACAGGCTTCCCTTTTCTCTGCCACCCATTCCTCCTCCATTCCTTCAGCCACCCCCACAAGGCGTTGGCTACCATCCAGGAGTCAGTGTAGAGGTACAGCACTGGCCAGTTCTCTCGTTCTGCTATATCCAGGGCCAGCTGGACAGCTTTCACCTCTGCGTACTGACTGGATTCGCCTTCTCCATCCCTTGCTTCTGCCACTTGCCTTGTTGGGCTCCAGACAGCTGCCTTCCATCTCCGCTTGCTTCCTACAAGCCGGCAGGACCCATCTGTAAATAGAGCATAGCCCTTCTCATTGTCAGGGAGATCGTTATATGGGGGAGCCTCCTCAGCACGGGTCACTGTCTGCTCTGGTGGCATTCCAAAGTCAGCACCCTCTGGCCAGTTGGTGATCACTTCCACTATGCCAGGGCGTTCGAAGTTCCCCATCCGAGCTTGCTGAGTTATCAGGGCCATCCACTTACTCCAGGTAGCATCTGTGGCATGATGTGGGGTTGAGCCTCTCCCTTTGAACATCCAGGTCAGGACTGGAAGCCTCGGAGCTAGAAATAGAGGTGACTCAGTCCCAATTACCTCGGAGGCAGCCCGGACGCCCTCATAGGCAGCTAGGATTTCCTTCTCTGTCGCGGTGTAGTTGGCCTCGGAGCCTTTATACCCCTTACTCCAGAAACCTAGGGGCCTGCCCCTGGTTTCACCAGGAGCCTTCTGCCACAAGCTCCATGTAGGACCATTCTCACCAGCCGCAGTGTACAGCACATTCTTGATCTCTGGCCCAGTTCGAACAGGCCCCAGAGCCATAGCATGGACCACCTCTCGTTTGATCTGGTCAAACGCCACCTGCTGCTCAGGTCCCCACACAAAATCATTTTTCTTCCTTGTTACATGGAAGAGAGGCTTCACAATTTGACTGTACCCAGGAATGTGCATTTTCCAGAAGCCCACAAGCCCCAAAAACGACTGTGTCTCTTTCTTGTTCGTGGGCTGCACCATAGTGGCTACCCTGTTCACCCCCTCCTGAGGGATGTGGCGACGGTCATCCTGCCATTGAACACCCAGGAACTGGATCTCCCTGGCAGGCCCTTTCACCTTGCTTCACTTGATGGCAAAGCCAGCCTCCAGCAGGATGTCGATTGTCCTCTTACCCTTCTGGTAAACTTCCTCTGCTGTCTCACCCCATACAATGATGTCATCGATGAACTGCAGATGCTCAGGGGCTCTACCTTTCTCCAAGGCAGTCTGGATCACCTCATGGCAGATGGTTGAGCTATGGACCCAGCCCTGAGGCAACCGATTCCATTGATACTGTACTCCCCTCCAGGTGAAAGCAAACTGTGGCCGGCATTCTTCTGCAATGGGAATGGAGAAAAAGGCATTAGCAATGTCAATTGTGGCATACCACTTGGCCGCCTTCGATTCCAGCTCGTACTGGAGCTGGCACGGTAGCGCTGATTGGAGGAGTCACTTCATTCAGGCCACGGTAGTCCACGGTCAGTCTCCATTCCCCATTTGCCTTCCGCACTGGCCATATCGGGCTGTTGAAGGGGGAGTGAGCCTTGCTGATCACCCTCTGGCTCTCCAGTCGTCGAATCAGTTGGTGTATGGGGTGCAGAGAGTCTCTGTTGGTCCTGTATTGCCTGCGATGTACTACGCGAGAGGCAATAGGTAACTTTAAATCCTGCACCTTATGGCTGCCCACTACGGAGGGATCATCCGACAGCTCGGGCATGGTGGACAGCTGTTCTTTGCCTGCAGTCTCTCCAGCTGCCACCCCAAACGCCCAGTTGTGCCCCCTAGGGTCCTTGAAGCATCCCTCCCGCAGAAAGTCAATGCCAAGAATGCAAGGTGCATCTGGACCAGTCACTATGTCGTGCTTTCCCCATTCATTCCCGGTCAGGCTTATCTCAGCTTGCAGTACAGTCAAGTCTTGTGAGCCTCCTGTGACTCCTTGAATGCTTATGGACTCAGCCCCTTTGTACCTCGATGGTATCAGGGTGCATTGGGCCCCTGTGTCCACCAGAGCTCGGTACTTCAGGGCTTCTGAAGTGCCAGGCCATTTCACGTACACATCCCAGTATACTCTGTTATCCCTGGCCTCCACCTGGCTGGAGGTAGGGCACCTCTAATGCTGGCGGCAATGTCCACACTTGTCACACGGTCCTGTGTTGCCAGGGGAAGGGTCTCTTGAGCGAGAGGGGCCACTCCGGGAAACTGGAGCAGTTCTTCTCCTAGATGAGTTATCCCTGTGGTGCCCACCTTGCAGTTCCCGCACCCTGTTCCAGAGGGCAGAGGTGAGTTGGCCATGCCAGGTGTCCATGTCCTCTCCACGGTCACAGAGGAACCTCCACAGAGACCCCCTTGACATCCCCCGATTGGCTTGGGGTGATCTCCTAGGGGAAGGTCGCCTGTTCCCGATTCCTGACACCTGAACCCATTCTGAACGAGAAAGGGAAAAGGAGGCATCACTCCCCTTTTTCAGTTCAGACATGGAGGTCTTGATCTCTTTGACAATGTCTTTAGCCATAGTTTCTATGGCTGAGATCAGAGGTTTCTGTTTTATGCTGTCCTCATATTCCCTTAAATCATTGGCAAACTCACAGACAGTTTTAGGACTTCCATCCTGTCCAGTCAAGAGTATCCCTCCTAATGTGTGAGCATATTTCTGAGGAGCACCCTGGGTGAGTTTCTTTACAAAGGGCTGTCTCATGGGCACCTCATCTGGGTCCAAAGGGAGCTGGCCATCCCCATAAATTATTTCCATCACGGCCATCTGCCTCAGATACCGAATACCCTGTTCCATAGTTGTCCATCTAACTGGGGCCCAGGGCAGGTCATCTCTTGAGCGGTACCGGCTCTTGATGGCGTTCAGAATCCGGGCCCAGAGAGTGTGTATTCCATCAAGTTTGGCTAACTCTTTGTCCAGACCAGCATCACGAGTCAGGGAGCCTAAAAGCTTCGCCTCCTTCTTATCCAGGTCCACTGTGTCCACCCCCTCGTCCCAGCATCTCAGGGCCCAGCTTAGTATTGGCTCACCCTCTTTCCTTGCGTAGTCCAGAGGAGTTTGCCTTAGTTCCTTTCTGGGCAGCGATGTAACAGTTATTTCCTGGTCTGAATCATCTTCATCCACTGATGGGTTCTGTGAGGTGCTGGGGCCTGCTGAGGTTCCTTCCTCACCATCTGTGCTTGGTGATGATCTTTGATTTGTTTTCCTGTGTGTGGTGACCGGTGCTAGGGAGACTGCATTGGCAGGAGCATCTGGGGTCAACTGTGGAACTGCTGGTGGTGGGGCAAACCCTTGTGCCTGGGGCTCAGGCTGAGAGCTGGCACAGTCATTACAACCCGACCCCTCCCTCTTTGTGTCTACAGAGTGCTTACAATGCCCACAGCAGACACGCCCCCAGTCATTAAAGAGCACAAAGGAGTGTGTTATCACCCTCCAAACAGCTCTTAATGGGTTAGCTAGTCCTCCACCCAACACGGTCCCAGCAAATGCCACTATAAGGATTACATTTAGGCATATGGAGCATGTTGCAACGTAGAGCAATTTTCCATCACAGGCACTTTTATCTACACCATTGGTTTCATAACTTGCTTCAGGAAAGTTTCCTGTGTTAGAAAAGTTACCACTGACAGTGAAATTCAATGAATTCAAGAGATACATGCCTAGCTTAATTGGTAAAGTTTTTATCCACTTGATCAGCATCTCTATCATTAACCACACCAAGTGGTAAGTTATTAATTTGTAGATGTGGGTCCAAAAGATCCAGCCAAAGACCCATGCAAAGGCTTGGACCATCAGGTTCTTTAAAATTGCCATTTCTACTTCTAGCTCCTTTTTCAGAAAAAAGTATTGCTTTCCCAATACAAGATTAATATCCAAGCCCCACGTTGGAGGCGCCAAAATTGTAGTGGTTTGAGCCTTAACTGAGAGTTAAAAGCTCAAATGGGGAAAAGGCTGAGAATCTCTTCCCACTCCCCCCCTCCTCCCTCCAAAAAGGGAGAGGAAAAAAAATAGGGTAAGGAGCAAATCCACTAAACAACAATCTGGAGTCAGCTTGCAAGTAGAGAGGCAAATAATTTTTTTTTCTTCAAATTATATATATATAACAATAACAGGGAAAAAAAAAAAGGTTCACAAGGGCAAGGAACAAGAATGGATGGGAGTGGGACAGGAAAAAAAGAATAATACAAAACCAGTCTTTCTCTGAGGAGGTGCGGAGGCAGCAGGGAGAAGGATCAGGTCCGACCACGTGCCTGAGGAGCAGGAGGGCAGCTGCAGTAGTTCTCATCCAGCAGAGGCAGGAGCCAAAAAGGAGGTCCAACAGCTATGATGTCCTGCTTTTTATACCCTAACTGGGCAGGGAGGTGGTAGTGGAACAGACTCAGCTTTCCCAGGGGGGAAACGCCCTTCAGGGAGTGTAAAGTACCCGCAAGACCTCCACCCTGCTTTCTTCTTTTGTTTTTCAGAAAAAGGCGTTAACCCACCACAGAAGGGGACAAGAGGGGAGAGAAGAAGAACTGGAATGTGTATACAACCAATTACACTGGAGGGAGGGAAGAGTCCAAAGTGCACGCCTCAATCACTTTTGTATTTCTTAAATTTACAATACTCACTTTTTCAACCTTATAAAATGTTCATAATATTGGTTTTGAATATAGAATATAAACCATATGTGCCTGTGTCAAACTACATATAATATGCATGTCCTGGGTATTGTGTTTTGCAAATTTAGCAACAGTCTTACACACACGGCTCTCATTAGCATATGTGCAACCACAGTGAAGTTAATAGGATTAGAGTTTGTCAGGAATTTTTCAATTAAACTATTTTTTTTCCATTGGAAAATATTACTTCATTGAAATTTGAACTGTGCATGAGAATCTAGAAGTTTGGGTGCAATTTTTCTTAGATTCTGGAATTTTGATCAAAATGGCAGGGGGAGGCTCAGAGAAATGTAGTCAGAGTGCAAGGCTGGACATCAAAGAACCAAACATTGGTGCCTGCTGCATTGTTCACACAGCACCAACAAGATTCTGACTCTGTCTGCTGTTTGTCTGAGCCCAGCTGAATCAAATACTGAGTAATGGGGCAGTCTTCCCACTAAATAGGTTTCATATATAAAAGTTAAAAGGCCTTTGCTTTGTCCCAGTAGGAAATTAAAAGCATTTCCAAATTTGAAAAGTTTGGAGGAAGCGGAAAGCTTTTGCTGACCCTGCTTTGTGCAGGCTTATCTGCAAAACATCTCAGAAAAGCAGCCTCATTTCTTTAACCATCTCTCTTTGCTCTCAACATTCGGCAGACACACTACACGGAATGAAGAGACTCAAATCAATACATAAAAGGGAAAGTCCAGATTAAAGGACATAATGCTACTGTTTATTGTCCAAACCCTTCAGAAGTTTTAATACATATTTTCCAATTTTCCCATGGCACACAGAACAGAATTCTGCCAGATCTAAGTTCCTACACACATTTTGGCTATTTAGTGCCTCTGCAGATTAGCCTGCTAGCTGTCCCATCTTCTTCTCATTTTAATGCAGACATTGTGGGTGTTTTGTCTCTCCCTTGGATGCATTTCCTTTAAAAGAAAGGTAAAACAGTTTGAAATCAACAAGGTTAAGGTTCACTGAAATAATTCTTAAGTTTTTCTGGTGTGAGCTGAAGGTGCTGTCAAGAGTGCGGTATCCCTTTAAAGAACAGCTTATAAGCTGGACAGGTTCCAAAGAAACTTCTGTATTTCTGAGCAGCATCTTTAAAACAGCAGCCCTAGGAGAGAAGAAGAGGTCAGGGGAATGCACAGAGCCACTTACTCTCCAAAAATAAAGTTAGCAATGCTTCACTTTGTTGAAGTTACCAGCAGGCGGTCATTGTTGGTTGAAAACTAAAAATGTATACTTTCACATTCTTAGCACACGTACACAGTGCCAGCTGGCTGTATGGTTTAGCTTTGCAACCTAGGAGGCTTACAAGATCTCAACATCTGCAAAATTATGCTTTGATTTCTGGCACTGTCAAATCTCAAGGGGATGAAACCAAAGCAATTGCCAGCCAGAACTCACATTTTGACATGTTAAGCAAGGGGCTGTTTCTCAGAGTTTTTGCCATTTGGAGAAGAGCAGTAAGCTATATACTTGAAGGGGAGAGGAGAAAGGAAAAGAAGCCAGCAGACATCAGTGTTACAGTATTTCTGCTACCAGGAAGAGTGGCTGTTGGAACCAGTGCAAAGGAACAAATTATGAGAGGGATACGAATGGAAGGGAATTGGCAGGTTTTGTACATGAGAGTTTATTTTTCAGTTGCACTGTGTTCATTAAAGTCACTGAAAAATTAAAAAAACAAAAAACAAAACCCAAAAATCTCATAACTACATAGTGTTGAGGGTAGTGCTAATAGACAAAGAAAACAAGATGAACTCTAGTATGAGATAAAATATTACACATTATTATCTTTCATAAGGCTTAAAAAATGTAATTTTTTTGCACATAAATAACCTGGGGTCCTTTTTTTTTAAGATTTATGGCCATGAAAACAAAAAAGTGGCAGTTTTATATTAAAAAAACCAGCACATGAAGGGTTAGCAGATCAGGAAAACATGGGTACTGCACCTATGTGCTTCTCAGCTTTTATTGGACAGTACAAGCACAAAATCTGAAACCTGTGGGTAGGAACTTAATTTTCCCCCAAGTTCTTCCACATTCAGCACTTGAGGAACTGATGCTTTGCAGCACTGGAATTACTGCCTGACACTCATCATGGCCATTTGCTGATCTCAGGGATTTACAATAGGTCACTAGTGTTTAGTGACTGGTAACTCTTACTACCCTTTCTCACAAGAAAACAGAAAAAATGAGTTGGAGCAATTTTTCATGATTAAGACTGTAGTAATTTCTTTCCTGGGCAACAGCATTGTTTCCATTCATATCATCAGAATGTCCTTTGGAAAAAATAATTTTCCCAGTACATCACTTCAATCACAACAATTTCTGTCTTTTTTTCTTTGTTTATCCCCTTTAATTTCCTTTCTTTGCTGTATCTTCATGTCTTTTCCTATATTTACCCACCTCCCTCTTCTCATGTATTATGAATAACAAAAGGTTCATCTTCATTGGTATTGAATCCACACTGTCAGTTGGGAAAGAAGCACCTTATACTTTTGTCCATAAAGAAATAATTTTAAAGGTTTAACAATAAAAAGAAGAAGATGAGAGCATGGGTTACATTTACATTGTCTTTCCTTGGAAAGAAGTACCATTCAGGTCCTTTTGTGGAACTTTCTTCTGTCATGATATCTGTTGGAAAATGGAAAATATGTAGATAGTTAATGTGCTGATACGGTTGAGTACTAATAACGTCTCACAACTATCTGTGGCCGGTTGAGCCTGTCCCCTTAAGAAAGGGAATATGGTGGACGGAAGTTGGTAAACGGAAAGAATAATCTAAACTAATTTCAGTGGTTAAGTGGGAGGAAGCACCTTCTAAACTGGGAGTGAACTGGGCATTCCAGCTCTTTTCTATCAGTCTTGCTTCCACCTCTTCTTTGGGCAGCAGCTTTCTGTGCTGGGCTTTCTGCCAAGACCTCGGCCTTGAAACCGATAAGATATAAGGCCTGTATTAACTGCTTTCCAATTAACACAAAACTGCTTTTAACTTCTTTCTTTCTCTTTCTCTCTCTTTTCTAACCTGCTCTGGGGAAGAGGGGGAGAGAGGGGGAGAGCGGAGGTGGGGAACCCCCTCAGCAAGGGGGGGGAACTCTCATTACTGTGTTACTCTGTTGTATATCTTTGTATATATTGTAAATATTGTAAATTTGTATATATTCCCCTGCATATAGCACATTGCTTTGTAAATATACAGCTCCACTGCTTTGCTAATTCAACTGTGAGGTTTTTTTTTCCTTTCCCTTCAATTTTCTTTCCCTTTACTTTACAAGGGGGAAGGGAGGAGGCTTCTTGGCCTTACCCTTCCACTCCACGACATAATTTTTTTCTTGGCGCCCAACGTGGGGCAGATAATTAGTTTAATTTATTACTTGATTGATTTAGTGTTTCCTAGCTGAATTAGCAAACATGAAGGTGTTGTGGTTTGTGGAGCAATTATTCTTTTCAAATTTTGGGGTTCTGGTTTACAGATATTGTTTGGGTTTGCTTTTGGATTACCTGGGTAAATATTTGGTGCAGACAATTTATCTGTGGGTTATGCATAGAGTTAGACAGTGGTATGGAAAATGCATGGATTTCCTATGGCCAGTGATATACAGAAATGTTACCTCCACCACTCTCCCAATTGAGATAAAGGGTTTTAGGATTCCGCCTCATGCCTGGGACCCAAAAGTGATTTATGTGATGTGTATAATTCTGCTGCTGGTGATAACTAATGTGTATTCTCTGTATTCCTTATGGTGAGAGAGAAAGGTGTCCAGAGCTTGTTTATTTATTAAAACTAGATCAAAAAGAAAACGCCGTGGCTCTGGATCAGTCCCAGAGTCATCTAGTGATGAGGAAGGTGAAGACTCTCTGTCAGTTAAAAAGAAGGCTAAAAAGTTAATTGGTAAAGCAGCTCTAAATGATTTTGCTGCTGATTCCGGCAAGCTTCCAAGGGCGGCGGCTGGTATCAACATGGCACCTGCTCCTTCTCCTCCTTCTTCTTCTCCGTCGGCCATTAATGGAGCAACTTCACTTCTGCCCACTCCCTCGGTGGGACCAGAAGTCAATGCCCCAGCAGCTGATTTATCTCAGGACCTGTCAGTTTCTATTAAGGTGGCTGTAAATTCAAACACAGCTCCAATTAAGGTGGCTGTTTTAAAGACTAGAGGTGGAAAGGCCAAAGATGGAGAAGAAGAGCTGGAGACTGATCCTGGTGAGGGGCCCTCTACTCTAAAAAATCCTGCTGAGGAGGAAGAGAAGGTTTGTTTTAAAGATCTAGCTAACCTACTGAGAACAAAGCAGGATGGAGATGAAGTTAGGTGTTATGATACAGGTGCTCCGGCTCTAACAGTTGGAGACAAGTCAGCAGCTCAATTAGGAACTCTCTCAAGGGATAATGGAATAGATAGACATCTAGGCAGGGCTCTCGGTAAGGTTAATCTGTGGATACGCCTTTTAATGGTGGTTGCCCTGAGATACCCTTCCCGAGATGATCTTCCATGGAATACTAAACCCTGGACTACCATAGATGAGGGAATTAAGCGGTTGAGGGAATTTGCTGTTAGAGAACATGAAACTCTGAATCCTGATGACATTCCTGTGGGTATTGGTCATGCTAAAAAGATCATCAAACTTGCTCCTTCTAATAATGCAAACATTCTGGCAATCAGAATTGTGTCAAGAAATTATGGTGGAGCTTCTCCTACGGTTGGCCAATTCAGTGATCAAATGAGACAATTGGAGGATAGCATGACACGTGGTTCTCTGGTTTCAGCCACTGAAACTCTGTCTGGAAAAATTGAGAGTTGCATGAAGGATCTGAAAGATTCCATATCCCAATTGGCACAAAGGGATAATTTCAATTCTTCCTCCAGGTGGATACAAGTTTCATCTGTGAGGAATACACGTCCTCCAAGGAGGTCATTCCAAAACAGGTCATTCCAAAACAGGTCGTTCCAAAACAGACCACCAAGGCAATCACGTAGAACTATTTGGATAACTCTGCGTGATCAGTTTGGTGAGAACATGAACCGCTGGGAAGGCCAACCAACTTCTAATCTTTTCAGGAGACTGAGGGAATTGCAAAGCGGCAGAACCCGAGGTAGCAATACCAGAAGGGTAGCTGTTACTTCCACAGTTCCCCAGAACGACTCTTGTGGCTCCAACAATGGCTCCAGTTATAACATGCAAAGATATAACCCTGCACACTATGTGCAATGCACATGCGCGCATGTTCCCCATAACTAGGGGTGCCCTGCCTCCCGCCAGGGGGAGGAGAGGGATAACAGAGATAATAGAATCTATTGGGATGTGTACATCCAGTGGTCTGGCACTTCGCAATTTCGGAAGTACAGGGCCTTGGTTGACACAGGAGTTCAGTGCACCATAATACCATCAAATTATCAGGGATCAGAGTCTATAACTATTCTGGGAGTCACTGGTGGATCTCAAGAGTTAAGTAAGGTAGAGGTTAATATAAGTCTAATTGGTAAACAATGGAGGAAGCATACAGTTGTGACTGGACCTGACGCACCTTGTATTTTGGGAATTGATTTTCTGAGAGAAGGGTGTTTCAAATACCCTAGAGGTTACAAATGGGCTTTTGGAGTAGCTTCAATAGAAATTGATGGACAAAAATTGAAGCTATCTGCTAGACCTGAACTTTCTGATGAATCTGCAGTTGTGGGACAACATAAGATACAGGACATTAAATTGCCGGTTGCTTCTCAGACTGTGCATCACAGACAATACAGAACCAACCGTGACTCTTTGTTGCCCATTCAGAATCTGATTCGTCAGTTGGAGAGTCAGAAAGTCGTCAGCAAAACTCATTCACCTTTCAACAGTCCAGTGTGGCCTGTGCGAAAGCAGAATGGAGACTGGCGTCTGACAGTAGACTACCGAGCCCTGAATGAAGTGACACCACCTATGAGTGCAGCAGTATCAGACATGATGGAGCTACAGTATGAGCTGGAATCCAAAGAGACCAAATGGTATGCTACCATAGACATTGCTAATGCATTTTTCTCTATTCCCATAGCAGAGGAATGCAGGCCTCAGTTTGCTTTCACCTGGAGAGGAATCCAGTACACTTTCAACAGATTGCCAATGGCCTGGATCCACAGCTCAAGCATCTGTCATGCAGTGATCCACGATGCTCTGGAGAAAGGCGGTGCTCCAGAACACATCCAGTTCATCGATGATATCATCGTCTGGGGTAAAACTGCTGAGGAAGTCTTCGAGAAAGGTAACAAAATCATTGACATTCTTCTGAATGCAGGTTTTGCCATCAAGCGAGACAAGGTGAAAGGGCCTACCACAGAGATTCAGTTTCTGGGAGTGCAGTGGCAGGATGGACGCCGACACATTCCAGTGGATGTGGTAAATAGAGTCTCTACCATGGCAAGTCCCACAAACAAGCAAGAAACCCTACGTTTCATGGGGATAGTGGGATTTTGGAGACTGCACATTCCTGGATACAGTCAGATTGTGAATCCTCTGTATGACGTGACTCGAAAGAGAAACCATTTGCACTGGGGACCTGAACAACAAGCAGCCTTTGACCAGATAAAGCAAGAGGTGCTTGTGGCAAAAAGCTCCAGGTGAGACACGTGGACGACCTCTTGGTTTCTGGAGTCGAGGTTACAGAGGTTCAGAGGCTAATTATACTCCAACAGAGAAAGAAATTTTAGCTGCCTATGAAGGAGTAAAAGCATCTTCTGAAGTGATTGGAACTGAATCACAACTTCTCTTAGCTCCCAGAGTACCAGTTTTGAATTGGATGTTCAAAGGCAAAGGCTCCACACCACATCATGCCACTGACTCAACCTGGTCTAAGTGGATGGCTCTGATAACACAGAGAGCTCGAATGGGAAATCTTGAAAGACCTGGTCTAGTGGAGGTGATCTCAAGTTGGCCTGAAGGCATCAACTGTGCTAAACCTCCAGAGGAGAAAGTGACTCGTGCTGAGGAAGCTCCTCCTTACAATGACCTTTCTGATGATGCAAAGAAGTATGCCTTGTTCACAGACAGTTCCTGTCATCTTGTTGGAAACAAGCGAAGGTGGAAGTCTGCAGTGTGGAGTCCAACACGCCGAGTTGCAGAGGCAAAAGATGGAGAAGGAGAATCCAGTCAGTTCGCAGAGGTAAAAGCTGTCCAGCTAGCTCTCGACGTAGCTGAACGTGAGAGATGGCCAAAGCTTTATCTCTACACCGACTCATGGATGGTAGCCAATGCTCTATGGGGTTGGCTAAAGAACTGGAAGAAGAGTGGTTGGCAGAGGAAAGGAAAACCCATTTGGGCAGCCAACCTATGGCAGGACATTGCTGATCGAATCGAGAGAATTCCAGTGAAAGTGAGACACATCGATGCTCACATTCCTAAGAGCAAAGCTACTGAGGAACAGCAACACAACCATCAGGCAGATTTAGCTGCAAGAGTTTCTCAAGTAGACATGGACTCTAATCTTGATCTCGACTGGAAACACCGAGGTGAGATATTCTTAGCTCGGTGGGCTCATGATTCGTCAGGACATCAAGGCAGAGATGCAACATACCAATGGGCTCGTGACAGATCCATAGACATTTCCATGGATGCTATCACACAAGTCATCCATGACTGTGACATTTGTGCTGCTATTAAGCAGGCAAAACGACTTAAGCCCTTGTGGTATGGGGACAGATGGTCCAAGTACAAGTGTGGTGAAGCTTGGCTGATTGACTACATCACTCTACCACGTTCTTGTTCTGGTAAGCAATACATGCTTACTATGGTAGAGGCAAACACTGGATGGTTGGAAACTTATCCAGTTCCACATGCAACTGCACGCAACACTATTCTCCGTCTGGAGAGACAGATCCTGTGGAGACACGGAACTCCAGAGAGGATTGAGTCAGACAACGGAACTCATTTCAAGAACAACCTTGTAAAGAACTGGGCAAAAGAGCATGGTATTGAGTGGATATTCCATATTCCCTACTATGCACCAGCTTCAGGGAAGATTGAACGCTACAACGGTTTGTTGAAGACCACTCTTAAAGTCATGGGGGGTGGATCTTTGAAAAACTGGGAAAAACATTTAGCACAAGCAACCTGGCTGGTAAATAGTAGAGGTTCAGTGAACCGAGCTGGACCTGCACATTCAGATCTGCTACAGAAAGTAGAAGGTGATAGAGTTCCTGTTGTTAGAGAAAAGAATTTGTTAGGTAAGACTGTTTGGGTATTTTCACCCTCAGGAGAGGCTAAACCTGTCCGAGGGGTTGTTTCAGCTGAAGGTCCGGGTCACACTTATTGGGTAATGCAAGAGAATTGGGAAATTCAGTGTATACCACAAAGAAATTTAACTTTAGCTGAAAGAGGTTAATTTCGAACTGCTGCATAGCTACATCGCGTCCGGAGGAAGAATCAACGAGGTATCTACGGTGCACGAACCCTGAGGTCCCTGAGAGCCCTGAGTCAACTAAGAGACCCTGAGAATCCCTGTTTCCCTTTTATTTGCTTCGCCGGCTGTTTTCCATTTTTCTCATTTTCTGATTTTCTTGGACTTTTGAATCATCTACATCTGAGCATAGGCGGAATGGACTATGAACTTTACTCACGAAATGTAAATGTCATTGTGTGTTGGATGGAAAGTATGAACAGCCAATGAAATTGTTTAGAAGGGGTGGACTGTGACCGGTTGAGCCTGTCCCCTTAAGAAAGGGAATATGGTGGACGGAAGTTGGTAAACGGAAAGAATAATCTAAACTAATTTCAGTGGTTAAGTGGGAGGAAGCACCTTCTAAACTGGGAGTGAACTGGGCATTCCAGCTCTTTTCTATCAGTCTTGCTTCCACCTCTTCTTTGGGCAGCAACTCTTTTCTGTGCTGGGCTTTCTGCCAAGACTTCGGCCTTGAAGACTTGATAAGAGTCCGGTATTAACTCCCTTCCAATTAACACAAAACTGCTTTTAACTTCTTTCTTTCTCTCTCTCTCTCTCTCTTCTAATCTATTCTGGGGAAAAGGGGGAGAGAGGGGAGAGCGGAGGTGGGGAATCCCCTCTGCAGAGGGGGGTTACTCTCATTTCTGTGTTACTCTGTTGTATATCTTTGTATATATTGTAGATATTGTAAATTTGTAAATATTCCCCTGCAAAATCCTACATTGCTTTGTAAATATAGCTCCACTGCTTTGCTAATTCAGCTTGTGAGTTTTTTTTCCTTTCCCTTCAATTTTTCTTTCCCTTTACTTACAGGGGGGAGGGAAGAGGCATCTTAGCCTTACCCCTTCCAACCCACCAGAGATATACAACAAAGTAGCACAGAAATGAGAGCTTCCCCCTCTACTGAGGGGGGTTTCCCACCTCCGCTCTCCCCTCTTTCCCCCTTTCACCAGAGTGGGATAGAAAGAGAAAGAAAAGAGAGAAAAAAAAATGTTAGAAGCAGTTTGTGTTAATTGGAAAGGAGTTAATACAGGCCTTTATCAGTTTTTCAAGGCCGAAGCCTTGGCAGAAAGCCCAGGAGCTGCAAGCTGCTGCCCGAAGGAAAAGCGGAAGCAAGACTGAAGATAGAATAGAATAGAATAGAATAGAATAGAATAGAATAGAATAGAATAGACCAGGTTGGAAGAGACCTTCAAGATCATCGCGTCCAACCTATCACCCAACACCACCTAATCAACTAAGCCATGTAACCAAGCACCCTGTCAAGTCTCCTCCTGAACACCTCCAGTGACGGCGACTCCACCACCTCCCCGGGCAGTGCATTCCAATGGGCAATCACTC
Organism: Melanerpes aurifrons; assembly: GCA_011125475.1. Lineage (NCBI taxonomy): Eukaryota > Metazoa > Chordata > Aves > Piciformes > Picidae > Melanerpes > Melanerpes aurifrons. The sequence goes on from WWNC01000173.1 coordinate 296,262, forward strand.
TCTCCGTGTAAAACTTCCTCCTGACCTCCAGCCTGAACTTCCCCTGGCGCAGCCTGAGACTGTGTCCTCTTGTTCTGGTGCTGGTTGCCTGGGAGAAGAGACCAACCTCTGCCTGTTTACAACCCCCCTTCAGGTAGTTGTAGAGAGTAATGAGGTCACCCCTGAGTCTTCTCCTCTCCAGGTGTGGTGGGGTGGAAGGGTAAAGCCAAGAAGCCTCCTCCCTTCCCCCTTGTAAGGTAAAAGGGAAAGAAAAATTGAAGGGAAAGGGAAAAAAAAACTCACCAGCTGAATTAGCAAAGCAGTGGAGCTATATTTACAAAGCAGTGTAGGGTTTGCAGGGGAATATTTACAAATTTACAATATCTACAATATATACAAAGATATACAACAGAGTAACACAGAAATGAGAGTAACCTCCCTCGGCCGAGGGGGTTCCCCACCTCCGCTCTCCCCTCTCTTCCCCACCTTCCCCAGAATAGTTCGGAAAAGAGGGAGAAAGAGAAAGAAAGAAAGAAGTTAAAAGCAGTTTGTGTTAATTGGAAAGGAGTTAACACAGGCCTGATATCAAGTCCTCAAGGCCAAGGCCTTGGCAGAAAGCCCAGCACAGCCAGAGAGTTGCTGCACCGTGGAGAAGTGGAAACCAGAGTGACAGAGAAGTGCTGGAAATGCCCATTTCACTCCAGTTCAGAAGGTGCTTCCTCCCACTTGACCAATGAAAATTAGTTTAGACTATTCCTTCCGTTTACCAACTTCCGTCCACCATATTCCCTTTCTTAAGGGGACACCGTCAACCGACCACACCAGGCTAAGCAGCCCCAGCTCCTTCAGCCTCTACTCATAGGGCTTGTGTTCCAAGCCCCTCACTAACTTTGTTGCCCTTCTCTGGACTCGTTCCAGCAAGTCAACATCCTTCCTAAACTGAGGGGCCCAGAACTGGACACAGTACTCGAGGTGTGGCCTAACCAGTGCAGTGTACAGGGGCAGAATGACCTCCCTGCTCCTGCTGGCCACACTGTTCTTGATAGAGACCAGGATGCCATTGGCCCTCCTGGCCACCGGGGCACACTGCAGGCTCATGTTCATCCTACCATCAACCAGCACCCCCAGGTCCCTCTCTGCCTGTCTGCTCTCCAGCCACTCTGACCCCAGCCTGTAGCACTGCATCGGGTAGTTGTGGCCAATGTGCAGAACCCGGCACTTGGATGTGTTAAATCTCATGCCGTTGGACTCTGCCCATCTGTCCAGCCTGTCGAGGTCCCTCTGCAGAGCCTCTCTCTCAACCCTCTAGCAGATCAACTCCTGTCCCCAGCTTGGTGTCATCAGCAAATTTACTGATGATCGACTCAATGCCCTCATCCAGATCATCAATAAAGATGTTAAAGTGGATGGGGCCCAGCACTGATCCCTGGGGGACTCCACTACTGACTGGCCGCCAGCTGGATGTGACACCATTCACCACCACTCTCTGGGTTCGGCCATCCAGCCAGTTCCTAACCCAGCTCAGAGAGCTGCTGTCCAAGGCATGGGCTGACAGCTTGGCCAGGAGTTTGCTATGGGGGACGGTGTCAAAGGCCTTGCTGAGGTCCTGGTAAACTACATCCACAGGCCTCCCCACATCCACCAGGCAGGTCACCTGATCATAGAAGGAGATCAGGTTGGTCAGGCAGGACCTGCCCTTCCTAAATCCATGTTGGCTGAGCCTGATCCCTTGACCATCCTCTAAGTGCTGTGTTAATGCACTCAGGATGACCTGTTCCATGATCTTGCCTGGCACTGAGGTCAGGCTGACAGGCCTGTAATTCCCTGGCTCATCCAACCGGCCCTTCTTGTGGATGGGCACCACGTTGGCCAGCTTCCAGTCCTCTGGGACCTCTCCAGTGAGCCAGGACTGCTGAAAAATGATGGAGAGCGGCTTGGCCAGCTCCTCTGACAGCTCCCTCAGCACCCTAGGATGGATCCCATCTGATCCCATGGGCTTGTGGGGATCCAGGCGGCTGAGCAGATCACCAACTACCACATTTTGGAACAGTGGAAAACTATGCGGCTCCCTGGCTCCTTCTGCCAGCTCTGGAGGCCAGCTGTCTGGAAGACATTCTGTCCTGCTAGTAAAAATTGAGGCAAAGAAGGTGTTAAGTATCTCTGCCTTTTCCTCATCCCTTATCACAACGTTCCCCTCCATGTCCACCAAGGAGTGGAGGTTGTCTCTGCCCTTCCTCTTGCTATTAATGTATTTATAGAAGGACTTTTTGTTGTCCTTCACAGCAGAGGCCAGACTAAGCTCCAAGTGTGCTTTTGCCTCCCTAATTTTCTTCCTGCAAGACCTAGCAACATCCTTAAATTTTTCACGGGTTGCCTCCCCTCTCTTCCAAAGGTGATACACCCTCTTTTTTTCCCTTAGTTCCATTAAAAGTTCGTTAACCATCCAGGCTGGCCGTCTGCCTCGACGGCTCATCTTCCGGCACATTGGCACAGCCTGTCCCTGAGCCTTCAACAGTTCTTCCTTGAAGTAGGACCAGCTCTCCTGGACCCCTTTGTTTTTAAGGGCTTTATCCCAAGGAACCCTCTGAATTAGTTCCTTGAGTAGCCTGAAGTCTGCCCTCCGGAAATCCAGAGTGGAGGTCTTCTTGCTACCCCTCTTAGTTTGACCAAATAATGAGAATTCAATTATCTCGTGGTCACTGGCCCCTAAACACCCTCCGACCACCACATCACCCACCAACCCTTCCCTATTGGTGAAGAGGAGGTCAAGCATAGCCTTGCCCCTGGTAGGCTCTCGCAGCACCTGGGATAAGAAGCTGTCCTCCATGCATTCTAAGAACCTCCTAGATTGCCACTTCTCTGCTATGTTAAGATCCCAGCAGATATCAGGCAAGTTGAAGTCACCCATGAGAACAAGATCAGGCGATCTTGAGACAGCCTTAAGCTGCCTATAGAATGACTCATCAACATCCTCCTCCTGGTTGGGTGGTCTATAACAGACTCCAACCAGGATGTCAGCCCTGTTGGCCTTCCCTCTAAGAAGTGCCGGAGTGCCCAGGATACTCCTCCTGCACTCCCAGTTCAGAAGGTGCTTCCTCCCACTTCTCCAATGAAATTGGTTTAGATTAGTCTTTCCGTTTACCAACTTCCGTCCACCATATTCCCTTTCTTAAGGGGACAGGCTCTACCAGCCACATTTCTCATTTCCTTTTGCTACTACATGTAAATATCCCGAAGAGCTCTCAGGGTCTAGCTTGATAAACCATTACTAAAACTAAATGGAGATATAACAGCTTTAGAAAGATCTGGTTATTATGCTGGGAATCTTAATCCTAAATTAGAGAAATCATAGAATAGTTGATAAAATCAGAAGAAAAAAAAAGCTCAGTCCCATGAAACCACAATGGGAGTTCACAGTATTATAAAATCAAAGAATATGTCTACAAAGCTATCACGTTTGCACTAGGAATATACTTCTGGAGTCTCCTGACCATCCTTTCTTATAGTACATTTGTTCCTGATGCAGAAACTGTAGCTTTTGAGGATGAAATGTGTTGAGAAATTTCCCTTCAGGACAGCACCCCATAAACTCCTGTAGCTAACAGGCAAAACTTACAAGAGGGGCAGCTGCTTCTTTCGTAGCGAATCCAGCTCTTTCATTCTCTGGAGTTTTCTCCTGGCATACCATGTTAGAAGCTATTTCCATAATATTTCAGTAAGAATCTTGGTCCATCAGTGATTCAGGGCCACACACAAACCTAAAGAGGCCATACTAGGCTTCAAGCTGCATATAAGCACAGCAGTGCAATAGTAGTGTTTAAGAGGCTGCCCACATTTTCCCCAGATGTGCCCAGGCAGTAGAGGCGCTAAGACCAGAAACAGGCTCTCCTCAATGCATATTGTTTGAGTCCAGCACACAATAAAATCAGTAACAGGACACACCTACAGTTATAAATACTTCCTTTCTATGTCTTTAGGTTAAAATTCTTGGACATGGGAGAATGAAACATATGGAGTGAGATCAGACTGTAGAGAAAGACATCATGTCCTGATGCTAAAGCCACCATTGTCTGAATGGCAAAAAAAAACCCCTCACCATATACATTTTGTCTGAAATCAGAATTGACTTTTAGCACCCACTATAATAACCTTACAAGCTGACCAAACTCCTATAACAGAAGTGGCCTCCATCTTCCCTTTGCATGACTTCTCAGATAGCAGAAGAGTAAACCGATGACTCACCTAAGCCACAGTTCCAGTTCATATTTAACTGCAAGTGATTCGGCATAAAGAGCCCCATACATAAGGAAAAAGAAAACAACCTTCAAAAGGAAAGATGTCTGACATGGTGAGATATTTGAGAAAATTAATTTGACCCCTACAGAACATCCAGTAGTGGCACATCTGTAAAAAATAAACAATTTCTACCACCGACAGGTGATGCATATAATAATAAATATGAACATAGCAGCAAAAAAAATTGAAACCTAACCATCATTCCAGTGTGACCTTGAGTGATCTCCTTTTCATAGCAGTGTAGTAGTCTGTTTAGAATCAAAGTATCTAAATTCAGTACTTTTCTTCCAAAATTTGTAAGATAATTTGCAAATTATCCATATATGTGTTTTACAGACTGGGGATGAGAAGCAAAAGAGTGCAGCTGGTTTACAATTGACTTGGGGTCTGGAAATATCATGGTGGTTATTATCAGTTGTACAATGAAAAATAATTAATACGGTTTTGAAAATAAATAGTTCATGTCAAATATTTTCCCACAGTAGTTAAATTGAGCACTTATTGACACACTTCAAAATGCTTTCTATAAGCAACAGACATTTCAAATTAAGTTGAACTATTTTTTTTTCTTCTTTCTTTTACTTTCCTTTTTGAAACTTCCTGCTTTAAGGAAACAAAACTTTTTACACTTCATATGTGAAATCGTGCAAGACTAGGATTACTCACAAACTTTTCAAAGTTTGAACTAAATGGGCAGCCACATGTGGAAACTACAGAAAAGGCACACCTTCCACTAGACCAGGTTGCTCAAACCCCCATCCTACCTGGCCTTCAACATTTCCAGGAATGTGGCACTCACATCCTTGTATCTAATCTAAATCTACCTTATTCTAATTTAAAATCATTACTCTCCATCCTATCACTGAACTCCCTGATAAAGACTCCTTCCTCATCTTTCCTGTAGCCCCCCTTTAGGTACCGGAAGGCTATATGGTCTCCCTAGAGCCTCCTTATTTCCATGTTGAACAACATCAGCTCTCTAAGCCTGTCCTCTCATGGGAGGTGCTCCAGCCCCTTGATTATGTCTTTTTATTCTGGGGGCCTCAGAGCTGAACATACTACTTCAGATGGGGTCTCGTTCAAGCAGAGAGAATCTCCTCCCTCAAACTACTGGCCACACATGTATTGATGCAGTCGAGAATGTGACTGGCTTTTGGGCTGCAATCTCACTTTTCATGCTCAAACTCAGTTTTCCATCCACCAGTACCCCAAAGTCCTTCTCTGAAGAGAAGCTCTCAATAAATTACAGTTTTGAAGCATTTCAACCCTTTCTGCTTTACCACATGCCCTACTTGGACATGACATCTGGGATGCCTTCTGTCTCTCAAATCAGCTTTCTGAATATATTACTGCGTTTTTGATCCTGACGTGCACCATTACATAGAGAACTTGCCGGGACACATGCAAAGTAGACCTTTCTTCCTATCACCCACAAGGGAACTACTAGTCATTCTTCAAAGTTTTTCCACCAATGGTCTGGTGTCTATCAAAACCAAAGCATATTGGCATGTTCTTAATACACAGTGGTCACCATTATAAAAGAGAAATATGTCTAAGATTTCCTACTCAAGGACTGGGAGAGTCTTTGGAGGCATGGATGCATCTTTGTACTACTTGTTTCTTTTGTTGTTTTTTTAATGGTAGTCTTACCTCAGTTGAGGAAGGATGCCTCAGGTCTGTATCTCCAATACAGCTTCAAGTCACCAGACCAAAAACTGTTCACAGAAATTAGGAGAGTGCTTCTGAAAACATCCCCTAAACTCAAAAGCTGGCAAGATTCACATCTTGTTAATAGCTTGTTCAATGGTTTCAGGGAATATTTTTAAGCATTTTTATAGGAAAAAAAACGCCCCATTTTTTTTTCTGCTTAACAAAACAGTTCATCTTCTAGAGCAGTAGCCCAACATGTTCCTTGGTACAATCATAGAATCATAGAATAAGTCAGGGTTTGAAAGGAACACAAGGATCATCTAGTTCCAACCCCCCTGCCATGGGCAGGGACACCCCACACTGGATCAGGCTGGCCAGAGCCTCATCCAGCCTGGTCTTAAACACCTCCAGGGACGGGGCCTCAACCACCTATCATAAAATATAATATATGCAATGGGAACAGAATTAAGGTCCCCAAGGGAATCTTAATTCTGAAATTCCTGACTCTTGTGGGTTTAAATCTCAAACTCAACATTGTATTAACATATTTTTAACTGAGCTATTAAAATCTTTTATTAGTTAAAGATGAGGATTTCTTTACAAACAAGTTTTATCTCCCCATTTTTCATTCCAAAATTTCTCTGTAATTTAAAACTTGCTGCTCTGGTCTCTTTTCAATGACTTTTCTTGAAATTAAGACCTGTGAGGTGACACAATTCATCTTTTTTTTTTTTTTTTTCAATCCATTTGATCTTTCAGTCTCTGACCTTGTAGAAGTAGATCCTATCCCTAGAAAGCAGTTCCAGGCTCCTGTTAGTTGAGAAGAGTAGAACTTGTCCTTGTTATAATTTAGACACGAATATTAAATGCTTTTAAGTTAATAGGTGGGTTAGGAGGAGTAAGGGTTTTTTGAAACAATATATAATTGGAATTGGTGTAACTTTATAGAAAGGTTTAACTTCTATGACTAAGAGTTCAAGAACAGAAAGAAAACAATTGCTTTTTTTTTTTCCCTCCATTCTTTTTCTTTTATAACAATGATTTTTTACTAGAAGGCTTCAAGTTTTATAAGACCTTAAATCTTCTATAACATTTTTAAGTCACAGCAGAGAATTTGATCATATTTTTATTACTTTCTTGTTATCATTCTAGTTTACTCACCCTATGGAAAAATCAAACATTTTATGTTGATTATTGTATAAAAATCCTTTGACATGGCTCTGAAAATATGGCAAGCCTGTTGGAGAAAAGGCTGCTTGCCTGGCTGGTGTAAAAATATTTTACAAATAGAAATTCTCCATTTCCACTTCATTTAGAATTTAAGTCAAGGAGACATTTTCTGTTAATCTTACTTTTCTTTTTTCTTATGATGTTTTTTAAATGCATTGCTTTTTCCCTGGTCATCTTTACCTCTTCTAAGAATTGTACTACTTATTGTAGCTATTGAATAATGTTCTAGTTGAGGTACTCCTTTAAAAGGACAAAACCAAAGAAAATACACATTGAAATAATCGAAATTCCAGATTTTGTGATTTACTTTCAGTGGCCTTGTCTATCTTAAGACCACTGGAGGTGCAGCCTTGAGAGACAGCTCTCTGAATAAAGAATTCAGTATGAGCTCATCAAAAGGCCCACTTGATAACAGCCATATGCATCTAGCCTCTGAAAGGGAACCAGGGTTACTGTGGTGCTAGAAATCAGTGTGTTGTCCAGCATTACCAGTGTCCTCTGAGGGCCCCAATGGGAAAACAATATCCTTTTATGAGTTAGCTGCAGGTTTTGTGTAAACACTATAACATTTCATGATGGGAAACACAGTCTTTTCCTTTTTATGTAAAAACTACATTGATTAGTTTGAAAGCCTTGCTATCCAACATCAGATAATGCCTTTTTTTCTTTTTCCTTTTTTTTCTCTTTTTCCTTTTTTCCCTTTTTTTCCTTTTTTTTCTCTTTTTCCTTTTTTCCCTTTTTTCCTTTTTCTTTCTTCTTTTTTCCTTCTTAATTTTTTCCTTTTTTTTATTAAACCAAACAGAAATTGGAGACCTTTAAACCAGTGAGGTAATGAAATTTATTTTGTTTGCCTGGATGAGCAAGCAGCTCCTGGAGGATTTAAGGGGGAAGAAGAGGCTGTATCACCTTTGGAAGGAGGGGAAGGCTTCTCGAGGTATGTTCAAGGAAGCTGTTAGATTGTGTAGGAATAAAATTAGGGAGGCAAAAGCCCAGCTGGAACTGAAGCTAGCCACCTCAGTCAAAGATAATAAAAAACTTTTTTATAAATATATTAACAATAAGAAGAAGGGCAGGAAGAACCTGCACTCCCTATTGGACCTGGAGGGGAACATGGTGACCGACGATGAGGAAAAGGCTGAGGTCCTGAACGCCTTCTTCGTCTCAATTTTTAACAGCAAGGCAGGAGTTCAGGACGAGTGGCCTCCAGAGCTGGGCGATGGGGTCAGGGAGCAGTGTAATGCCCCGGTAATCCATGAGGAATCAGTTCGGGACCTGCTGAGCCACTTGGACACTCACAAGTCCATGAGACCGGATGGGATCCATCCTAGGGTGCTGAGAGAGCTGGCAGATGTGCTGGCCAGGCCACTCTCCATCATTTTCCTCCAGTCCTGGCTCACCGGTGAGGTCCCAGGTGACTGGAAACTGGCCAATGTGGTCCCCATCCATAAGAAAGGTCGGCTGGAGGAACCTGGAAACTACAGGCCAGTCAGCCTGACCTCAGTGTCACGGAAAGTGATGGAGTAGATTATCCTGGAGGCAATCACTGCGCACCTGAAGGATGGCCAAGGGCTCAGGTCCAGCCAACATGGATTTAGGAAGGGCAGGTCCTGCCTCTCCAACCTGATCGCCTTCTATGATCAGGTGACCCGTCTGGTGGACGTGGGGAGGCCTGTGGATGTGGTCTACCTGGACTTCAGCAAGGCCTTTGACACCGTCCCCCACAGCAAACTGCTGGCTAAGCTGTCAGCTCGTGGCTTGGACCATTACACTCTGTGCTGGGTTAGGAATTGGCTGGAGGGCCGAGCCCAGAGAGTGGTGGTGAATGGTGCCACATCCAGCTGGTGGCCAGTCAGTAGTGGCATCCCCCAGGGATCAGTGCTGGGCCCCGTCCTCTTCAACATATTCATCAATGATCTGGATGAGGGGGTTGAGTCAGTCATCAGCAAGTTTGCAGATGACACAAAGTTAGGAGCAGATGTCATTCAGTTAGAGGGTAGAAAGGCTCTGCAGAGGGACCTCGACCGACTGGACAGATGGGCAGAGTCCAATGGGATGTCATTCAACAAGTCCAAGTGCTGGGTGCTGCACCTTGGCCACGACAATCCCATGCAGAGCTACAGGCTGGGGCCGGAGTGGCTGGACAGCTCCCAAACAGAGAGGCACCTGGGTGTGCTGATCAACAGCCGCCTGAATATGAGTCAGCAGTGTGCTCAGGTGGCCAAGAGGGCCAATGGCCTCCTGGCCTGCATTAGGAATAGTGTGGCCAGCAGGAGCAGGGAAGTCATTGTGCCCCTGTACTCTGCTTTGGTTAGGCCGCACCTTGAGTACTGTGTCCAGTTCTGGGCCCCTCAGTTTAAGAAGGACATCGAAACACTTGAACATGTCCAGAGAAGGGCAACAAGGCTGGTGAGAGGCCCTATGAGCCTATGAGCCTATGAGCCCTATGAGGAGAGGCTGAGGGAGCTGGGATTGTTTAGCCTGGAGAAGAGGAGGCTCAGGGGTGACCTCATTGCCCTCTACAACTACCTGAAGGGTGGTTGTAGCCAGGAAGGGGTTGGTCTCTTCTCCCAGGCAACCAGCACCAGAACGAGGGGACACAGTCTCAAGCTGTGCCAGGGGAGGTTTAGACTCGAGGTGAGGAGGAAGTTCTTCACCGAGTGAGTCATTCGTCATTGGAACGGGTTGCCCAGGAAGGTGGTTGAGTCATTGTCCCTGGAGGCGTTCAAGAGGAGATTGGACGTGGCACTTGGTGCCATGGTCTAGTCATGGGGTCTGTGTTGATAGGTTGGACTCGATGATCCTCGAGGTCCTTTCCAACCTAAGTTATACTGTGATACTGTGATACTGTGATAAAAATGGTTTTCTTCACACTCATTTTTATTATATTCTAAAAATGTACCAGGTTAAGATCACCTGATGTACTTTCCAGATGGTATTATGGTGAATGCATGATTTTTAACCTAGGATGTTTTCTTCCCTCAAGGTCCAAGATCAGTTTCTCTTTTCTGATGTTTAATTTTTCATGGGAGAATTTCATTCATTATGCCCATCAAATCACAACATGTACATTAGAGGAGACTCCAGTATTCCCTTTGAGCAGGTGTGGTGTTTGCATGAGGAACCAGGCTATGTTTCAAATGCTTTGCAGAAAATATGTATGTATATTTGTGTTGGCCTGAGATCAAATGGAAGTTGAACTATCCCTAGTCACTATTCCTGGATGCAGCAAGAGGCCTTGCTGACTGCTTTTGGGGATCTTAGTACTCCTAGTTTCCTTTAGGGTTGCTTATAGGAAGGGGGATATGACATGGGCCTAACCCAAACTCTTCCATTCTTGGCTCCTACCCAAGGACTGAGATGGGAGGAGAGAGGATGATCGGGTTTTGCAGGGGAAAAGGTTCTTGTCAGATACCTGCAATTATGACAAGCCTTTGTATGATTTTTCCTGAATTTTCTGATACATCATGAGATTTGTAAGCTAAAGCCAATGGCTATTTCTTTCCATATAGTCAATAAAAGGTGCACATGATTCCCAGTGTTCAGAAGCAAAATGTTGTATTTACAAACAGATACCTTTTAAATGGAAGAAATATTAACAATGAAAACATTTGACTCTGTAGAAAATTTCACAACCCCTCCAGGAAATAGTTGTGACCTAGGTCCTGGTTACAGCTATACTTCAGCTGGGAAAAAAAATATTTGCAAAAAAAACAACACTGGTGTTCATACAGTGTGAAATAAAACTCACTAAACATCCCTGCCCATCCAGTCCAAACTAAAGCCACTCCTGGCAGGTAGCAGCAGCACAGAGAGGAAAAATTTTATGGACTATAAATAAAATCACTGAAACATTCCTAATGTAAAGGTTATATATTTCTCCCAACTAGCCCTTTATTAAAGGTGGAATGGTCAAGGTCTGTATGCAACCATTTCATTCCATATTGTGGTGGTTTAGGCTGGGTGCTGGCCCGGATGCCACTGCATAGACCACACCTGGGAGGTCCCAAGGGGTGGGCCCAGCCCAGGGGGTGGCCACAGGCAGGTATTGCAATCCCATAATGCCCTGCTCCCCTATAAAATGTCCATGCAGGGTCTTCACTTCCTCTTTTGTCCCCAGCTGCAGCCTAGGTAAAATGGCGTGAGCCGCCTCCCTTGAGCCTGCCCAGGCCCGAGGCTGGGTTGGGAGGGAGGAAAGAGCCCTGGGGGGGTTTGGGTGTACCCCCCAGGTGGGGATGGGATGTTCTTGGGTATGTTCTGGGATCTCTCTCTTTGTCATGGTGCTTGTGGTTCTCTGTAAAGCTTTCATTGTTGTTTGTTTTTAAAATTGTTTTTCTATTTAAACTTTCCATCACTTTTGCAATCCGTTTTGTCTGAGTTGTCGTTTCTGCCCTGTGGTGGGGAGGGGCTTTGCCCCAACCCATTACACACATCAAAGTGGCTTTTTAATTATACTCTACTAGAGTGAGTAAAAATATATTGTCTTTAAGAACAGTTTCAATATTTCATTTCTCCAAGTTTTATCTGATTATTTAGTTAACAATTTATAAACTGAACTTTTTATTTATCCACAGATCAGAATTTTCAGCTGCAGGTCAAGCAAGCTTTCTCATGCTACCTTTGGAGTGAAATGAGCTCTGACCTGCAGGGACCATGCTTACCAGAGTTGAGAAGTAAGCCAGGTCTTGCTCCTGCTCCACCTGGGTCTACCCTGGGCAGGAACTGGTGTTTTACAAGATGATTGCATGATGATGAAAAAGGAAGCTGAGGCCACCATGTAAATTCTGATTCTGGTCACAGAGGTGGAAAACAAGCACTTTATCACCAAGCCACCCAAGATATTGATGTGATTCCCAGTTATTTAAGAACAAACATTAAAACCTACACGCCAAATTCTTCCCCAGATCTCAGCCCAGCAGGCTCACTGCCTCAGATTGCCTCTTCTCAAAGGAGCTGCAAAGAATGCGAGCCAGTGGAGACTCTGATTGACTTTATTTCCTTTAATTTACCCCACAGAGTTCTCTTTTGCCCAGGAGATTAATTTCTTTTTTACTTTAAAAATATCCACTTACCTGTCAAACTTTTCCCCCAATTATACCACAGAACTGAAATAACATTTTTAAAACCTCAGAGTAAGATCCTGTGCCGCTGAAAATTTTAGACCTTATAGAAGCTGGTTAATTTTTAAGGTCTTAGAAAAAACATACATGGTTCCTTTAAATAGCAATGAAAGGCTGATTCAAGTCATTAAATTTTATGTTGTGTAATGTTGTATTTGATGTCAAGCCTTTCCCATATTCTTCACACTGACATTGGGCAAAGTTTCAAGTGCAGTTATGAGAGTCCAGACCAAGCAAAGTACCAAGAGTAAGAGAGGAGGAGGGGCAGGGGGCTCGGGTTGCCTACGTGCCTGCGGGCAGTGACGTAGCTGGGGGAGGGGTTGCCGCGGAGACCGCGTGCAAACCAAACAGAACCCAGCGCGTGGCTGAAGAGAGAGGAGGAAGCTTGAGGAGCGCAGCTCGCCTTCTTAATGACAAGGAAAAAAAAAAAAAACAAAAAAAAAAACCAAAAACGGGTGGAGAAGGTGGTTACTGCAAGATGGTCACTACTAGAGCAAAGGCTAACAGAAGGACAGTGGGCACCCAAACAGAGACCACTCACAAGTATGCAGATGTTCAGGTAGGTGGCTGCAGTGAGTGCTGGAACCTGGCACTCGATATGGAGGATGGAGGGAGCAGCTCCTGTGTCAGGTGTGAGCAGATCAGTGATCAGATGAGCATGGTGGTCAAACTAAAAGAAGAGGTGGAAAGGCTAAGAGCTAGAAGAGATGGCGAATAGAAAATTGATGTCGTAGGGTTGGAAGGGTAAGGCCCAAAAGCCTCCTCCCTCCCCCCTGTAAAGTAAAGGGAAAGAAAATTGAAGGGAAAGGGAAAAAAAAAAACCTCACAGCTGAATTAGCAAAGCAGTGGAGCTGTATATTTACAAAGCAATGTAGAATATGCAGGGAAATATATACAAATTTACAATATTTACAACATATACAAGGATATACAACAGAGTAGCACAGAAATGAGAGTTCCCCCTCTGCTGAGGGGGCTCCCCACCTCCGCTTCCCCCTCTTTCCCCTTTTCCCCAGAGCAGGTTAGAAAAGAGAGAGAAAAGAAGAAAAAAAATTATAAGCAGTTGTTGCAGTTTGAGCTGGGTGCCCCCCTGCAATGTTTACTTCCTGTGTCCAGAAATCTAGCCCAGAGGGGTGGACACAGGAAATTATGTAGTATTTCCTACCACAATCCTTTGCACCACTATAAGATCCAGTGTGGAGTCTAGCACTATCTCTTTTCTTCCTCCTCCGTCAGCCGGTAACTGGGGGAGATGTCTCCTGGCTTTGGGCCTGGCTAGGCCCAAGGCCACGGGGGGATGGGCAGTCTCAGATCTGGCCAGCTGAGACTAGCCTAGCAATGGGAGGGGGAAGAAGGAGCCCTGGGGGTCTCGGGTGTACCCTCAGGTGGGGATGGGATCTCTCTGGGTCTGTTTTGGGATTTTTCTTTGTCACTGTGCTTCTGCTTTTCTGTAAAAGTTCACTGCTTTCTATTTAAACTTTCCATCACTTATGCAATCCGTTTGTCTGAGTGTTTATTGTTGCCAGTGGTGGGGAAGGGGGCTGCCTCAACCCAGCACAGCAGTTGTGTGTTAATTGGAAAGCAGTTAATACAGGCCTTGGTAGCTTATCAGTTTCAAGGCCAAAGCCTTGGCCGAAAGCCCAGCACAGAGAGCTGCTGCTTGGCCGAGGAACGGAAGAAAGACTGAAGATAAAGTGCCGGAGTGCCCAGGATACCCTCCTGCACTCCCAGTTCAGAAGGTGCTTCCTCCCACTTTACCAATGAAATTAGTTTAGATCCGTCTTTTTTGTTTGCCAACTTCTGTCCACCATATTCCCTTTCTTAAGGGGACAGGCTCAACCGGCCACAGTCCACCCCTTCTAAACAATTTCATTGGCTGTTCATACTGTCCATCCAATCCAAAACGATATTTACAGTTCGTGAGTAAAGTTCATAGTCCATTCCGGCTATGCTCAGATGTAGATGATTCAAAAGTCCAAGAAAATCAGAAAATGAGAAAAATGGAAAATAGTTCATTTCTTCGCCAACAAAGCAAAGAAAAGGGAAACAGGGATTCTCAGGGTCTCTTAGTTGACTCAGGGCTCTCAGGGATCTCAGGGTTCGTGCACCGTAGATTTCCTCGTTGATCCTTCCTCTGGACGCGATGTAGCTGTACAGCAGTTTGAAGTTAACCTCTTTCAGCTAAAGTTAAATTTCTTTGTGGAATACACTGAATTTCACCATTCTCCTGCATTACCCAATAGGTGTGACCCGGACCTTCAGCTGAAACCACCCCTTGGACAGGTTTAGCCTCTCCTGAGGGAGAAAATACCCAAACAGTTTTACCTAACAGATTCTTTTCTCTAACATCAGGAACTCTATCACCTTCTACTTTCTGTAGCAAATCTGAATGTGCAGGTTCAGCGTGGTTCACTGAACTTCTGCTATTTACCAGCCATGTTGCTTGTGCTAAAAGTTTTTCCCAGTTTTTCAAAGATCCACCCCCCATGACTTTAAGAGTGGTCTTCAACAAACCGTGGTAGCATTCAATCTTCCCAGAATAGAATAGAATAGAATAGAATAGAATTCAATAAACCAGGTTGGAAGAGACCTTCAAGATCATCGTGTCCAACCTATCACCCAACACCACCTAATTAATTAACCCATGTAACCAAGCACCCTGTCAAGTCTCCTCCTGAACACCTCCAGTGACAGCGACTCCACCACCTCCCCGGGCAGTCCATTCCAATGGGCAATCACTCTCTCTGTGTAAAACTTCCTCCTGACCTCCAGCCTGAACTTCCCCTGGCACAGCCTGAGACTGTGTCCTCTTGTTCTGGTGCTGGCTGCCTGGGAGAAGAGACCAACCTCTGCCTGTTTACAACCCCCCTTCAGGTAGTTGTAGAGAGTAATGAGGTCACCCCTGAGTCTTCTCCTCTCCAGGCTAAGCAGCCCCAGCTCCTTCAGCCTCTCCTCATAGGGCTTGTGTTCCAAGCCCCTCACCAACTTTGTTGCCCTTCTCTGGACTCGTTCCAGCAAGTCAACATCCTTCCTAAACTGAGGGGCCCAGAACTGGACACAGTACTCGAGGTGTGGCCTAACCAGTGCAGTGTACAGGGGCAGAATGACCTCCCTGCTCCTGCTGGCCACACTGTTCTTGATGCAGGCCAGGATGCCATTCGCCTTCCTGGTCACCTGGGCACACTGCAGGCTCATGTTCATCTTACCATCAACCAGCACCCCCAGGACCCTCTCTGCCTGGCTGCTCTCCAGCCACTCGGACCCCAGCCTGTAGCACTGCATGGGGTTGTTGTGGCCAATGTGCAGAACCCGGCACTTGGATGTGTTAAATCTCATGCCGTTGGACTCTGCCCATCTGTCCAGCCTGTCGAGGTCTCTCTGCAAAGCCTCTCTACCCTCTAGCAGATCAACTCCTGTCCCCAGCTTGGTGTCATCAGCAAATTTACTGATGATAGACTCAATGCCCTCATCCAGATCATCAATAAAGATGTTAAAGAGCACAGGGCCCAGCACTGATCCCTGGGGGACTCCACTACTGACTGGCCGCCAGCCGGATGTGACACGATTCATCACCACTCTCTGGGTTCGGCCAATCAGCCAGTTCCTAACCCAGCTCAGAGTGCTGCTGTCCAAGCCATGGGCTGACAGCTTGGCCAGGAGTTTGCTATGGGGGACGGTGTCAAAGGCCTTGCTGAGGTCCAGGTAAACTACATCCACAGGCCTCCCCACATCCACCAGGCAGGTCACCTGCTCATAGAAGGAGATCAGGTTGGTCAGGCAGGACCTGCCCTTCCTAAATCCATGTTGGCTGATCCTGATCCCTTGGCCATCCTCTAAGTGCTGTGTTAATGCACTCAGGATGACCTGTTCCATGATCTTGCCTGGCACTGAGGTCAGGCTAACAGGCCTATAAGCTGGTGCATAGTAGGGAATATGGAATATCCACTCAATACCGTGCTCTTTTGCCCAGTTCTTTACAAGGTTGTTCTTGAAATGAGTTCCATTGTCTGACTCAATCCTCTCTGGAGTTCCGTGTCTCCACAGGATTTGTCTCTCCAGACCGAGAATGGTGATGCGTGCAGTTGCATGTGGAACTGGATAAGTTTCCAACCATCCAGTGTTTGCCTCTACCATAGTAAGCATGTATTGCTTACCAGAACGAGAACGTGGTAGAGTGATGTAGTCAATCAGCCAAGCTTCACCATACTTGTACTTGGACCATCTGTCACCATACCACAAGGGCTTAAGTCGTTTTGCCTGCTTAATAGCAGCAGAAATGTCACAGTCATGGATGACTTGTGTGATAGCATCCATGGAAATGTCTATGGATCTGTCACGAGCCCATTGGTATGTTGCATCTCTGCCTTGATGTCCTGACGAATCGTGAGCCCACCGAGCTAAGAATATCTCACCTCTGCTGGGAACTCAACACGGCAGAGAGGAGACAGTCTAGAAGGTTTTTAGAATGCATGGAGGACAGCTTCTTATCCCAGGTGCTGCAAGAGCCTACCAGGGGCAAGGCTATGCTTGACGTCCACCAACAGGGAAGGACTGGTGGGCAATGTGGTGGTTGGAGGGGGTTTGGGGTCCAGTGATCACGAGATAATTGAATTCTCGGTTTTTGGTCAAGCCAAGAGGGGTAGCAAGAAGACCTCCACTCTGGACTTCCAGAGGGCAGACTTCAGGGTACTCAAGGAACTAATTCAGAGGGTTCCTTGGGATAAAGCCCTTAAAAACAAAGGGGTCCAGGAGAGCTGGACCTACTTCAAGGAAGAACTGTTGAAGGCTCAGGGACAGGCTCTGCCAATGTGCCGGAAGATGAGCCGTCGGGGCAGACGGCCAGCCTGGATGGTTCATGAACTTTTAATGGGACTGAGGGCGAAAAAGAGGGTGTATCACCTTTGGAAGAGAGGGGAGGCAACCCACAGAATGTTTAAGGATGTTGCTAGGTCTTGTAGGAAGAGAATTAGGGAGGCAAAAGCACACTTGGAGCTTAAACTGGCCTCTACTGTGAAGGACAACAAAAAGTCCTTCTATAAATACATTAATAGTAAGAGGAAGGGGAAGGACAACCTCCACTCCTTGGTGGATACAGAGGGGAACATTGTAACAAAGGATGAGGAAAAGGCAGAGATACTTAACACCTTCTTTGCCTCAATTTTTACTAGAAGGACAGAATGTCTTCCTGACAGCTGGCCTGCAGAGCTGGCAGAAGGAGCCAGGGAGCTACACAGTTTCCCTATGTTCCATGAGGAGGTGGTTGGAACTCTCCTTAGCAGCTTGGATCCCCACAAGTCCATGGGAACAGATGGCATTCATCCTAGGGTGCTAAGAGAGCTGGCAGATGAGCTGACCAAGCCACTCTCCATAATTTTCCAGCAGTCCTGGCTCACTGGCGAGGTCCCAGAGGACTGGAAGCTGGCCAACGTTGTGCCCATCCATAAGAAGGGCCAATTGGATGAGCCAGGGAATTACAGGCCTGTCAGCCTGACCTCAGTGCCAGGCAAGATCATGGAACAGGTCATCCTGAGTGCATTAACACAGCACTTAGAGGATGGCCAAGGGATCAGGCCTAGCCAGCATGGATTTAGGAAGGGCAGGTCCTGCCTGACCAACCTGATCTCCTTCTATGAGCAGGTGACCCGCCTGGTGGATGTGGGGAGGCCTGTGGATGTAGTTTACCTGGACTTCAGCAAGGCCTTTGACACCGTCCCCCATAGCAAACTCCTGGCCAAGCTGTCAGCCCCTGGCTTGGACAGTAGCACTCTGAGCTGGGTTAGGAACTGGCTGGACGGCCGAGCCCAGAGAGTGGTGGTGAATGGTGTCACATCCGGCTGGCGGCCAGTCAGTAGTGGAGTCCCCCAGGGATCAGTGCTGGGCCCCATGCTCTTTAACATCTTTATTGATGATCTGGATGAGGGCATTGAGTCCATCATCAGTAAATTTGCTGACGACACCAAGCTGGGGGCAAGAGTTGAGGAGAGGCTGAGGGAGCTGGGGTTGCTCAGCCTGGAGAAGAGGAGACTCAGGGGTGACCTTATCACTCTCTACAACTACCTGAAGGGAGGTTGTAGACAGGCTGATGATGGTCTCTTCTCCCAGGCAGCCAGTACCAGAACAAGAGGACACAGTCTCAGGCTGCGCCAGGGGAGGTTCAGGTTGGATGTTACGAAGAAGTTCTACGCAGAAAGAGTGATTGCGCTATGGAATGGGTTGCCCGGGGAGGTGGTGGAGTCGCCGTCATTGAAGGTGTTCAGAAGGAGACTTGATGGGGTGCTTGGTGCCATGGGTTAGCTGTTTGGGTGGGTTGGATTGGTTGATGGGTTGGACACGATGATCTTGAAGGTCTCTTCCAACCTGGTTTGGTTTATTCTAATAAAGGTTCTTTTTTTTTTTTTTTTCCTACTTCAGAAACTCTTGCAGCTAGATCTGCCTGATGGTTGTGTTGCTGTTCCTCAGTAGCTTTGCTCTTAGGAATGTGAGCATCGATGTGTCTCACTTTCACTGGAATTCTCTTGATTCGATCAGCAATGTCCTGTCACAGGTTGGCTGCCCAAATGGGTTTTCCTTTTCTGTGCCAACCACTCTTCTTCCAGTTCTTTAGCCAACCCCATAGAGCATTGGCTACCATCCATGAGTCGGTGTAGAGATAAAGCTTTGGCCATCTCTCACGTTCAGCTACGTCGAGAGCTAGCTGGACAGCTTTTACCTCTGCGAACTGACTGGATTCTCCTTCTCCATCTTTCATCTCTGCAACTTGTCGTGTTGGACTCCACACTGCAGACTTCCACCTTCGCTTGTTCCCAACAAGACGACAGGAACCGTCTGTGAACAAAGCATATTTCTTTGCATCATCAGAAAGGTCATTGTAAGGAGGAGCTTCCTCAGCATGAGTTACTTTCTTCTCTGGAGGTTTAGCACAGTTGATACCTTCAGGCCAACTTGAGATCACCTCCACTAGACCAGGCCTTTCAAGATTTCCCATTCGAGCTCTCTGTGTTATCAGAGCCATCCACTTAGACCAGGTTGAGTCTGTGGCATGATGTGGTGTGGAACCTTTGCCTTTGAACATCCAATTCAAAACTGGTAATCTGGGAGCTAAGAGAAGTTGTGATTCAGTTCCAATCACTTCAGAAGATGCTTTTACTCCTTCATAGGCAGCTAAAATTTCTTTCTCTGTTGGAGTATAATTAGCCTCTGAACCTCTGTAACCTCGACTCCAGAAACCAAGAGGTCGTCCACGTGTCTCACCTGGAGCTTTTTGCCACAAGCACCATGTTAGACCATTGTCACTTGCAGCCGTGTACAAAATGTTCTTAATGTCTCGACCATCTCGGACAGGTCCCAGGCCCATTGCTTGAATTACCTCTTGCTTTATCTGGTCAAAGGCTGCTTGTTGTTCAGGTCCCCAGTGGAAATGGTTTCTCTTTCGAGTCACATCATACAGAGGTTTCACAATCTGACTGTACCCAGGAATGTGCAGTCTCCAAAATCCCACTATCCCCAAGAAATGTAGGGTCTCTTGCTTGTTTGTGGGATTTGCCATGGTGGAGACTCTATTTACCACATCCACTGGAATGTGTCGGCGTCCATCCTGCCACCGCACTCCCAGAAACTGAATCTCTGTGGTAGGTCCTTTCACCTTGTCTCGCTTGATGGCAAAACCTGCATTCAGAAGAATGTCAATGATTTTGTTACCTTTCTCGAAGACTTCCTCAGCAGTTTTACCCCAGATGATGATATCATCGATGAACTGGATGTGTTCTGGAGCACCGCCTTTCTCCAGAGCATCGTGGATTACTGCATGAGAGATGCTTGAGCTGTGGATCCAGCCCATTGGCAGCCTATTGAAAGTGTACTGGATTCCTCTCCAGGTGAAAGCAAACTGAGGCCTGCATTCCTCTGCTATGGGAATAGAGAAAAATGCGTTAGCAATGTCTATGGTAGCATACCATTTGGCCTCTTTGGATTCCAGGTCATACTGTAGCTCCATCATGTCTGGTACTGCTGCACTCATAGGTGGTGTCACTTCATTCAGGGCTCGGTAGTCTACCGTCAGACGCCAGTCTCCATTCTGCTTCCGCACAGGCCACACTGTTGAAAGGTGAATGAGTTTTGCTGATGACTTTCTGACTCTCCAACTGACGAATCAGATTCTGAATGGGCAACAAAGAGTCACGGTTGGTTCTGTATTGTCTGTGATGCACAGTCTGAGAAGCAACCGGCAATTTAATGTCCCGTATCTTATGTTGTCCCACAACTGCAGATTCATCAGTAAGCTCAGGTCTGGCAGATAGCTTCAATTTTTGTCCATCAATTTCTATTGAAGCTACTTCAAAAGCCCATTTGTAACCTCTAGGGTCTTTGAAACACCCTTCTCTCAGAAAATCAATTCCCAAAATCCAAGGTGCATCAGGTCCAGTCACAACTGTATGCTTCCTCCATTGTTTACCAGTTAGACTTATATTAACCTCTACCTTACTTAACTCTTGAGATCCACCAGTGACTCCCAGAATAGTTATAGACTCTGATCCCTGATAATTTGATGGCATTATGGTGCACTGAGCTCCTGTGTCAACCAAGGCCCTGTACTTCCGAAATTGTGAAGTGCCAGGCCACTGGATGTACACATCCCAATAGATTCTATTATCTCTGTTATCCCTCTCCTCCCCCTGGCGGGAGGCAGGGCACCCCTAGTTATGGGGAACATGTGCACATGTGCATTGCGCACAGTGTTTGCAGGGTTATAACTTTGCATGTTATAACTGCAGCCACTGTTGGAGCTACTGGGGTTGTTCTGGGGAACTGTGGAAGTAACAGCAACCCTTCTGGTATTGCTACCTCGGGTTCTGCCACTTTGCAATTCCCTCAGTCTCCTGAAAAGATTAGAAGTTGGTTGGCCTTCCCAGCGGTTCATGTTCTCACCAAACTGATCACGCAGAGTTATCCAAATAGTTCTACGTGATTGCCTTGGTGGTCTGTTTTGATTTGGTCTGTTTTGGAATGACCTCCTTGGAGGACGTGTATTCCTCACAGATGAAACTTGTATCCACCTGGAGGGAGAATTGAAATTATCCCTTTGTGCCTATTGGGATATGGAATTTCTAAATTCATCTTTTAACTCTCTTATGCAATTCTGTATATCTCCAGACATAGTTTTAATGGCTGAAACCAAAGAAACACGTGTCATGCTATCCTCCAATTGTCTCATTTGATCACTGAATTGCCCAACCGTAGGAGAAGCTCCACCATAATTTCTTGACACAATTCTGATTGCCAGAATGTTTGCATAATTAGAAGGAGCAAGTTTGATGATCTTTTTAGCAAGACCAATACCCACAGGAATGTCATCAGGATTCAGAGTTTCATGTTCACCATAGAGTAGCTCTCTAACAGCAAATTCTCTCAACCGCTTAATTCCCTCATCTATGGTAGTCCAGGGTTTAGGATTCCATGGAAGATCATCTCGGGAAGGGTATGTCAGGGCAACTGCCATTAAAAGGCATATCCACAGATTAACCTTACCGAGAGCTCTGCCTAGATGTCTATCTATTCCATTGTCCCTCGAGAGAGTTCCTAACTGAGCTGCTGACTTGTCTCCAACTGTTAGAGCTGGAGCACCTGTATCATAACACCTACTAAGCCAAGCTAGAACTGGCTCCTTATCCGCCCTGGTGAAATCTTTACGGACATTTTTCAATTCCTCACGTGGTGACGAGCACTCTGAAATATCATCTTCCTCCTCTTCTCCCTGAACTTTTTGTCCGAATAATCCTGCTGTCATTTTCTCAAGGATCTCTTTAAGCTGAGAACCACCTTTGCCAACTCCTTTCCTAACTTCATCTCCATCCTGCTTTGTTCTCACTAGGTTAGCTAGATCTTTAAAACAAACCTTCTCTTCCTCCTCAGCAGGATTTCTTAGAGTAGAGGGCCCCTCACCAGGATCAATCTCCAGCTCTTCTTCTCCATCTTTGGTCTTTGTACTTCTAGTCTTTAAAACAGCCACTTTAACTGGAGTTGTGTTTGAATTTACAGCCACCTTAATGGAAGCTGACAGGTCCTGAGATAAGTCATCTGATGGGGCAGTGACTTCCGGTTCCACTGAAGGAGTGGGCGGAAATGACGTTGCTCCGGTAATGGCCGACAGAGAAGAAGAAGGAGGAGAAGGAGTAGGCTCCATGTTGATATCAGCCGCCACCCTTGGGAGCTTGACAGAATCAGCAGTAAATCATTCAGGGCTGCTTTACCAATTAACTTTTTAGCCTTCTTTTTAACTGACACGGATTCTGCACATTCCTCGTCACTAGATGACTCTGGGACTGATCCAGAGCCACGGCGTTTTTTTTTTTATCTAGTTTTAATAACAAAACACGCCCTGGACACCTTCTTCTCCCGACACCAGGAATACAGAGAATACACATTAGTTATCACCAGCAGTAGAATTATACACATGAAATAAATCACCTTTGGATCCCAGGCATCACCTAAAGTTACTCTCTCTTCAGGCGGAATCGTAAAACACTTTATGTCAATTGGGAGAGTGGTGGAGGTAACATTTCTGTATCTCGCTGGCCATAATAAATCAATACATTTTCCATACCATAATCTAACTCTATGCATAACCCACATATAAATTGTCCGCACCAAATATTTGCCCAGGTAATCCAAATTCAAACCCAAACAATATCTGTAAACCAGAGCCCCAAAAATAGAAAAGAATAAACGCTCTACAAACCACAACACCTTCATGTTTGCTAATTCAGCTAGAAAACACTAAATCAATCAAGTAATAAATTAAACTACTTATCTGCCCCACGTTGGGCGCCAAGAAAAACAAAATGTCGTAGGGTTGGAAGGGTAAGTCCCAAAAGCCTCCTCCCTCCCCCCTGTAAAGTAAAGGGAAAGAAAATTGAAGGGAAAGGGGGAAAAAAAAAACCCTCACAGCTGAATTAGCAAAGCAGTGGAGCTGTATATTTACAAAGCAATATGGGATATGCAGGGAAATATATACAAATTTACAATATTTACAATATATACAAGGATATACAACAGAGTAGCACAGAAATGAGAGTTTCCCCTCTGCTGAGGGGGCTCCCCACCTCTGCTTCCCCCTCTCTCCCCTTTTCCCCAGAGCAGGTTAGAAAAGAGAGAGAAAAGAAGAAAAAAATTATAAGCAGTTGTGTGTTAATTCGAAAGCAGTTAATACAGGCCTTGGTAGCTTATCGGTTTCGAGGCCAAAGCCTTGGTCGAAAGCCCAGCACAGAGAGCTGCTGCTTGGCCGAGGAGCGGAAGAAAGACTGAAGATAAAGTGCTGGAGTGCTCAGGATACCCTCCTGCACTCCCAGTTCACAAGGTGCTTCCTCCCACTCTACCAATGAAATGAGTTTAGATCCATCTTTTTTGTTTACCAACTTCCGTCCACCATATTCCCTTTCTTAAGGGGACAGCATCAACCGGTCACAATTGACGGTTCCCATAATGTAACCTCTTCTAAACCAGAACAGGGGGTAACACTTAGTGGAACAGGGAGTTTGATACCTTCCCAGCAGCAAGACTCTCAACCTCCGTGTAGTAACCAACATGAGCAGGGCCAATGGGAACAGGTCTCTGCCCGACGGAAGAAATGCAAATGAAGAAAGTCTGCTACTTTGAGCAGCACGCTGCCTCCAGTGCAGTTACAGAACAGGTATGAGGTTCTGCAGGAGGAACAGGTCATTGGTAAGGCCGAGGACTCAAGAAGGTCAGAAGCTGCACCAATTACAGGTTGCCTCAGGCCAGCCATCAAAACTTACCCAGAAAAGAAACCTCGTAGGGTCATCGTTATAGGAGACTCCCTACTGAGGGGAACAGAGGGCCCAATATGCAGACCAGACCCATTTCATAGAGAGGTCAGCTGCCTCCCTGGTGCCCAAGTAAAAGACATTGTAGATAGAATTCCCAACCTCGTGAGTCCTTCAGACTACTACCCACGTCTGGTCTTTCAGGTGGGCAGTGACGATGTAACAATGAGAGGCTCACAATCTATTAAAAAAGATTTCAGAACCTTTGGGCAACTGCTAAAGGGATCAGGGGCTCAAGTTGTGTTCTCTACTATCCCTCTAACGTCAGCAATGGATGAGGAAACACTGAGGAAGGGCCGACAGGTCAATTCATGGCTCAGGGGCTGGTGCCATCGACAGGGCTTTGGGTTCCACAATCATGGATTGGTTTTCAAGGCACCAGAGCTGAAAACAACTCATGGGACACACTTGTCCCAGAGGGGGAAAAGAATCCTGGGGCAGGAATTGGCAGGGCTCATTGATAGGGCTTTAAACTAGATTTGAAGGGGGAAGGGGTTAATAGTCTCCTGCTGGCTGGTGACAAACAGAGGGGCAGCTCACCAGCAGTAGAGAGAAGGAGAGCTGGTAAGGGCTCTCAACTTGCTGCCCTGAGGCAAGCCACGAATGATCCACCAGGACATTCTGTGGAAACTGAAGGGATTTGGCACAAGAGGAGGACAGGGCCAGCCCAGCTGAAGTGCTTCTATGCGAATGCCAGTTGGAATCAGTGGAGCTCCACCTGGGGAGGGATGATGAGCTGGTTGAGAGTGTATGGGTTAAAATTAAAGGCAGGACAGGGGAAGGAGATATTACTGTGGGGGTCTCCTACAGGCCACCTGACCAGCAGATCCAAGCAGATGAGGCCCTCCACAGGCTTCCAGGAAGTGGCTTCCAGGTCACAAGCCCTGGTCCTCATGGGTGATTTCAACCACCCGGACATCTGCTGGAGGGACAACACAGCAAGGCACCAGCAATCCAGGATGTTCCTGGACTGCATAGAAGACAACTTCCTCCTCCAAATGGTAGAGGAACCAACAAGAAAAGGTGCTCTGCTGGACCTTGTTCTCACCAACAGGGAAGGGCTGGTAAGCAATGTGAGGCTCATAGACGGCCTTGGCTGCAGTGACCATGAAGCAGTTGAATTTAATATCCTCAGGGCAATCAGGAGGAAGTATTCCAAGCTCATGACCCTAGACTTTAGGCGTGCAGATTTTGATCGCTTCAGGGATCTGCTAGCCAAAGTGTCGTGGGAAAAAGCCCTGGAGGGAAGAGGGACCCAGGACAGCTGGTCAGTATTCAAGGACCACCTCCTCTGTGTCCAGGAGCTCTGTGTACCAACAAAGAGAAAAGCAGGTAAGAATGCTAAGAGGCCTGCCTGGATGGGCAAGGAGCTACTGGACACACTATTACTTAAAAGGAAACTCTACAGGAAGTGGAGGGAAGGACAGCTAGAACAGGGGGTATATAAGGAAGCTGCCCGAGCAGCAAGAGTCCTGATTAGGAAAGCCAAAGCAGAGTTTGAATTTAATCTAGCCAGGGAGATTAAAGGGAACACTAAGAACTTCTACAGGTATATTAATGGGAAGAAGACGACTAGGGAAGGTGTGGGCCCCCTCAGAAAGGAAAATGGTGACATGGTCACAAGTGATGAGGAAAAGGCTGAGGTACTTAATAACTTCTTTACCTCAGTCTTCACTGCAAGGGCCTCTAGCCACACTCCTGATGTTATGGAAGACAATGCCAGGGACGGGGAGGAAGAACTGCCCATTGTAAGTGTAGATCAGGTTCGTGATCATCTGAAGAACCTGAAAGTATTCAAGTCCATGGGACCTGACGGGATACACCCACGGGTACTGAGAGAACTGGCAGATGAGGTTGCTAAACCCCTCTCTATTATACTTCAAAAGTCATGGCAATCTGGTGAAGTCCCCACAGACTGGAAAAGGGGAAACATTGCCCCCATCTTCAAAAAGGGCAAGAAGGAGGAACCAGGGAACTACAGGCCAGTCAGTCTCACCCCTGTGCCTGGAAAGATCATGCAGCAGATCCTCCTGGAGTCACTACTGGCTCAGAAGAATAGTGAAGAGGTGATTTGGAATAGTCAGTATGGCTTCGCCAAGGGCAAATCCTGCCTGACCAACCTGGTTGCCTTCTATGAGCAGGTGACAAAATTAATAGATGAGGGGCGAGCAACTGATGTCATTTACCTGGACCTGAGCAAAGCCTTCAACACTGTCCCGCACCACATCCTGGTCTCCAAACTGGTGACACATGGGTTTGATGGGTGGACCACTAGATGGATAAGGAACTGGCTTGATGGCCGCACCCAAAGAGTGGCTGTCAATGGGTCCATGTCCCAGTGGAGGCCAGTGACAAGCGGAGTCCCTCAGGGATCAGTCCTGGGACCTGTCTTGTTCAACATCTTTGTCAGCGACATGGACAGTGGCAAGTGCAGGGTCCTTCATCTAGGTCGAGGCAATCCCAGGCACAAATACAGGCTGGGCAGTGACTTACTGGAAAGCATCCCTGAGGAGAGAGACTTGGGGGTGCTGGTGGACAAGAAGCTCAACATGAGCTCTCAGTGTGCACTTGCAGCCCGCAAAGCCAATCAGATCCTGGGCTGCATCAGGAGAAGTGTGGCTAGCAGGTCGAGGGAGGTGATCCTCCCCCTCTACTCAGCCCTGGTGAGACCCCACCTGGAGTACTGTGTCCAGTTCTGGAGCCCCTATTACAAGAGGGATGTGGAGGTGCTGGAACGTGTCCAGAGAAGGGCCACAAGGATGATCAGAGGGCTGGAGCACCTCTCCTATGAGAGCAGACTGAAGGAGTTGGGGCTGTTCAGTCTGCAGAAGAGAAGGCTCCGAGGTGACCTAATTGTGGCCTTCCAGTATCTGAAGGGGGCCTACAGGAAGGCTGGGGAAGGACTTCTCAGGATGTCAGGTAGTGATAGGACTAGGGGGAATGGAATGAAGCTGGAGGTGGGGAGATTCAGGCTAGATGTGAGGAGGAGGTTCTTCACCATGAAAGTGGTGAAACCCTGGAATGTGTTGTCCAGGGAGGTGGTTGAGGCCCCGTCCCTGGAGGTGTTTAAGACCAGGCTGGATGAGGCTCTGTCCAGCCTGATCCAGTGTGGGGTGTCCCTGCCCATGGCAGGGGGTTGGAACTAGATGATCCTTGTGGTCCCTTCCAACCCTGAATGATACTATGATACTGTGCCCGGTTGACGGTGCCCCCTTAAGAAAGGGAATATGGTGGACGGAAGTTGGTAAACGGAAGGAATAGTCTAAACTAATTTTCATTGGTCAAGTGGGAGGAAGCACTATCTGGCCTGAGAGTGAAGTGGGCATTCCCAGCACTTCTCTGTCACTCTTGCTTCCGCATCTGCTTTAGGCAGCAGCTCCCCTGTGCTGGGTTTTCTGCCAAGGCTCCGGCCTTGAAGACTTGATAAGATAACCAGGCCTGTAACTGCTTCTAATTAACACAAACTGCTTTTAACTTCTTTCTTTCTTCTTTCTCCCTCTTTTCCGAACTATTCTGGGGAAAGGGGGGAAGAGAGGGAAGAGCGGAGGTGAGGATCCCCCTCGGCCGAGGGGGGTTACTCTCATTTCTGTGCTACTCTGTTGTATATCTTTGTATATATTGTAGATATTGTAAATTTGTAAATATTCCCCTGCAAAATCCTACACTGCTTTGTAAATATAGCTCCACTGCTTTGCTAATTCGGCTGGTGAGTTTTTTTCCTTTCCCTTCAATTTTTATTCCCTTTTACCTTACAAGGGGAAGGGAAGAGGCTTCTCGGCCTTACCCTTTCACCCACCACATTTTTTTTTATTGGCGCCCAACGTGGGGCAGATAATTAGTTTAATTTATTACTTGATTGATTTAGTGTTTTCTAGCTGAATTAGCAAACATGAAGGTCTTGTGGTTTGTGGAGCGATTGTTCTTTTCAATTTTTGGGGCTCTGGTTTACAGATATTGTTTGGGTTTGCTTTTGGATTACCTGGGTAAATACTTGGTGCGGACAATTTATATGTGGGTTATGTATAGAGTTAAATTATGGTATGGAAAATGTATTAATTTATTACGGCCAGTGAGATACAGGAATGTTACCTCCACCACTCTCCCAATTGAGATAAAGGGTTTTAAGATTCCGCCTGAGGAGAGAGTAACTTTAAGTGATGCCTGGGACCCAAAGGTGATTTATTTGATGTGTATAAATCTGTTGCTGGTGATGGTGATTGCATATTTGCTGTTCTCTTTGTGGCGAGAGAAAAAGGTGTCCAGAGCTTGTTTTGTTATTAAAACTAGATCAAAAAGAAAACGCCGTAGCTCGAGATCAGTCCCAGAGTCATCTAGTGACGAGGACTGTGGAGAACCTGTGTCAGTTAAAAAGAAGGCTAAAAAGTTAATTGGTAAAGCAGCTCTAAATGACTTTGCTGATTCCAGCAAGCTGCCAAAGGCGGCAGCTGGTATCAACATGGCTCCCACTCCTTCTCCTTCTTCTTCTTCTCCGTCGGCCATTAATGAAACAACGTCACTTCCACCCAATCCCTCGGTGGGACCGGAAGTCACTGCCCCAGCAGCTGATTTATCTCAGGACCTGTCAGCTTCCATTAAGGTGGCTGTAAATTCAAACACAGCTCCAGTTAAGGTGGCTCCTTTAAAGACTAGAGGTGCAAAGGCCAAAGATGGAGAAGAAGAGGAGCTGGAGACTGATCCTGGTGAGGGGCCCTCTACTCTAAGAGATCCTGCTCAGGAGGAAGAGGTGGTTTGTTTTAAAGATCTAGCTAACCTAGTGAGATCAAAGCAGGATACAGATGAAGCTAGGAAAGCAGCTGGCAAAGGTGGTTCTCAGCTTAAAGAGATCCTTAGGAGAATGACAGCAGGATTATATGGACAAAAAATTCAGGGAGACGAGGCGGAAGATGATATTTTGGAATGTTCTTCTCCACGGGAAGAATTGCGTTATGTCCGTAAAGATTTCACCAGGGCAGATAAGGAACCAGTTCTAGCTTGGCTTAGTAGATGTTATGATACAGGTGCTCCGGCTCTAACAGTTGGAGACAAGTCAGCAGCTCAATTAGGAACTCTCTCAAGGGATAATGGAATAGATAGACATCTAGGCAGAGCTCTCGGTAAGGTTAGTCTGTGGATACGCCTTTTAATGGCGGTTGCCCTGAGATACCCTTCCCGAGATGATCTTCCATGGAATCCTAAACCCTGGACTACCATAGATGAGGGAATTAAGCGCTTGAGAGAATTTGCTGTTAGAGAGCTACTCTATGGTGAACATGAAACTCTGAATCCTGATGACATTCCTGTGGGTATTGGTCTTGCTAAAAACATCATCAAACTTGCTCCTTCTAATTATGCAAACATTCTGGCAAGCAGAATTGTGTCAAGAAGTTATGGTGGAGCTTCTCCTACGGTTGGCCAATTCAGTGATCAAATGAGACAATTGGAGGATAGCATGACACGTGGTTCTTTGGTTTCGGCCATTAAAACTATGTCTGGAGATATTCAGAATTGCATAAGAGAGTTAAAAGATTCCATATACCAATTGGCACAGAAGGATAATTTCAATTCTTCCTCCAGGTGGATACAAGTTTCATCTGTGAGGAATACACGTCCTCCAAGGAGGTCATTCCAAAACAGGTCATTCCAAAACAGGTCATTCCAAAACAGACCGCCAAGGCAATCACGTAGAACTATTTGGATAACTCGGCGTGATCAGTTTGGTGAGAACATGAACCGCTGGGATGGCCAACCAACTTCTAATCTTTTCAGGAGACTGAGGGAATTGCAAAGTGGCAGAACCCGAGGTAGCAATACCAGAAGGGTAGCTGTTACTTCCACAGTTCCCCAGAACGACTCTTATGGCTCCAACAGTGGCTCCAGTTATAACATGCAAAGTCATAACCCTGCAAACTATGTGCAATGCACATGTGCGCATGTTCCCCATAACTAGGGGTGCCCTGCCTCCCGCCAGGGGAGGAGAGGGATAACAGAGATAATAGAATCTATTGGGATGTGTACATCCAGTGGCCTGGCACTTCACAATTTCGGAAGTACAGGGCCTTGGTTGACACAGGAGCTCAGTGCACCATAATACCATCAAATTATCAGGGATCAGAGTCTATAACTATTCTGGGAGTCACTGGTGGATCTCAAGAGTTAAGTAAGGTAGAGGTTAATATAAGTTTAACTGGTAAGCAATGGAGGAAGCATACAGTTGTGACCGGACCTGATGCACCTTGTATTTTGGGAATTGATTTTCTGAGAGAAGGGCGTTTCAAAGACCCTAGAGGTTACAAATGGGCTTTTGGAGTAGCTTCTGTAGAAATTGATAGACAGAAATTGAAGCTGTCTGCCAGACCTGAACTTTCTGATGAATCTGCAGTTGTGGGACAACATAAGATACAGGACATTAAATTGCCGGTTGCTTCTCAGACTGTGCATCACAGGCAATACAGAACCAACCGTGACTCTTTGTTGCCCATTCAGAATCTGATTCGTCAGTTGGAGACTCAGAAAGTCGTCAGCAAAACTCATTCACCTTTCAACAGTCCAGTGTGGCCTGTGCGAAAGCAGAATGGAGACTGGCGTCTGACAGTAGACTACCGAGCCCTGAATGAAGTGACACCACCTATGAGTGCAGCAGTACCAGACATGATGGAGCTACAGTATGAGCTGGAATCCAAAGAGGCCAAATGGTATGCTACCATAGACATTGCTAATGCATTTTCTCTATTCCCATAGCAGAGGAATGCAGGCCTCAGTTGCTTTCACCTGGAGAGGAATCCAGTACACTTTCAACAGATTGCCAATGGGCTGGATCCACAGCTCAAGCATCTGTCATGCAGTGATCCACGATGCTCTGGAGAAAGGCGGTGCTCCAGAACACATCCAGTTCATCGATGATATCATCGTCTGGGGTAAAACTGCTGAGGAAGTCTTTGAGAAAGGCAACAAAATCATTGACATTCTTCTGAATGCAGGTTTTGCCATCAAACGAGACAAGGTGAAAGGACCTACCACAGAAATTCAGTTTCTGGGAGTGCGATGGCAGGATGGACGCCGACACATTCCAGTGGATGTGGTAAACAGAGTCTCTACCATGGCAAGTCCCACAAACAAGCAAGAGACCCTACGTTTCTTGGGGATAGTGGGATTTTGGAGACTGCACATTCCTGGATACAGTCAGATTGTGAAACCTCTGTATGATGTGACTCGAAAGAGAAACCATTTCCACTGGGGACCTGAACAACAAGCAGCCTTTGACCAGATAAATCAAGAGGTAATTCAAGCAATGGGTCTGGGACCTGTCCGAGATGGTCCAGACATTAAGAACATTTTGTATACGGCTGCAAGTGACAATGGTCCAACCTGGTGCTTGTGGCAAAAAGCTCCAGGTGAAACACGTGGACGACCTCTTGGTTTCTGGAGTCGAGGTTACAGAGGTTCAGAGGCTAACTACACTTCAACAGAGAAAGAAATTCTAGCTGCCTATGAAGGAGTAAAAGCATCTTCTGAAGTGATTGGAACTGAATCACAACTTCTTCTAGCTCCCAGATTACCAGTTTTGAATTGGATGTTCAAAGGCAAAGGTTCCACACCACATCATGCCACAGACTCCACATGGTCTAAGTGGATGGCTCTGATAACACAGAGAGCTCGAATGGGAAATCTTGAAAGACCTGGTCTAGTGGAGGTGATCTCAAGTTGGCCTGAAGGTATCAACTGTGCTAAACCTCCGGAGGAGAAAGTAACTCGTGCTGAGGAAGCTCCTCCTTACAATGACCTTTCTGATGATGAAAAGAAATATGCTTTGTTCACAGACGGTTCCTGTCGTCTTGTTGGAAACAAGCGAAGGTGGAAGGCTGCAGTGTGGAGTCCAACACGCCGAGTTGCAGAGGCGAAAGATGGAGAAGGAGAATCCAGTCAGTTCGCAGAGGTAAAAGCTGTCCAGCTAGCTCTCGACGTTGCTGAACGTGAGAGATGGCCAAAGCTTTATCTCTACACCGACTCATGGATGGTAGCCAATGCTCTATGGGGTTGGCTAAAGAACTGGAAGAAGAGTGGTTGGCAGAGGAAAGGAAAACCCATTTGGGCAGCCAACCTATGGCAGGACATTGCTGATCGAATCGAGAGAATTCCAGTGAAAGTGAGACACATCGATGCTCACATTCCTAAGAGCAAAGCTACTGAGGAACAGCAACACAACCATCAGGCAGATCTAGCTGCAAGAGTTTCTCAAGTAGACATGGACTCTAATCTTGATCTCGACTGGAAACACCGAGGTGAGATATTCTTAGCTCGGTGGGCTCACGATTCGTCAGGACATCAAGGCAGAGACGCAACATACCAATGGGCTCGTGACAGATCCATAGACATTTCCATGGATGTTATCACACAAGTCATCCATGACTGTGACATTTGTGCTGCTATTAAGCAGGCAAAACGACTTAAGCCCTTGTGGTATGGTGACAGATGGTCCAAGTACAAGTATGGTGAAGCTTGGCAGATTGACTACATCACTCTACCACGTTCTCGTTCTGGTAAGCAATACGTGCTTACTATGGTAGAGGCAAACACTGGATGGTTGGAAACTTATCCAGTTCCACATGCAACTGCACGCAACACCATCCTCGGTCTGGAGAGACAAATCCTGTGGAGACATGGAACTCCAGAGAGGATTGAGTCAGACAACGGAACTCATTTCAAGAACAACCTTGTAAAGAACGGGGCAAAAGAGCACGGTATTGAGTGGATATTCCACATTCCCTACTATGCACCAGCTTCAGGGAAGATTGAACGCTACAACGGTTTGTTGAAGACCACTCTTAAAGCCATGGGGGGTGGATCTTTGAAAAACTGGGAAAAACATTTAGCACAAGCAACCTGGCTGGTAAATAGTAGAGGTTCAGTGAACCGAGCTGGACCTGCACATTCAGATTTGCTACAGAAAGTAGAAGGTGATAGAGTTCCTGTTGTTAGAGAGAAGAATCTGTTAGGTAAAACTGTTTGGGTATTTTCACCCTCAGGAGAGGCTAAACCTGTCCGAGGGGTGGTGTCAGCTGAAGGTCCGGGTCACACTTATTGGGTAATGCAAGAGAATGGTGAAATTCAGTGTATTCCACAAAGAAATTTAACTTTAGCTGAAAGAGGTTAACTTCGAACTGTTGTACAGCTACATCGCGCCCAAAAGAAGAATCAACGAGGAATCTACGGTGCACGAACCCTGAGAACCCTGAGAGCCCTGAGTCAACTAAGAGACCCTGAGAATCCCTGTTTCCCTTTTCTTCGCTTTGTCGGTGAAGAAATAAACTGTTTTCCATTTTTCTCACTTTCTGATTTTCTTGAACTTTTGAATCATCTACATCTGAGCATAGCCGGAATGGACTATGAACTCTATTCACGAACTGTAAATATCATCTTGGATTGGATGGACAGTATAAACAGCCAATGAAAATTGTTTAGAAGGGGTGGATTGTGCCCGGTTGACGGTGCCCCCTTAAGAAAGGGAATATGGTGGACGGAAGTTGGTAAACGGAAGGAATAGTCTAAACTAATTTTCATTGGTCAAGTGGGAGGAAGCACTATCTGGCCTGAGAGTGAAGTGGGCATTCCCAGCACTTCTCTGTCACTCTTGCTTCCGCATCTGCTTTAGGCAGCAGCTCCCCTGTGCTGGGTTTTCTGCCAAGGCTCCGACCTTGAAGACTTGATAAGATAACCAGGCCTGTAACTGCTTCTAATTAACACAAACTGCTTTTAACTTCTTTCTTTCTTCTTTCTCCCTCTTTTCCGAACTATTCTGGGGAAAGGGGGGAAGAGAGGGGAGAGCGGAGGTGAGGATCCCCCTCGGCCGAGGGGGGTTACTCTCATTTCTGTGCTACTCTGTTGTATATCTTTGTATATATTGTAGATATTGTAAATTTGTAAATATTCCCCTGCAAAATCCTACACTGCTTTGTAAATATAGCTCCACTGCTTTGCTAATTCGGCTGGTGAGTTTTTTTTTCCTTTCCCTTCAATTTTTTATTCCCTTTTACCTTACAAGGGGGAAGGGAAGAGGCTTCTCGGCCTTACCCTTTCACCCACCACAGATACTATGAAATGGGAGGCAGAAATGGGAATTTATTGCTATGAACAGAAAGGTTCAAAAGTTAAATAATTAAGTGAGCCAAATTTTGTTAGTTTCTTTCCCATCCATTTTTTTTGGAGGATAATTGAGTGCATTAAGTATTTTGCTGCAAACTGTTTCTTCTGTGTATGCATATAAAACTGTATTGCCCCTGTAAAAAGCGTGCTGTGAATTCTGATGCTTCTGTGTATTTGGGAGCGTATAATTATCCTCTTTGCAGGAAAACACTTTTACCTACATCCTAAACTGAACAAACTGATTTCTAAAGCAGCAGCTGCTCAGGAGTGCAGTGCTCAGTTTTGAGCATCACTGATGAAAAACTGCAAATTGTGCTCTAATTTCACTAAGTCTCTCCTTACAGGAGATATCAGTACAGTGGTTTTGCCACTTTTGCTCTTTTCCTGGCGATAATTAAGCAGTTGAAGAAAACTTGCAATTATTTAAGACAACACTAAAACTGAGTAACCTCATTTATTGCAAGAGCAATGCCTGAAATTGGAAAGAGTAGTCTGTATATAAAGATAAATAGAGAGACTCAAATAAGGAGAAAAGGTAAGGTAACTAAGAAGAAGTGGTTTCCCTTTGCTACACTGTGTTTCTATAGGGTTTGTTCACACTAGTAAATGAAACAGAAGTCATTCCTTGTCCCTGGTCACACATGAAATCAGGCTAAGGACCTTTCCCAGTCTGCAGTTTGTGTGATGTCATCCTGCTTTGAAGGATGAGGAAGTTTGCTAGCACAGAGGTGTGCACATCTCAGAAGTGGTCTTGGAACGGCATAGATCGGTACTTCAGGTGTACTCAAGCCTGCTATCCTGGTCATTGCATCCAAGACATGCAATAACCCAACCTCCAGCCTCTCCACAGTTCCTGCAGATCTATCATCCAAAGATGGCTAATACAGAGCTACCTAGCTTCAACTACTTTCTTAAGCAGCAGTACAGCTTCAGTGACTAAAGGCAAATTTGGGGTTAGTGCCCAAATATTTGCCTGGGAGTCCATGAGCATTTGGAGACAAATTGAAACCAGCATCCAAACACTTTCACATCCATTACCATAAGGAACATCTCACTGGGTAGGTTTAGGACTTTTTCTTTCTTTTTTGTTTTTGGGTGGTTTGGTTTTTTTTTGTTGGTTCATTGGTTGGTTGGGTTTTTTGGGTTGGGGTTTTTTTTGTGTCCCTCCCTGGTGTGGTTGCTTTATAGCACAAAAGTAAAGTGTGGCTACAAACTTTCTCAAGTCAAAGCAAACTCCTACAAGGATTAAAGATTGTCACCACTGTCACCTCTTCTCCCAAGTGCAAGCTGTAGTTCTTCACTCTTCTCTCTTAGATTTTGTGTACATTTTCAAGAAAAAGAACAAAACCAGAACACTTGACAGATTTAATCTATTATTTTGGAATAGGATGCAAAACAGAGTGAACCACACACAACAGATGTTAGTCATGTCATTTAATACATGACTAGAAGATGTGCAGTTACTATAGTGATAAGAATCACTGATATAATGAAACTTTTAAAAATAAAATAGGTCTTTGAATTGGCCTCTTGAATTGACCTCTACAAATGACTCCAGTTGTCTTAGAATATTTGCCTCAGCCAGTGAAGCTAAGCAGTAGTTGCTGCTATATAAGATATATGGGGGGGGGGGGAAGACAGACTTGAATAAAAGATAGGAAAGGCCCTTGTGCAAACAGAACATTAGTGTGAGGTGCTAAAGAGTGAGTCGATAGTGGGAATCAGGCCTTGATCAGAGGGTGTGCCCTGGTTTTTCTTATGGTCTTCCCTTCTCACAGGAGCAGATCAGGTTACTTTCCCAGATTTAATTCCACTGTGGACAGCAAGTTGAGAAAAGGAATGCATGACATAGTGAGGGAGTGGAAAGGAAGAATAGGACAGTCTTTCAGTGATTATGATGCAAATTTCTCCCAAACTCAAGCTGCCAAATCTGTCCTTTGCTTTAATGCTTTGTCTACAAGAAAAATCTGTCTGTTGAGGTCAAGGGAGCTATTTTGAGATATGTGGATAACTTACCTGAGCACAGACTTACAGAATAGGGCTCAGGAGATGTATAGGGAGGCCAGACTCTATCCTCTACCTTAGACATACAAATCTGTCAGTTTTAAGTTGGTGTCTACCATAGCTTTTAACCCTGGCACTAAAATTTGTGTTCCAGACACTCCTGCCTATTGCTTGGAGGCACCAAAGAGAGATTAATTATTTCTTATCCTGTCTCTTGCCAGATCTCATCTCACTGCAAGAACTGTAGCTCATGTTTCCTGAAATAGAATAGTCTCTTTTTCTTTTTATGCCAGAATAATACACTTCTGACTCCATAATTCCTTTAGAGATTTAATAAATTTCTATAGGTAAAAAGGGGCAGCTGCTTCTTTTATAGCATTAAAATCTTAAAATGTCAAAAAAAGCAGGATAGTCACCTCTTTGGATCTTTAATTTCACCCTAAGCAGATCTGATTTGTTGGAGGAAGTAACAATTTACACATTGCAAAAATAAATGGTGCAGCAGGCGTTCATATACAGTAGGAGGTGTGAAAAATGGGGGGGAAGGGAAACTGATGGAAACAATCAGCTAATGTAGAATGAAAGCCTTTTTCTCTCTCCAAGTGGAACTAATAGGAACATCAAATATATTAAACAGAAACATGAATGACGAAATTGTTTTCCACTTTTTTATTTTCCAAGAGTGGTCACACATACTTGTGGAAGGAAAAAACAAAGGCTTTCCTCTAAGCACCAACAAGCAGTTGCCTGATTTTGAAAAGTTATTTTTGTTCATTTGCATATCACATGTCACCTTACAGCAGTCACCTCAGTGGTGGCTGTAGATCCCCCATGCTCAGGGGATATTCCCACAGATGCTAGAAGCCAAGCAACATCACAATAATAATCATCCTAGTAGGAATCAATGGATCAGTAACTGTGAACACCCCCCAGGCCTTCAGGAGACAGAGTTAGCAGTTTCCAGTGGCATCAGTGGGAATGTTTTATGTTTCGTTCTGTTCCAGGTGATGCTGAAAGGAAACAAGACCTACATGTGATCCTGCCAAGCATCTAGCCAAGGAAATGGGCATAAAAAAATGCCAGTTTAACTGGCATTAATCTGTCTCTGCTCATAAATACTGATGTCAGAGGAAAAAAAAACAAGTGGTGGCTCCATCTAGTCATATGCCATTAAACTCAATATTTCAAAGGTGTTTCTTCTATATCAGAAATGTCATCAGATGTCAAAAAACATTTCATCAATAACACTGTATGGGAGAAACAATCTTCCCAGTGGGGAAAGGGCAAATTCTTAAAGGAAGCATCTTTGTCTCAGAGGTTAAAACACTAATAAAAAGAAAACAAACAGTGAATGACATATTAGCCCAGATTCATTTAAAAACACTCAAATTAATGTTAATGTCAGAGGGTGAAATTATAGATATTTATTCATGATGTTATCAAAATGTCCTACAGTCTAGAAGAACCAATTTCTTCTGAAAATGTCCCTGCTGGTGAGTGCAACTGAATGGCTTATTCTAGTAATCATCGTGCTCAGTATCAGATGTTCATTCTTCTAGAGGAGATTAGGTAACTAAACAGCTTTACTGGGCTCACATCTACAAGACTCTCCTGGGTTCTTCCTGGCATTAGCCCAGACTCTGTTTGAAGACTTCTCCAGTTCTACCCACCTTTTGGAGCTGCCACACTTTGGATATTCACATTTTAGATCTCAGAGATGAAGAACACAACAGGAGCAGGAGGCTGGTGACATAATCACTATCACTTCTGATAGGCACTGCCAACACCATTGTCTAAAAGCACCCCCAAGAGCTAAACATTGCTTCCATGTGCAGCACCAGATATTCCAGCTCCTCAGCACCTGGTGCAGCTGGATCCTGTCAATGTTACAGAGGTAATGATCACATCCATAGTGGTACATGGTAATAGTCCTAGGCACTGGAACTTGATTATCTGTATAATTACTTTGTTTAAATGATCTTTTATATTTTTTTGCCCTGTGGCATCCAGCACACCTGTATTTACAATTCTCAATCATTGGTATCCTGGGGTGAATTGAGAAGAGTGTGACCAGCAGGTCAAGGGAGGTTCTCCTACCCCTTTACTCTGCCCTATTGTCGTAGGGTTGGGGGAAAGGCCGGGCCCTTTCCCCCCCTCTGGGAGTAGAGGGAAGAAAATTGAAAGGAAAAAAAATGCACAGCCGGATTAGCAAAGGAGTGGGTGCTGTATATTTACAAAGCAGTTTAGGGAACGCAGGGAAATATATACAGAATTTACAGAATTTACAATATATACAGAAATATACAACAAAGTCACACAGAAATGAGGGTTCCCTCCTCTGCTGAGGGGGGTTCCCCACCCCTGCTCCCCCTTCTCTCCCCCTTTCCCCAGAGAGGGTTAGAAAGAGAGAAAAAGAGAAACTGTTAATTAAAAAGCAGTTATGTGTTAGAATGTTAGAAGAGGCCTCATGCTTTTTCTGCTTCAAGGTCAAGCCTGGCCGAAAGCCCAGAAAACTGTGAGCTGCAAAGGGGAGAAAGCAAGACTGACCAGAAAACTGCTGTACTCTCAGTTCAAAAGGTGCTTTCTCCCAATCTACCAATGAAATTAGTTTAGATCCGTCTTTCGTTTACAAACATTCAACCACAATATCCCCTTCCTTAAAGGGATAGCCTCAAACGGTCACACCTATTGAGACCATATCTGGAGTATTGTGTGCAGTTCTGGACTCCCCAGTTCAAGGACAGGGGTATATTAGATTGTGTCCAATGGAGGGCTACAAGGATGACTAAGGGACTGGAATGTCTGTCTTGTAAGGAAAGGCTGAGAGACCTGGGCTGTTTAGTCTGGAAAAGAGAAGACTGAGAGGAGATCTTATTAATGTTTATAAATATCTAAAGCATGGGTGTCAATAAGAAGGTGCTAGTCCCTTTTCAATGGTGTCCTGTGATAGGACAAGGGTCAACAGATACAAACGAACACAGGAAGGTCTACTTCAATGTGAGGAAAAACTTTTTTACTGTAAGGGTGACAAAATATTGGTACGGGCTGCCCATGGAGGTTGTGGAATCTCCTTCTCCAGATACATTCAAGAACCATCTGGATGGTTTCCTGTGTGACCTGCCCTTGGTGATCCTGTTTTAGTAGAAGGGTTGGGCCTTGTGGTCCTTTCCAACCTCTACCATTCTGTGATTCTATGATTCTGTGATGTGGCCGGTTGACATTGCCCCCTTAAGAAAGGGAATATGGTGGACGGAAGTTGGTAAACGGAAGGAATAGTCTAAACTAATTTTCATTGGTCAAGTGGGAGGAAGCACCTTCTGAACTGGGAGTGGAAATGAGCATTTCCAGCACTTCTCGGTCAGTCTTGCTTCCGCCTTTCCTTTGGGCAGCAACTATCTCTGTGCTGGGCTTTCTGCCAAGACTTCGGCCTTGAAGATAAGAAAAACCAGGCCTGTATTAACTGCTTCCAATTAACACAAACTGCTTTTAACTTCTTTTTTTCTCTTTCTCCCTCTTTTCCGAACTACTCTGGGGAAGGGGGGGAAGAGAGGGGAGAGCGGAGGTGGGGAATCCCCTCGGCCGAGGGGGCTTACTCTCATTTCTGTGTTACTCTGTTGTATATCTTTGTATATATTGTAGATATTGTAAATTTGTAAATATTCCCCTGCAAACCCTACACTGCTTTGTAAATATAGCTCCACTGCTTTGCTAATTCAGCTGGTGAGTTTTTTTTTCCTTTCCCTTAAATTTTTCTTTTCCCTTTTACCTTACAAGGGGGAAGGGAGGAGGCTTCTTGGCTTTACCCTTCCACCCACCACATGTGATTCGATGATCACTGACTCTTTAGCACAGTACAAGAATTGTTCTCAGTAAGTGTGGTGGGTTGGACCATTGTCACTTGCAGCCGTGTACAAAATGTTCTTAATGTCTGGACCATCTCGGACAGGTCCCAGACCCATCGCTTGAATTACCGCTTGCTTTATCTGGTCAAAAGCTGCTTGTTGTTCGGGTCCCCAGTGAAAATGGTTTCTCTTTCGAGTCACATCATACAGAGGTTTCACAATCTGACTGTATCCAGGAATGTGCAGTCTCCAAAATCCCACTATCCCCAAGAAACGTAGGGTCTCTTGCTTGTTTGTGGGACTTGCCATGGTAGAGACTCTGTTTACCACATCCACTGGAATGTGTCGGCGTCCATCCTGCCATCGCACTCCCAGAAACTGAATCTCTGTGGTAGGTCCTTTCACCTTGTCTCGTTTGATGGCAAAACCTGCATTCAGAAGAATGTCAATGATTTTGTTACCTTTCTCAAAGACTTCCTCAGCAGTTTTACCCCAGACAATAATATCATCGATGAACTGGATGTGTTCTGGAGCGCTGCCTTTCTCCAGAGCATCATGGATCACTGCATGACAGATGCTTGAGCTGTGGATCCAGCCCATTGGCAGTCTGTTGAAAGTGTACTGGATTCCTCTCCAGGTGAAAGCAAACTGAGGCCTGCATTCCTCTGCTATGGGAATAGAGAAAAATGCATTAGCAATGTCTATGGTAGCATACCATTTGGCCTCTTTGGATTCCAGCTCATATTGTAGCTCCATCATGTCGGGCACTGCTGCACTCATAGTTGGTGTCACTTCATTCAGGGCTCGGAAGTCTACTGTCAGACGCCAGTCTCCATTCTGCTTCCGCACAGGCCACACTGGACTGTTGAAAGGTGAATGAGTTTTGCTGACGACTTTCTGATTCTCCAGCTGACAAATCAGATTCTGAATGGGCAACAAAGAGTCACGGTTGGTTCTGTATTGTCTGTGATGCACAGTCTGAGAAGCAACCGGCAATTTAATGTCCTCTATCTTATGTTGTCCCACAACTGCAGATTCATCAGAAAGCTCATGTCTAGCAGACAGCTTCAATTTTTGTCCATCAATTTCTATAGAAGCTACTCCAAAAGCCCATTTGTAACCTCTAGGGTCCTTGAAACGCCCTTCTCTCAGAAAATCAATTCCCAAAATACAAGGTGCATCAGGTCCGGTCACAACTGTATGCTTCCTCCATTGTTTACCAGTTAAATTTATATTAACCTCTACCTTACTTAACTCTTGAGATCCACCAGTGACTCCCAGAATAGTTATAGACTCTGATCCCTGATAATTTGATGGCATTATGGTGCACTGAGCTCCTGTGTCAACCAAGGCCCTGTACTTCCGAAATTGTGAAGTGCCATTCCACTGGATGTACACATCCCAATAGATTCTATTATCTCTGTTATCCCTCTCCTCCCCCTGGCGGGAGGCAGGGCACCCCTAGTTATGGGGAACATGCGCACATGTGCATTGCACATAGTTTGCAGGGTTATAACTGTGCATGTTATAACCGGAGCCACTGTTGGAGCCATAAGAGTCGTTCTGGGGAACTGTGGAAGTAACAGCTACCCTTCTGGTATTGCTACCTCGGGTTCTGCCACTTTGCAATTCCTCAGTCTCCTGAAAAGATTAGAAGTTGGTTGGCCATCCCAGCGGTTCATGTTCTCACCAAACTGATCACGCAGAGTTATCCAAATAGTTCTACGTGATTGCCTTGGCGGTCTGTTTTGGAATGACCTGTTTTGGAATGACCTGTTTTGGAATGACCTCCTTGGAGGACGTGTATTCCTCACAGATGAAACTTGTACCCACCTGGAGGAAGAATTGAAATTATCCCTTTGTGCCAATTGGGATATGGAATTTCTAAATTCATCTTTTAACTCTCTTATGCAATTCTGAATATCACCAGACATCGTTTTAATGGCCGAAACCAAAGAACCACGTGTCATGCTATCCTCCAATTGTCTCATTTGATCGCTGAATTGGCCAACCGTGGGAGAAGCTCCACCATAACTTCTTGACACAATTCTGCTTGCCAGAATGTTTGCATAATTGGAAGGAGCAAGTTTGATGATCTTTTTAGCAAGACCAATACCCACAGGAATGTCATCAGGATTCAGAGTTTCATGTTCACCATAGAGCAGCTCTCTAACAGCAAATTCTCTCAAACGCTTAATTCCCTCATCTATGGTAGTCCAGGGTTTAGGATTCCATGGAAGATCATCTCGGGAAGGGTATCTCAGGGCAACCGCCATTAAAAGGCGTATCCACAGATTAACCTTACCGAGAGCTCTGCCTAGATGTCTATCTATTCCATTGTCCCTCGAGAGAGTTCCTAACTGAGCTGCTGACTTGTCTCCAACTGTTAGAGCTGGAGCACCTGTATCATAACACCTACAAAGCCAAGCTAGAACTGGCTCCTTATCTGCCCTGGTGAAATCTTTACGGACATCACGCAATTCCTCGCGGGGCGAAGAACATTCCAAAATATCATCTTGCTCCTCGTCTCCCTGATCTTTTTGTCCATATAATCCTGCTGTCATTCTCCTAAGGATCTCTTTAAGCTGAGAACCACCTTTGCCAGCTGCTTTCCTAGCTTCATCTGTATCCTGCTTTGATCTCACTAGGTTAGCTAGATCTTTAAAACAAACCACCTCTTCCTCCTGAGCAGGATCTTTTAGAGTAGAGGGCCCCTCACCAGGATCAGTCTCCAGCTCCTCTTCTTCTCCATCTTTGGCCTTTCCACTTCTAGTCTTTAAAGGAGCCACCTTAACTGGAGCTGTGTTTGAATTTACAGCCACCTTAATGGAAGCTGACAGATCCTGAGATAAATCAGCTGCTGGGGCAGTGACTTCCGGTCCCACCGAGGGATTGGGCGGAAGTGACGTTGCTCTGTTAATGGCCGATGGAGAAGAAGAAGGAGAAGGAGTGGGAGAAGGAGTAGGCGCCATGTTGATACCAGCCGATGCCCTTGGCTGCTTGCTGGAATCAGCAAAGTCATTTAGAGCTGCTTTACCAATTAACTTTTTAACCTTCTTTTTGACTGACAGAGAGTCTCCACCTTCCTCATCACTAGATGACTCTTGGACTGATCTAGAGCCAC
This sequence comes from Melanerpes aurifrons, assembly GCA_011125475.1. Lineage (NCBI taxonomy): Eukaryota > Metazoa > Chordata > Aves > Piciformes > Picidae > Melanerpes > Melanerpes aurifrons. The sequence continues at coordinate 339,484 of WWNC01000173.1, forward strand.
GGCGTTTTCTTTTTGATCTAGTTTTAATAACAAAACAAGCTCTGGACACCTTTTTCTCTCGCCACAAGGAATACAGAGAAAACACATTAGTTATCACCAGCAGCAGAATTATACACATCACATAAATCACCTTTGGGTCCCAGGCATCACCTAAAGTTGCTCTCTCCTCAGGCGGAATCTTAAAACCCTTTATCTCAATTGGGAGAGTGGTGGAGGTAACATTCCTGTATCTCACTGGCCATAGGAAATTAATACATTTTCCATACCATAATTTAACTCTATACATAACCCACATATAAATTGTCCGCACCAAATATTTGCCGAGGCAATCCAAAATCAAACCCAAACAATATCTGTAAACCAGAGCCCCAAAAATTGAAAAGAACAATCGCTCCACAAACCACAAGACCTTCATGTTTGCTAATTCAGCTAGAAAACACTAAATCAATCAGGTTATAAATTACACTAATTATCTGCCGCACGTTGGGTACGCCAATAAAAAAAATGTGGTGGGTGGAAGGGTAAAGCCAAGAAGCCTCCTCCCTTCCCCCTTGTAAGTAAAAGGGAAAAGAAAAATTTGAAAGGAAAGGAAAAAAAAAACTCACCAGCTGAATTAGCAAAGCAGTGGAGCTATATTTACAAAGCAGTGTAGGGTTTGCAGGGGAATATTTACAAATTTACAATATCTACAATATATACAAAGATATACAACAGAGTAACACAGAAATGAGAGTAGCCCCCCTCGGCCGAGGGGTTCCCCACCTCCGCTCTCCCCTCTCTCCCCCCCTTTCCCCAGAGTAGTTTGGAAAAGAGGGAGAAAAGAGAGAAAGAAAAATGTTAGAAGCAGTTTGTGTTAATTGGAAAGGAGTTAATACAGGCCTGATATCAAGTCCTCAAGGCCGAGGCCTTGGCAGAAAGCCCAGCACAGCCAGAGAGTTGCTACACCGTGGAGAAGCGGAAACAAGAGTGACAGAGAAGTGCTGGAAATGCCCATTTCACTCCAGTTCAGAAGGTGCTTCCTCCCACTCGTCCAATGAAAATTAGTTTAGACTATTCCTTCCGTTTACCAACTTCCGTCCACCATATTCCCTTTCTTAAGGGGACACCGTCAACCGGCCACATGTTGTGAAGAGGTTATTAAATTTATGAATATGAAATATGAATTTTGAAAAATATAATTTTATTAATTATCAAACTATTAATAACCGATGAATCACCAACATATATACATGTTCTAGTGCACGTTCGTGAAATACATTCCACAACTGGCTTTGTGTTATGATTATAAAGTAATTGAACTATCTATAAACCGTTTCTATATTTATATAACGAATGGTGCAGTTCTGCCGCTTGGCCACTAGATGGAGACTCGGCGGGACGCGGGCGGCTTCTGGCTATACACAGCAATATTATAATCTGTCTATGCGTCAGCGCTTACTCTGCTAGACGTGGATACTTTGAACTGAGTGCTAGTGGGTGGAAAGCACGTGGACGATATTCAATTCCCTTCAGACAACAGGGATCGGTCCTGGACAGGGTCGGTCCGTGGGGTCGGCCCTCTAAAGTCGGCTCGCACGGCAGGGCGGGACGACGGTGGCCGGTAGGTGGGCTCGAACGACGGAAGCAGGCGAAGCTACGGGGGTCGGCCCAACCACGGTGGTTCTCGGGGCTGATGCAAACAGCCCCAGGGAGAGAATGCGGCTGCTTTAGGCGGCGGATTCTCTTTAATGAGGTTAAAGGAGCAACAGGACTCTCGCTGTGGTCCCGGGTCCGGTGCAATACAAGCACGAACAATGCTCTGGTTTTCCCTGGAATTCACAGGGCTCAGAGCGGCACCCGGCGGCTCCTCAGAGCGGCGCTCGGCGGCTCCTTTCCCGCTACGGCGGGACTAAGCATACGTGGACTCGGTAGTGATCAAGTCCCTTCTCCCCGGCAACTGGGCAGATCTTACCCGCGGGGGTTGGTCCAGTCCTCCGGTGGCACGATGGGCTCTTCCGATCGGCACGACTGGTTGTAGCAATGCTGAGCTCCTCAGGCTCAGCGAAGGTCCTCCCTCTGGGCTTCTTCAACGATGCAGAGGCTTCCAGTATGCATGCATGTATAACAGAAGCTAATAACAATAAGCTCAATGGCAAAGGCTGCAGCTCGAGAGTTACTCTCTCGAGCAAGCACAGAGACAAAGTAAATGAGGGGGCAACGTGTTCACCAACTGGGGTGACACTTATAGATTCCTCGAGGCTGGGCTTGACCAATGGGCACTCTCATAAGCAACTGGCTTCAGCCTATAGAAAGCGTGAAGCTAGAATTATGCCCATACTTGGTGCTTGCACGAGCACTGCATGCGCTGGGTGCGTGCAAGCCTGGCTAATGCCTTGGCTTTTGTCTTCCTCCTGGAGGGAGGGGGAACTTGCCCACATGCTGGGACAAGATTCAGTATTGGGGCATAATGTGCCTTCACCACATTACCACCCCCTTGCCCATGGGCATGTATAAGCATCGAGTATAGATTACCCTTAACAAGGTTTATCCCATATAGGTTAAGCTATATCATACCTGTTTGGTAGATTACACTTTCAAACATAGTGACTTACAATACCTTAGCACTATATAAACAGTATACAAACTTTAAACTATACTCTTAACAGAGCGAGCTGTCTTAGCAGTGTGGAACAAATGTTTGCGCCAAAACCAATATTGGTACTCTTGATTATCTCCCACCACCCCCTTGACTGAGTGATGGGGTTTGATTCCCATATGACACTGCAACTATCAAAGTGTCTATGGAGTTTGTCAATTTCCCACCCCCTTGATAGGATGGACTCTGTCACTATGACAGGACTTCCTCAGTATTGAGATGAGGAATAATCTCTTTCCACTGCTTCTTTTATCAGTTTAGTGAGTGCCCTTTTTGCCACTTTCTTTGTCATCCCTGGTTCCAAGCCAAATACAACTTCCTCGGGACATTCCATTTTGAGGAGTATCCAACACCATGGATCTAGTGAGTCAGGTGAATCTCGTGAATTAGAGCATTCCCTGTCACTCTGCATGTTTTCTTTCCCTCTACTGGGGTTGCAGGAACCTCGTGAGTGTTGTCTTCCAGTGCAGTATTCATGTCTGCCTGGGTTGGTGGAAGAGGATGCTTGAAAGCATTGCTCTTCCCTTCTCTGGCCATACGGTATCGCTTTACGGCTGGCAGTATATACCTTTTGCCGGTGTCCCTCCTTGCTGGGTCTGTGGTCCCTTCTGGAACTCTCCCTTTTGGAGGTCTTTTCCTGGAACTTTGCTTTCAGGATGCTGCGGGGTTCAGCCTCATTGGCTTCTACAGCAGCTTGGCTCTTCCGCAGTTTGCGGTGATGCTGTGGGCTAGACTCACATCCAGAATCTGAGTCTGATGTGGTGCTCTGTGTGTGTCTGGGATCGTAGTAAGCTCTCTTGCTGGGATGCTGTGCAAACTGTTGTCGAGTCAGCTTGGCTAACTTATTGCAGGAGCTTCTATTTCCCTGGTTATCCCTTGGTCTGCCATGCTGTGGGAAACTTGGTCCGCTGCTGGCTTCGAAGTCATCTAGTGATGCTAAGTTGAATCTCACCTTCTTCTTGGGGATTCGTTGTTGGTTGAAGCTGGTGGCTTCATTGTCATCATCCGGTGATGTGGAGCCTGGCTTGGCTTGCTGCACCGGTACTATAGCTGCTGACCTGTCTCGTGTGGGTGAGCTAACATTGCTCGTGTGCTGATGCTGGGCAGCTACTGAATCAAAATCAGCTAGCTTCTGCCTGTCAGCTGGAACAGACAGAATAGGAGAGCCTGGCTCTCGTGGGTCATGTGCCCTGGCTACTTCATAGGTAGCATGTGATTGCCATTGAGACTTGAGAACAGACATGGTCTCTTTTATGTGCAGCTCAAAGAAATCATGAAGTCTCTGGCTTTGTGCCTCTGACTTCGCCAGTTCCCTTTCCAATTGGGAAACTTTTTTGTCAAAGAATTTAATTTCCTCCTGCATCTGTATAATGCAAGATGCCATCAGGACAGCGTGTTCGCTGCTGGGTTCGCTTAGCTTTGCGAAAATGCCATCTATATTTTTACAATTTAATTTTGCCCATTCCAAGTCTGGGGCTGTAATTTTGTATCCCAAGTTATGGAAATATTTCACAGCTGTGCACCCTGCTCGCTGCGCCATATTGTGGTGAAGAGGTTATTAAATTTATGAATATGAAATATGAATTTTGAAAAATATAATTTTATTAATTATCAAACTATTAATAACCGATGAATCACCAACTTATATACATGTTCTAGTGCACGTTCGTGAAATACATTCCACAACTGGCTTTGTGTTATGATTATAAAGTAATTGAACTATCTATAAACCGTTTCTATATTTATATAACGAATGGTGCAGTTCTGCCGCTTGGCCACTAGATGGAGACTCGGCGGGACGCGGGCGGCTTCTGGCTATACACAGCAATATTATAATCTGTCTATGCGTCAGCGCTTACTCTGCTAGACGCGGATACTTTGAACTGAGTGCTAGTGGGTGGAAAGCACGTGGACGATATTCAATTCCCTTCAGACAACAGGGATCGGTCCTGGACAGGGTCGGTCCGTGGGGTCGGCCCTCTAAAGTCGGCTCGCACGGCAGGGCGGGACGACGGTGGCCGTAGGTGGGCTCGAACGACGGAAGCAGGCGAAGCTACGGGGTCGGCCCAACCACGGTGGTTCTCGGGGCTGATGCAAACAGCCCCAGGGAGAATGCGGCTGCTTTAGGCGGCGGATTCTCTTTAATGAGGTTAAAGGAGCAACAGGACTCTCGCTGTGGTCCCGGGTCCGGTGCAATACAAGCACGAACAATGCTCTGGTTTTCCCTGGAATTCACAGGGCTCAGAGCGGCACCCGGCGGCTCCTCAGAGCGGCGCTCGGCGGCTCCTTTCCGCTACGGCGGGACTAAGCATACGTGGACTCGGTAGTGATCAAGTCCCTTCTCCCCGGCAACTGGGCAGATCTTACCCGCGGGGGTTGGTCCAGTCCTCCGGTGGCACGATGGGCTCTTCCGATCGGCACGACTGGTTGTAGCAATGCTGAGCTCCTCAGGCTCAGCGAAGGTCCTCCCTCTGGGCTTCTTCAACGATGCAGAGGCTTCCAGTATGCATGCATGTATAACAGAAGCTAATAACAATAAGCTCAATGGCAAAGGCTGCAGCTCGAGAGTTACTCTCTCGAGCAAGCACAGAGACAAAGTAAATGGGGGGGGGCAACGTGTTCACCAACTGGGGTGACACTTATAGATTCCTCGAGGCTGGGCTTGACCAATGGGCACTCTCATAAGCAACTGGCTTCAGCCTATAGAAAGCGTGAAGCTAGAATTATGCCCATACTTGGTGCTTGCACAAGCACTGCATGCGCTGGGTGCGTGCAAGCCTGGCTAATGCCTTGGCTTTTGTCTTCCTCCTGGAGGGAGGGGGAACTTGCCCACATGCTGGGACAAGATTCAGTATTGGGGCATAATGTGCCTTCACCACACCACAGTAAGGAATTTGGACGTGATACTCATGCTTTGAAGGTCAGGGTTTCGCTGTATCAACATGACCAAGCAGAGTCAGTTAACTTCAGAGCCATATAATGATAGGCTGTAGCATGGCTTACTGATGCTGATGTAGACAATTGACTTTGTTTTGTATGAATCTTTACTACCTAGACCAGTTCAGATATGGTGAATAATTGTCCCAGTGCTAGCAAGCTTCAGTACTCTATAGACATTACTCATTTTCTGTATGCCAAAGAAACACCTAAAAGAATATTGCATCAGTTTGCTTCAGAAATACCTGTTATAAATAAGATAAAACTGATGAATGTGGACTTGATGTGGCTAAATCTGGAATCAGAAATGCAAGGCAATGCAATCAGTTTCAAAGCAGGTCAAAGCAGCAGAGTGGTGATTCGTCCCATAGATTAAACCTCAGTAAACAGAACTAAAACACTTTAACCATTCAAGATTACTTCTTCACAAAATAGCTCAATTTGTCATGGTATCAATTCATAACACAAAGTGCACTCCCAGAATTGTGTGTGTGAGCTGAACCCTTTCAAGACACATGATAATTTAAACTTGGTGTAAAGTAACTTCCTTGAATCAGAGCTCATGTGTATATTCTGGAAACAAAGTATGAAGATAGAAAATTCCCTCAAAAAAAGGCTGCATCTAGTCAGCTAACCACTGATGCCATAAATTATCAAATTTGGGTGTTTCCTAATGTTAGCTGTGCAAAAAATTAAGTGACTCATGGAAATGAAACAACTCATAAATCTGTATCTGCAGTTAAAATGAAAATTAATTCCAATATGATCTAATGCTTTTGGGGAAAACAGTTCTTTCACTTAAAAAAACAATAATTTGCAAAAATTTTAAAAATATAAAAGCTTTTTGGAGACACAGCATAACCTTGTTATCTGACACAGCATAACCTTGTTATTTACCCCTTATCCTCATCTAATTGTTTACGTTTTTCTTGTGAACTCCATCAATGTAAACAAACTGTGTTAGTGTCCTTTAGCTGTGGACTTCAAAAGACCTACAATTACAAATTTTATTGCTCAGCATTACAAGAAGATGGTATCTCAGGAGAAGGTGAGAATGAGTTAACAGATAAATCCCCAAGGGCAACAGGCCCAGACCTACATACTCCCTTCTCCAAACAGAGAAACAGGCACAATTAGCAACTTTCACAATGATAAATCTCTCTCCTTCATTCACCAAGCTTAACGTGATTGAATGGACTGTTTCATTCACATTTTGGTACAAATTAACTCATAACATTTGGCTTTGACTCATAAGAATAACCAGCTCTTTAGATGCCATGTCATGTGAGGGAAAGTCAAACAAATAATGTCAGGAAAATCAATTACAAAAGGAATTACTAAGCAACTGTCTTTTGGCAAGCTGTTACAAGACACCAAGTATTGATTTCAGGTACTCATTTATTTTAGGTTTTTCTAACACGGTCATCAGCTCAAAATAGCAGTACCAGCAGCAGCAAGAGGCAAATAATTGCCAGAAATCCTGAAGGTGCATATAGATGCATTTCTAATATTCCCACCACTACACTATCTGATCATTTATAAAAAGGGCATTATTAGAAAACACAGCACAGTAATATACATTCCAGTTGCTTTGGGTTTTTTAATAGAAGTAGCTCTGACTTCTGCTGTGACTGTGTAGTGAAGGATGCTTATAATCAGGGTTGTGCCCCAAACATTTGGGTAGGATATATTTCTCTATGTGTGAACCCTCCTTTGTTCCCCCTCCTTTCTGGAGGCAGCAGGGGGGATCCTGGCGCCACTGAGTCCAGGTAAACAGCCTACCTGGGCGTGGTCTCACCCCTGCAGTACTAGAGGCAGGCTATATGTTTGTTTCCCTGGGTATAGCATATACTCAGGCCATATTTGGTAGGTGGTAGTTCATTGGTTAATGTTTGCGTTAGCAACAGGTGCTTATTGGGCCAGTATTCACTGGGGCAAATGGTAAATAGGGATCGTTTGGTAAATGAGCCCCCCCCACCTCGGTGTTGGTGCCTCTGTGTGTGCGTGCGTGCCAGCCAGTGCTTCGGGAGGCCTCGTGGTCCTTTTGCCACCATCACCCAGCTGTGTGCAGTGCCATGGACAGCACTCTGTGGGATCAACCGCTGCGTGATCCATCGTAGGAGAAAACCTGGTAGCCCGTGTGAACCAGCGTTGCTGACCTGCCACTGCCCCCCCGCTCCGAGCGAGGAACTTTTGTATCCTGGAAGAGAACAGCAGAGCCACGCGGTGTGGCCACGCGACCGGCGCCATTTCCTGTCTCCTTATTACGGCACATCCATGCTACGTTGTCTGGATTATAAACATTACTGAGGAAAGACTCCACAAAGTACTCAGCTTGTGAGTAAGCCAAGCCCTTCTTTACAGAGCTTCAGTTAGGATAGCGTTTATATTGCTCCGGGTGGAGGGTTGCCGGTCACTGACCAACCCCTCCCCCGCCACTCTCTGACTCAGTATAGATTATAAATTCTGTGAATCATTTTGATTTAAATGCCCATACATAACATTCTGTAAAGATAGTTCCACTAACCAAATATTGATACCTGTGAAGGGTGACTGTAAATACCCCGTTACAGAGTTTGTACATATATAAATAAACTTATATTTTCATTGATGGGTCTGCCGCACATTTCTGAGGGCATATCCATGACATTAATGGTGCAGTGCAAGGGTTATCCGATAAGTGACTATCTCTACAGAATGGGATACGTAATAAAACGATCCGATATGCAATGGGCTATAGAAAATCTGACAAATCCGGACCAAATCAGTACAAAATTATCCGAATACGTGGTCGAGCTATGCGCTGATCCAACCGCAATAACCGAGGAGAGAGTTACTGCGATCGGGGTTTGCATAATGGGAGCACAAGACGAATTTACAGCATCAGAGGAAAAGATTAAAAAACTTGAGGAAAAAAATAACTTCCTGGAAAGAGAGTTAGGAAAGTCTGAGGCACAAAATGATAAACTACATGACTTGTTAACGTTGCAAATTAAAGAAAGCAACGCTACTATGAAGGTATTAGCGGGATCAGACAGACTGTTTCAAGCCTTCCTGGGATCTCCCAACCGCCTAGCCCCGAGCAGCCCCGCGACCACGATGTCACGCCTGGAGCCAGCTCTCCCGTACAGTCCTTTTACAAATTACTCCCACCGCAGTCTCGCGGAAAGGACAGAAAGGTAGCGAATCCCACCGTAGCGCAAGACTTTAGACCCACGGTCCCCTTGGACCTGCCAAGACTCCGAACACTGCAAACCCCGAGTCCCGATTCACTCGCTCAGCCCAGCACGTCAGCAGCAGCGCGTGAATTAAATTCACCTGACAATAGTGCTCCGAGAAGCGAAGCCCGGAAAAAATCCCATGGCTACCGAACGGAGAGAAACCCATCTGACCGGGACGATACAGATTACAGTTCAGAAGATGAACCCATACGGAGGAAAGCCGTGCATTTACGTCCCGTTCTTAAAGAGCAATACACGGACAGCCGCCGTGGCCGAGGGACAACAACTACCTTCGTTCGCCCGTACAGCGGAGCAAAACTTCGGGACCTGCAGGAGACGTTTGCACGAGAACCGGACAAGTCAGTAACAGACTTTTTGTATCGCGTTATGCAATTGGGTGGGGATACAATTATTTTGGACCGTAATGAAGCAAAAGGCTGTTCATGGGGCCATGAAGTATTTTGGGGCATGGGTCCAGAGGGATACCACTCGTGAACTTCCCGTATCGCTCACTGGGCTGGAAGTTTAGATCCTATAGATAGAGACGAACCGACAGAAGTGAGGGTTACAAGTTCGGCCGAACTCACTGCCGCGATTAAAAAATTAGCGTGCGTTCAAGCAATGTACGATCGCAGGGCATATTCTTCCCCACTAGGTGCCCCGATTAACCCAGTGCGACTCAAAATTCTAATCCGTGGTCTGCCGCCGGGTCTAAAAAATGTATGTGATGCCAAAAAAGAGGAAATTGAACGAGTAGTCGAAAGGAATAATGCCTCTACTAATTCCCGGGAACGCCAATTAACTTGGGAAGAGCTTCTGATGGCATTATCCTACAAGGGCCGAGACTTGGGCTACTCTGATCATACGCTCATGGCCAAGACTCCCAGCGACAGACGCCATACTAGTTTCAAAGGCAACCATGCGTCGACACCGCGGGGGAAAAAGCAGGAAGTGCGCCACACTAAGACATCCCCTACTGCGACTTCTGCGGGTTCAAGCAGCAGCCCGGGGTCAGATCGCCGTCACTCGGGAAGTCCCAGAGGGAGAAATTCCGACCGCTGGAGAGATAAACGGCGTACTTCTAATAGATCATTTTCACCCAGAGAGAAATGGTATTGACTAGCACTGTCTTTGAATGTACCTGAATTTGTAATAGCGCCATTATCAACGGGAATGTTAAAAGAAGTAGTACTGAGCATACAAAATAAATCCGGCAGCTGGGAAGAGGACAACTACCGAAGTGACCGCCGCGGCAAGGGGAAGAATGAAGCTGGAAGCAGCAGTCCTAAAACTGTTTCACCCAGCAAGGACGCTAACCCCTTCATACCTCGCCGCCAGACCCCAGATAAAAAGCCAAAAAACTAGGCACAGCGGTGACTGTTCCAGGCCTCACTCATCGCTTTGTTAATACTTGTCAATGGTCTGAGGATCCAGAGCCTTTCATTTTGATTCCCACTGGACCTACTCGAACTGCTGTAAAATTCCTTATTGACACTGGGGCGCAAATCAGTGTTTTGAATGTGCAACAAGCCAAACGCTTGAAGATCCTGCCATCCCGGAAAAGGATAAAGATACAGGGTGTTACAGGAATGCCTCATACGTACCATTTAGCCAAAACAAGGTTGTGGCTTCCTGGTGACAAGCAGAGTACCCTGGTAGAAGTTGCCCTGAGTCCGTACCCAGAGAACATCCTTGGATTTGATGTTTTAGCTGGCAAACGGTGGCATCTCCCTAATGGTACCCTGTGGTGCTTTGGCTCCTATGGAGTAGGAGCAAAAGGGACTGAAACCGCTCGGGTAGGGACCAAAACCACTCGGGTAGGCACTCTCCAAATTGCTCCACCCTTACCCAAATCCAGTATCACATGTGTTGCACAGTATTCCCTACCAGCAGCAGCCAGACAAAGCATCACTGAGGTGATTGCAGACTTGGAAAAGAGACAAATCATTACCAGGACACACTCACCCTATAACTCACCAGTGTGGCCAGTGCGTAAACCTGATGGACGATGGAGACTCACCATTGACTACAGGAGGCTCAATAGCAACACGCCCCCTCTCACCGCTGCAGTCCCAAGCCTGACATCCATCGTTACTGCAAGAAGGGGCCACTATAACGACCAATGTGATCAGTGGAATCCAACTTTATTGAGCATCAGACACATCTTATATACAGTTTGCTATAATTATGCCCACTTGGCAACATACTATTGGTTGCTCTCTGAAAGGTTACATCATTGTTTTCACAACTCTGTGGAATTCTTCTATCCGGTCTAATTGCTCTCTTTCCCAGATCTCGCCTCCTCCTTATCATGCTTGCCTCCCATCTCAGGGGCAGCTGGACTTCAGCATACCAAGCAATCAGCACTTTCTCACATCTCCTACTCCGCCACTATATTATCAACAGAGAATTCTTCAAGGCCTGAATTGCACAGGCGTTCCTGGGACCCAAGGCCCCTCTTGCTCAAAACAAACCCCAACAAATTCCCCCGTTTTTCTTTTGTGCAAGTAAGGCCTTGGAGGTTATTCTTTGAACACTTTGCATAATACAATTATAAACAAGTTTAACAATAATCAAAATGAGTACAATAATGCCTAAGAACCTTAAAACTTACTACTATAATTAACAAACATATTTACATTAAGTCTGGGTATCCCCATCAGACACATCTGAAAAGGTTCAATCATTTCATTATTACCTGTTATGTTGCATCTTTATTTTCTCTAGGATGGTCAAAAGTCATAATTTGTTTAATGGTAGCAAGATTTCTTTAATCTGTAAAGGCAGATCTGGCCAGGCTCTAGCTTCACAGACAGAAAACTTGCAGGCAATCAGCAAGAGCAAAAGAGCTTCATTGCTTTGCCCAATATAAAATTACCCATAATAATGTGGTTTTGCTCATCCTAGTAATACTGATCTCTTATTGGTACCATTAAAAAAACCTTTTTATTTTTGCTATGGGGTATTCTCTCTTTCCCCCCCTTTTTTCTTTTTGTCACCATTGATTTGTGTTAAAATTTCTAAATTTTTCAATACTTCTTTAACTGGATCATGACTAGGTTCATCTGTTCTGATCACATTCTGATCATAATTCTCTACTTGTAACTCGTTGACATGAGCAATCTTACTTAAAGGTCTTAGTATTTTGTAACCATTGCAGAGTATTATGCATAGCAATATTACAATTATTCCAACAATATTACAAACAAATGTTTAAGCCAATTTAGATTTGGTAACCAGAAAGTTAATTTATCCCATATTTCTTTAAATCCACAAGAAGTATCATCTAAAGAAATCTGATGTAATATCTGATTGTGGTTTACAATCGCCTGTAAATCTGTTTCCACTCGTTTATCTAGATTAACATAACTACAACAACTTACATTTATGACTACACATACACCCCCTTCTTTAACATATAAAAAATCCAAAGCTAATCTATTCTGAGTAGATATTTTCGAGAGACTATTGATTTCAATTTGCTGCACTTTTATTGCATCTATGCTTGCATTCATCATAATTTCAACTGTAGCAGAAAAATTTGCTATTGCTTTTTCAAGTTCAAGTCTTTTCTCTCCGGTCTGATCAAGATTCCACACATGGGAACGTGGTTTTTGATTTCGATTGGACTCCTTATGTGCAAATAGGGTTAGGATCAAAATTAGGCTCCACCAGTATATGTTAACTCTGCCTCCTTAGCCTACTGGGTGCAACCAGCAGCCAGGTGATTTTTCTTCTCGGCAGCAGTTACATTCTTCAGGAGCCCTACAGATTTTAACTCCTTAACCCACTTCAAAATTCCATTTGGAGTCTCTTCTCTACTTCCTTGGTTAGTTCGTTTACCATTTCCCATTGTGCTTTTGTTATTTCAATTCCTCTTCCTTCAAAATCTTATGTCTCTTACTTTTCCTTTTACTAATCCTTTTAATTATTCCTGATATTTCCCAACTAAAATTTCTCTAGTCTTTATTTCCACTTATGCCAATCCCTTTCAATAATTTTCCATGGGGATTTAAATCCTTTTCCTCACAATAAAATAGGTTTTCTGTATTTACCAGCCCAAACTGCCTATTTTCAGATTCAGCATTCAGGAAATTTTTTTTTTTTTTTTGATCGATGCTTTTGACCCCAGATTATCATAACAATTATTGTGATCGATGTTCGACTTCATGGGAAATGCTGTTTCCTCTTAGTTTTGATTCTTCTGCACATTAGTGAAAGAATAGTTGTTAAAATTAATACCTATTTACTACAAACCTTAACTTATGCTAATACCAAAAATCCTTAAAACCTTAAAAACTATGTTAAAATTAATCCATCAAATCAGTGTCTAAAAAGAAATAAAATTGTTACATTAACTAAAAACACTTTCCAAAATTAAAACCTGTTTATACATTCCTTAACTATATTACATGGAGCTCCTTTGAAATGCCTAGGCAGACAACTAAGAAGGTTCGAACAAAAGAAAATCTTACAATTTGAACTCTTAACTAAGTGCATACACCTTACTGCAATTACTATGTACTAAGTACTTATAAATACCAAATGCTTACTTATTCATTATGCTTGTTAGAAAAACTTAACAAAACTCTAAATAACAAATCTGTGAAAGACATTACAATCAGAAATGACAAAATGAGTACTGTTGCTTTAAATCAGAGCAGAGCCATGGTCGACAGTAGCCGTACCAGAAACCGTTGGGGGGTGTGGGGTGTGTGTGTTGAGGTTAAGACCACACCCGTCACATCCCGGCCCACTAAAGCATTGATTCCATTAGGCAATGGCATAACTGCAACTGTAATCAAGGCCTGTTTTCCTTCAATCTTCACTACAATTTTGTGACTACTCTGCATTACTGCTTGAGCTCCTCCAACACCTTCTACTTCTATTGCTGGCTCTAAAGGCCAGTGTCTTGGCCAGTGTGCATTACTCATGATTGTGATGTCAGCACCAGTATCTAGCAGGCAAATTAATTTCACGTACTGAGACCCGTACCAAAATTCAACACCAGCGACTGGTCGTCTTCCCATTGGTATAGTTAAGAGAGCCAGTCCCCCTGTGGATCCAAAGCATTTGTCATCTCGTACAGGCTGATTTCCGCATGCCATTTCCACATCACAACACAAATAACACCACTGTAATCCGCATCAATTACCCCTGGCAATATCATCACCCCTTTAACACCCATAGATGATCGACCCATTAACAATGCTCCTACAGGCTGACCATTGATGTATATACGCCCCTTTACATTTGTTTCCACTTTAATGGGCCGATTATCTATTAAGGTAGCATCTACTGCTGTTGCCACGTCCAAGCCGATGCTCCCTCCGGTTGCGGTTGCAAGGCTGAGGTGTCGTTTTAATTTCTGCGTCCTGCTGGTAATAGACTGGAGCTGCCACTTGTGTCCTGGCGCGGCGGCTCTTCGCACTGCTCTGGCCGTTTCCCGAACTTTGACATGCATTGGTGGAATGAGAATTACTTTTACAATTATCACACCATACAAATTTCACTCTACATTGTGATCGGATATGCCCTTCTTTACCACACTTATAACATCGTATCTTCCTTTGAAAAACATCCCTTGTTGCCCCCTCGTATTAGCCTTTAAAGGAGCTAAGGCTGCCAATATTTGGGTTTGTGACTCCGCAGCCTCTTCCAATTTCAGTGATCGTTCAGCCAATTTGTGCATACTATCTATGAGGAAAGCCTGTGGACCAGAAGGTATGTTAGCTGCTCTTTCCAGCATCTCCTCAATTGTGGCCCCCTGTGGTAAATTTACCAACACTGATTTTGTTTTTGTATTAGCTCCTTCAAAAGCTACATTTTTTAACATATAACCCTTTAAATAGTCAGGAATATCCAAATTACTCATTGCCTCACATACACGATCTACAAATTCTGCAAACGACTCTTCTGGCTTTTGTCTTAAAGACATATAGTGCGGCCTGCTTGTACTCTTTTAATGCCTTTTGGGCACATTCCATTGATTCCTGAAAGACCGCAGGACCACTCCGAACTTGTCGTCCAACACCAAACCATTGTCCTGTTCCCATTAATTGTTGTGCTGTGACTCCAGCCAGGGGATCCCCCTGCTGCTGTAGTGTATTCTCTGAGAGCTGACAAAACTGACCCCAAAACTCATCAAACATGATCGTTTGAGAAGGAGTCAAAATCATTCTCATCAGTGTCTTAATGTCCTCTGGAACCAACAAATCACTACCCCAGATATACTGCAGCATTTGTCGAGCAGGCTCGCTGTGTAGCCCGCTCTCAGCTACTGTTGCTCTCAATTGCTGTAAAATCTTCCAGTCCAAAACCTGATAGTGTCCTTGATTATGATCAATATCATACATTACAGGAAAACACAGTACCTTAGACAACTCAGCAGCCACATCGTAACATCCATTTTTCATAGCCTCCTGAGCAATCGCTTTCCAGTTAATTCGCACAACCGCTCCCGAGCTAGGTTTCTTCTCCGTTTTATTTTCTAAGAGCATTTCTTTTCCCTGGGAACTTTCTAAAATCAGTTTTTGACACATGTGCTCCACCAACTTTTCTAACTGAGCCGGAGAAATAGATAACGGTGTCTCCCTCTGATTTACTGTCTCAGTTTGTGATTCTACACTGTCGTTCAGTTCAGCCGAAGCCCCCACTCCCTTAGCCAGGCAGGCTGCGCCTGGGGCTAGGTCATTAGGCGCCTCGCTGAATTCCGTCGGTGGGGGTGGAGGTGGAAATTCAGGTCTTGCAGGGCACGGTTGTGGTATTGTGCTCTGTGCTGGAGGCGGCCCTGGGCGATATTTTTCAAACACCTCCTTCGGTCGCAATTCAGATACAACTGACGCTGCATCCCGTTCTGACAAATTCGCAGAAACTGCAGCAGCCATTCGCTGTTCCAGTTCATAGGTTTTAACACAGTTCATGCATTCTCGCCACGACTTTTGCAGCTTTATAGCAGTTTTATCACCATCTATAACCAAGTCCCACAACTTGTTCCTGTATTCTCTCCAACAAGCTTCATCAAAATAACTATCTCCGCTAGGAAATGCCCTAAAGCGGATCCGTGGGCCAAAAGTCCAGGCATTACTTTAGACGATATCTCCGCCTTATGCTTTTCTAAAAGCACTTAAATAAATCATACGCCGCTTGCCTCTCCATATTTACCCTCAGTGCGCACTGTTTTGCAGCTTTTCCAGAGGTATCGGCAGCGTATCTTGGCTGGATCACTTCTGTAAGTGCATCCAAGGTGGAGCCTTTCCTGCTTGCCGGTTGCCCTTTTGACCCACCGGCGCAGTATTCCTCTTCTTTCCTGCTTGCCGGCTGCCCTTTTGACCCACCGGCGCAGTGTTTCTCTAATTTTCTGCTTACCAGCTGCCTTTGCTCCTAACTCTTCTGCATAGCTTAACAACGGCACCAACTCCTTTTAAAATTTAACTTACACTGTCGCTTTTCTAAAAAGCACTTAAATACGCTGCCTACCTATCCATATCCGTATTTAAACTTTAATACCTGTGCGCACAGTCCTCGTTTAAGCAGTTCCCGGCTCTACAGCGTCTTCGGCTTCAAGGCTGTCTTCCCTTTTCTTGCAGCCTCCGGTACTGCTATCCCGGGCCGGCCGTCTTCTTGCCTCCCGGCTTACTCCGAATCTCCCAAGTCCCGAAGAACTTCTTAGACCCTAACCTTTGTCTTCATTAGGGTCCCGTGTTCGAGCGCCACTTACTGCAAGAAGGGACCACTATAACGACCAATGTGATCAGTGGAATCCAACTTTATTGAGCATCAGACACATCTTATATACAGTTTGCTATAATTATGCCCACTTGGCAACATACTATTGGTTGCTCTCTGAAAGGTTACATCATTGTTTTCACAACTCTGTGGAATTCTTCTATCCGGTCTAATTGCTCTCTTTCCCAGATCTCGCCTCCTCCTTATCATGCTTGCCTCCCATCTCAGGGGCAGCTGGACTTCAGCATACCAAGCAATCAGCACTTTCTCACATCTCCTACTCCGCCACTATATTATCAACAGAGAATTCTTCAAGGCCTGAATTGCACAGGCGTTCCTGGGACCCAAGGCCCCTCTTGCTCAAAACAAACCCCAACACATCGTGACAGCAATCCAAGCTGCGTCACATACTTGGATGGCTTCACTGGACATTAAGGACATGTACTTTATGATCCCTCTACGTGAGGAGGATAAACCACAGTTTGCTTTCACATGACAAGGTTCCCAATACACCTTCAATCGTCTTCCCCAGGGGTACAAGCACTCAGGAACCATTGCACACAATCCCTTAGCAGCACTGTTAGACACCATTGAAGTCCCAAAAGATGTAAGTGTCTACCAGTACATAGATGACATCTTTGTCGGGGGAAATGACGAAGGTAAGGTGGGTTCAGTAGCTGCAGCGATCTGGGACCTTTTGACCAAAAATACGTTACAGGTTCCACGAGCCAAATGTCAAGGCCCGAGCCAAGAAATTAAATTTCTTGGATCCTGGTGGGTAGCAGGAGCAATATCAGTGCCAGAAGATGCTCTTGGGGCTATTGAAAAGGGCCAACTTCCCAATAACAAAAGGGAGCTTCAGCGGCTCTTGGGTACCTTGGGTTACTGGAGAAAACATGTTCCAGGTTTCTCAGTAATTGCTTGTCTTCTCTATGACCTGCTTAAAAAGAGCAGAGTCTGGGACTGGACCCCAAGGCACACTGAAAGCCTCAAAGTTTTGAAGGACGAATTAAAGGCTTACCAGAAATTGGGCCCTTTGCACCCACATGACCCCTTAAGGGCAGAATGGGGCTTCTCTGAACATGCTTCCTACTGTGGGATTTTTCAAAGGGGACCTAAAGGCCCGAACAGAGCCCTTTTATTCTCTTCAACAGCATTCAAAGATGCTGAAAGGAGATATTCTGAATGGGAGAAGGGACTCCTGTCTCTGACCCGAGCTGTCAAAGAGGCAGAGAAGCTGCGCACTACGCAGGATATCGTAGTGCAAGGTCCATTCTCTCTGCTCAAAGCAATCCTCAATGGAACCCCACCACCAGAAGGAATTGCTCAGAAGGCTACCGTGAGAAAATGGTATGCCTATCTGGAAGGGATGGCTCAGCTTATGCCTCTAAGAGAAGGGCCCACAAAAGTATCCAAATTGCAGCAGCCCATCAACCCACACACTATCCCACTGTGCCAGCCCTACAAGCCATCTCCTATTCAGGTAGCACCTGAACTGACTGCCGATGCCAATACTGAGGGAGTGTGGTTCACAGATGCATCCACCCAAAGGGTAGAATCACAGTGGCATTACAAGGCCGCAGCGCTGGAGATTGGCACAGACAGGACTGTCATTGAAGAGGGCGAAGGCAGTGCCCAAGTGGGAGAACTGCGTGCCCTTATGCTAGCTGTGGAAAATGGTGCAGAGACCATATACATAGATTCATATGCTACTTTCAAAGGTGCCACAGAATGGATTTGCCAGTGGGAAGCAAACCAGTGAATAGTTAGCAATACCCCAGTTTGGAGGGCAACCGACTGGCAAAGACTGCTAGAGATAAGTCGAGCCAGGACCATCAAAGTAGGATGGGTAAAGGGACACTCCAGGAAGCAAACCCCTGCTGCTACTTGAAATCAACAAGTAGATCACTTAGCAAAAATCAGTGTAGTTGATCGTGAGGGAAAGGAGTGGGAGCGACTGGCTGAGTGGCTACATATTAAAAGAGGTCACTCGGGTAAGTCAGACCTTTACTACGAATGCAGATCCAGAGGGTGGCCAGTTTCTTTGACCACATGCGAAACCATTGTTTCAGCCTGCCCTCAGTGCCAGATCAGATTAAAAGCTAACCATCCCGGTCTGGCTCCAGCCCAGCATATCAAGGAAGACAAAGTGCTATGGAGCACATGGCAGATTGATTATGTTGGTCCCCTCCAACCCTCATATGGGAAAAAATACATACTGGTAGGGGTAGAAGTGGTTTCAGGCTTAGTCATGGCCACTGCTACTAGCACTGCTTCAGGAACTCAAACCATTGAAACTCTAAAGGATTGGTTCAGCATTCTGCCTATGCCTGAACATATTCAGAGTGATAATGGTTCACATTTCACCTCAGCCTCAGTGCAAGACTGGGCCCGAGGGGAAGGAGTCAAATGGACATTTCATACTCCATATTATCCCCAGGCAAATGGCATAGTGGAAAGGGCAAATGGCCTCATTAAGAAACATGCAAATGTTTCAAGGAGTAATTGGGATAAACGCCTGCCTTCTGCAGTTTTCATTGTAAACAACCGATGGGGGAATTATGGCAGCCCCAAAGTCAAGGCATTTTGCCCTGCTGACCCAGTTAGGGATGTCAGCCACATGCCAGGGGAGGCGAAGGATGAACAGCCATATTCAGTAACGCAGATGCAGGTGGGTGTAGACGACGGAGATTGGGAATCAATATGGCTGACCAATGTGATCGAGTATTGTTCCTTTATTGTTCCAGTCTTGCAGGCCTATGGTGCAGGCCTGAGGTGCAGGCCTATGGAGTAGGCCTGTAGTGCAAGTATAGCACGGTAAAGTTGTAATGGGTTGGGGCAGACCCCCCTCCCCACCACGCGCAGAAATAACAACTCAGACAAGCGGATTGCAAAAGTGATGAAAAAGTTTAAATAGAACAGTGAGTGCGTGCAGAGAACTAGAAACACAGTGACAAGAGAGAAACCCAAAACAGACCCAGAGAAATCCCATCCCCCACCTGAGGGTGCACCCAAACCCCCAGGGCTCCTCCTTCCCCCACTGCTAGGCTAGTCTCAGCTGGCCAGATCTGAGACTGCCCATCCCCCCGTGGCCTTGGGCCTAACCAGGCCCATGGCCGGGAGATCTTCTCCCCAGTTACCAGGCGGCGAGGAGGAAGGAAAGAGGAAGTGCCAGACCCCGCCGTGAAACTTATAGTGGTGCAAGGGATCATGGTAGGAAATAACCTAATTTCCTGTGTCCACCCACTGGGCTGGACTTCTGGACACAGGAAACACCCCTGTAGCAGAGGGCACCCAGCCCAAACTACGACAAAAGTGTAGAAGAAACAGGAGACAGGAAAGGCAGAAGTGCGTAGCAAGGCAACTGCTACAACTTATATAAACTCGGAGAGCCTCGTTGGCATAGCTCCATTGGTTCCCTATGAGTGACCACACATTGCACTATTACAGATTATTGGTCCAACTACTAATGACACAACGAGGTTGTTGATGCAGGTGCATGTCCTGTTGTCCCAAGATAACTGTCCATGTTTATAGCTACCAGTGTCTTGTTTTAGTTACATGCTGCAGGCACAGCACTGTTTTGCTCCACTGCTAGCTGACTCTGCATTTATGCTGAGCATGGCCTACCACCATGTCAGGCTCTAGGCCTGCACTGCCAGATTGCTCACACTGCTCGTCACTGGCATTGCCACAAATCCCCCTTTTTGTTTTTGTGAGCAATCTGGTCATGGGAGTTGTTCTCATCCCATACAAGATGCTACTGCAAACACAGAAGCAAGCAAGGTAAGGCTAAGCTGTGTAGCAAAAGCAAGAGTTCTGTAGTGCAGCATGTCTAATGGACTGGTGTAACCCATACAAGGCACAAAGCTTAAGTTGAACTAGTTACAATGCTCTACAGAGCTGGCATAATACATGACCAAAGATAACAAACATTGTAAAGAAGAACTTAGATCTTAACAGTTCCGATCTTTACATTTCACTCCTCTTATTGACAGAGAAGACTTGATTATGCCTGAACACATTGCACACAGAGATTGAGGCACAAATGCAATTCTTAGCACTGTCTTTTGCGATCTGCTTTAGGATTATGTTGCATCTTTATTTTCTCTAGGATGGTCAAAAATCATGAATTGTTTAATGGTAGCAAGATTTCTTTAATCTGTAAAGGTAGATCTGGCCAGGCTCTAGCTTCACAGACAGAAAACTTGCAGGCAAACAGCAAGAGCAAAAAGAGCTTCATTGCATTGCCCAATATAAAACTACACAGAATAATGTGTTTTTGCTCATCCTAGTAATTCTGATCTCTTAATGTTCACACAACAGTAAAGCAGTCACGACACTCAGTTATAAGTTAGATGTTTTCTGTTGACATCTTGGTTTATCGTGACCGTCATTCTGGTCAGTGCTAGGCAGGTTTGCTGATTGTCATTTTCATGACAGTTGTGCCGTGTTCGTGCTGTCTTGTGGTGAGAGGGTTACAGCACATTGCAAAGTTGATGTTTCTAGGGTTACAGCATTTTCTAGGGTTGCCATGAGCTAATTTTTTGCTATGGGGTATTCTCTCTTTTCCCCCTTTTTTTTTTGTTTTGTTAATAACCTCTACTAAGCAAAATGTAAAGATGAAACTGTATCCTCTAGGATGTCTACATTCAGAGGCACACTTAGTTAACAAGAGAGAATACAAAGTTATCAAGCAACCACAACATTCAGTCCTAATTCACATGATGCTGTGGTACATTCTTCTGAGTGATGCTGTTTGATCCCAGATGATCATAGCAGTTGTTGTGATCGATGTTTGACTGCATGGGAAATGCTGCGTCCTCATGGCCTTGATTCTTCCACCATTGTTTATTGCAATGATTGCAGTTAGCAGAAAAGAAGGCTCAAGGTGACCTGATCGTGGCCATCCAGTATCTCTTTTATTATTTATTTTTTGTTTTATTTTGTTATTTTATTTCATTTTTAGTTATTGTTTTCTATTGTGAATTTATTATTTTGATATGTGTAATATTTTTACTTTTAATCTAGTTCTCTATTTAATCTTTAATTCATTTTAATTTTTGTTTTTAAATTATTTTTATACTGTTTTAATGGGGTTTTTTATTGCATATTATTATATTTTTTTGCACTTCTAAATTATTTTTGTTAACTTTTTTGTTTGTTAATTTTAATCTAATTTTGATATAATTTTATTCAATTAATTTTTGTTATTTTTGTATTTTAATTTTTCTTTGTTCTTTAAATTTTTATTATTTTTTTCTTATTGTAATTTTTTAATCTGTATTTTAATTTGTTATTCTAATTAATTTTTTCTTTTAATTTCTTTTATTTTTGTAATTTCTATTTTTTCTTTTTATCTAGTGTTTAATATTTTATTTTTTATCTAATATTCTTTATTGTAATTATTTTTTATTTTGCATGTTTGTTTTATTTAATCTATTTTCTATTTTAATTTTCATTTTTTATTTTTTATTATATTTTTTAACCTTTTCTATTAATTCTTTTTTATTATCATTTTTCATTTTAATTTTCTCAACTTTTTCTTTGTATAATTTTTTGTTTGTTTTAATCTAGTAGTCTTGATAATCCTTATTTTCATTTTTTTGCTAACATTTCTTATGTCTTTTTTTTGTTAATAGCTATTCTGTGTTAGTAATCTTTATGATTTTTCAATGTGTCATATTTGTTTTTAATATTGTATTTTTGTTGTTGTTCCTTTTTTTTATTACTATCCTGTTATTTAGCACTCTATGTTTTGTATCCAGAGTTTTTGTGCTTTTGTTATATATTTCTATGTTTTTTGTTTACCTTTTTTTTTTGCATATTTTTGTATTTTTTGTATTTTTTTCTAGTCTATGTCTAAGAAGGAAATATAAAGACCTTACCTTAGCTAAGGAATACATTTTAAAATGAATACCTATTTACTACAAGTCTTAACTATATTACATGGAGCTCCTTTGAAATGCCATGGCACACAACTAAGAAGGTTCGAACCAAAAGAAATCTTACAGTGTGAACTCATTACTAAGTACTTACACCTTACTACAATTACTAGGTATCTGTAAATATACTAGGTATACTAGGTACTAGGTACTAGGTACAATTACTAGGTATCTGTGCTCGTTTCGGCAGCACATATACTAAAATTGGAACGATACAGAGAAGATTAGCATGGCCCCTGCGCAAGGATGACACGCAAATTCGTGAAGCGTTCCATATTTTTTTCCCGTCTGGTGGATGTGGGGAGGCCTGTGGATGTGGTCTACCTAGACTTCAGCAAGGCCTTTGACACCGTCCCCCACAGCAAACTGCTGACTAAGCTGTCAGCCCGTGGATTGGACCATTACACTCTGTGCTGGGTTAGGAACTGGCTGGAGGGCCGGGCCCAGAGAGTGGTAGTGAACGGTGCCACATCCAGCTGGAGGCCAGTCACCAGTGGTGTCCCCCAGGGATCAGTGCTGGGCCCTGTCCTCTTCAACATATTCATTGATGATCTGGATGAAGGAGTAGAGTCAGTCATCAGCAAGTTTGCAGATGACACAAAGTTAGGGGTAGATGTTAGTCAGTTAGAGGGTAGAAAGGCTCTGCAGAGGGACCTCGACCGACTGGACAGATGGGCAGAGTCCAATGGGATGTCATTCAACAAGTCCAAGTGCCGAGTGCTGCACTTTGGCTATGGCAATCCCATGCAGAGCTATAGGCTGGGGTCGGAGTGGCTGGAGAGCTCCCAAACAGAGAGGCACCTGGGTGTGCTGATCGACAGCCACCTGAATATGAGCCAGCAGTGTGCCCAGGTGGCCAGGAGGGCCAATGGCATCCTGGCCTGCATTAGGAATAGTGTGGCCAGCAGGAGCAGGGAGGTCATAGTGCCCCTGTACTCTGCTTTGGTTAGGCCGCACCTTGAGTACTGTGTCCAGTTCTGGGCCCCTCAATTTAAGAAGGACATCGAAACACTTGAGCGTGTCCAGAGAAGGGCAACAAGGCTGGTGAGAGGCCTTGAACACAAGCCCTATGAGGAGAGGCTGAGGGAGCTGGGATTGTTTAGCCTGGAGAAGAGGAGGCTCAGGGGTGACCTCATTGCCCTCTACAGCTACCTGAAGGGTGGTTGTAGCCAGGAGGGGTTGGCCTCTTCTCCCAGGCAGCCAGCACCAGAACGAGGGGACACAGTCTCAGGCTGCGCCAGGGGAAGTTCAGACTCGAGGTGAGGAGGAAGTTCTTCACCGAGCGAGTCATTCGGCATTGGAACGGGTTGCCCGGGGAGGTGGTTGAGTCATTGACCCTGGAGGCGTTCAAGGGGAGATTGGACGTGGCACTTGGTGCCATGGTCTAGTCATGGGGTCTGTGTTGAAATGTTGGACTCGATGATCCCCGAGGTCCTTTCCAACCTAAGTGATACTGTGATACTGTGATACTGTGATAAAATGCTTACCATTCATTATGCTTACCAGGAAAACTTAGCAAAACTCTAAATAACAAATCTCTTAAGGACATTGCAATCAGAAATGAAGAAATTATCACTGTAACTTTAAATCAGAGCAGAGCTTTGGTTGGCAAGAGTAGTACTTTTCTGTGGGTGGGGGTAGGGGTGGGTGGCTAGCAAGGTATGCTCTAGTTGCTATTGTTTCTGTATTAGGGTCTTAAGGACTTGCAGCCTATCGTGTCTGAACGACCATTGTTCCACCCATACTGGATGATGTGTTTTCCATTTTAATTTGAGGGTTGGTTGCTGATTAGTAGCCACTACAAAGAAGGAACGGTAACAAGTTTTGCTCCTAGTTGACTTAAGGCATATCAGCCCAATAGAGCAACTGGAAGGGTTAACATGTATGGTCTTACAGTGATTGCTTTGCTGTAGTTAAAAGCTAATTGCACTGGTTCATTGCTAACCCAGGTTGTTTGGATACCTTTTAAACACATGACTTCAACATTTGCCATGAGCAATGGCTAGTGACCATTCCATTTATGACTAGGTATAATGATGACATCGTCTCCAGTATCCATCATAATTGAAAATTGTATAATTTGTCCACAAGGGTGTCTGACAGTTACAATCTGTTCCAGTTTTCCCTTTTGGATTTTTAGGGCTAATAAGGTATTAGGCATATCGGTGGAACCTGAGCCTTCTTGCCCTTGGATCCTGTTAGAAGTTTTAGGCACTCGGGACTCAGATGGTATTAACTAAGCAATTTCTGTCCCAACAAGAGTGCTAACAGGAGAGGCAATGGTATAGAGCATAATTTTCATAGCCCAGTCATAATCAGAATGTATTGAACCAGGAATTATAAGGATGCCCTGTCTAAAGGTAGACTTCTGCCAATTAACAGAGCACAGGGTCTGTGACCCAAAGGACCATGCCAGTTAAACTCGACAGCGCTTTGTGGATTCAAAAGGAGATATGCGGCTGTTGTCAGGTCTGCTGTGCGCTGCCAGAGGGGGCTGGGGGAGGAGGGGGGAAGGGGGGGGGGGGGCGCGGTCCAAGGACCCTGGTTTGGTGTTGTCGTGTGGG
Organism: Melanerpes aurifrons; assembly: GCA_011125475.1. NCBI lineage: Eukaryota > Metazoa > Chordata > Aves > Piciformes > Picidae > Melanerpes > Melanerpes aurifrons. The sequence goes on from WWNC01000173.1 coordinate 364,514, forward strand.
GTATATTCACGCTGCAGGAGCAGCTTCTGCGATGATCTCGAGTAAAATGATTAGATTTGTGACCCTTTCGAGTCTGTCCAACAGTCAGACACTTTAAGGTACCTAGGTTTCTCAGAGGCATGATGATTTCAAGACTGCTTCTATGGCCGTGGCTAGGTACATTGCTGCTTGTCGATGCCTTCATTCGTTGTGGTCCTGCAGTCATGAGGCAGTGGCACCTGTTGATAAAATAGTTTCATAGTTTCATAGTTTCATTCAGGGTTGGAAGGGACCACAAGGATCATCTAGTTCCAACGCCCCTGCCATGGGCAGGGAAACAAAATTTTTTTTCTTCAACCAAGAAAGAAAACATAAAATGCTGAGAACCTGTTTAGTTTCTTCATTAGCATTGACAAATGCCAAAATATCCAGCATTTCTACCTTCATAACGTGAGTCAGGTCTGAATTAGTATTGAATGCCGTATGTAAGGGATGGTATTGACAAAGGAACCAAGTGTCCCTGTTAGACCCTGCTCAGTAATAAGAAATACAGGATCAGAGTTATTATCCTGGATGGTGGACCACCCTTTGATCACTACATCCTGACTTAATTGCAAAGCCTTCTCAGGAAGCTGCATTTGCTGATAAGATCTGGCAAAGATCTTGCCCCAATGAGATGGCTAATGGTGACACCTCATAGAGTCTGCTGGCTGCCGGGGCATGGCTTCTCAGGCATTTGCAAGTGAATTGTCAGTTAATTGAGAAGTTGCAAGGGCTAAGACGGTGTAAGTCTGCTTGCTGCTGAAACTCAGACAGCACTGTCTTACGATGTAACTTTTTTGTTGCAATCAGAATATCATCCATAGACTTATAGATGTCACAAGTCTATGTCACAATGAGTCTATTTAAGTGGGAAGAGAGTGCCTTGAGGATTCAAGCATGCCTTCAGGCTACCCATTGATATCGGTGGGTGGAGTCTGCCTTAATCGATGACTCAGTAGATGCAGACTTTGTTAAGTCCTCCGAGTGTGAGCAAATTGTAAAGAAAACGATCCTTCAAATGAATAATAATCAGGTCCCAATTTGTGGGGACTGGGAGTTGGGAGACCAGGTTGTAAGGCACCCATCTCCTCCATGATCGCTCTCAGACCTCGTAATAAACACCATTTGCTGACATACGTGTGTCAAAAGGGATTAACAAATGTGTTGAAAACAACTGATTGATTACAGCAGTTGTGTATCCTGACTGTAGCCCATAGGTAGCTATGGCTTGTCTAGCTTCCTTTAACATTAGTCAGTTCAGATTACCATAGTCATTATTAACCTTCTCCATCTGTGACTACATTTCCCACAATACCTTTCCACCAACTCAGCGGGACAGTTCCGTGTCCCTCCCACCTCCCGATCGCCCCATTGGGACTCAATTGAAATCTCCGTCCGAGTGCTAATAACGTAAGGTATGTAGGAGGCGGGGGGGTGTAGCGCAGCTGAAACCACTGGGGGGAAGGGGCCGCTGGGGCCGTTCCTGCCACTGCCGTGGGGGTGGCTGTTGCCGGGGCCGCTGTTGTCGGCGGTGCGTCGGTCGATGCCACTTCATCGGAGCTGTCGGTACTCGTGGGGGCCATGGGGGGTCGCGGGAGGCGTCGCCAGGAGAGCTGCCGGAGGGTGGGGTGCTGTTGGGATGGGCGCCGCCAGTATGAGGGCTACCGAGGTGAGCGCTACCAGGGTGGTGGGGGCCACCATCGGGGCGACCGGGGCTCGCGGTGGGGCGGGGGTGCAAAAATGCCGTGATCGCGAGGCCGCAAGCGCTCCAGGAGTTCTAGGGCAGAGTTCGCGCTGTCCGACTTCCAAGCCCAAGCCATCGCTGGCGGTATCAGGAAGATGTTGATGAAGGGGATCGAAAACGCTGAGCCGCAGGTTTCGCCGCTGTGGCGGTATGTTAATAAACACGGTGTGCTTGCTAAGATGGCGGAGGTGGCGTCTCCTTTGTCTAATTCTTAATGCGTAGCGACCTCCATTTTGATTTTGAGCGCCTTATCAGTTCGATCAGGATTCGCTTCTGCCGCTATTGACGTGGCAGGAGCAGATTTTTCCACGCAAAAGGACGGTAATAGAGAGCCGCGATTCGTGTAGGAGTAGCGGGCAATTGAAATTGAGGAGGATGCTGACGGAGCGGCAGACGATGCGCAAGGGGAGGGGGGGGGCGGAGGGCGGGGAGTGCCTTCCGAGTCTCTCTTTCTCGTCTCGGTTAAAACCAAACGCCGCAGCAGCTGAATCGGGAGTAGACTGCTCTGCTTTTTTTGATTGCAATGTCCGTCACGATCCGTCACACGGTGCTATAGCGAAAAACTGCTTTTTTAAGCATTTAGCACCTCATCCCACAGCTGGACTGCAATTTCGTCCCATGCTTCAGAAGTAAAAGCTTATTGCCGTGGGGATGTCTCTGGGCACAGGCTAATAGCCCTTTTACGATCCCAGAATTGCCAGTAATACCTCTCACAGAGAGGATAGGTGGGAGAGCGTTTAGTGTGGTGAAGGCACATTATGCCCAGATACTGAATCTTGTCCCAGCATGTGGGCAAGTTCCCCCTCCCTTGGAGGAAGACAAAAGCCAAGGCATTAGCCAGGCTTGCACGCACCCAGCGCATGCAGCGCTCGTGCTGACACCAAGTATGGGCATAATTCTAGCTTCACGCTTTCTATAAGCTGAAGCCAGTTGCTTATGAGAGTGCCCATTGGTCAAGCCCAGCCTCGAGGAATCTATAAGTGTCACCCCAGTTGGTGAACACGTTGCCCCCCCCCATTTACTTTGTCTCTGTGCTTGCTCGACAGAGTAACTCTCGAGCTGCAGCCTTTGCCATTGAGCTTATTGTTATTAGCTTCTGTTATACATGCATGCATACTGGAAGCCTCTGCATCGTTGAAGAAGCCCAGAGGGAGGACCTTCGCTGAGCCTGAGGAGCTCAGCATTGCTACAACCAGTCGTGCCGATCGGAAGAGCCCATCGTGCCACCGGCCCCGACCAGGACCGATCCCTGTTGTCTGAAGGGGATTGAATATCGTCCACGTGCTTTCCACCCACTAGCACTCAGTTCAAAGTATCCGCGTCTAGCAGAGTAAGCGCTGATGCATAGACAGATTATAATATTGCTGTGTATAGCCAGAAGCCGCCCGCATCCCGCCGAGTCTCCATCTAGTGGCCAAGTGGCAGAACTGCACCCTTCGTTATATAAATATAGAAAGGGTTTATAGATAGTTCGATTACGTTATAATCATAACACAAAGCCAGTTGTGGAATGCATTTCACGAACGTGCACTAGAACATGTATATAAGTTGGTGATTCATCGGTTATTAATAGTTTGATAATTATTAAAATTATATTTTCATAATTCGTATTTCATATTCATAAATTTAATAACCTCTTCACCACATTTAGCACAGCCTCTTCTGTGGTGGTGTGCTTCCCCTTGCCCCTCCTCCGGTTGCTCACCGGGCCAGGGTGAGATTCACTTCCTTTTTGAGCGCGCGCTGTTAATTTTTCCAGCACCGGGGCAGTGCTGTCCGACTGGCTTTCCGTATCGCTCGGACGTACCTCTCTGTGCTGAGTCGATCAGTATTGTACTCCGAGGATCCCTTGTCCATGAGTTCAGGTTTATTCGGGCGCCAGAAGTAGACGACGGAGATTGGGAATCAATACGACTGACCAATGTGATCGAGTATTATTCCTTTATTGTTCCACTGTTGCAGGCCTATGGTGCAGGCCTGAGGTGCAGGTCCATGGCGTAGGCCTGTAGTGCAAGCATAGCACGGTAAAGTGTAGAAGAAACAGGAGACAGGAAAGGCAGAAGTGCGTAGCAAGGCAACTGCTACAACTTATATAAACTCGGAGTGCCCTCTTGGCATAGCTCCATTGGTTCCCTATGAGTGACCACACATTGCACTATTACAGATTATTGGTCCAACTACTAATGACACAACGAGGTTGTTGATGCAGGTACATGTCCTGTTGTCCCAAGATAACTGTCCATGTTTATAGCTACCAGTGTCTTGTTTTAGTTACATGCTGCAGGCACAGCACTGTTTTGCTCCACTGCTAGCTGACTCTCCATTTATGCTGAGCATGGCCTACCACCATGTCAGGCTCTAGGCCTGCACTGCCAGATTGCTCACACTGCTCGTCGCTGGCATTGCCACAGGTGGGCCAACCAGTGTTAGTGAAACTGCCTTCTATTGGGATTGTAGCCATGACACTGGCTAAGCCCAGGGGTCTATACGCTTGGGAGACTACTGACATCAATGGGAAAACTCATCACATAAGTGCTCGGTGGGTCGTTCCAAATTACTAACTGTCAAGCCCGGCTTTAAACACTGTGGCCAGTTTTGTTTCTCCACAGAGTGACAACGGTTCCAGTGGACAGATTATCCTGGAAAGGAAGACCCGTCTCGGGAGTAACAGGGGTCCACCACTGGTCAGGGGGTGGAGACTAGAAAACACTAAGGTCACCGATACTGACCTTAGACTTAATGAGTTCTATACTGTGTTGTAACATGCTTTGTTTAGAGTACAGTTGTACACTTCTGAGATATGTATATATATATATGCATGATGTTCTTGTGATGTTTCTATATAATGTTTAATTCATCTTTGGTAGAGTTTAATTATAGAATAATATTTGCCCACATATACTTGCCTATAAGCAGGGGGTGGAATGTAGTGAAGGATGCTTATAATCAGGGTTGTGCCCCAAACATTTGGGTAGGATATATTTCTCTATGTGTGAACCCTCCTTTGTTCCCCCTCCTTTCTGGAGGCAGCAGGGGGGATCCTGGCGCCACTGAGTCCAGGTAAACAGCCTACCTGGGCGTGGTCTCACCCCTGCAGTACTAGAGGCAGGCTATATGTTTGTTTCCCTGAGTATAGCATATACTCAGGCCATATTTGGTAGGTGGTAGTTCATTGGTTAATGTTTGCGTTAGCAACAGGTGCTTATTGGGCCAGTATTCACTGGGGCAAATGGTAAATAGGGGTCGTTTGGTAAATGAACCCCCCCCCACCTCGGTGTTGGTGCCTCTGTGTGTGCGTGCGTGTCAGCCAGTGCTTCGGGAGGCCTCATGGTCCTTTTGCCACCATCACCCAGCTGTGTGCAGTGCCGTGGACAGCACTCCGTGGGATCAACCGCTGCGTGATCCATCGTAGGAGAAAACCTGGTAGACCGTGTGAACCAGCGTTGCTGACCTGCCACTGCCCCCCCGCTCCGAGCGAGGAACTTTTGTATCCTGGGAGAGAACAGCAGAGCCACGCGGTGCGGCCACGCGACCGGCGCCATTTCCTGTCTCCTTATTACGGCACATCCATGCTACGTTGTCTGGATTATAAACATTACTGAGGAAAGTCTCCACAAAGTTCTCAGCTTGTGAGTAAGCCAAGCCCTTCTTTACAGAGCTTCAGTTAGGATAGCGTTTATATTGCTCCGGGTGGAGGGTTGCCGGTCACTGACCAACCCCTCCCCCGCCACTCTCTGACTCAGTTTAGATTATAAATTCTGTGAATCATTTTGATTTAAATGCCCATACATAACATTCTGTAAAGATAGTTCCACTAACCGAATATTGATACCTGTGAAGGGTGACTGTAAATACCCCGTTACAGAGTTTGTACATATATAAATAAACTTATATTTTCATTGATGGGTCTGCCGCGCATTTCTGAGGGCATATCCACGACAGACTGCAAGGGCACAGGCTCAGTGCATCACTTCATAGAATCACAGAATTGTTTAAGTTGAAAAAGACCTCTAATATCATCAAGTCCAGCCATCAAACTAACACCACAATGGCCATTAAACAATGTCCAGAAGTGCTATGTCTACAAATCCATGATTCAAAATACTAAAAATACAACATGTCCTAGGAGTATGTCCCCTAATTCCACTGAGTAACTCTCTATCTAGGGTTGTTCATAAAATTCAGTCTTCATCATTGCTGCCAGAAAAATTTCTGAAATCTCACTGACAGCCTCTTTACTTCACCTAAACTGTGAATAGAAGCTGCAATGCGATGATTAGGGCCTGGAAACTATATTTTCTTCCAGAGCTTTTACATCACAGTTGTGCTACAGAGCTGATAGTTAAGTGACAGAAAAGCTGGTGAGCAGCATTTTGAGCCAGATATGAATGCAGTTTTCCTATGAGGAGCTTAAATGCCTTTACATATGTTCACAGACTATACATAGATGAAAAAAAGTGCAGTACTTCAGTACTAATCATTGTAGAAGGAAATATAAAGCTGGGCAAAGGAGTTAGGGATATTTCCAAGGTCTTCTGAAAGCAATAATGATGATGCTGATCAAATTATTGTTGGCAGGACATTTCATAGTAAACACTGCTTCTGAAGAGAATAAAATCATACTAATACCAACCTCTTAGGCAATACTTTTCATCAGTGGTGCTCAGGCACCTATGCATCTTATAGATAAGGAAAACGAGGGCCCCTGACGAGAATGATTTTCCCTAAGTCTTATGATTGATGATAGATGCAGGAGTAGAAAAGAGTTCTCCCAAGTCCGAGCTCAGTGCTTTAGTCATTTTATTTACTAAGTCAAACATGCAAAATACTTATACTGTTAAAACTCAGGGTTGGTTTTTTGTTTGGTTTATTTTGCGGATTTTTCGGAATAAACTTTCTATAAAATCAGAATACATACACTTCATGTGTTGGCATCCATCCATAAAATTAAACTTAAGATGATAACAGATCCATAGAATCTAAAATATTCAATCATTTCAACAGCTGATGAGAAAAAACTACTAGTTCTACCCCATTGATCTGTCTGCATCCACATTTCTTTAAGAATAGAATAGAATAGAATAGAATAGACCAGACCAGATGCGACTTTGAGGCTGTCCCCTTAAGAAAGGGAATATTGTAGTCGGATGTTTGTAAATGAAAAGAAGGATCTAAACTAATTTCATTGGTAGATTGGGAGGAAGCACCTTCTGAACTGGGAGTGCAGCAGAGTTTCCTGGGAATTCCTGTATTGCTTTGTAAATATACAGCACCCACTGCTTTACTAATTCAGCTGTGAGTTTTTTTTTCCTTTCACTTTTTCTGGGGGGGGGAAGGCCTTTCCCTCCCAACCCTACAACACCAGACCCGGTTGGAAGAGACCTTTGAGATCATCGAGTCGAACCTATCATCCAACACTGTCTAATCAACTAAACCATGGCACCAAGCACCCCATCCAGTCTCCTCCTAAACACCTCCAGTGATGGCGACTCCACCACCTCCCCGGGCAGCCCATTCCAATGGCCAATCACTCTCTCTATGAAGAATTTCTTCCTAACTTCCAGTCTAAACCTCCTGTGGTGCAGCTTGAGACTGTGTCCTCTTGTTCTGGTACTGGTTGCCTGGGAGAAGAGAACAACCCCCACCTGTCTACCGCCTCCCTTCAGTAGTTGTAGAGAACAATAAGGTGTCCCCTGAGCCTCCATCTCTCCACGCTAAGCAACCCTAGCTCCCTCAGCCTCTCCTCATAAGGCTTGTGCTCCAAACCCTTCATCAGCTTTGTTGCCTGTCAAGGGGTTGGAAGGGAAAGCCCTGCGCCTTCTCCTCCCCCCAGAAAGTGAAAGGAAAAAAAAAACTCACAGCTGAATTAGTAAAGCAGTGGGTGCTGTATATTTACAAAGCAATACAGGATATGCAGGGGAATTTACAGAATTTACAATATTTACAATATATACAAAAATATACAACAAAGTAGCACAGAAATAAGAGTTCCCCCCTCTGCTGAGGGGGTTCTCCACCTCTGCTCCCCCTTCTCTCCCCCTTTCCCCAGAAAGGGTTAGAAAGAGAGAAAAGAGAAAAAAAATTAGAAGCAGCTATGTGTTAATTGGAAAGCGGTTAATACAGGCCTTGCAGTTTATCAGTTTCAAGGTCAAGCCTTGGCTGAAAGCCCAGAAGGCTGTGAGCTGCAAGCCACTGAAGGAGGGAAGACAGACTGACCAGAAAAGTGCAGGAATGCCCATGATACTCTGCTGCACTCCCAATTCAGAAGGTGCTCCCTCCCACTCTACCAATGAAATTAGTTTAGATCCTTCTTTTCATTTACAAACATCCGACTACCATATTCTCTTTCTTAAGGGGACAGCCTCAAACGGTCTCTGGACACATCCCAGCAACTCAACATCTTTCCTAAACTGAGCGGCCCATAACTGGACACAGGACTCAAGGTGTGACCTAACCAGTGCTAGTGCTGTGGAAGGGTGGGACACAAGAATGCAAGAACATTTTTTGTTAGCATCTGATTTTACTGGATAACAATCTGAAGAAGAAAAGTTTTAGAGCACAGAAATTTAGATCAGGGCTGAGTTAAGGTTTTACTCTTCTAAAGTAGAAGACAGATTCCAGATAACAAATGTCTTTCTATCTGGCACATCTTGTCTGTAATGCATCTTAATCTACTCTTGCCATTGCATTGCTGTTAGGAAAACTTTTCAGATATTGTATAATTAACATTTCTGCTGGAGATCAAGATTTTGTCTTAGAATATAAAACCTCATTGCAATGAATTTTTAGTTTTGATCTCAAATTTTCTGCTAATGCTGCACACCGGGACAAGATTGAGCTATATAGTCTGCATCACTGAAAAATACCCTTTATTCCTCTCATTGTGGCTGGCTGTGCCAGTTTTGTTACCTGAGAATTTGGCTTACTAAGATATATCTGTGTTTGGTAATACTACAGTGCTGGAAGTAACCCTTGATTAATCTTGGTCACTTGCATACTTGTGGTGAAGAGGTTATTAAATTTATGAATATGAAATATGAATTATGAAAATATTATTTTTATTAATTATAAAACTAGTAATAACCGATGAATCACCAACTTATATACATGTTCTAGTGCACGTTCGTGAAATACATTCCACAAGTGGCTTAGTGTTATGATTAGGACTTAATTGAACTATCTATAAACCCTTTCTATATTTATATAACGAAGGGTGCAGTTCCCCCGCTTGGCCACTAGATGGAGACTCGGCGGGATGCGGGTGGCTTCTGGCTATACACAGCAATATTACAATCTTTCTATGCGTCAGCGCTTACTCTGGTAGACGCGGATACTTTGAACTGAGTGCTAATGGATGGAAAGCACGTGGACGATATTCGATAGCTGTCATTTGTAGCAAGGTAGGGGTCTTGCAGACGGTTGCCGCCGGACTGATTCCTAGTCGAGTTGGGATGGCGGCATTGGGTTACTGTCCCCTCTCTTCACAACAGGGAAGAAGGAATAGTGGAACCTGGGCTTAGCATGGAAGCAGGTTCCCTTCAGGACTCGGTCAATTCCCTCCAGACAACAGGGATCAGTCCTGGTTGGGGTCGGCCCGTGGGGTCGGCCCTCAAAGTCGGCTCACACGGCAGGGCTGGTAGGTGGACTCGGACGACGGGGCAGCAGGCAAAGCTACGGGGGTCAGCCAAACCACAGCGATTCTCGGGACTGATGCAAACAGCCTCGGGGAGAGAATGCGGCTGCGTTAGGCGGCAGATTCTCATTTACTGAGCTTAAAGGAGCAGCGGGACTCTCAGAGTGGTCCTGGGTTTGGTGCAGTATAGGCATGAACAATGCTTTAGTCTTCCCTGAGATTCACAGGGCTCAGAGCGGCACACGTGGCGGCTCCTCTCCCGCTACGGCGGGGCTAGGCATATGTGGACTCGGTATCGATCAAGTCCCTTCTCCCCAGCAACTGGGCAGATCTTACCCTCGGGGGTCGGTCCAGTCCACGGTGGGCTCTCCCAGTTGGTACGACTGGCTGTAGCGACGCTGAGCTCAGGCGTCACTAAGGTCCTCCCTCTGGGCTTCTTCACGATGCAGAGGCTTCCAGTATGCATGCATGTATAACAGAAGCTAACAACAATAAGCTCAATGGCAAAGGCTGTTGCTTGGGAGTTACTCTCTCGAGCAAGCACAGAGACAAAGTGAATGAGGGGGGCAACTTGTTTACCAACTGGGGTGATATTAAAGATTCCTCAAGGCTGGGCTTGACCAATGGGCACTCTCATAAACAACTGGCTTCAGCCTATAGAAAGCGTGAAGCTAGAATTATGCCCATACTTGGTGTCAGCACGAGCGCTGCATGCACTGGGTGCGTGCTGGCCTGGCTAATGCCTTGGCTTTTGTCTTCCTCCTGGAGGAGGGGGAATTTGCCCACATGCTGGGACAAGATTCAGTATCTGGGCATAATGTGCCTTCACCACAATGCTCTGAGACCCGAGTCTTTTTGATTTCTGGCAACTTATATTCTCTTACAATTCCAGTAACAGAGACCCCATAACCTTGTGTATGTCTTTTTATTTTTTTCATTTTTTCATTGTTCTTTCCATATCAGAAAAGAAAAAGAAGCACTGACCTTTTCTTTAACACACACCCCCTTTATTTTCCTGCTTACTATTGTCACAAAAAGCAAATATTGGTTGTCTCTCCTCTGCTCTGAAAGTCTCAGGTGATGCAGCCTTTACTGATAAGACATATTTTATACTTTAAAGGGGTTTTGTTTCTGCTTTTTACAGTCTTACCAGCCCAAATCCCTGATGTGAATATAGAGCTTCTGCCAGGGACCACTACATCTCCACTGCAGCCTTTTTGTCTACATTTCCCAGCATGATGATCTGACAACAGCAACATGTTAACATATGCAGCTTGAGAATGGCTACAGCCTCCATACTCCTTCTTCAATATCTTTTACTGCAAAATTTCTGTCTAGCCAAGTGTGCCCTATTTGATAACTGCACAACAGATTATTCTGAACTAAGCTTATTTGTTCCTATTAAATTACATGGAGTTTTTTCTTTTTTTTCCTCAATTTCTCATTTCCAATTTACCAACTTTTTTTTTAATTCAAATCTTGCTCTCCAGATTATTGATGGTGACTATCAGTTGAGTGTCTGTTGCACAAAAAACATTGAACATTTTAGCCTTATTAGTGCCATGATCAAAAGCTGCTCATCAAAATTTAGCAGGTCTTAAATTATCATGTTTGTCCTTTAGCTGTCACTCCATAATAACATAAATTCTCCTGCAGGTCTCCTATAGAATCTCTTCTACATCTGCCAGATGCATCTGTATGTGTTGGATGTTCTGAATCATCTCAAAATGATTCCATGAGTAAAAGAGTAAAGCCGTTGCTGGCTTCTCAGCTGGGTCACTCTACAGGCTCTGCTAACAGGAAAGACTCCACTGAAAACAGCAGATGCTAAGATACTTCACGCACATTTAAGTTCATATATAAATGCTAATACAGGCCTTAACCTTAAAATGAGTTTGGCTGTGTTGAGCATTTTGATGTATATCTTATAGACCCATAAATTTATCTTTTGTTTTCTTTTCCTTTCATTTCTATTTTTTATTCTCTGCCACCTTCTTCATCCTCATTGTACTGGCTTTGCCTGGGACAGACTTAATTTTCTTCATAGTAGAATATATATATGTTCTATTTTGGATTTGTGTCTTGAAAACACAGAGATGTCTTAGTTATTAGATTCCTTTCCTTTCCTGCGGGCCGCAGAGAAGGCAGCGCCATGAAGACTTTGGGCACCCTGCGGGAATACAAGGTAGTCAGGCAATGCCTGCCCACGCCGAAATGCAGGACCCCTCCTCTCTACTGCATGCGGATCTTCACGCCGAACCATGTTGTTGCCAAGTCCCAGTTCTGGTACTTCGTTTCTCAGCTAAAGACGACGAAGAAATCTTCTGGAGAGATTGTGTACTCTGGCCAGGTGTTTGAGAAGTCCCCTCTGCAGGTAAAAAATTTTGGTATTTGGTTGCGCTATGATTCTCGTAGTGGAACTCACAACATATACAGGGAGTACAGGGATTTGACCACGGCTGGTGCTGTCACTCAGTGCTGTTGTGATATGGGAGCCCATCATCGTGCCCGTGCTCACTCCATTCAGATCATGAAAGCTGAGAAAATAGCTGCGAGCAAGTGCCGTAGACCAGCAGACAAGCAGTTTCATGACTCTAAAATCAAGTTCCCTCTGCCACACAGAGTTCTGCATCGCCAGCACAATCCACGTTTCACCACCAAGAGACCAAATACCTTCTTCTGAATATGAAAACATGCTGTCAACTCTGTGTTGTATTAAAGGTCTTATCAGAACCTTCAAATTTTTTTTTAACCTCTCTCCATCATTTTCCGCCAGTCCTGGCTCACCGGTGAGGTCCCAGATGACTGCAAAACTAGCCAGTGTGGTCCCCATGCACAAGAAAGGTCGGATGGAGGAACCTGGAAACTACAGGCCAGTCAGCCTGACCTCAGTGCCAGGGAAAATGATAGAGCAGATTATCCTGGCGGCAATAACTGCTCACCTGAAGGATGGCCAAGGGCTCGGGTCCAGCCAACATGTATTTAGGAGGGGTAGGTCCTGCCTCTCCAACCTGATCTCCTTCTATGATCAGGTGACCCGTCCGTCTGGTGGACGTGGGGAGGCCTGTGGATGTGGTCTACTTCAGGAAGGCCTTTGACACCGTCCCACACAGCAAATCACTGTCTAAGCTGTCAGCTCGTCGCTTGGACCACAACACTCTGTGCTGGGTTAGGAACTGGCTGGAGGGCCGAGTCCAGAGAGTGGTGGTGAATGGTGCCACATCCAGCTGATGGCCAGTCACCAGTGGAGTGCCCCAGGGATCAGTGCCGGGCCCCATCCTCTTTAACATCTTCATTGATGATCTGGATGAGGGGATTGAGTCAGTCATCAGCAAATTTGCAGATGACACCAAGTTAGTTTCATAGTTTCATTCAGGGTTGGAAGGGACCACAAGGATCAGATTGTGGCCGGTTGACGTTGCCCCCTTAAGAAAGGGAATATGGTGGACGGAAGTTGGTAAACGGAAAGAATAGTCTAAACTAATTTCATTGGACGAGTGGGAGGAAGCACCTTCTGAACTGGGAGGTATCCTGGGCACTCCGGGAACTTCTCGGTCAGTCTTGCTTCCGCCTTTCCTTTGGGCAGCAACTCTTTTCTGTGCTGGGCTTTCTGCCAAGACTTCGGCCTTGAAGATAAGAAAGCCAGGCCTGTATTAACTCCTTTCCAATTAACACAAACTGCTTTTAACTTCTTTCTTTCTCTTTCTCCCTCTTTTCCGAACTACTCTGGGGAAAGGGGGGGGAGAGAGGGGAGAGCGGAGGTGGGGAACCCCTCGGCAAAGGGGGGTTACTCTCATTCCTGTGCTACCTTATTGTGTATCTTTGTATATATTGTAGATATTGTAAATTTGTAAATATTCCCCTGCAAAATCCTACACTGCATTGTAAATATAGCTCCACTGCTTTGCTAATTCAGCTTGTGAGTTTTTTTTTTTTCCTTTCCCTTCAATTTTTTTTTTTTTTCTTTTTACCTTACAGGGGGGAGGGAAGAGGCTTCTTGGCCTTACCCCTTCCAACCCACCACATTTTTTTTTATTGGCGCCCAACGTGGGGCAGATAATTAGTTTAATTTATTACTTGATTGATTTAGTGTTTTCTAGCTGAATTGGCAAACATGAAGGTGTTGTGGTTTGTGGAGCGATTATTCTTTTCAATTTTTGGGGCTCTGATTTACAGATATTGTTTGGGTTTGATTTTGGATTACCTGGGCAAATATTTGGTGCGGACAATTTATATGTGGGTTATGTATAGAGTTAAATTATGGTATGGAAAATGTATTAATTTCCTATGGCCAGTGAGATACAGAAATGTTACCTCCACCACTCTCCCAATTGAGATAAAGGGTTTTAAGATTCCGCCTGAGGAGAGAGTAACTTTAGGTGATGCCTGGGATCCAAAGGTGATTTATGTGATTGTGCCCGGTTGACGCTGTCCCCTTAAGAAAGGGAATATGGTGGACGGAAGTTGGTAAACAGAAGGAATAGTATAAACTAATTTTCATTGGTCAGGTGGGAGGAAGCAACTTCTGAACGGGAGTGGAAATGGGCATTCCCAGCACTTCTCTGTCACTCTTGCTTCCGCTTCTCCACAGTGCAGCAAAGAACACATCCAGTTCATCGATGATATCATCGTCTGGGGTAAAACTGCTGAGGAAGTCTTCGAGAAAGGTAACAAAATCATTGACATTCTTCTGAATGCAGGTTTTGCCATCAAACGAGACAAGGTGAAAGGACCTACCACAGAAATTCAGTTTCTGGGAGTGCGATGGCAAGATGGACGCCGACACATTCCAGTGGATGTGGTAAATAGAGTCTCTACCATGGCAAGTCCCACAAACAAGCAAGAGACCTTACGTTTCTTGGGGATAGTGGGATTTTGGAGACTGCACATTCCTGGATACAGTCAGATTGTGAAACCTCTGTATGATGTGACTCGAAAGAGAAACCATTTCCACTGGGGACCTGAACAACAAGCAGCCTTTGACCAGATAAAGCAAGAGGTAATTCAAGCAATGGGTCTGGGACCTGTCCGAGATGGTCCAGACATTAAGAACATTTTGTACACGGCTGCAAGTGACAATGGTCCAACCTGGTGCTTGTGGCAAAAAGCTCCAGGTGAGACACGTGGACGACCTCTTGGTTTCTGGAGTAGAGGTTACAGAGGTTCAGAGGCTAATTATACTCCAACAGAGAAAGAAATTTTAGCTGCCTATGAAGGAGTAAAAGCATCTTCTGAAGTGATTGGAACTGAATCACAACTTCTTCTAGCTCCCAGATTACCAGTTTTGAATTGGATGTTCAAAGGCAAAGGTTCCACACCACATCATGCCACAGACTCCACATGGTCTAAGTGGATGGCTCTGATAACACAGAGAGCTCGAATGGGAAATCTTGAAAGACCTGGTCTAGTGGAGGTGATCTCAAGTTGGCCTGAAGGTATCAACTGTGCTAAACCTCCAGAGGAGAAAGTAACTCGTGCCGAGGAAGCTCCTCCTTACAATGACCTTTCTGATGATGAAAAGAAATATGCTTTGTTTACAGATTGTGGTGGGTGAAAGGGTAAGGCCGAGAAGCCTCTTCCCTCCCCCCTTGTAAGGTAAAAGGGAAAGAAAAATTGAAGGGAAAGGAAAAAAAACTCACCAGCCGAATTAGCAAAGCAGTGGAGCTATATTTACAAAGCAGTGTAGGGTTTTGCAGGGGAATATTTACAAATTTACAATATCTACAATATATACAAAGATATACAACAGAATAGCACGGAAATGAGAGTAACCCCCCTCGGCCGAGGGGTTCCCCACCTCCGCTCTCCTCCCTTCCCCCTTCCCCAGAATAGTTCGGAAAAGAGGGAGAAAGAAGAAAGAAAGAAGTTAAAAGCAGGTTGTGTTAATTGAAAGCAGTTACAGGCCTGGTTATCAGTTTTTCAAGGCCGGAGCCTTGGCAGAAAGCCCAGCACAGGGGAGCTGCTGCACCGAAGGAGATGCGGAAGCAAGAGTGACAGAGAAGTGCTGGGAATGCCCACTTCACTCTCAGGCCAGATAGTGCTTCCTCCCACCTGACCAATGAAAATTAGTTTAAAATATTCCTTCCGTTTACCAACTTCCGTCCACCATATTCCCTTTCTTAAGGGGACAGCGTCAACCGGGCACACAGATGGTTCCTGTCGTCTTGTCGGAAACAAGCGAAGGTGGAAGTCTGCAGTGTGGAGTCCAACACGCCGAGTTGCAGAGGCGAAAGACGGAGAAGGAGAATCCAGTCAGTTCGCAGAGGTAAAAGCTGTCCAGCTAGCTCTCGACGTAGCTGAACGTGAGAGATGGCCAAAGCTTTATCTCTACACCGACTCATGGATGGTAGCCAATGCTCTATGGGGTTGGCTAAAGAACTGGAAAAAGAGTGGTTGGCAGAGGAAAGGAAAACCCATTTGGGCAGCCAACCTGTGGCAGGACATTGCTGACCGAATCGAGAGAATTCCAGTGAAAGTGAGACACATCGATGCTCACATTCCTAAGAGCAAAGCTACTGAGGAACAGCAACATAACCATCAGGCAGATCTAGCTGCAAGAGTTTCTCAAGTAGACATGGACTCTAATCTTGATCTCGACTGGAAACACCGAGGTGAGATATTCTTAGCTCGGTGGGCTCACGATTCATCAGGACATCAAGGCAGAGACGCAACATACCAATGGGCTCGTGACAGATCCATAGACATTTCCATGGATGTTATCACACAAGTCATCCATGACTGTGACATTTGTGCTGCTATTAAGCAGGCAAAACGACTTAAGCCCTTGTGGTATGGTGACAGATGGTCCAAGTACAAGTATGGTGAAGCTTGGCAGATTGACTATATCACTCTACCACGTTCTCGTTCTGGTAAGCAATACGTGCTTACTATGGTAGAGGCAAACACTGGATGGTTGGAAACTTATCCAGTTCCACATGCAACTGCACGCAACACCATTCTCGGTCTGGAGAGACAGATCCTGTGGAGACACGGAACTCCAGAGAGGATCGAGTCAGATAATGGAACTCATTTCAAGAACAACCTTGTAAAGAACTGGGCAAAAGAGCACGGTATTGAGTGGATATTCCACATTCCCTACTATGCACCAGCTTCAGGGAAGATTGAACGCTACAACGGTTTGTTGAAGACCACTCTTAAAGCCATGGGGGGTGGATCTTTGAAAAACTGGGAAAAACATTTAGCACAAGCAACCTGGCTGGTAAATAGTAGAGGTTCAGTGAACCGAGCTGGACCTGCACATTCAGATTTGCTACAGAAAGTAGAAGGTGATAGAGTTCCTGTTATTAGAGAAAAGAATCTGTTAGGTAAAACTGTTTGGGTATTTTCACCCTCAGGAGAGGCTAAACCTGTCCGAGGGGTGGTTTCAGCTGAAGGTCCGGGTCACACTTATTGGGTAATGCAAGAGAATGGTGAAATTCAGTGTATACCACAAAGAAATTTAACTTTAGCTGAAAGAGGTTAACTTCTAACTGCTGTACAGCTACATCGCGCCCAAAAGAAGAATCAACGAGGAATCTACGGTGCACGAACCCTGAGATCCCTGAGAGCCCTGAGTCAACTAAGAGACCCTGAGAATCCCTGTTTCCCTTTTCTTCGCTTCGTCGGTGAAGAAATAAACTGTTTTCCATTTTTCTCACTTTCTGATTTTCTTGAACTTTTGAATCATCTACATCTGAGCATAGCCGGAATGGACTATGAACTCTATTCACGAACTGTAAATATCATTTTTGATTGGATGGACAGTGTGAACAGCCAATGAAATTGTTTAGAAGGGGTGGATTGTGCCCGGTTGACGGTGCCCCCTTAAGAAAGGGAATATGGTGGACGGAAGTTGGTAAACAGAAGGAATAGTCTAAACTAATTTTTATTGGTCAGGTGGGAGGAAGCACCTTCTGAACGGGAGTGGAAATGAGCATTCCCAGCACTTCTCTGTCACTCTTGCTTCCGCTTCTCCACAGTGCAGCAACTCTTTGCTGTGCTGGGCTTTCTGCCAAGGCCTCGGCCTTGAAGATAAGATTAACCAGGCCTGTATTGACTACTTCTAATTAACACAAACTGCTTTTAACTTCTTTCTTTCTTCTTTCTCCCTCTTTTCCGAACTATTCTGGGGAAAGGGGGGAAGAGAGGGGAGAGCGGAGGTGGGGAACTCCCTCGGCCGAGGGGGGGGTTACTCTCATTTCTGTGCTACTCTGTTGTATATCTTTGTATATATTGTAGATATTGTAAATTTGTAAATATTCCCCTGCAAAATCCTACACTGCTTTGTAAATATAGCTCCACTGCTTTGCTAATTCGGCTGGTGAGTTTTTTTTTTCTTTCCCTTCAATTTTTCTTTCCCTTTTACCTTACAAGGGGGAAGGGAAGAGGCTTCTCGGCCTTACTCTTTCACCCACCACAGTGATGTGTATAAATCTGTTGCTGGTGATGGTGATTGCATATTTACAGTTCTCTCTGCGGCGAGAGAGAAAGATATCCAAAGCTTGTTTTGTTATTAAAACTAGATCAAAAGAAAACGCCGTGGCTCGAGATCAGTCCCAGAGTCATCTAGTGATGAGGAAGGTGGAGACTCACTGTCAGTTAAAAAGAAGGCTAAAAAGTTAATTGGTAAAGCAGCTCTAAATGACTTTGCTGATTCCAGCAAGCTGCCAAAGGCGGCAGCTGGTATCAACATGGCTCCTACTCCTTCTTCATCTTCTTCTTCTCCATCGGCCATTAACGGAGCAACATCACTTCCACCCACTCCCTCGGTGGGACTGGAAGTCACTGCCCCAGCAGCTGATTTATCTTAGGACCTGTCAGTTTCCATTAAGGTGGCTGTAAATTCAAACACAGCTCCAGTTAAGGTGGCTCCTTTAAAGACTAGAGGTGGAAAGGCCAAAGATGGAGAAGAAGAGGAGCTGGAGACTGATCCTGGTGAGGGGCCCTCTACTCTAAGAGATCCTGCTCAGGAGGAAGAGAAGTTTTGTTTTAAAGATCTAGCTAACCTAGTGAGATCAAAGCAGGATACAGATGAAGCTAGGAAAGCAGCTGGCAAAGATGGTTCTCAGCTTAAAGAGATCCTTAGGAGAATGACAGCAGGATTATACGGGCAAAGAATTCAGGGAGACGAAGATGAAGATGATATTTTGGGGTGTTCTTCTCCACGGGAGGAATTGCGATATGTCCGTAAAGATTTCACCAGGGCAGATAAGGAGCCAGTTCTAGCTTGGCTTAGCAGGTGTTATGATACAGGTGCTCCAGCTCTAACAGTTGGAGACAAGTCAGCAGCTCAGTTAGGAACTCTCTCAAGGGACAATGGAATAGATAGACATCTAGGCAGGGCTCTTGGTAAGGTTAATCTGTGGATACGCCTTTTAATGGCGGTTGCCCTGAGATACCCTTCCCGAGATGATCTTCCATGGAATCCTAAACCCTGGACTACCATAGATGAGGGAATTAAGCGCTTGAGAGAATTTGCTGTTAGAGAGCTACTCTATGGTGAACATGAAACTCTGAATCCTGATGACATTCCTGTGGGTATTGGTCTTGCTAAAAAGATCATCAAACTTGCTCCTTCTAATTATGCAAACATTCTGGCAAGCAGAATTGTGTCAAGAAGTTATGGTGGAGCTTCTCCTACGGTTGGCCAATTCAGTGATCAAATGAGACAATTGGAGGATAGCATGACACGTGGTTCTTTGGTTTCAGCCATTAAAACTATGTCTGGAGATATACAGAATTGCATGAGAGAGTTAAAAGATTAATTTAGAAATTCCATATCCCAATTGGCACAAAGGGATAATTTCAATTCTTCCTCCAGGTGGATACAAGTTTCATCTGTGAGGAACACACGTCCTCCAAGGAGGTCGTTCCAAAATAGACCACCAAGGCAATCACGTAGAACTATTTGGATAACTCTGCGTGATCAGTTTGGTGAGAACATGAACCGCTGGGATGGCCAACCAACTTCTAATCTTTTCAGGAGACTGAGGGAATTGCAAAGTGGCAGAACCCGAGGTAGCAATATCAGAAGGGTAGCTGTTACTTCCACAGTTCCCCAGAACAACCCTAGGAGCTCCAACAGTGGCTCCAGTTATAATAAGCAAAGCTATAACCCTGCAAACTATGTGCAATGCACATGTGCGCATGTTCCCCATAACTAGGGGTGCCCTGCCTCCCGCCAGGGGGAGGAGAGGGATAACAGAGATAACAGAATCTATTGGGATGTGTACATCCAGTGGAATGGCACTTCACAATTTCGGAAGTACAGGGCCTTGGTTGACACAGGAGCTCAGTGCACCATAATACCATCAAATTATCAGGGATCAGAGTCTA
This sequence comes from Melanerpes aurifrons, assembly GCA_011125475.1. NCBI lineage: Eukaryota > Metazoa > Chordata > Aves > Piciformes > Picidae > Melanerpes > Melanerpes aurifrons. The sequence goes on from WWNC01000173.1 coordinate 384,247, forward strand.
TAACTATTCTGGGAGTCACTGGTGGATTTCAAGAGTTAAGTAAGGTAGAGGTTAATATAAGTTTAACTGGTAAACAATGGAGGAAGCATACAGTTGTGACCGGACCTGATGCACCTTGTATTTTGGGAATTGATTTTCTGAGAGAAGGGCATTTCAAGGACCCTAGAGGTTACTGTGGCCGGTTGACGGTATCCCTTTAAGAAAGGGAATATGGTGGACGGAAGTTGGTAAACGGAAGGAATAGTCTAAACAATTTCATTGGTTAAGTGGGAGGAAGCACCCTCTGAACTGGGAGATATCCTGGGCACTCCGGGAACTTCTTGGTCAGTCTTGCTTCCGCCTTTCCTTTGGGCAGCAACTCTTTCTCTTCTGGGCTTTCTGCCAAGGCTTCGGCCTTGAAGACTTGATAAGATAACCAGGCCTGTATTAACTGCTTCCAATTAACACAAACTGCTTTTAACTTCTTTCTTTCTTCTTTCTCCCTTTTTCTGACCTACTCTGGGGAAAGGGGGGGAGAGAGGGGAGAGCGGAGGTGGGGAATCCCCTCTGGCGAGGGGGGTTACTCTCATTTCTGCGTTACTCTGTTGTATATCTTTGTATATATTGTAGATATTGTAAATTTGTAAATATTCCCCTGCAAACCCTACACTGCTTTGTAAATATAGCTCCACTGCTTTGCTAATACAGCTGGTGAGTTTTTTTTTCCCTTTCCCTTCAATTTTTCTTTTCCCTTTTACCTTACAAGGGGGAAGGGAGGAGGCTTCTTGGCTTTACCCTTCCACCCACCACAGGTTACAAATGGGCTTTTGGAGTTGCTTCAATAGAAATTGATAGACAAAAATTGAAGCTGTCTGCTAGACCTGAACTTTCTGATGAATCTGCAGTTGTGGGACAACATAAGATACAGGACATTAAATTGCCGGTTGCTTCTCAGACTGTGCATCACAGACAATACAGAACCAACCGTGACTCTTTGTTGCCCATTCAGAATCTGATTCGTCAGTTGGAGAGCCAGAAAGTCATCAGCAAAACTCATTCACCTTTCAACAGTCCAGTGTGGCCTGTGCGGAAGCAGAATGGAGACTGGCGTCTGACAGTCGACTACCGAGCCCTAAATGAAGTGACACCACCTATGAGTGCAACAGTACCAGACATGATGGAGCTACAGTATGAGCTGGAATCCAAAGAGGCCAAATGGTATGCTACCATAGACATTGCTAATGCATTTTTCTCTATTCCCATAGCAGAGGAATGCAGGCCTCAGTTTGCTTTCACCTGGAGAGGAATCCAGTACACTTTCAACAGGCTGCCAATGGGCTGGATCCACAGCTCAAGCATCTGTCATGCAGTGATCCACGATGCTCTGGAGAAAGGCGGTGCTCCAGAACACATCCAGTTCATCGATGATATCATTGTCTGGGGTAAAACTGCTGAGGAAGTCTTCGAGAAAGGTAACAAAATCATTGACATTCTTCTGAATGCAGGTTTTCCCATCAAGCGAGACAAGGTGAAAGGACCTACCACAGAGATTCAGTTTCTGGGAGTGCGGTGGCAGGATGGACGCCGACACATTCCAGTGGATGTGGTAAATAGAGTCTCTACCATGGCAAGTCCCACAAACAAGCAAGAGACCTTACGTTTCTTGGGGATAGTGGGATTTTGGAGACTGCACATTCCTGGATACAGTCAGATTGTGAAACCTCTGTATGATGTGACTCGAAAGAGAAACCATTTCCACTGGGGACCTGAACAACAAGCTGCCTTTGACCAGATAAAGCAAGAGGTAGTTCAAGCAATGGGTCTGGGACCTGTCCGAGATGGTCCAGACATTAAGAACATTTTGTACACGGCTGCAAGTGACAATGGTCCAACCTGGTGCTTGTGGCAAAAAACTCCAGGTGAAACACGTGGACGACCTCTTGGTTTCTGGAGTAGAGGTTACAGAGGTTCAGAGGCTAATTATACTCCAACAGAGAAGGAAATTCTAGCTGCCTATGAAGGAGTAAAAGCATCTTCTGAAGTGATTGGAACTGAATCACAACTTCTCTTAGCTCCCAGATTACCAGTTTTGAATTGGATGTTCAAAAGCAAAGGCTCCACATCACATCATGCCACAGACTCCACATGGTCTAAGTGGATGGCTCTGATAACACAGAGAGCTCGAATGGGAAATCTTGAAAGACCTGGTCTAGTGGAGGTGATCTCAAGTTGGCCTGAAGGTATCAACTGTGCTAAACCTCCAGAGGAGAAAGTAACTCGTGCTGAGGAAGCTCCTCCTTACAATGACCTTTCTGATGATGAAAAGAAATATGCTTTGTTCACAGACGGTTCCTGTCGTCTTGTTGGAAACAAGCGAAGGTGGAAGTCTGCAGTGTGGAGTCCAACACGCCGAGTTGCAGAGGCGAAAGATGGAGAAGGAGAATCCAGTCAGTTCGCAGAGGTAAAAGCTGTCCAGCTAGCTCTCGACGTAGCTGAACGTGAGAGATGGCCAAAGCTTTATCTCTACACCGACTCATGGATGGTAGCCAATGCTCTATGGGGTTGGCTAAAGAACTGGAAGAAGAGTGGTTGGCAGAGGAAAGGAAAACCCATTTGGGCAGCCAACCTATGGCAGGACATTGCTGATCGAATCGAGAGAATTCCAGTGAAAGTGAGACACATCGATGCTCACATTCCTAAGAGCAAAGCTACTGAGGAACAGCAACACAACCATCAGGCAGATCTAGCTGCAAGAGTTTCTCAAGTAGACATGGACTCTAATCTTGATCTCGACTGGAAACACCGAGGTGAGATATTCTTAGCTCGGTGGGCTCACGATTCGTCAGGACATCAAGGCAGAGATGCAACATACCAATGGGCTCGTGACAGATCCATAGACATTTCCATGGATGCTATCACACAATTCATCCATGACTGTGACATTTGTGCTGCTATTAAGCAGGCAAAACGACTTAAGCCCTTGTGGTATGGTGACAGATGGTCCAAGTACAAGTATGGTGAAGCTTGGCAGATTGAGTACATCACTCTACCACGTTCTCGTTCTGGTAAGCAATACGTGCTTACTATGGTAGAGGCAAACACTGGATGGTTGGAAACTTATCCAGTTCCACATGCAACTGCACACAACACTATTCTCGGTCTGGAGAGACAGATCCTGTGGAGACACGGAACTCCAGAGAGGATTGAGTCGGACAACGGAACTCATTTCAAGAACAACCTTGTAAAGAACTGGGCCAAAGAGCACGGTATTGAGTGGATATTCCATATTCCCTACTATGCACCAGCTTCAGGGAAGATTGAACGCTACAACGGTTTGTTGAAGACCACAAGCAACCTGGCTGGTAAATAGTAGAGGTTCAGTGAACCCAGCTGGACCTGCACATTCAGATTTGCTACGGAAAGTAGAAGGTGATAGAGTTCCTGTTGTTAGAGAAAAGAATCTGTTAGGTAAAACTGTTTGGGTATTTTCACCCTCAGGAGAGGCTAAACCTGTCCGAGGGGTGGTTTCAGCTGAAGGTCTGGGTCACACTTATTGGGTAATGCAAGAGAATGGGGAAATTCAGTGTATTCCACAAAGAAATTTAACTTTAGCAGAAAGAGGTTAATTTCAAACTGTTGTGCAGCTACATTGCATCCAGAAGAAGAATCAACGAGGAATCTACGGTGCACGAACCCTGAGATCCCCGAGAGCCCTCAGTCGACTAAGAGACCCTGAGATTTCCCTGTTTCCCTTTTCTTCGCTTCGTCGGTGAAGAAATAAACTGTTTTCCATTTTTCTCATTTTCTGATTTTCTTGGACTTTTGAATCACCTACATCTGAGCATAGCCGGAATGGACTATGAACTTTACTCACGAACTGTAAATATCATTTTTGATTGGATGGACAGTGTGAACAGCCAATGAAATTGTTTAGAAGGGGTGGACTGTGGCCGGTTGACGTTGCCCCCTTAAGAAAGGGAATGTGGTGGACGGAAGTTGGTAAACGGAAAGAATAGTCTAAACTAATTTCATTGGACGAGTGGGAGGAAGCACCTTCTGAACTGGGAGGTATCCTGGGCACTCCGGGAACTTCTCAGTCAGTCGTGCTTCCGCCTTTCCTTTGGGCAGCAACTCTTTTCTGTGCTGGGCTTTCTGCCAAGACTTCGGCCTTGAAGATAAGAAAGCCAGGCCTGTATTAACTCCTTTCCAATTAACACAAACTGCTTTTAACTTCTTTCTTTCTCTTTCTGCCTCTTTTCCGAACTACTCTGGGGAAAGGGGGTGGAGAGAGGGGAGAGCGGAGGTGGGGAATCCCTCGGCAAAGGGGGGTTACTCTCATTCCTGTGCTACCTTATTGTATATCTTTGTATATATTGTAGATATTGTAAATTTGTAAATATTCCCCTGCAAAATCCTACACTGCATTGTAAATATAGCTCCACTGCTTTGCTAATTCAGCTTGTGAGTTTTTTTTTTCTTTCCCTTCAATTTTTTTTTTTTTTTCCCTTTTACCTTACAGGGGGGAGGGAAGAGGCTTCTTGGCCTTACCCCTTCCAACCCACCACACAGATGTTAGTCAGTTAGAGGGTAGAAAGGCTCTGCAGAGGGACCTGGACCAACTAGACAGATGGGCAGAGTCCATTGGGATGTCATTCAACAAGTCCAAGTGCCGAGTGCTGCACTTTGGCAACCCCATGCAGAGCTACAGGCTGGGGTCAGAGTGGCTGGAGAGCTCCCAAACAGAGAGGGACCTGGGGGTGCTGATCAACAGCTGCCTGAATATGAGCCAGCCGTGTGCCCAGGTGGCCAAGAGGGCCAATGGCATCCTGGCCTGCATTAGGAATAGTGTTGCCAGCAGGAGCAGGGAAATCATTGTGCCCCTGTACTCTGCACTGGTTAGGCCGCACCTTGAGTACTGTGTCCAGTTCTGGGCCCCTCAGTTTAAGAAGGACATCGGAACACTTGAACGTGTCCAGAGAAGGGCAACAAGGCTGGTGAGAGGCCTTGAGCACAAGCCCTATGAGGAGAGGCTGAGGGAGCTGGGATTGTTTAGCCTGGAGAAGAGGAGGCTCAGGGGTGACCTCATTGCCCTCTACAACTACCTGAAGGGTGGTTGTAGCCAGGAGGGGGTTGGTCTCTTTTCCCAGGCAACCAGCACCAGAACAAGGGGACACCGTCTCAAGCTGCACCAGGGGAAGTTTAGGCTCGAAGTGAGGAGAAAGTTCTTCACCGAGAGAGTCATTAGTCATTGGAATGGGCTGCCCCGGGAAGTGGTGGAGTCACCATCTCTGGAGGTGTTCAAGAGGAGATTCGACGTGGCACTTGGTGCCATGGTCTAGTCATGGGTCTGTGTTGATAGGTTGGACTCGATGATCCTCGAGATCTTTTCCAACCTTAGCGATACTGTGATGCTGAACAGCACTTACACAGAATTAAAGCCTTTTCTGCTCTTCTCACCACCCCATCAGGGAGTAGACTGAGGGTGCACATGGGAGTAGGAGGAGACATATCCAGAACAGCTGACACCAACAAACTAAAGGGATATTCCATACCATATTGATACATGCTCAGCATATAAAGTTGGGGGAATAATGAGGAAGGGGGATATGCTCAGAGCCATGGTGTTTGTCTTCCCAACTAATCACTACATGTGATGGAGACCTGCTTTCTTTGAGATGGTTGAATGCCTGCCTATTGATGGGAAGTAGTGAATTTGTTCCTTTGCTTGTACATGTATCTTTTGCTTTAGCTATTAAATTGTCTTTATTGCAACCTAGGGGTTTTTTCACTTTTCCGCTTCCGATTACTTCCCCCATCCCAGTGTGGGAGGGATTGAACAAGAAGCTGTGTGGAGCTGAGTTATCTGCTTGGGTTAAACTATTGCAATATTTTTTATGTTTTAGGAGATTTTTTTTTTATGAGGAAGATGCAATAACTACCACAGCTATTGCCAGTGCCCACAGGCTCCCAGCAGAGCAGTAAGCTCAGCCTTACTTGAATCTTTTCTGAGATGGCACAGTTTCTATGTTTTGCTTTCCTTATAATTCCTCTTTGTCAGAGAGGGAGCTAGGAGATTTTGTTAGGGGTGAACTCCACCCAACCATAAAAAGAGAAGCCAGTAAAACAGTGGCAATTAAAAAGGACAAAGACACTGATTCAACATTTCCAGATCAGCATGGCAGTCAGGATCACAAATGTCCCAAGATGAAGGATATATAGTGAGGGGGAGATGCCTTTTGGCTAAAGAAGTAGATATAAGTCAGGAAGCCTAATTTACATTTAAAAGAAAGTAAAAAATGCAGCACAGAATAAACAAAAAATATTTTAAAAAAGCCTTGCAGTGTCAAAAAGCTACAGGAGGGAAATCTTCAGTTTTGATGACTTGTCTGTTTCTTTGGTTTACTATGTGACAGCAATAGTAGGTTCTTCTAAATTTTGTTAAAACAATTTTTACAGCAAGTTTGCACATAAAAAAATTGCAAACATACGGTAAACCATAGTAAGTAACAACCTGGCCAATATACAGAGACATTCGGGAAGATTTTAAACCTGAACAGATGAGAAAATAAGCAGGCTGGGTCACAGGCATAGGAAGGGGGAAGAACAGCCTGATCGATGAGGACACATGGAGATCAGCCATGAAACTGAAGGTGTCACATAGAAATGAAAGTTCAGAGTGAGTCTAATATAAAGGCCTGAAGTTAAGCTGATACCAGAAATCTTTTCCCTTCTTTGCCACAGATTAAATCTGTGATCTATTCAAGTAATTAAATCTCTTCAAATCTAACTCTTCCCATATACATTGAGACTAGCTCAGATTTGAAGTGACACTTGCACAACACTGGCCAAATGCTGGTTTCTTTCAAGCTCATGGCAAAATTCCTCTGTGCCTCTTTAGCTACATCGATATTAATAAATTAAATGTTTCTTGTGCCATTCTCTGGAGTTGCAGCCAGCTAGCAAGGAACAGCCTGCATCTATATAACTGAGCTCTATTACTCTCTTAAATAGGGTGATCCTATGAAAACCATTTGAGAAAGGCTTGTGCAAGCTCAGACTTTTTCCAGGAATTGTGTGCTGTGTGGAGGGTGCTGCCCATCTCTATCCCAAACCATGCCAGGGTCCCTCCTCACACTTTAAATGTACAGAAAATGCAGTCCCACTGCCTGGTAATGGTCCTCAGAGCCTTCTACTAGCTCTGAATAAGTCTTGAAGCAGACACTTGACCTAATAATTTTAATATGCCATTAATCTGAACTCACTGTTAGGACCATTAACTCCTTTGATATTTATTCCAAGTGTTCAGAGAATTTCCTTTTACAGTATTTATAATTATTTCTATATTCTGATGGTGCCTGCAAACTACCATCAGTGTTCAATTTAGACTTAATCTGATTATTAGTGTAGAATATCAGCTTGCAAGTTCTCCACCTTGAATTCCTTTCATCAGCTCATTCTGCAAAACCACCTTCACATAATTACATGAACATCCTGTGAACTCTGGGTTTCTGAGCCACTGTGCTGTTCAGGCAGCTGGTAGAACACAGAGGTTAATCTCAAACCTGATCCTCATCCAAGGTGGGCTGGTAAACTCCAGTGAAGCATAAAGACCTAAATTATTTAAAGCAGGGCAGGTTTTCACACAGCATTGCCCAGTGAGTGCAAGCAAAACAGACTAATCCCTGAGCTACCAGAATCAGTTGACTGTTTCCAAAACCCAACAGCAGCAAGGGAACTATTTTGTGACTTCTTTTTGAACAACAGAAGGGAAGATTGGGGAAAGGAGGGGCTGGGTGGGAGTGGAGCAGTCTGACATCTAATCTATCATTTTTATTAGGCTGAGTCTGCAGACATTTGAATTGTGTTTCCTCACTTTTTAAATTAAATACAAACCAGTAACACTAACACCACAGTTCCTCATGAATGATAGAGTAATTTAAACTTTGTAGAGCCTCTTATTTCTGATAGTGTTAATTTATATGTGAAGGAACCTACAGGTAAGGAATTTATGTATTAAAAGCAAAACAAACAAACAAATGAAACAAACCAAAACAATACAAACAAACCCCCCCCACAACAACAAAACCTTCAGAATGCTCTAACACATCTGCTGGAGGGTACATGTAAAATACTTAGTAAGTAAGTGAAAAAACCCAATCTTCTCCAAGTACACAGATGTTTCCACACATACATTCACACAAAATGGCAGAAAAAAACGTAGGGAAGGCACAGGCTGGGTGCTCTTTGGAAGCTGTTTTCTTAACCTCTACAACAGCCCAGACTCCCTGCTGCACTCCCTCCACCAGCTTTCCTCGTGTGCTGCACAATGTCATCCAGAGCACCAACAACAGCTTGAGGAAAAACAGCTTTCACTGAGAACGAGAAAGATAGTATAGAGATTAGAGCTTTATATATATAAACCTCCTTGTGGTTGGTGAGCAAAGCTGAAGAAAAACTACAGGAGTGAGATGAGGGGAGTGAACACAGACAGGCAAAGTCTAGGTGACTCAGAAGATAGTTTAAATCCATCAACAGGCGGTTAGAATAGAATAGAATAGAATAGAATAGAATAGAATAGAATAAACCAGGTTGGAAGAGACCTTCAAGATCATCACGTCCAACCTATCACCCAACACCACCCAATCAACTAACCCATGTAACCAAGCACCCTGTCAAGTCTCCTCCTGAACACCTCCAGTGACGGCGACTCCACCACCTCCCCAGGCAGCCCATTCCAATGGGCAATCACTCTCTCCGTGTAAAACTTCCTCCTGACCTCCAGCCTGAACTTCCCCTGGCGCAGCCTGAGACTGTGTCCTCTTGTTCTGGTGCTGGCTGCCTGGGAGAAGAGACCAACATCTGCCTGTTTACAACCCCCCTTCAGGTAGTTGTAGAGAGCAAAAAGGTCACCCCTGAGTCTCCCCCTCTCCAGGCTAAGCAGCCCCAGCTCCCTCAGCCTCTCCTCATAGGGCTTGTGTTCCAAGCCCCTCACCAACTAGTCATCTGCAACCAGGGGACAAATCACAGTCCCAGTGTCAATGGCCACAAATCTTGCTGCCTTCGAAGTGGCCAGTATTTTACTCAAAAATTACTACCTAAGATTGTTATCTGGCTACTTGCTGGCCTATGTGAGACCAATTGGCAGTCTTCAGCTAGATCCTGGTAGTCTCAAGCTGTGCCAGGGGAAGTTTAGGCTTGAGGTGAGGAGAAAGTTCTTCACCAAGAGAGTCATTTGTCATTGGAATGTGCTGCCCAGGGAGGTGGTGGAGTCACCATCCCTGGAGGTGTTCAAGAGGAGATTGGACGTGGCACTTGGTGCCATGGTCTAGTCATGAGGTCTGTGGTGACAGATTGGACTCGATGATCCTCGAGGTCTCTTCCAACCTTGGCGATACTGTGATACCTTAATTCCACAACACCACATTTGGCATTCATTAGCTGTCTTGGCTGTGTGTCTAAGTAGAAACAGTCAGAAAGTCTGAACCTCTATTTCACCCCTCAGAGGTGGTCTTTCCAGCACAACTTTGAGACCTATGGATAAATCAATATGGGGCAGTAAGTCCTTTAGTAGGTACAAGGCTAATTAGTTGACTTTGCTTTGAAGAGCTTTGACTATTTCCTTCAGCAGCACTGCATATGATTACATACTCCTTGCAGAGCAATCTTAGAATAGAATAGAATAGAATAGAATAGAATAGAATAGAATAGAATAGAATAGAATAGACCAGGTTGGAAGAAACCTTCAAGATCATCACGTCCAACCTATCATCCAACACCACCCAACCAACTAAACCATGCAACCAAGCACCCTATCAAGTTTCCTCCTGAACACCTCCAGTGATGGTGACTCCACCACCTCCCCAGGCAGCCCATTCCAAAGGGCAATCACTCTCTCTGTGTAAAACTTCCTCCTGATCTCCAGCCTAAACCTCCCCTGGCACAGCCTGAGACTGTGTCCTCTTGTTCTGGTACTGGCTACCGGGGAGAAGAGACCAACATCTGCCTGCCTACAACCCCCCTTCAAGTAGTTGTAGAGAGTGATAAGGTCACCCCTGAGTCTCCTCTTCTCCAGGCAGGCAACCCCAGCTCCCTCAGCCTCTCCTCATAGGGCTTGTGTTCCAAATCCCTCAACAACTTCGTTGCCCTTCTCTGGACTCGTTCCAGCAAGTCAACATCCTTCCTAAACTGAGGGGCCCAGAACTGGACATAGTACTCGAGGTGTGGCCTAACCAGTGCAGTGTACAGGAGCAGAATGACCTCCCTGCTCCTGCTGGCCACACTGTTCCTGATGCAGGCCAGGAAGCCATTGGCCCTCCTGGCTACCTGGGCACACTTCAGGCTCATGTTCAACCTACCATCAACCAGCACCCCCAGGTCCCTCTCTGCCTGTCTGCTCTCCAGCCACTCTGACCCCAGCCTGTAGCACTGCATGGGGTTGTTGTGGCCAATGTGCAGAATCCAGCACTTGGATGTGTTAAATCTCATGCCGTTGGATTCTGCCCATCTGTCCAGTCTGTTGAGGTCCCTCTGCAAAGTCTCTCTACCCTCCAGCAGATCAACTCTTGCGCCCAGCTTGGTGTCGTCCACAAATTTCCTGATGATCGACTCGATGCCCTCATCCAGATCATCAATAAAGATGTTAAAGAGCATGGGGCCCGGCACCGATCCCTGGGGGACTCCACTACTGAGTGGCTGCCAGCTGGATGTGGCACCATTCACCACCACTCTCTGGGCTCGGCCCTCCAGCCAGTTCCTAACCCATCACAGTGTGCTCCCCTCCATGCCATGGGCTGTCAGCTTGGCCAAGAGTTTGCTGTGGGGGACAGTGTCAAAGGCCTTGCTGAAGACCATGTAGACTACATCCACAGGCCTCCCCACATCCACCAGGCAGGTCACCTGATCATAGAAGGAGATCAGGTTGGTCAGGCAGGACCTGCCCTTCCTAAATCCATGCTAGCTGAGCCTGATCCCTTGGCTGTGGAAGAATGGTTAAGAGCAAAAGGAGTAGAAGACTGTGTTGCATTTGCAGATAAAAATATAAGGCGACACAGGACCCAGTGGATATGACAAGCATATGAACTGTTGCAATAAACAAGGACGCTGAGCAAGGACTTTTGTCCCTGAAATAGTCTGGACTTGTTCAAAAACAGGATACATCTGTTGGCCTGTCTGAGCAAGGAACCAGGACGTGCAACCGCAGGAGGTGGGGTTGACATTTAGCAAGTATCCAATAAGCAAGTGAATAGTAGGCATAATTAACTAAAATTGTATATAAGCTTGTCTGATGCTTTAATAAAGTGGATTCGATTGATCACAATGATTGGTTTGTCGACCCCTTCTTGCCTCAAAGTGGCGCCTTGAACAGGGACCCCACAGAGTGGGTCCTGAACCCAAAAAGGAGTGTTCTGCAAATCTCCGAAAGGAGTCATGGCGAAGAAGGAAGCCGTGCCATTCCGAAGAGGACTATCAGGGTTCGAGAGCGCGAAAAGCAAGAAGTATTCCAGTCCAGGATAGCAGTACTGGTGCTGTGTTTACCGACCCACAGAGAGGCGGAGGAAGCAGCAGAGACCGAAGACGCCGTAAGCCGATACTGCTCTGAGTCTGTGCGCACAGGTATCAACGAATAATAGATAGTAATGGATAGGCAGGCAGCATATGATTTATTTAAGTGCTTTTTAGAAAAGCAAGGATGTAAGTTAGATTTTAAAAGGGAACTAATACCCATGTTAGAATATGCAGAGGAGTTGAAGTATTTTAGGGATCCTAATGAGGTATTTGAAAAGAGTGAGTGGAAAAAGTTCGGCCAAGACTTGTGGTTGTGCGGGTTAGAGGAAGATAAGCAAGCACGAAAATGTGGGAAGTGGTGGAAGGCAGTAATGGAGTGTTTAGATAGGCCCCATGCTGAGCAGGTAGCAGCGCGGCAAGCTAGATCGCGTTTAGAATATTCAGACCCCAATGGGGTAGGAATAACGCATAGTGGATTGCAGTTATCGGAGGAAATTCAAGAACAACTAATAACGGAGAAGGCTGCATGTGTTAGAGGTTTGGGTGGCATGGTGGCAGGTACTAGTGAAAGTAGCGGTGTCAGTAGCAAAGAGGAGGAATTTCCTCCGCCGCCTCACTCTTCTGAGTTGCCGAAAGATGAATTGGCAAGAATACAAGAAACTGCGGAAATAGAGGAAGTAAAGAAAACAGAGATTAACGATGATTTAGGACAAAGAAATAGAGATTATTGGAGAAGGGTTGCAGGGCATGTACACGAGGAGGGAGATGAAGAAGGAGAATGGCGTAAGTTAGGAGATAAGCTTTTTGACAAACTGTGGGACTGGGTTACCATCAAGCTGCAAAAGCCGTGGCGAGAATGCATGAACTGTGTTAAAATCTATGAACTGGAACAGCGAATGGCTGCTGCAGCTAGAACAACTTTGTCAGGACAAGATGCAGCGCCAGGTGTATCTGAGTTGCAGCTGAAAGATGTGTCTGAGAACTATCGCCCGATCGACCGGGGCCGCCCCCGATACATCTTGCGGCGACCACACCGCGTTTAGCAGCCGTCACCACTGCCGTTTGCACACAGCGGGGAAAAAGCCGAAAAAAAGGCAGCTCAGTGTGTTCGACCCCTTTTATCAACACCTTCCTCTGACATCGCCAGCGACGGCTCGGATTCGGAAGACAACACCAGCAGCGAGGAATTCAAGCAGCGCCGACTTTGCTTTACGGCCTCTCTTAAAAAAAGTGGAGCACTTGGAGGCTCGCGATTACAGCGTTCCTACCACCGCACTCCTCCCGCGAGCCCTGCTGGCCCCCGCGGATACCGACGGCTCCGACCAAGGCGGTACCGGCTGATGCACCACCGACACCGACAGCACCGACAGTAGCAGCGGCCCAACAGCGGCCACGACGGCAGCGGAGCAGCGGCCACGGCAGCAGCCCCCACCCCTTTTCACTGCAGCGGCTTCAGCTGCACTACTCTGCTCTGATTGAAAGCAACAGTACTCATTTTGTTATTTCTGATTGTAATGTCTTTCAGAGATTTGTTATTTAGAGTTTTGTTAAGTTTTTTTAATAAGCATAATGAATAAGTAAGCATTTGGTATTTATAGGTACTTGGTACATAGTAATTGTAGTAAGGTGTAAGTACTTTGTAATGAGTTTACATTGTATGACTTTCTTTTGGTTCGAATCTTTTTAATTGTGTGCCTATAGGCATTTTAAAGGAGCTCCATGTAATATAGTTAAGGAATGTATAAACAGGTTTTAATTTTGGAAAGTGTTTTTTAGTTAATGCAACAATTTTTTTTTTTTTTTAGACACTGATTTGATGGATTAATTTTAACATAGTTTTTTAAGGTTTTAAGGATTTTTGGTATAAGCATAAGTTAAGGGTTTGTTATAGGTATACTATGGGATGAGATTTTTGGTCTTATTTTGTATTTGTAATAGCTTTTAAGGATTATATATATATAATGGTACCAATAAGAGATTAGTATTACTAGGATGAGCAAAAATGCTATTGGGCAAAGCAATGAAGTTCTTTTGCTCTTGCTGTTTGCCTGCAAGTCTTCTGTCTGTGAAACTAGAGCCTGGCCAGATCTACCTTTACAGATTGAAGACATCTTGCTATTATTAAACAATTTATGATTTTTGACCATTCTAGAGAAAATAAAAATGTGACATATCCCTAAAGCAGATTGTAAAACAGTGTTAAGGATCGTATTTATGTTTGAATCTTTGTAATGTGTTTAGGCATAATCAAGTATTTTTTATTAATAAGAGGAGTGAAATGTAAAGATCGAAACTATTAAGATCTAAATTCCTTTTTTTATAATGTCTGTTATCTTTGACCATGTAGTATATCAGCTCTGTTAAAACATTGTTATTAGTTTAACTTAGGCTTTGTACCTTGTTGGACAACAACCAAAAAGGCCAGCAGCAATACCTTTGTGGGCTGTTGGACACTGGAGTCAATGTTACTGTCATTTCATCTTTGTATTGGCCATCTGCATGGCCGCAAGTGCCATCATCAGCTGCAATAGCTGGAGTAGGAGGCTTAAAGATTGCTCATTCAATGCCTCCGATAACTGTGTCACTGGATGGAAAAACAGCTTTTGTAGTCTTTTAGCAATATCGGGTTGTTGATTTTATTGATTGTTTTTGTTCTATTGTTAATTTTGTCTTGCTTGTTTTTATGTGTGAAGGATGTTAGATTAGAATGATATAGTTTTGTTGCCTTTTGATTTTATTTGTTATAGAGTTAAACTTTGTAGAAAAAGATAAACTTTATTATAACGTGTGTCAACAATTAACAATAACCAGTAGTTAACAAGAACTGTGGAAACAACTTATTTACAACAATTATTGAGATAACAAAGAATGGCAGTAACAAAAACAAGGAGAACGGCACAGATTGAGACACCGAACAGTGAATAAACTAACACTCTAAACCGCCTTCGACCAACCACCTCCACATCTGGACGCAGCGTGGTGCGATGGGTGGTGCCAGCTCTCCTCCTGAGAAAAGAAGATATCAATTATAAAAAAGGGAATGTTTTTGATTTTTTTTTAATCACCCAAAGCCTTAACAGAACTAACCTTTTTGGTTGTTGTGGAGGCCTTTCCTTCCTGGTGGGTGACAGTGGCCTAACAGCCTAATAGTGAGAAAATATTTCAGTGTTATGTTCAAGTTAGGAAATATTGTCTGGGTTTTTATTAAAATATTGTAGAGAAACGTTACCATTGGTGGGCTGGCTGGCATCTCAGAAAGCTCTGGGAATGGATCCAGGGTGGTCTCGTCCCCTCTGACGGTGGCCATCGCTTCCACCTCGAGTGGTGACACCTCGTGATTTGGGTGTGAGAATGCGCAAGTCCAGCCCTGCGCATGTGCCATAACCCTTATGGTTCAGCCATGATGCTGTGACGCATGTTAAAGTCAAGGCCATAACTAACAAAAGGGTTTATGTCTTATATGATTGTTTTAATTGTGTTGTATGAATCTGTTAGATTACTTAGTCTTAATGCATAAGCATGTTTAAGAATTGGAATAGAGAGTAACACATTTCCAGATTGATAGTAATGGTTACTTTAAAGAATTGTCTAACACTTAGGGCTGTATATCATAATTGTTTAATGATTGTATGATTAGAGAAATGTTTATATGGATTTAAATGTTAACTCACTAGTTTGTTGTAATTTTAAATAATTATAGGAAAAGTCAAAATTAATTATAGTATAAAATATATTTTAATGTTAGGTTATAAAAACAAAAGAGGGGAATTTAGGTATTATGTTATAAGAAAGAATAGTTAAACCATATTATGTTTTTAAATTTTTATTTTATTTGTGATTTTAAATGTGATTTAACAAAATTTAGAGGGGATGTAAGAATTATGGAAGTTTTAGCTAGGAGAAATTTGAAATAAAAAAGAAACAGCATTAGGCCAACGGTGAGCATCAATAGGACCCAGTATCTTTTTTTAGCAGAAACAAAACACCTTATGGGGGCCTTGACTTAAGCTTTAAAGAAAACAGGGGAAAAGGGGTCAGGAGAGTGTATAGACCCGAGTGTTAAAATGGGTATTTTTACCATTATAATCAAAAACAACTATATAACAAAAAAAAATTTTAATTTTGGTAGATTTGATAAGAGGCCTAAATAAGACATTGACATGGGACCCACAAGAACTGTAATTATTAGGTTCAATGCAAATTAATAATTGAAGTAGCAATGGAACCTGTTTTTAATTTATAAATTTTGAGAATTGGACGAAAAATCATGGGTTTTTTTATTAATAAAAATTAATATAATTGGACATATTATTGTGGCAATCTGACAAAAGAGTCAGAAAGTGCCCTATGTCAATATAAAAAGCCCAGAGCATTGTTTGAAGGTATATTTTTAATTTGTGGAGATAGGTCCTGGCAAGGTATTTTTGTATTACCACGAGGAGGTCCATGTTATCTAGGCAAACTAACAATGTTGATGCCAAAATATCGGGATTGGCTGGCTATACTGAAGCCTACTAAACGACAGAAAAGAGCATTGACTGTCTTAGATACTGATAGTTGTAATGATAATGTACAGTTATGGTCAATTGTAGCCAATGCATTTGCTTTAATTTTAGCACCAGGAGTAGCTGCTGCTCAAGCATTAAGGCAAATAGAAAAACTTGTTTCTTGGTCACTTAAGCAGGCCAACA
This sequence comes from Melanerpes aurifrons, assembly GCA_011125475.1. Lineage (NCBI taxonomy): Eukaryota > Metazoa > Chordata > Aves > Piciformes > Picidae > Melanerpes > Melanerpes aurifrons. The sequence goes on from WWNC01000173.1 coordinate 400,422, forward strand.
TAACTGATGAAGTTATACAAGAGTTGTTAATGGATCAAAATAGCCTTAGACATGTTTTGTTATAGAACTGTGCCGCCATAGACTTTTTATTATTAGCTTAAGGCCATGGATGTAATGATATTGAGGGTATGTGTTGTTTTAATCTTTTTGATCACAGTGAATCTATTTATGCCAAATTGAGCTGGCTTGAAAAACATTTACAGCAAATTCAGAAAGATATTAGTGTTTTTGATTTTTGGTTATAATAAATGTTTGGTGGATGGTCTAGTTGGATAGGGCCTTTGATTAAAGAATGTTTATGCTTTTTGTTAGTTGGGCTTTTGATATTAATAGCAGCAAGAATTATTTTTCACTGTATTATGAAACAAGTTAACCGCGCCATAGAAACATTTGTGGTTGTTAAAGAAAACGGGGGAAATGTGGAAGAATGGTTAAGAGCAAAAGGAGTAGAAGACTGTGTTGCATTTGCAGATAAAAATATAAGGCGACACAGGACCCAGTGGATATGACAAGCATATGAACTGTTGCAATAAGCAAGGACGCTGAGCAAGGACTTTTGTCCCTGAAATAGTCTGGACCTTTTGTCCCTGAAATAGTTTGGACGTGTTCAAAAACAAGATACATCTGTTGGCCTGTCTGAGCAAGGAACCAGGACATGCAACCGCAGGAGGTGGGGTTGACATTTAGCAAGTATCCAATAAGCAAGTGAATAGTAGGCATAATTAACTAAAATTGCATATAAGCTTGTCTGATGCTTTAATAAAGTGGATTCGATTGATCACATTGATCGGTTTGTCGACCCCTTCTTGCGGCACTTGGCCATCCTGTAAGTGCTGTGTGATTGCACTCAAGATGACCTGTTCCATGTTCTTGCCTGGCACTGAGGTCAGGCTGACAGGCCTATAATTCCCTGGCTCGCTTGGCCAGCTCACCTGCCAGCTCTCTCAGCACCCTAGGATAGATCCTATCTGGTCCCATGGACTTGTGGGGATCCAAGCGGCTGAACAGATCACCAACTACCCCATTTTGGAACAGAGGAAAGCTATGCTGCTCCCTGGCTCCTTCTGGTAGCTCTGCAAGCCAGCTGTCAGGAAGACATTCTGTCCTGCTAGTAAAAATTGAGGCAAAGAAGGTGTTAAGTATCTCTGCCTTTTCCTCATCCTTTGTTACAACGTTCCCCTCCGTGTCCACCAAGGAGTGGAGGTTGTCCTTGCCCTTCCTCTTGCTATTAATGTATTTATAGAAGGACGTTTTGTTGTCCTTCACAGCAGAGGCCAGACTAAGCTCCAAATATGCTTTTTCCACCCTAATTTTCTTCCTGCAAGACCTAGCAACATCCTTAATCTTTTCATGGGTTGCCTCACCTTTCTTCCAAAGATGATACACCCTATTTTTTTCTTTTAGAAGTTCATTACCCATCCAGGCTGGCAGTCTGCCTCGGCAGCTCATCTTCCGGTACATTGGCACATCCTGTCCCTGAGCCTTCAACAGTTCTTCCTTGAAGTAGGCCCAGCTCTCCTGGACCCCTTTATTTTTAAGGGCTTTATTCCAAGGAACCCTCTGAATTAGTTCCTTGAGTAGTCTGAAGTCCGCCCTCCAGAAATCCAGAGTGGAGGTCTTCTTGCTACCCCTCTTAGCTTGACCAAATATTGAAAATTCAATTATCTCATGGTCACTGGCCCCTAAACACCCTCTGACCACTACATCACCCGCCAGCCCTTCCCTATTGGTGAAGAAGAGGTCAAGCATAGCCTTACCCCTGGTAGGCTCATGCAGCACCTGGGATAAGAAACTATCCTCCATACACTCTAAGAACCTCCTAGATTGCCTCCTCTCTGCTATATTAAGATCCCAGCAGATATCAGGCAGGTTGAAGTTGCCCATGAGAACAAGGTCAGACAATGTTGAGACAGCCTTAAGCTGCCTATAGAATGCTTCATCAACATCTTCATCCTGGTTGGGTGGTCTATAACAGACTCCAACCAGGATGTTAGCCCTGTTGTATTGACGATGGAGATTGGAGTCAATACAGCTGACCAATATGATTGAGTATTGTTCCTTTATTGTTACAGTACTGCAGGCCTACAGTGCAGGCCTGTGGTGCGAGTATAGCACAGTAAAGTAAAGCGTAGAAGAAGAAGAGAAAGGAAAGGCAGAAGTGCGTAGCAAGGGAACTTCTACAACTTATATAAACTTGGAGTGCCTTGTTGGCATGGCTTTATTGGTTCCCTATGAGTGACCACACATCGCACTATTATAGATTATTGGTCCAACTACTAATGACACGTGTGACCGTTTGAGGCTGTGCCTTTAAGGAAAGAGACAGTGCTGAGACACTATGGCTGAATGTTTTGGAATATTAATGAAAACAATCAGATATTCTAAACTAATTTCATTGGTGGATTGGTAGAATGCAGTTTTAAGTTTAGGTGCAGCTGGGACTCTCCTCAGTTCGCTCCTTCACCCTTTCCAGCTCGTCTGCTTCTGGGCTCCCTGCCAGAGTGACCCAAAGAGGGTTAAAAAGAGACAAAAAGAGCAGTTATTAATTAAAGCAAAGTGTGAGTGGGCCTTATCTGTTCTGGGTCACAACGGTCACAACACGCAAGGTTTGTTGATGCAGGTGCATGTCCTGTTGTCCCAATATAACTTTTTATGTTTATAGCTACCAGTGCCCTGTTTTAGTTACATGCCGCGGGCACAGCACTGTTTTGCTAGACTGCTAGCTGGCTCTGCACTTTTGCTGAGCATGTCCTACCACCATGTCAGGCTCTAGGCCTGCACTGCCAGATTGCTCACACTGCTCATCGCTGGCATTGCCACATTGTTGGCCTTCACTCTAATTCTCACCCACAGGCACTCAACCTGATGGTCCCTGATCTCCAGCTCAATGGCATCTAGTGCCTCCCTGATTTACAGGGCCACCCCTCCACCCCTTCTTCCTTGCCTGTCTCTCCTGAAGAGCCTGTAGCCATCAATTGCAGCGCTCCAGTCATGTGAGTTGTCCCACCACTTCTCTGTGATGGCAACTGCATCATAACTTTCCTGCTGCAGCAAGGCTTCCAGCTCCTCTTGTTTGTTGCCCATACTTCGTGCATTAGTGTACATGCACTTCAGCTGGGCTGCTGGTTTCACCTCTGGCTCTGGCTTATCACCCCCAGACTCCTGCCTGGGGGGACTGGTTTCAGCCCCTTCCCCCTTCGAATCTAGTTTAAAGCCCTGTCAATGAGACCTTGTGGTGGGTTAACGCCTTTTTCTGAAAACAAAAGAACAAAGCAGGGTGGAGAGCTTGCGGGTACTTTACACTCCCTGAAGGGCGTTTCCCCTGGGAAAGCTGAGTCTGTTCCACTACCCCCTCTCTGCCCAGCTAGGGTATAAAAAGCAGGACATCATAGCTGTTGGACCTCCTTTTTGGCTCCTGCCTCTGTTGGATGAGAGCTACTGCAGCTGCCCTCCTGCTCCTCAGCCACGTGGCCGGACCTGATCCTTCTCCCTGCTGCCTCCGCACCTCCTCAGAGAAAGACTGGTTTTGTATTATTCTTTTCTGTCCCACTCCCATCCATTCTTGTTCCTTGCCCTTGTGAACCTTTTTTTCCCCTGTTATTGTCATATATATAATTTGAAGAAAAATTATTTGCCTCTCTACTTCCAAGTTGACTCCAGATTGTTGTTTAGTGGATTTGCTCCTTACCCTTTTATTTTTCCCTCTCCCTGTTTGGAGGGAGGAGGGGGGGGGCAGTGGGGAAGAGATTCTCAGCCTTTTCCCCATTTGAGCTTTTAACTCTCAGTTAAGGCTCAAACCACTACAGACCTGCCGATTCCCTTCCTAGAATCTTTTTACCTTTGAGGGATAGGCCATTCTTGTACACTCTGATCTTTCCCCTCCTCTGGGACAGATGTACTCCATCTGTTGCCAGCTGACCTGGTGCAGTAGAAAGTTTTTCAAGATCAAAAAACCCAAAATTCTTTTGACTGAAACCAGCCTCTAAGCCACTTGTTGACTATAGCTGCTGACCTGTTCCTTCTTGTATTCCCTCCTGCAGCTAAGGGTATTTGTGCACCTGACCCCTCAACGAGATCCCCCAGGGCCTTAAAGTCATTCTTGATAGCCCTGGGAGTTCTGGTTGCAACATCATCATTCCCTAACTGCATAACTAGTAAGGGATAGTAGTCAGAGGGCTGCACCGGACCAGGCAGCCTTCTGGTAACATCTCTAACCTTAGCTCCCGGGAGGCAACAAATTTCCCTGTGAGTAGGGTCTGGTCGACATATGGGGCCCTCTGTTCCCCTCAGGAGGGAATTGCCAATAACAATTACCCTCCTCTTTTTTTTAAGGGAGCAAGTCCTGATGCCGGAGGAAGGCTGTTTAACCTTAGGCTGTTTTGCCTTAGGCTGTTTTGCCACAGGGAAAACCCCAGATGGTGTGTCCTCGGGCATCAGAATCACCTCACCCTCGACCTCCAATGCCCCGTACTTGTTTTCCAAGGGCAGTGGGGAGGGTGAGGGGAAGCAAGGAGGTTTAACCTTGCATCTTTTGAGAGGAACCTGCGTCCATTCCCCTCTGCTTTTTGGATAACCAGCCTCTGCTGGGGGGGCCTGCAGAGCCTGGTTACTCAGGTTCGTCACCCTTCTACAAACCCTTACATCTCTAAGTCTAGCAACCTTGTCCTTCAGTCTGGCCACCAGGCTAAGCAGATAGTCGATCTGCTCACATGTTATGCAGGAGTTGTCTCCACTACCCTGCATCAGAAGTGCCAGGCTCCAGCACCGTCCACAGCCATATGCCTGGACACCTACCTCTTGCTTATGACACCTACCTACCTGCTTATATTCCCCCTCAGTCTGAGTCGAGACTGATTTTTTAAAGGAGTTATTGCGGCGAGTTACCACTATGCCTAGCCCTGCCCACGGGACCTACTGGACAAAGTTTTAGAAAAAGTGTGGCAGCGCGCACATCCGAGTGAGAAACCGGGCTGAAACGGAAGCTGCCGTGAGCTGCCACCGGCTTTATAAAGTGCTGTGGTGACGCAGGGAGCCCAAGCGATCCCGAGCACGTGGAGAAATGGCAAGAGCCGATCCCAGCCAAGTGCCGAGATACCGCGCGGGTCCCGCCGTTCAGGTAGGTTAAAAAGGAAGCAGTTAGTGCTTTTCCGAGGCTCCTGGTCGCGGTGTGTTCCCGAGTGAGCTTACCCCTGAAACCTTTTCCCTTCAAACTTCTTAAGTGTGAATAATAGAGAAAGGAATAGAAAAAGCTGAGATATGTACCTGAGAAAAAGGTGCCTAGCCCAAGGAAAGGAAAACCTGACGAATGCAAGCAATAGCACATCAAATATTTATTTACTGAGCAAATGTAATTCGTTCTTTCAATTTTATCAAGAGCTTCCGTTGTGTTCTCACAGAAAAAAAAAAAAAAAGCCATTGCAAAAGATCCTCACTCTCTGAATAAATCTGCATTTACAGGCTTTATTTAGATTGACTGCTCTTATGTAATAGAAAATAGATAAATCTTCTGAAGTGCTTTTACTCTATGTACAATGCAACCCAAGACAAATCAGGTCTATCAGCATTAAACCTGCATTGTGAATAACCTGCTACAAAGCACTTTTAATGTTTTAAACACCATTTATCACTGTCACACTGGAAGAAAAATTACAGTTCTCTTCACCTAAGTGGTAGCTTGCTTCAACAACATGAAAACAGTCAGAACTGCTTTTATCATGACCTCGTAAGCAGCTTTCTGTGAGTTAAGAACTGGAAAGCATGGAATGAGCAGGAGTTACAATGGATGTTCAATGCTACAGTCAAATGGAATGGCATAAGGTGAGCAAGGGGATAAGCAGGTGTGAAGACTCCCTGTGGTGGGTGAAAGGGTAAGGCTAAGAAGCCTCTTCCCTTCCCCCTTGTAAGGTAAAAGGGAAAGAAAAATTGAAGGGAAAGGAAAAAAAAAACTCACCAGCCGAATTAGCAAAGCAGTGGAGCTATATTTACAAAGCAGTGTAGGATTTTGCAGGGGAATATTTACAAATTTACAATATCTACAATATATACAAAGATATACAACAGAGTAGCACAGAAGTGAGAGTAACCCCCCTCGGCCGAGGGGATTCCCCACCTCCGCTCTCCCCTCTCTTCCCCCCTTTCCCCAGAATGGGATAGAAAGAGGAAGAAAAGAGAGAAAAAAAAATGTTAGAAGCAGTTTGTGTTAGTTGGAAGCAGTTAATATAGACCTGGTTATCTTATCCTCAAGGCCGAGGCCTTGGCAGAAAGCCCAGCACAGAGAAGAGTTCCTGCACCCTGGAGAAGCGGAAGCAAGAGTGACAGAGAAGTGCTGGAAATGCTCATTTCCACTCCCGTTCAGAAGGTGCTTCCTCCCACCTGACCAAGGAAAATTAGTTTAGACTATTCCTTCCGTTTACCAACTTCCGTCCACCATATTCCCTCTCTTAAGGGGGCACCGTCAACCGGCCACAGTACACCCCTTCTAAACAATTTCATTGGCTGTTCACACTGTCCATCCAATCCAAAATGATATTTACAGTTCATGAGTAAAGTTCATAGTCCATTCCGGCTATGCTCAGATGTAGATGATTTAAAAGTCCAAGAAAATCAGAAAGTGAGAAAAATGGAAAACAGTTTATTTCTTCACCGACGAAGCGAAGAAAAAGGGAAACAGGGAAATCTCAGGGTCTCTTAGTTGACTCAGGGCTCTCAGGGTTCGTGCACCGTAGATTCCTCGTTGATTCTTGTTTTGGGCGCGATGTAGCTGTATAGCAGTTCAAAGTTAACCTCTTTCAGCTAAAGTTAAATTTCTTTGTGGAATACATTGAATTTCACCATTCTCCTGCATTACCCAATAAGTGTGACCCGGACCTTCAGCTGAAACCACCCCTCGGACAGGTTTAGCCTCTCCTGAGGGTGAAAATACCCAAACAGTCTTACCTAACAGATTCTTTTCTCTAACAACAGGAACTCTATCACCTTCTACTTTCCGTAGCAAATCTGAATGTGCAGGTCCAGCTCGGTTCACTGAACCTCTACTATTTACCAGCCAGGTTGCTTGTGCTAAATGTTTTTCCCAGTTTTTCAAAGATCCACCCCCCATGGCTTTAAGAGTGGTCTTCAACAAACCGTTGTAGCGCTCAATCTTCCCTGAAGCTGGTGCATAGTAGGGAATGTGGAATATCCACTCAATACCGTGCTCTTTTGCCCAGTTCTTTACAAGGTTGTTCTTGAAATGAGTTCCGTTGTCTGACTCAATCCTCTCTGGAGTTCCGTGTCTCCACAGGATCTGTCTCTCCAGACCGAGAATGGTGTTGCGTGCAGTTGCATGTGGAACTGGATAAGTTTCCAACCATCCAGTGTTTGCCTCTACCATAGTAAGCACGTATTGCTTACCAGAACGAGAACGTGGTAGAGTGATGTAGTCAATCTGCCAAGCTTCACCATACTTGTACTTGGACCATCTGCCACCATACCACAAGGGCTTAAGTCGTTTTGCCTGCTTAATAGCAGCACAAATGTCACAGTCATGGATGACTTGTGTGATAGCATCCATGGAAATGTCTATGGATCTGTCACGAGCCCATTGGTATGTTGCGTCTCTGCCTTGATGTCCTGACGAATCGTGAGCCCACCGAGCTAAGAATATCTCACCTCGGTGTTTCCAGTCAAGATCAAGATTAGAGTCCATGTCTACTTGAGAAACTCTTGCAGCTAGATCTGCCTGATGGTTGTGTTGCTGTTCCTCAGTAGCTTTGCTCTTAGGAATGTGAGCATCGATGTGTCTCACTTTCACTGGAATTCTCTCGATTCGATCAGCAATGTCCTGCCATAGGTTGGCTGCCCAAATGGGTTTTCCTTTTCTCTGCCAACCATTCTTCTTCCAGTTCTTTAGCCAACCCCATAGAGCATTGGCTACCATCTATGAGTTGGTGTAGAGATAAAGCTTTGGCCATCTCTCACGTTCAGCCACGTCGAGAGCTAGCTGGACAGCTTTTACCTCTGCGAACTGACTGGATTCTCCTTCTCCATCTTTCGCCTCTGCAACTCGGCGTGTTGGACTCCACACTGCAGACTTCCACCTTCGCTTGTTTCCAACAAGACGACAGGAACCGTCTGTGAACAAAGCATATTTCTTTTCATCATCAGAAAGGTCATTGTAAGGAGGAGCTTCCTCAGCACGAGTTACTTTCTCCTCTGGAGGTTTAGCACAGTTGGTGCCTTCAGGCCAACTTGAGATCACCTCCACTAGACCAGGTCTTTCAAGATTTCCCATTCGAGCTCTCTGTGTTATCAGAGCCATCCACTTAGACCATGTGGAGTCTGTGGCATGATGTGGTGTGGAACCTTTGCCTTTGAACATCCAATTCAAAACTGGTAATCTGGGAGCTAAGAGAAGTTGTGATTCAGTTCCAATCACTTCAGAAGATGCCTTTACTCCTTCATAGGCAGCTAAAATTTCTTTCTCTGTTGGAGTATAGTTAGCCTCTGAACCTCTGTAACCTCGACTCCAGAAACCAAGAGGTCGTCCACATGTCTCACCTGGAGCTTTTTGCCACAAGCACCAGGTTGGACCATTGTCACTTGCAGCCGTGTACAAAATGTTCTTAATGTCTGGACCACCTCAGACAGGTCCCAGACCCATTGCTTGAATTACCTCTTGCTTTATCTGGTCAAAGGCTGCTTGTTGTTCAGGTCCCCAGTGGAAATGGTTTCTCTTTCGAGTCACATCATACAGAGGTTTCACAATCTGACTGTATCCAGGAATGTGCAGTCTCCAAAATCCCACTATCCCCAAGAAACGTAGGGTCTCTTGCTTGTTTGTGGGACTTGCCATGGTAGAGACTCTATTTACCACATCCACTGGAATGTGTCGGCGTCCATCCTGCCACCGCACTCCCAGAAACTGAATCTCTGTGGTAGGTCCTTTCACCTTGTCTCGCTTGATGGGAAAACCTGCATTCAGAAGAATGTCAATGATTTTGTTACCTTTCTCGAAGACTTCCTCAGCAGTTTTACCCCAGACAATGATATCATCGATGAACTGGATGTGTTCTGGAGCACCGCCTTTCTCCAGAGCATCGTGGATCACTGCATGACAGATGCTTGAGCTGTGGATCCAGCCCATTGGCAGTCTGTTGAAAGTGTACTGGATTCCTCTCCAGGTGAAAGCAAACTGAGGCCTGCATTCCTCTGCTATGGGAATAGAGAAAAATGCATTAGCAATGTCTATGGTAGCATACCATTTGGCCTGTTTGGATTCCAGCTCATACTGTAGTTCCATCATGTCTGGCACTGCTGCACTCATAGGTGGTGTCACTTCATTCAGGGCTCGGTAATCTACCGTCAGACGCCAGTCTCCATTCTGCTTCCGCACAGGCCACACTGGACTGTTGAAAGGTGAATGAGTTTTGCTGACGACTTTCTGACTCTCCAACTGACGAATCAGATTCTGAATGGGCAACAAAGAGTCACGGTTGGTTCTGTATTGCCTGTGATGCAGAGTCTGAGAAGCAACCGGCAATTTAATGTCCTGTATCTTATGTTGTCCCACAACTGCAGATTCATCAGAAAGTTCAGGTCTGGCAGATAGCTTCAATTTTTGTCCATCAATTTCTATTGAAGCTACTCCAAAAGCCCATTTGTAACCTCTAGGGTCCTTGAAACGCCCTTCTCTCAGAAAATCAATTCCCAAAATACAAGGTGCATCAGGTCCGGTCACAACTGTATGCTTCTTCCATTGTTTACCAGTTAAACTTATATTAACCTCCACTTTACTTAACTCTTGAGATCCACCAGTGACTCCCAGAATAGTTATAGACTCTGATCCCTGATAATTTGATGGTATTATGGTGCACTGAGCTCCTGTGTCAACCAAGGCCCTGTACTTCCGAAATTGTGAAGTGCCAGGCCACTGGATGTACACATCCCAATAGATTCTATTATCTCTGTTATCCTCTCCTCCCCTGGCGGGAGGCAGGGCACCCCTAGTTATGGGGAACATGTGCACATGTGCATTGCACATAGTTTGCAGGGTTATAACTTTGCATGTTATAACTGGAGCCACTGTTGGAGCCATAAGAGTCGTTCTGGGGAACTGTGGAAGTAACAGCTACCCTTCTGGTATTGCTACCTCGGGTTCTGCCACTTTGCAATTCCCTCAGTCTCCTGAAAAGATTAGAAGTTGGTTGGCCATCCCAGTGGTTCATGTTCTCACCAAACTGATCACGCAGAGTTATCCAAATAGTTCTACGTGATTGCCTTGGCGGTCTGTTTTGGAATGACCTGTTTTGGAATGACCTGTTTTGGAATGACCTCCTTGGAGGACGTGTATTCCTCACAGATGAAACTTGTATCCACCTGGAGGAAGAATTGAAATTATCCTTCTGTGCCAATTGGTATATGGAATCTTTTAACTCTCTTATGTAATTCTGAATATCTCCAGACATCGTTTTAATGGCTGAAACCAAAGAACCACGTGTCATGCTATCCTCCAATTGTCTCATTTGATCACTGAATTGGCCAACCGTAGGAGAAGCTCCACCATAACTTCTTGACACAATTCTGCTTGCCAGAATGTTTGCATAATTGGAAGGAGCAAGTTTGATGATCTTTTTAGCAAGACCAATACCCACAGGAATGTCATCAGGATTCAGAGTTTCATGTTCACCATAGAGTAGCTCTCTAACAGCAAATTCTCTCAAACGCTTAATTCCCTCATCTATGGTAGTCCAGGGTTTAGGATTCCATGGAAGATCATCTCGGGAAGGGTATCTCAGGGCAACCGCCGTTAAAAGGCGTATCCAGAGACTAACCTTACCGAGAGCCCTGCCTAGATGTCTATCTATTCCATTATCCCTTGAGAGAGTTCCTAACTGAGCTGCTGACTTGTCTCCAACTGTTAGAGCTGGAGCACCTGTATCATAACACCTACTGAGCCAAGCTAGAACTGGTTCCTTATCCGCCCTGGTGAAATCTTTACGGACATTTCGCAATTCCTCGCGGGGAGAAGAACACTCCAAAATATCATCTTGCTCTTCATCTCCCTGAATTTTTTGTCCATATAATCCTGCTGTCATTCTCCTAAGGATCTCTTTAAGCTGAGAACCACCTTTGCCAGCTGCTTTCCTAGCTTCATCTGTGTCCTGCTTTGATCTCACTAGGTTAGCTAGATCTTTAAAACAAACCACCTCTTCCTCCTGAGCAGGATCCCTTAGAGTAGAGGGCCCCTCACCAGGATCAGTCTCCAGCTCCTCTTCTTCTCCATCTTTGGCCTTTGCACCTCTAGTCTTTAAAGGAGCCACCTTAACTGGAGCTGTGTTTGAATTTACAGCCACCTTAACGGAAGCTGACAGGTCCTGAGATAAATCAGCTGCTGGGGCAGTGACTTCTGGTCCCACCGAGGGAGTGGGTGGAAGTGACGTTGCTCCGTTAATGGCCGATGGAGAAGAAGAAGAAGGAGAAGGAGTAGGAGCCATGTTGATACCAGCTGCCGCCTTTGGCAGCTTGCTGGAATCAGCAAAGTCATTTAGAGCTGCTTTACCAATTAACTTTTTAGCCTTCTTTTTGACTGACACGGGTTCTCCACAGTCCTCATCACTAGATGACTCTGGGACTGATCTCGAGCTACTCCGTTTTCTTTTTGATCTAGTTTTAATAACAAAACAAGCTCTGGACACCTTCTTCTCTCGCCACAGAGAGAACAGTAAATATGCAATCACCATCACCAGCAACAGATTTATACACATCACATAAATCACCTTTGTGTCCCAGGCATCACCTAAAGTTACTCTCTCCTCAGGCGGAATCTTAAAACCCTTTATCTCAATTGGAAGAGTGGTGGAGGTAACATTCCTGTATCTCACTGGCCATAGGAAATTAATACATTTTCCATACCATAATTTAACTCTATACATAACCCACATATAAATTGTCCGCACCAAGTATTTACCCAGGTAATCCAAAAGCAAACCCAAACAATATCTGTAAACCAGAGCCCCAAAAATTGAAAAGAATAATCGCTCCACAAACCACAATACCTTCATGCTTGCTAATTCAGCTAGAAAACACTAAATCAATCAAGTAATAAATTAAACTAATTATCTGCCCCACGTTGGGCGCCAATAAAAAAAATGTGGTGGGTGAAAGGGTAAGGCTAAGAAGCCTCTTCCCTTCCCCCTTGTAAGGTAAAAGGGAAAGAAAAATTGAAGGGAAAGGAAAAAAAAACTCACCAGCCGAATTAGCAAAGCAGTGGAGCTATATTTACAAAGCAGTGTAGCATTTTGCAGGGGAATATTTACAAATTTACAATATCTACAATATATACAAAGATATACAACAGAGTAGCACAGAAGTGAGAGTAACCCCCCTCGGCCGAGGGGATTCCCCACCTCCGCTCTCCCCTCTCTTCCCCCCTTTCCCCAGAATGGGATAGAAAGAGGAAGAAAAGAGAGAAAAAAAAATGTTAGAAGCAGTTTGTGTTAGTTGGAAGCAGTTAATATAGACCTGGTTATCTTATCCTCAAGGCCGAGGCCTTGGCAGAAAGCCCAGCACAGAGAAGAGTTCCTGCACCCTGGAGAAGCGGAAGCAAGAGTGACAGAGAAGTGCTGGAAATGCTCATTTCCACTCCCGTTCAGAAGGTGCTTCCTCCCACCTGACCAATGAAATTTAGTTTAGACTATTCCTTCCGTTTACCAACTTCCGTCCACCATATTCCCTCTCTTAAGGGGGCACCGTCAACCGGCCACACTCCCTAACACAAACAATGCTGTCTGCAGGTCTTTTGTTCACTTGGATACCTGTTTTAAAAATGAATCTCACATCTCTGCAAGATGAATGGGCATATTGTAGATAAAATACTGGGAAATTTCCAGTGAAATGCTGTTCTCTGCTATGTCACAGAGTTATAAACTCACAGAATGGTTGTGTTTGGAAAGGACCTCTGAATATCATCTAGTCCAATTCCACTGCTCAAATAAGGATCGAGTAGATTAGGTTACCCAGAGCCATGTCCAAATATCTTTTCAATTTCTTCAAGGATGGAGACTCTGCAGACATTCTGGGCAACCTGTTCTAGTGTCTGACTATCCTCAGAGGGAAAAAAAAAGTTTTCTGTTTAAAAAAATTTCTTACAGTTCAATTTATGCTCTCTCATCTTTTCAGAGGGCACTGCTTAAAACTGGTTACACCTCTCATTTTTCCACCCATCAAGTATTTATACACATCAGTAAGATCCCCTACAAAATTGCTTTTCTCCAAACTCAACAATCCCAGTTGTCTCAGCCTCTTCTTGGTAATTATTTTTGTTTCTAGATCAAGTGTGTGGTCAAGTTGTTGCTTGGTCTGCTTTATGAGAGAGGCTTTAGCCCTTTATGCAGCAATATGAATTCTCAAATACATTAAAGTATCCATATTGTGTCAAACAGTAAAACTGGAAAGAGCCCTTTCAACTCATCTGCCTTCAGCTATAACCTGCCAAAGGTGTTCTCTGGCACTTCCCTGCCTCCCCCACGCCCCACCCCCCTATATTTGAGCTCTTTAATAGCAGAAAGATTTTTGCTTTGTTTTCCTGTCAGTTGACAGGTAGGGCAGTTGTGCTGGGTGGGTGCATAGGGTGCTCTGTGGAACATACTGAGGGATTCCCAAGGAGGTGGCTCCCCACCGTCGGCTGGCTTCTCTACTCAGAACACAGAGGGAGATTATTACCCTCTGTGAGAGGACATTTCCTCTTGCAAAGCTGTCATTGAAACTCATACATCCTTTTTTCTCAAGTGCTCCTTTCTAGCATCTATGTGGTTTTGAGTAGAAAAGTCCTCAGGACAAAGAAAGAATATGGCTCTGGTTCTTTTAATGCAATATTCTGATAAGAATATATGAAATTCTCATTACCACAGAAGTTGCATACTTCATTTTATTTTATCCATTCAGTGCACATTAACTAATCAAGAAAGAGGTGATTTTTCTCCTACTGTCAAAGTTACTTTTCCCCTTTAAAAAAATAGTGTTGCAAATATTTATGAATGAGATAGCTATTTCACTAAAAAACTTTATGTTGGTATTCTTTTGAGAGATAAGGATGAACTCTTCCCCCCATGCAGATTTAAGATGCTTTTTCAAGTTTATTCTTCTAAATATTGAACATTTTTTATATCAAACATTTTTTATTTACTGAATACTTAATAGACATTTTTTAATATTCTGCAATCTTTAAGATCCTTGTTGTAGTCTTAAGGAGAATTTTATTCTCAGTATAAGAATATAGATATTTGTTTCAAAAGTTTCAGAAAAAATAAATGGTTGTTAAGATATGATAAAATGTAACATACTGAAGTAACACTTCTCTTTAGAAGTTGATTTAAGGCAAAATGTTCCTTGCGTGCATTTTTCAAGAGTAACTCAAGGCAAAACTGAATGTCCTGATAAAATAAGTAAATACAATAATTTATTATTGGTTTCCCTTAATGATAGATATTACAGTTTTAAATCCTTCTGGAGAAAAAGCATTTTTTGCCTTTTTTACTTTAGTTATTATTAAAAACTAATGTGTAGTAAAGTGTTACAGTGTGGTGGAAAAATATCTATGTAAAAATAAATACATAGAATTTTTTACAAATTTTAAAAATTTAACAACCTTCAAACACAAGGAAAACAAACATAAAACACAAACAAAACAAAACCAACAAACCCATAAATAATTTAGTTCCTGGATGCAGCTCAAAGAGGGTAGACATAGATAATAAAGTAGCCCTATTCAGCCTTGGTTTTTTTCAGTTTCTCTTTCTGTTTTGCATAACATAGAAATTCCTTTTCAATAGTGAAAGGAAATGCTTAACAATATAAACTAAGTTGTTTTTATTTTTTTACATAGTGTCTTCAAAATCCATTAGCATTTTAAAATGAATCCTAAAAAATTAAGGTCTTTTTTTATCAGGTTAATACTTTTGCATTTACTAAGTGTCCAGTTCATGCAGATAAATTCAGATTATTTTTTTTTTCAAATTAACTTTGCTTTATCTCTTTTCCTGAACTGAAAGTCAAAGTGACAAGAACTGAAAAGAATTTAAAGACAGCTAGCTAAGGAAATCAACTTGCTACATCTTTTCACACATCATCATGCGGAGGAATTCAGAAGAGCAGTGAGAGATTTTTTTCCCCCTAAGATCACACAGATAAATGTGAGTTGTTGATTCAGCCCCTCTAGCAAGAGTACTGCAGGGCATGAATATAAGATAGGAATAAAAGCATTATGTGTAGCTCTGACTGCAGGTCTCACCTCTGGATATATGAAAAAAAGGGAAGACTAAATCCTGGATTCAAGCAGGATTATTCCCATCCACTATCTTCTCATGCAGAATTATAAAAGCTTCTGATAAGGCAAACTGCTCCTAAGGAGTTCACTTTCTGGAATATACACTGCTGAGTCCTTGCCAGACTAACAGGTCTGAGTCAGCCCTATCCTAATCATTTTATCCATAGCCTGATTGTTCATGTGCCTTATAATCTTGGACCCTGTTCAAAATAAATGATGGCAGTAACAAGCCACAGGCTGAACTTTCTTCTGAACTTTTTTTTAAGAAAACATCTTCTTGCATATAGCAAACAACATCTGCTGAACTAAATCAGGAAGAAATCCTCAGTGGCTAGGAGGGAGAAAAGGTTACTAAACTACGAGAAGTCCTATCCCACCAAAATCAGAAGGATTTCTGCCTCAGGCTCAAAGCAAACTGGGAATATGCACCTAACCTGCATGCCCAGGTATGTCAGAACTCAGCTTGGTAAACTAACACCTCTGTGGCTCTACATCTCCCAGTTGAATGTGAATAATACTTCTTATTTCAATACTTCAATCTTCTAATAAAAGCTATGGTCTCATCGACTCCAACTTTCAAACTGGTGTTCAAAGGCACTGTTATAGATGACTCCAGGTAAAAGTTTTTGGTAACAGATTTATTGGCACTAAAAGATCGTAAAAAGGCAATAAAAGCAATAAAAGCAAGCAAAGCAACCGGTTGGGCATGTGAGGGTACAAAACTTCACCCAAAAAGCAACCTTCCAATAGTTTTCTTCATCTTATATAGTTACATCATCTACATAAGCAAACTTATGCTAAATAGAAGGCAGGCATATGATAATTAGTCTTAGAACAGATGGTCAAATCCCTTCTCCCTACATTCAGTGTGGTAAGGGTCAAAGCATCCACTTTCACCCATGCTCAATTGTGCAGGCTTCTTATCTGAAGAAAACAAATTCCTAGTTCTGAATGTTTATCTTTAAGACAACTCCTTCTCAGCCGTGATGTCTCCAATTAACCAGACAGTATCCTTGCAAGTCTGCAAGATAGGCTTCTTTCCCTTTACCCTCTAAACAGGCCTCACAAGATCCTGACCCTTAATCCCAGTGCACTCTCTTATAATTTTAACACAAATCACCAGTATATTCATCACAGGCACCCAGCATTTCACTAGTGACTCTTAAATGTGTGAGTGACATGGTTCATACACCTATAGTGTTCAGCCAAATGTTGGTGTTCTGAATTTGGCATATTAATAACTTTAATATTTTATATTTCCACAAACATAAAAAATCCCAACACTATCTTCTTCCTGTATGATTACTCTGATTACTTTTTTTTCACTGAGTATGTCTCAGGTTTTGTCCTATACTTGGAGGAATTATAGTCTATATGACATTTTCATTGCTTGTAGGCAGTAAAAAAATCCTTTCTGAGACGAGCACTTTTTCCAGCCTCCGTGAGAATAGCAAAGCACTCAAAAGGTATGTCCCACAGTTTGGAATTGCCTTTTATGTCAGAGTTATGTTGAAGGATGTCACATTTAATCCAGTTTAATACTTTTCAACTTGTGTTTTCATATATAGAAGTATAAAAGAAAGTACAATGACATCCAACTGATGTTGAAGTTAGAGTAAATCAGTGATCTAATTGTGCATAATTCAAACTCACCAGATTTATTTCTTTCCACTAGAGAATGCATGCCAGAGCCAGGAAAAACTTTTATCACTAGGCTAAATTCATATCAACAATTAAATAATCATTTACAGAAACGGCAATTTTGCTGTGCAAACAGCACAATGACTCCCTGAAGCCCTTTTATTCTTCCTAAATCCCTCAACTATTTTCTCTTTCGTGTCTGTACACTTTTAGCTCTTTGCATCAAACTTTTGTTTGCCTGGGATTATAACTATCAGCTATCTTTCATGCAAAAGAAAATCACACAAAAGCTATCCACATTTGAGGTTGGAGAAATACTTATTTTTATTTTAATTGATTAGCTGTTAGCAATAAAACAAAATGTAAATAACTGAAAGGGATGATCCAGACAGAAAAATTCCTTTTTGTCTCTAGTATAGGATATGGATGAAATGGGGGTGGGGGGTGGGGAAACACAAACAATGAAAAACAAAAACCATATTGTCTAATGCTGTTTTACCTCAGTATGCTGGATATATTAATGAATTTAGTGATTTGTTAGGATAGGCTTGGGATCTCTGAAGAGAGATGATACGGAATACAGAAATGGGAGTAGGAGTGACTTGATTTCTGAGGAAAGCACAGGATGGTGTGAACAATTGCAGGTGAGGAAATTTCAACACAGTCTCCTAGAGCTCCAAGTATTCTGTCTCTGCTTAAAGACACACTGAAGTTATGGGGAAAACTATGTCAGTGCAGTAAGGCAGCCTCTGAAGGGAGGGGAATCAAAAAATGGAAGTCCATTTGCACATGATTATCTATTGTAAGCTCATAATCCAGGCCATCTTTAATAAAAACATTGAGTTCACACAGACTTTTCTAAATCTTCAGGAATGAAGAACTGTAAGAGAGTACTGAATCACTGAGTCTTATTTTCTGTTACTTTGGGCACCATGTTCAAAGATACCTTTCACAAACTTTAATAAGATCCCTAAATCCTTTATGAAGTAGGTTGCTATCACAGTCTCAATTTCATAGATGAAGAAACTTGATCCTTCAAGAGGTGAAGTGACAAAGTCATGACCATCCAATAGTCCAGTAAAAATACTTGTACCAAGTTTCTACTTGTTTTTCTGTGTGTTTTTCCCAAGCATCCTCCCCATGCTGTAACCCCTGCACTGGTCAAAAGCTTTTAGAAGTGTTTACCAGATTTCAAATATCAGTGTCCCACAATACCATTGTTGCTCATGCTTTCAATGCTTTGCCTTACTGATTTATGTCAAGATGGACACAGTTCTCTGCAGTAATATTGGAGAAATTCTTCAGCTCACATATTTTTCTGTCATTTCTCAGAACACAAAATTGCTCCCCAAGTGACTGGTTTCTGGAAGCTATTGAAAAACAACATGAAGCCTTCGGTTTCTGAATAAAATTTTCCATCTGTCCTTATGGATGCAGGAAAAGTGTGCAATTTTGTCAATTGCAATAGATAACACCAGTGCCATTACTTGAGATGGCTATGTATTAAATACAGACCACCCCAGAACGCCTTTAAACAAGAACAGGAAAAAGATCACTATTCATGGGCTGGGACCTGCTAATCAGACCAAGACTGAATGCCTGTTCGTCTCCCTCATATTTGACTTGGAAACAACTCATATCAATATGTAGTCAGGAAATGGCTCTTTAATCACTGCAAAGTCTCTCCTGATTTTAAAGATTAAATCAACTACAGGTTGCTTGAGACTTTTTGTGTTGGTTTTTTTTTTAACTCCTCCAAGATAACTGATGATAGCATTTGAGAATGATTAGCCATGCCGCACGGCATAAGCATACAGCTTGCTCTGATTTCATGCATTACAGTCCATGCCGTACAACACTGATCTCAGATAACAGGACATCCAAAAGGATCTGACAGACTTGTCTATGAGTGATATACAGGGGGAAGACAACTTGAAATACGGAAGGAAAATAAATTACCCGATATACTAACAATAACCTTGCTAGAAATGAGGTAGTAAGATGAGCAAGGATTTGGCTGGCTTCAAGCACAGAAGTACTCCCCGGATTATCACAGAGACAAATAAATCCTCTTGGAAGTTATTTTTTTCAGGTTCTGCATTTCTCTAATAACATATGCCGTATTCCACTTACCCTTCCTCACACCTTTTTTTATCCAATATTAGATTTACAGTGGAAACAAGGTACTGCTGTGGCAGTCCCTCACCCTACTCCTACCAGTAAACTTTTATTCTTTCCTTGAGGTTTAAAGGATTAAAGAAATGAACTATCAGGTAAAATTTTGCAGCAAAAATTTTCCTTTTGCTATGAATATTTTTTCCCCCCCGGGAATGTCTCTGCAAGTTGTTGATATTTAAACACATGCTAAAGCATGCTCACCCACCTCATTGAAACTCAGAAAATGTGCAGCCAAATGGACTATCGTGTTCCACATTTCTGCCAGTTGATGAAATGAAATGGAGAAAAGGTTGAATTCATTTGGTTCCTGAAGGTTTCTTGAAAAGCCACTGAAATCAGCAGCAGGACTCCTTTTAAATGTGGAGTGAGTTGGGCTGTACAACCTTAGAAATACCAGAGAGACCATGTAAGAGGTATGCACAGGAAAGCTGCAACTGCACAGACACAGCCATTTTAGAGTGATGTATAAGAAGCAACTGGTAATCTTGAGATTTTTATAATACCTCAAGAAGAAAATAAGTGCAACTTCGAAGTTCCTGAGTGTCGCCAACTAGAATTAGATTGTAAAGAAGTAACTACTGAAACCTCATGACAGTCTATCAGTCTCAGATATTAGCCTCTCTGCTTTAGGAACTGAAAAACTTGAGTTTTCTCTCAAAGAACAACAGGATGACAAAATCACAGTCTCACTTGGCACTCCCAGGCTGCTCTCTGCAACACAGACTCAAAATTTCTCTTGAGAAATCAGTCTCACCACAGTAACTGAACTCTAAAGATAAATTCCCAAATAGTCCCACAGTAAATTAACAAGTATAAGGGGCTGCACTTGATTTTGTTTTCAACATGCTCACTGAAAATTCAGAATTCTCCATTAATTCACCTACTTTATTCCAAGCATTTTCCCAAAAAAGCATGGAAAAAGAATACACCAACATCTCAAAATCAGCTCTTCAAGATTAGTGACTTTATATTATCTGAATAACTGACAATACACTCTGGATGGGTCATTTTTTTCCATGAAATACCTCCAGCTGTGATATCATCTCATGCCAGATTGGTCTAGGCAAATATATCTGTGCTGGGTTGAGGCAGCCCCCTTCCCCACCCCTGGCAACAATAAACACTCAGACAAACGGATTGCAAAAGTGATGGAAAGTTTAAATAGAAAGCAGTGAACTTTTACAGAAAAGCAAAAGCACAGTGACAAGAAAAAATTCCCAAACAGACCCAGAGAGATCCCATCCCCACCTGAGGGTACACCCGAGACCCCCAGGGCTCCTTCTTCCCCCTCCCACTGCTAGGCTAGTCTCAGCTGGCCAGATCTGAGACTGCCCATCCCCCTGTGGCCTTGGGCCTAGCCAGGCCCAAAGCCAGGAGACATCTCCCCAGTTACTGGCTGACGGAGGAGGAAGAAAAGAGAACGTGCTAGACTCCGCACTGGATCTTATAGTGGTGCAAAGGATTGTGGTATGAAATACTACATAATTTCCTGTGTCCACCCCTCTGGGCTGGACCTCTGGACACAGGAAGTAAACATTGCAGGGGGCACCCAGTTCAAACTGTAACACGCCACCCCTTATTTCATACCATAACCTTTGCACCCAAACACATCATTAAATCAGAAATCTTCTGCTGACATGTTCGGCGAAGTCCTTATCTTCATCTGGGCGTCCACCCAAACAGTCTCTCATTCAGGCTCAAGTGTCAGTCCATTCCAGTTCTTCTTCCCTCATCTAATGGAACCTCTCGGCGATGCAGAGTTCACTCTTCTGTGGTGCAAGTGTGGAAGACGACAAGTTTGTCTCTCTTAATGTAAATCAACAAAGATAAAGTGACCAATCTTGGATGCAAATCAGCTTGTGATTGCATCGTGATAACACCCGGACTACAACAATGGACCTAAGGACCCAGCCATCACGACCAATCCTGGATGCAAATCAGCTTGTGATTGCATCGTGGTAACACCGGACTACAACAATGGACCCAAGGACCCAGCCATCAGGCTTTCTGGGCAGGGTGATACTATGGTTTCCACCACCTGTGTAAAGGAATGTGGCAGGACTTGTCTGAATGGAGGGGGACGGAGGCCCCCTCACCCCCATCCAGAAGTCTTGCCCACATACACAGATTTCCGGGGAACAGATACCTGGATTATTGCCTTGCCTCTGAAATACCTGACCTGCCTGAGGACTAAAAACTGTATAAAAGACTTGAGTGACACTGTCAAAGAAGAAGAGAGAAGACGGCACCATAACATCACGGGGCAACGCAACGCATCTTGGACTCTCACCACCCCTGACCGTTGGTAATATAATCTCTTTCTGACTTTCTCCTTCTAATTCCTTCCCTCTTCTCTCTCTCTCTCTCTCTCTCTATCTCTCGTCTCTCTCTCTCTCTCTTTTCCCCCTCTCCCTTCTTATGTCCACTTTATCTAATAAATAGTCTAGCTGTTGATACTTTGGCCTCGTTTGTGCCTTTAATTTCACAAACACGGGAATATTTAAAAGAACTGTGTCCCCGGACCCTGACATTTAATTGGCGTAGTCGGCAGGATTCCCGTGCAGTGAAAAGTATCACAGCAAACTTATTCCATTTCTGAGAACCCCGAAATGTGTGTGTGTGCCTGAGACGTACTTTTAGTACGAAGCGAGAGTGGAGTCCAGATTCGCGTTTCCACTCGCCCGCGAGGGAAGTGGCCGGAGAAGGACGAGCGAAATTTTCAGAGAGACTGTGTGGGAGTTCTCAAAAGGTTTAAATGTGTGTGCTTTCTCGAGGAAGATTATCTGGGGTACAACTGTTGGTTTTATAGTGTGACCTCCTCGAGAATCCTCTGTACCCTGCTTTAAATTTGTGTGCTTTCCCGAGGAAGATTATTTGGGGTACAACTGTTGACTGTATAGTGTGACCTCCCACGAGAATTTTCAGTACCCTCTTTTAGGAAACCCAGTTGTGGTGATATTTGTAAAGTGTGTATCCTCTCGGAGGAAGTGTGGCTTTCCTGAGAAGCCTAGTATTGAAGCAAAAGTTGAGAAACTGCTGCCGGTGTGTGTTCTCTCAGGGAAACAGAGTGACTCTTCCTAAGAATCACAAGATTGTTGTCCTGGTGTAACATAAAATTTGAGGTACAAAAGCTGAGAAGCTTTTGCAGGTGTGGGTTCCCTCAGGGAAGCCCAGGTTGCTGTTGTTTTTTTCTTGTGTGTGACCTCTCCTGAGAAATCTATTGTGCATTTTTTCCTGGAGAAGATTATTTTGGAGTAATCCTTTTAGAAGTGTACGTTTTTCCAGGGAAAATTTTGGTGGTACACACAGTGTTCTTACCTGAATCCGCTGTGAAACTTAGTGTCCCATTAAGAAATGCTTTGTGAAACAAAAGAGATGGCCCGGTGTGAGAGGCTTTTAACCTTTTAGAAGTTCACGGGGCCCGCCCATCTATACAAGGTCTTGATTGGGCTTATGAAAACTGGAATAATTTCCAGAGTGTGGCTGATCGTATTTTGGCTCTGCAAAAGGAAGCCAAGGCAAAACCCGGAAAAGGGAAAGCTTTTATTTGTGCAGTGTTAGGCGCCTGTTTAGCAGCTGCAGTGAAGGAGAAAGAGGAATGGCATGAACAGGAGAATAAAACTATTTCCTCTTTGCAGGGCTTAGTAGACGCACTACAAAGCCATGTGGCTACTTTAAAAAATGTAGTAGCAGATCTTAAACTTCAGTTAGAAGCAAAACAGGGGGGATTACCCGGATCCTGCCCCCATATATCCTCGGGCAGAATTGACAGCGGCTAAGGAAGCTGCTGCGCATATCAGACCTCTCATTAAAACTGAGGTTTTATATGAGGATGGGGAGGTTACCCCCACTATCACAACCAAAGAAACACCTTTCTCCTCAACTGAATTAGCCAAAATTCGCAAAGAATTTGCACGCTCTGCTGGGGAGTCTGAGGTGGAATATGTCTGGCGAGTTTCAAAAACTGGAGGTGATCAGATTCTGTTAACAGAAGCTGAAGCCATGGGTTATTGGGGTGATAATGTTTTTCTAACTACAAAAAACAGAAGTGGACCCTGGAGTATTACGCAAAGGGCTGCCTATTGGGCAGGGGGTTTGATCCAAAAGAGAGGGTGAACCCCTAATTCTGCGGGAGGGATGAATCAGATAATGGAGAATGTGCAAAAGCTGCATGCCTGCAGATGATATATGAAAGGGAACTAAAACATCATTTTGAATCCCCTCTTTCTCTCCTGGTAGATGCAAACAGAATGACTCCTCTGGTCAGGGGTCTCCCTGACTCGCTTAAAATAAGAGGCATCCAGCTCCAAAAAGAAATAGCTGATACCCCAATTTCCTCCAGGATGCAGGCTGCTCTAAGAGATAATTTAACACACGGAGGCAGCCAGCCTGACTTGAAACCATGGACATGGGAGGAGGTCGGAAGGGAGTTATTAGACTATGCCAGGCAATATAGTTTCCCTGAAGAAATTAAAAAAACTGACCCTAGGGGCTTGAGGCATGTAAAACTGAACCACTTACCCTCAAGTCCTCAGGGGTTTAACCGTGCCCCCAGCCGGCTTGGAACAGGGGGCAGGGAACACACAAATACCCGGCAATATTGGTGGAACTTAGGTCTAAAGAAAAGTATCCCCAAAGAAGTGATAGATGGGCTAAACACAAAGCAATTAGAAATGATTGTGAAGAACTGGCCTGAGCCCAATCAGAAAATTGAGCCCACTGCACCCCCCTTAATAGACCTGTCTGAGGAGAATAAAGGCATCCCTTCTTTTCAGCCTCAGGAAACTGAAGTCTTCACCCCCAATGGTGGGCGGAGGGGTGAAGGGTGGATGTATATTCGTCAGCTCACCGAAAATGGCCAGGGCGATTTACTAATCACTGGCATTGTAGGACCAAAACAAATTCCTATTACATTTTTAGTAGACACCGGGGCTCAGATTTCAGCTATTAAAACGAAGGATGCCACTGATTGTGGAGTGGTGCTCTCAAACAAAAATTGCTGGTCGCAGATGCCCTGGGTCAAACACATGCACAGGCATTAGCAACCATCCGGTTACGCTTGCCGGGGAAGATAAGGACACTAAGGTGTCAATGGTCGTAGGGGAGTTTCCAACTAACCTCCTAGGGCTTGATGTTTTAAAAGGGAAGACCTGGTCAGACAACAAAGGGCGAAAATGGTCTTTTGGGTCTCCCATAATGAGCATTCGGCTGCTGAAAGCAGTACCTCTCCTACCTCACTCAAAGCTGACAAATGTCAAACCTTATCCTATACCTCTGGGAGCTAAAGAAGGAATAGTGCCCGTACTGGAGGACTTAAAGAAACAGGGCATTGTGGTTCCCACCCACTCTGCTTTCAATTCCCCAGTTTGGCCTGTACGAAAGCCTAATGGGACATGGAGGCTGACCATTGATTACCGCAGGCTTAATGCCAATACTGAACCACTAACAGCTGCAGTGCCAAATATTGCTGAACTCATAGCTACAATACAGGAGAAAGCGCACTCGATTATGGGTACAGTGGATGTGAAAGATATGTTTTTTTATGGTCCCGCTGCAACCTGAGGACCAAGACCGCTTTGCTTTTACATGGGGTGGTCAACAATTCACATTCACACGTCTCCCACAGGGATTTAAGCACTCACCCACTTTTGCCCACCATGCGCTGGCACAGGAACTGGAAAAGGTCCAACTAGAACCAGGGGTCAGTGTTTACCAATATATTGATGACATTCTGGTAGCAGGAGAAGATATTGAAGGGGTACGAATAACCCAAGATAATATAATTTCACATCTAGAAAATTTGGGGCTGAGGATACCACCTGAGAAAATACAGACGCCCTCAAGTGAAGTGAAGTTTTTGGGAATCTGGTGGAAGGGGGGGAATGACCTGTATTCCACCAGACACCCTTTCCTCCCTGGACCAGATCAAAATGCCAGAGTCCAAAAAGGATTTGCAACATGCACTAGGATTACTTGTGTTTTGGAGGAAACATATTCCTGATTTTTCAATTATTGCAAGACCCCTATATGATTTGTTACGCAAAGGCGTTCAGTGGCAGTGGGAAGAACCCCACGAAGAAGCATTACAGCTGCTAATATTTGAAGCCACTGCCCACCAAGCTCTTGGTCCTATTCACCCTACTGACCCTGTGCACATTGAATGGGGATTTGCTAAGTCTGGCTTATCAGTACACTTATGGCAAAAGGGTCCAGAAGCCCCTGTCAGGCCAATTTCATTTTACAGTCGTAGCTTTAAGGATGCAGAAAAAGATACACGGTGTGGGAAAAGGGTTTGTTTGTGGTTAGTTTAGCCCTGGGAAGCTGAAAAGACCATTAAACAACAACACATAGTACTTAGAGGCCCATTCAAAGTAATTAAGACAATTCTGGCAGGAACACCACCACCTGAAGGGGTGGCCCAAAGAGCCTCTGTGAGGAAATGGTATGCCCAGATAGAGCACTACTGTGACATCTTTTCAGTATCTGAGGGAACCACCAAAATGTTGACCTTCCAGGAGGAAATGGGTCCAGACTGGGAGGCTAACAAACCGTTCTCCGTAATACAAATAGCACCTACATTCTCTGGACAGATACTGAATGCATGGTTCACAGATGCCTCCTCTAAGCGGGAAGGAAAGACCTGGAAGTACAGATCTGTGGCACTCAGTGTGGATACTGATGAACAGATAATTACTGAAGGGGAAGGTAGTGCTCAAGTGGGGGAGTTGATTGCAGTCTGGAGTGTTTTTCAGCATGAGGCTGAATCTACTTCTCCTGTCCACATCTATACTGACTCCTATGCTGTATTTAAGGGCTGTACTGAATGGTTACTCTTCTGGGAGGAGAATGACTGGGAAGTTAATAGAATACCTGTATGGCAGAAGGAGAAATGGCAAGATATTCTGGCCATTGCTAAAAAGGAAAATTCGCAGTGGGATGGGTGGCCTCCCACCAAGAGGATGGTTCCTCTGCTAGCCAATGGAATGGCAGAGCAGATGAACTAGCCAGATTGGCTCCCCTGCAAAACACCCAAATAACAGAAAATTGGGAACGGTTGCTAGAATGGCTGCATGTAAAAAGAAAACACTCTGGAATAAAAGATCTGTATTGTGAGGCCCAGGGGGGTTGGCCAGTTAGCAGAGAAGAGTGCAAGACTTGTGTCTCTGCTTGTGAACAATGCCGCACCCGTTTGGAAAGACACCCTCTGGAAAATGACCCCCTGCACCTAAGAGAGGGAAAGGGCTGTGGGAAGCTTGGCAAGTGGACTATATTGGCCCTTTCCGAAAATCAGAAGGAAGCAATATGTGTTGGTTGGGGTAGAAATAGTGTCAGGATTGGTCTCGGCTGAGGCATTTGCCAGAGCAACCGGGAAAACACAGTTAAGGCACTGAAGGGGTGGTTTGGTACATTCCTAAACCACAGTCCATCCAGTCAGACAATGGTTCCCACTTCACTGCCAAAACAGTTCAAGAGTGGGCAACCCAGGAAGGAATTACTTGGGTATATCATACCCCTATTACCCACAGGCAAATGGGATCGTGGGAACGAACCAACGGTCTGTTGAAACGCTTCCTTAAACCTCATATGCCAGGATGGGCCGAGCGGCTAAGGGAAGCATTGACCAGTGTTAATAGCCGTTGGGGGGTAAACGGATGCCCAAAAATTACAGCCTTTTACCCCAAAGCCCCAGAAATCATACCAACCATACTCGAGCATTCCAAAGTTCCCTCATACTCTCCAGGTCAACCAGTTTTGGTTGAACTCCCCACTGTGGGAACAATACCCCTGGTACTCAAGACTCCAATTAATAAATATACCTGGAGGGCAAAAGATGCTCATGAAAAAGAATTCAAGATTAATACAAGGTGGATTATTCCATCTTTCTAATAATAACTATCTACCGGTTCCCTACAATGGACCGAGTTCGTTTTCTTTTTTTTTTTTTTCCTTCTAGGTGAGAGACCCGAGGGCTGCCTTGGAGAACCTGTGGGGCTGTTGTACATCTGCATGACCTTCTGGGAAACTGCTTTGTTATAATTATCTATGTGATATTCCCTATGATATGAACAAGATGTTTGTCTCTCTATTTTGGTGTACCCTTGGAGCATTAACCCTTGACATTTCTGCATCTGCCCCCTCAGACCCTAATGAGGGGTTTCTTGTAACCAATCTATTCATGCAGCTGGCAGAAGAAGTGTCCTCTGTGTACAACCTTACGAACTGTTGGGTGTGTGGTGGGCCACAGGGATTCGAAGCATGGCCTTGGGTTTCGACTCCAGTAGCTCCCAAATGGCTTGTGAGCTCCCTTAGTGAAGTGGACAAAAACACCTTTTGGACTGAAGAAGATACAGCCCCATGGCCAGTCCAGTATCCAGGCCAAGGAATCTATTGCCTAAACCGCACACAACCTGGTGGTGTTTTTGTAGGTAGAAGTACATGTCAATGGACATTTACATATCGCAATCTGAGATTACAAAACCAAAAGAAAAGACCCAGTTTTAGGCACACATCTGGGTGGATGTGGGTTAATAAAACTGGGGGAGTTAAGGACTTTGAGGGGTTTTGGTCAAGAGAAAATGTGTCTCGTATATATGATTTCAGAGAAAGATATGGTCCACTCCTCTACCAATCGTGTGAGTGGAAAAATGATTCGGGTGCTTGGTATTGTACAATGGTGGGTCATGCTCAGCCTGAGGGGAGATGGAACCATGTCCTTTTCCCTAATCCATTGGGCATGACAAATTCTACATGTTTCCAGATGCCTACAACCCCCACAGGCCTGTTTGAAAATGGAACTACTGCACTAAAAGGCCATTATTGGATATCGGGCACCGGGCCTATAAAAATTACCACCGAATTGGACTGGGATATGCTATGTTGGACTAATCCACCCATTGTTTTTCTTGCTCCCAGGTGGAGAAGGAAATGCCCTAGGGATCAAAGTATATGATAACCTGGGTAAAAGGAAGAGGTCCATCTCCACTCACTTGACCAGGGGTAGTGGTCAACAATGGGGAAAGGGTGAATGGACCCCCCAAAGGATTATTGAATATTATGGTCCTGCCACCTGGAACCCCTATGAAAGGATTAGTGGTGCTCGAGAACCAATCTATAACTTAAACCGTATCATAAGGCTGCAAGCCCTCTTAGAAGTAATCAGCAATGAGACAGCTCGTGCCCTAGATTTATTAGCAGATCAAGCTACACAGATGCGAACAGCCATTCTACAACATAGGATGGTTCTCGATTATTTGTTAGCAGAAGAAGGAGGGGTCTGTGGGAAATTAAATGATTCTAACTGCTGTCTACAAATTGATGACAATGGAAAAGTAGTAAAGAAAATATCATCTGGACTGAGGAAGCTAACACATGTCCCTGTCCAAACTTGGGAGGGATGGGATATGAGCTGGCTCTCCTGGCTCCCAGGAGGACCGTGGATGAAACAATTGTTGTATTATTTGTTCTGTGTTTTGGCCTTGTTACTCTTTTTACCCTGTATTATTCCCTGTTTCATACATTTGATTCAACATGTAGTATCTAATATGCAATTTGTGACTAATGACGATGTAAAACAGATTCGTGCCATTAGACGATCAAAATGTATTGTAAAAATTGTTTAAAAATTCTCTCCTTTCCTTTCCTTTCTTTTCTTTCTCTCTCACTTTTATCTTTGATTGACGGGGTGGTGTGGAAGACGACAAGTTTGTCTCTCTTAATGTAAATCAACAAAGATAAAGTGACCAATCTTGGATGCAAATCAGCTTGTGATTGCATCGTGATAACACCCGGACTACAACAATGGACCTAAGGACCCAGCCATCACGACCAATCCTGGATGCAAATCAGCTTGTGATTGCATCGTGGTAACACCGGACTACAACAATGGACCCAAGGACCCAGCCATCAGGCTTTCTGGGCAGGGTGATACTATGGTTTCCACCACCTGTGTAAAGGAATGTGGCAGGACTTGTCTGAATGGAGGGGGGGGGGACGGAGGCCCCCCCTCACCCCCATCCAGAAGTCTTGCCCACATACACAGATTTCCGGGGGAACAGATACCTGGATTATTGCCTTGCCTCTGAAATACCTGACCTGCCTGAGGACTAAAAAACTGTATAAAAGACTTGAGTGACACTGTCAAAGAAGAAGAGAGAAGACGGCACCATAACATCACGGGGCAACGCAACGCATCTTGGACTCTCACCACCCCTGACCGTTGGTAATATAATCTCTTTCTGACTTTCTCCTTCTAATTCCTTCCCTCTTCTCTCTCTCTCTCTCTCTCTCTATCTCTCGTCTCTCTCTCTCTCTCTTTTCTCCCTCTCCCTTCTTATGTCCACTTTATCTAATAAATAGTCTAGCTGTTGATACTTTGGCCTCGTTTGTGCCTTTAATTTCACAAACACGGGAATATTTAAAAGAACTGTGTCCCCGGACCCTGACAGCAAGCTCTTCATGGATCCGTTGGACATCCTGGTCACCTGGAAGGAACCTCACAACTTCTCAACCAAACCTTTATTCCCATCTCTATTTACTCAGCGGCATGTTTCCACCCCTGGGGCAAGCCAGTCAGAACAATCAGACTCTAACTGCTTCTCCACCCCTCCAGGAAAACAGCACGCTGAGCCTTTCACAACCCTGCACGGACCTATCCCAAGCCCAGTGCTGACCGCTTCCAGCCGCAGCCCGAGGCTCTACAGATGCATGTCACGGTACACTGCCTTCCCGCTAGGCGTTCGCGTACCAAAACGTGACAGTATCCAACAACTTAACCCTCCCCTGGCGGAGGGAGGGCCTGCACCACAACCTAGTGAGAAGACGGGAGGTGGAGCCAGGTGCTCAGCGCCATTTTCGGAACTCATCCGAAAAAGTTGGGGCTGACGGAGGAGGAAGAAAAGAGAACGTGCTAGACTCCACACTGGATCTTATAGTGGTGCAAAGGATTGTGGTATGAAATACTACATAATTTCCTGTGTCCACCCCTCTGGGCTGGATTTCTGGACACAGGAAGTAAACACTGCAGGGGGGCACCCAGCTCAAACTGTAACAATATCTCAGCCAATCTCCATAGCTGATGAAGAAATGGAAAGGTTTGATATGAGGAGTTAGAAGATAAGAAAGAATAATCAGTAATGAATAGACAATAAGGAACAGCCTACTGAACCAGATTTGTTTCCTTATGTGTACACATAGTTCTGCTTGCAAATTTCTATTGTTATCTCTTTTCCTAGCTCTTTTAAAACTTGTGAGCATTTATGATTTGGAATTTACATTGGAAATTAGATTACATAATATTGTCCCTGCTCTCTTGCTAAGTAAATGTGGTTAGTCTTTGAATTAACATTGTGAACTGTTCACTTTAAAGATAACATATCATTGTTGAGGGTTTAGGCTTTGTTTTGCTTTCATTCTTTATAATGAGCTAGTCCCAGGATAGGAAGTGTCTGCTAAAGATTTCACAAATGGAATGTTGGTAACAGCATAAAAGTGAATAATTTAAATACATATATACATGTACAATTTTTCTTTTACTTATCTGTCAGTATAGAAACTAGATAAAAGCTTGGAATTTTGGTTTTAAATCTCCTGAAACATGCACTTTTCTCACTTCATCCTGCTAAATTTTGTGTTTGATTAGATGTGACAACCGCTGCTAAAAATACTGGAGTTTGTGGAGTGACAGTATAACTCAAATCTGCACAAGAGTGGGCGAAATTTAGCTCTACTCAGAAGATATAAATCCTGAAATACTTCACTGGAGTCAGGAGAGCTGGTCCAGATTTGCACCCTATGAGAACTAAGCTGCATCAGTACTAGCTTGCATATATGCCTAGCATATTCACTCCTGGGCTTTGTATGAGGGATCTGAATCAGGCTTGTACATGAAAATGCCTCATTCTTCCTCTTTCCCTTTTCCCATCTGTGACCGGTTGACGTTGCCCCCTTAAGAAAGGGAATATGGTGGACGGAAGTTGGTAAACGGAAAGAATAATCTAAACTATTTCATTGGTGAAGTGGGAGGAAGCACCTTCTGAACTGGGAGTGAAATGGGCATTTCCAGCACTTCTCTGTCAGTCTTGCTTCCGCCTCTCCTTCGTGCTGCAGCTCTGTCTATGCTGGGTTTTCTGCCAAGACTTCGGCCTTGAAACCGATAAGATAGAAGGTCTGTACTGACTCCTTTACAATTAACACAAAACTGCTTTTAACTTCTTTCTTTCTTCTTTCTCCCTTTTTCTGACCTACTCTGGGGAAAGGGGGGGAGAGGGAGAGCGGAGGTGGGGATCCCCCTCTGCCGAGGGGGGTTACTCTCATTTCTGTGTTACTCTGTTGTATATCTTTGTATATATTGTAGATATTGTAAATTTGTAAATATTCCCCTGCAAATCCTACATTGCTTTGTAAATATAGCTCCACTGCTTTGCTAATTCAGCTGGTGAGTTTTTTTTTCCTTTCCCTTCAATTTTCCTTTCCCTTTACTTACAGGGGCGAGGGAAGAGGCTTCTTGGCCTTACCCCTTCCAACCCACCACACCATCTCTGCAGTATTGAAAAATGGAGCTGAACAGAATAAACACTCTGCAGCACTTTGCTGCTCCACAAGGATACAACCCACTGTCTAGAAAAAAACACGGCTGGAACAAGGCATGCAGGTGACACCCGTGCCGTGCAATGTCCTCTCCAAGTAACTGTAATTGCACCACACCCAGTCCACCATTCTTCCCTTCCCTTTGCTTACACAGTGCTAAATATCCATGCGTGGTTTGTTCCCAGTGGAATTATAAATGCAGTGACAGGTTTCGAGGATCAAAGAGAAATTTCTTGATATCACCACTCTGCCAACTCAGGTGGACCAATACATAGGTTAGGCTAAGCAATACTCCTATCTTCTTTGTACCAAAAATGTTCTGCACTAAAGGGATATATCTCCGAATTTTAGAAGTCATGTATGATAAAAGATGGTGGAGGGGGAAAGGCAGCTAAAAATTACCTTAATCTCATTAAGATTTCCAGCTCTCATACTTGTTGCTGCCAGCCCAATCTGAAGAAAAGGAAGCCTTTGGGGTTGATCTGACAGCAAATTAGCAGCTCGTAATGTCTGGAATAGATTCATATGCCCCATTGGGATAATGCCATGCTTTCTTCACTAAAACATCCTGCAGGAGAAGCATAACTAGCTGAGGTTTACCTCTCCCCATATAACAGATCACAGTTTTGGGTTTGTGTAAGTATCCAAACAAAAAATGTTATTGTGGTGAAGGCACATTATGCCCAGATACTGAATCTTGTCCCAGCATGTGGGCAAGTTCCCCCTCCTCCAGGAGGAAGACAAAAACCAAGGCATTAGCCAGGCTTGCATGCACCCAGCGCATGCAGTGCTCGTGCTGACACCAAGTATGGGCATAATTCTAGCTTCACGCTTTCTATAAGCTGAAGTCAGTTGCTTATGAGAGTGCCCATTGGTCAAGCCCAGCCTCGAGGAATCTATAAGTATCACCCCAGTTGGTAAACACGTTGCCCCCTCATTTACTTTGTCTCTGTGCTTGCTCGAGAGAGTAACTCTTGAGCTGCAGCCTTTGCCATTGAGCTTATTGTTATTAGCTTCTGTTATACATGCATGCATACTGGAAGCCTCTGCATCGTTGAAGAAGCCCAGAGGGAGGACCTTCGCTGAGCCTGAGGAGTTCAGTGTTGCTGCAGCCAGCCGTGCCGACCGGGAGAGCCCATCGTGCCACCGGAGGACTGCACTGACCCCGAGGGTAAGATCTGCCCAGTTGCCGGGGAGAAGGGACTCGATTGATAACCGAGTCCACGTATGCCTAGCCCCGCCATAGCGGGAGAGGAGCCGCCGAGTGCCCCTCTGAGGAGCCGCCGAGTGCTGCTCTGAGCCCTGTGAATTCCAGGGAAGACTAAAGCTTGTTTGTGCCTATACTGCACTGAACCTGGGACCATTACGAGAGTCCTGTTGTTCCTTTAAGCTCGGTAAAGAGAATCCGCCGCCTAACGCAGCCGCATTCTCTCCCTGGGGCTGTTTGCATCAGCCCCGAGAACCACCGTGGTTGGGCCGACCCCCGTAGCTTCGCCTGCTTCTGTCGTTCGAGCCCGCCTACTGGCCACCGTCGTCCCGCCCTGCCGTGCGAACTGACTTCTGAGGACCGACCCCACGGACCGACCCTGTCCAGGACCGATCCATAGTTTCATAGTTTCATAGTTTCATTCAGGGTTGGAAGGGACCACAAGGATCATCTAGTTCCAACCCCCCTGCCATGGGCAGGGACACCCCACACTAGATCAGGCTGGCCAGAGCCTCATCCGGCCTGCTCTTAAACACCCCCAGGGACGGGGCCTCGACCACCTCCCTGGACAACCCATTCCAGGGTCTCACCACTCTCATGGTGAAGAACCTCCTCTTCACATCCAGCCTGAATCTCCCCACCTCCAGCTTCATTCCATTCCCCCTAGTCCTATCACTACCTGAGATCCTGAGAAGTCCTTCCCCAGCCTTCCTGTAGGCCCGCTTCAGATACTGGAAGGCCACAATTAGGTCACCTCGGAGCCTTCTCTTCTGCAGACTGAACAGCCCCAACTCCCTCAGTCTGTCCTCATAGGAGAGGTGCTCCAGCCCTCTGATCATCCTTGTGGCCCTTCTCTGGACACGCTCCAGCACCTCCACATCCCTCTTGTAATAGGGGCTCCAGAACTGGACACAGTACTCCAGATGGGGTCTCACCAGGGCTGAGTAGAGGGGGAGGATCACCCCCCTCGACCTGCTAGCCACACTTCTCCTGATGCAGCCCAGTTGTCAGTCCCTGTTGTCTGAAGGGAATTGAATATCGTCCATGTGCTTTCCACCCACTAGCACTAAGTTCAAAGTGTCCGCGTCTAGCAGAGTAAGCGCTGACGCATAGACAGATTATAATATTGCTGTGTATAGCCAGAAGCCGCCCGCGTCCCGCCGAGACTCCATCTAGTGGCCAAGCGGCAGAACTGCACCCTTCGTTATATAAATACAGAAAGGGTTTATAGATAGTTCAATTACGTTATAATCATAACACTAAGCCAGTTGTGGAATGTATTTCACGAACGTGCACTAGAACATGTATATAAGTTGGTGATTCATCAGTTATTAATAGTTTGATAATTAATAAAATAATATTTTTTATAATTCGTATTTCATATTCATAAATTTAATAACCTCTTCACCACAGTTATTAATTTTCTGCCATGGCTTTACTAGTGCATATATAAACAGAATCATCCTATTTTACCTTCCTTCCAAATTTAATAAATCTTTCTATGGAGGCTTTAACATGTCTCAGGACTTGCCAAAATTCAAAGGCAGTAAACAGCAGTTTTAAGTTTCTGGATAGTAGTTCATGTAGTTCACAATGCCTAGATTCCCTAAGTTTCACAAGCCTCCAGAAGTTCAAAGTGGTAAATATAAGTAGCCAGACTATTCCATAGTTGTTGCCACAATGTGATATCAAAGTCCTGTATTAAAACAAGCAGCCATCAAAATAGGGGAATGAATTTTCAGTTGTAACCCACAGGAATTTCTGCATCCAAATCCCATTAATCATCAGCGTTCTGCATGGAGTTCCTTGTAAAAAATCTTTAAAAGTCAGCCTAGTATGGTAAGTTATGACAAGAATGGGATCAGGGCCAAATTCTGCCCTCAGTTATATCTCAGCAATACCATTAACCTCTGTCAAGTTGCACAGCTGCTGTCAAAGTCAGATCTGGTCATTTGTCTCATGTGTACCTCTCACAGAACATCAGTTTCAATGGGCCCATTTATATGCTTTAAAACCAAACACATAACTAGTGCTTGGTTAAAGCGGGAACCAAAATGAAGTTTGAGATGTGTCTCTTACAGTAAGAAGAGTTCAACATTAAGGTTTCTGCCAGAATACACAAGTCTGACACTATCAGATGAAGAATGTCATGGGATATTTAATTACCAAAATTAGCCAGAGGGATTCAGGTCTTAGGTCTCAACAGAAAAACATGTGAAATATATACTCCGTGTTTACATTTCATGAACAGCTTCTCTTTATTTTTTTCATAAGTTTTGATTTTTCAGTGCTTCAGAATAAATATATGCTAGTTTAAAATGTTTTGGGTGGGTTTTTTTTTCCATTCCAAATGACAGAAGGAACCATTTAAAGTGTTGTGGTGAGATTAAAAGATGAAATCAAGTTAGTTTTTCTTCCATAGCTGGATAGAACTAAT
This sequence comes from Melanerpes aurifrons, assembly GCA_011125475.1. Lineage (NCBI taxonomy): Eukaryota > Metazoa > Chordata > Aves > Piciformes > Picidae > Melanerpes > Melanerpes aurifrons. Next base: position 435,774 of record WWNC01000173.1, read on the forward strand.
ATTTGCTACCCAATTTAGGTAGCAGTTTAATTTCAGAAAAAAAAGTTGTGCACATACCATTTGGCTTTATGAAATATTCACAACTGTTTTTCTTGGCCTCTGCTCACTGGCAGGCAAAAGGGGTGGCTTAAATATAAAGCTTGGATTTTACAGTACATCTTTACTATACACGGACAATGGTGGAGACGCACCTCTTCACAGTGCAATCAAGACATGAAAGCTACAATTTACAGTAATTACACATGAAAGGAAAACATTGCATCTGCTGCCTTTACCACAAAGTTCCCTGCATGGTATTTTCTTCCCGAGTACTCAAGCTAAAGCTCAACCAATGAATCATCGACTGTTGCTTCTGTAACTTGTGTAGTTTGAAATGTGCTACTTTTTGGCAGTAAATTTCTGATGGCTTAAAAAGAATGCAAACCAGACACAGTGAGGCCAAATCACTAAACTTAATAAGAGGTAAGAAAGCAAGTGCTTCTGGGAGGCATGGCATTTGTGAACTGTGTGAAAAAGGAAATAAAAAAAACAAAACCATAGTTACCTGGCAGGGTTCCATATAAAGGTTTGATTTTTTATAAATAAAAAGATCTTTAAAAAAACCAAACCACCTTGGATAAAGGCATACATAAATATATATAAAAATCAGAATTATATTAGGTTCGTTCAAGCACTCACTTAGCACTTAAATTTTAAGCACTTACTGACACTGAGTTAGAATAGAATAGAATAGAATAGAATAGAATAGAATAGAATAGAATAGAGCAGGTTGGAAGAGATCTTCAAGATCCTCATGTCCAACCTATCACCCAACGCCACATAATCAACTAACCCATGCAACCAAGCACCCTGTTAAGTCTCCTCCTGAACACCTCCAGCGATGGCTACTCCACCACCTCCCTGGGCAGCCCATTCCAATACGCAATCACTCTCTCTGTGTAAAGCTTCCTCCTGACCGCCAGCCTGAACCTCCCCTGGTGCAGCCTGAGACTGTGTCCTCTTGTTCTGGTACTGGCTGCCTGGGAGAAGAGACCAACCTCTGCCTGTTTACAATCCCCCTTCAGGTAGTTGTAGACAGCAATAAGGTCACCCCTGAGTCTCCTTTTCTCCAGGCTAAGCAGAGCCAGCTCCCTCAGCCTCTCCTCATAGGGCTTGTGTTCCAAGCACCTCACTAACTTCGTTGCCCTTCTCTGGACTCGTTCCAGCAAGTCAACATCCTTCCTAAACTGAGGGGCCCAGAACTGGACACAGTACTCGAGGTGTGGCCTAACCAGTACAGTGTACAGGGGCAGAATGACCTCCCTGCTCCTGCTGGCCACACTGTTCCTGATGCAGGCCAGGAAGCCATTGGCCCTCCTGGCCACCTGGGCACACTGCAGGCTCATGTTCAGCCTACCATCAACCAGCACCCCCAGGTCCCTCTCTGCCTGGCCACTCTCCAGCCACTCTGACCCCAGCCTGTAGCACTGCATGGGGTTGTTGTGGCCAATGTGCAGAACCCGGCACTTGGATGTGTTCAATCTCATGCCGTTGGACTCTGCCCATCTGCCCAACCTGTTGAGGTCTCTCTGCAAAGCCTTTCTACCCTCTAGCAGATCAACTCCTGCCCCCAGATTGGTGTCATCAGCAAATTTACTGATGATGGACTCAATGCCCTCATCCAGATCATCAATAAAGATGTTAAAGAGGATGGGGCCCAGCACTGATCCCTGGGGGACTACACTACTGACTGGCCGCCAGCTGGATGTGGCACCATTCACCACCACTCTCTGGGTTCGGCCATCCAGCCAGTTCCTAACCCAGCTCAGAGTGCTGCTGTCCAAGCCATGGGCTGACAGCTTGGCCAGGAATTTGCTATGGGGGACGGTGTCAAAGGCCTTGTTGAAGACCATGTAGACTACATCCACAGGCCTCCCCACATCCACCAGACGGGTCACCTGATCATAGAAGGAGATCAGGTTGGTCAGGCAGGACCTGCCCTTCCTGAATCCATGCTAGCTGAGCGTGATCCCTTGGCCATCCTGTAAGTGCTGTGAGATTGCACTCAGGATGACCTGTTCCATGATCTTGCCTGGCATTGAGGTCAGGCTGACAGGCCTATAATTCCCTGGCTCATCCAAGAGGCCCTTCTTGTGGATGGGGACCACGTTGGCCAGCTTCCAGTCCTCTGGGACCTCTCCAGTGAGCCAGGACTGCTGAAAAATGATGGAGAGCGGCTTGGCCAGCTCCTCTGACAGCTCCCTCAGCACCCTAGGATGGATCCTATCTGTTCCCATGGACTTGTGGGGATCCAAGCGGCTGAGCAGATCACCAACTACCCCATTCTGGAACAGTGGAAAACTATGCTGCTCCCTGACTCCTTCTGGCAGCTCTGGAGGCCAGCTGTCTGGAAGACATTCTGTCCTGCTAGTAAAAATTGAGGCAAAGAAGGTGTTAAGTATCTCTGCCTTTTCCTCATCCCTTATCACAACGTTCCCCTCCGTGTCCACCAAGGAGTGGAGGTTGTCCTTGCCCTTCCTCTTGCTATTAATGTATTTATAGAAGGACGTTTTGTTGTCCTTCACAGCAGAGGCCAGTCTAAGCTCCAAATGCACTTTTACCTCCCTAATTTTCTCCCTACAAGACCTAGCAACATCCTTAAACTTGTCATGGGTTGCCTCACCTTTCTTCCAAAGATGATGCACCCTCTTTTTTTCCCTTAGTTCTATTAAAAGTTCATTAACCATCCAGGCTGGCCTTGATTTCTGATCAAGATAGCTGCAGACTAATTGAGCTGCAGACTCCCACTGAGCTGCCTATATAGCACAAGAAAGCAATCCATGAAATTGAGTCCCACAAAAACACCACTAATCAGTGGACTATTTACCAAGACTATCACAACATATGACAGGCAAAAATCTCAGTGGTTCCAGGCAGATTAGACCTGTATCAGCACAAGAAGAGTTGTCTATAAACCACAGGAATCACTCCATTCAGCTACGAGAATGTGCATTACCAACCATCAATAGTACCAACTATCGTTAAGTTTGACCTCCAATTTTCCCACTGTGTTTTCAGTAGCTCAGAAGATTACTAATTTTAACCACTTAAGCTGCTTCAGACTGAATTTTGAACTGTCTTTAAGAAAACAGTCTTTCAAAACTTCTTAGTCAAAAAACATCAAAGATTTCCAAGAGTTCAGCCAGAAGAGAACAAATATTTTTGTCCATATTTTAGAAAATCTGGCAGATTTTATTCTTACAGTAGTTGACCTCCTCTCCTTGTGAAAATACATAATACCGTACAGGGACTCTTTGTGTCAATAATATAATAGTATCATAGTATCATAGTATCATAGTATCATAGTTTCATTCAGGGTTGGAAGGGACCACAAGGATCATCTAGTTCCAACCCCCCTGCCATGGGCAGGGAAACCCCACACTAGATCAGGCTGGACAGAGCCTCATCCAGCCTGCTCTTAAACACCCCCAGGGACGGGGCCTCGACCACCTCCCCGGACAACCCATTCCAGGGTCTCACCACTCTCATGGTGAAGAACCTCCTCCTCACATCTAGCCTGAATCTCCCCACCTCCAGCTTCATTCCATTCCCCCTAGTCCTATCACTACCTGAGATCCTGAGCAGTCCCTCCCCAGCCTTCCTGTAGGCCCCCTTCAGATACTGGAAGGCCACAATTAGGTCACCTCGGAGCCTTCTCTTCTGCAGACTGAACAGCCACAACTCCTTCAGTCTGTCCTCATAGGAGAGGTGCTCCAGCCCTCTGATCATCCCTGTGGCCCTTCTCTGGACACGTTCCAGCACCTCCACATCCCTCTTGTAATAGGGGCTCCAGAACTGGACACAGTACTCCAGGTGGGGTCTCACCAGGGCTGAGTAGAGGGGGAGGATCACCTCCCTCGACCTGCTAGCCACACTTCTCCTGATGCAGCCCAGGATCTGATTGGCCTTGCGGGCTGCAAGTGCACATTGAGAGCTCATGTTGAGCTTTTTGTCCACCAGCACCCCCAAGTCTCTCTCCTCAGGGCTACTTTCCAGCCAGTCACTGCCCAGCCTGTATTTGTGCCTGGGATTGCCTCGACCCAGATGCAGGACCCTGCACTTGCTCTTATTGAACTTCATGAGGTTGGCTTGTGCCCACCTCTCCAGCCTGTCAAGGTCCCTCTGGATGGCCTCCCTTCCCTCCAGCGTGTCTGCTGCACCACACAGCTTGGTGTCATCAGCAAACTTGCTGAGGGTGCACTCAATGCCACTGTCCATGTCACTGACAAAGATGTTGAACAAGACAGGTCCCAGGACTGATCCCTGAGGGACTCCGCTTGTCACTGGCCACCACTGGGACATGGACCCATTGACAGCCACTCTTTGGGTGCGGCCATCAAGCCAGTTCCTTATCCATCTAGTGGTCCACCCATCAAACCCATGTGTCACCAGTTTGGAGACCAGGATGTGGTGCGGGACAGTGTCAAAGGCTTTGCTCAGGTCCAGGTAAATGACATCAGTTGCTCGCCCCTCATCTATTAATTTTGTCACCTGCTCATAGAAGGCAACCAGGTTGGTCAGGCAGGATTTGCCCTTGGCAAAGCCATGCTGACTGTTCCCAATCACCTCTTCACTATTCTTTTGAGCGAGTAGTGACTCCAGGAGGATCTGCTCCATGATCTTTCCAGACACAGAGGTGAGACTGACTAGCCTGTAGTTCCCTGGTTCCTCCTTCTTACCCTTTTTGAAGATGGGGGCAATGTTTCCCCTTTTCCAGTCTGTGGGGACTTCACCAGATTGCCATGACTTTTGAAATATAATAGAGAGGGGTATGTCAATGTGTGTATTGTTCTATGGACAGATCAATAATGGAAACAAGAGGTTTGCTTTCAGGAAATATCTTTTTCTCTGAGATTGATAGATAAAATAAAGATCACAGAACCACAGAATCACCTGGGTTGGAAAAGACCTCCAAGATCATCAAGTCGAACCGATCACCTAACGTTAACCAATCAACTAGACCATGGCAGTAAGGGCCTCTTCCAGTCTTAAACATCTTGTGAGATGTCAACCCCACCACATCCCTGGGCAGCCCATTCCAATGAGCAATCACTCTTTCTGTGAAGAACTTCTTTCTAAGATCAATCCTAAATTTCCTCCTGCACAGCTTGAGGATGTGTTCTCCTGTTCTGTTGCTGGTTGCCTGGGAGAAGACACCAATCAGTGTGGCCAGCAGGAGCAGGGAGGTCATTCTGCCCCTGTACACTGCACTGGTTAGGCCACACCTCGAGTACTGTGTCCAGTTCTGGGCCCCTCAGTTTAGGAAGGATGTTGACTTGCTGGAATGAGTCCAGAGAAGGGCAACGAAGTTAGTGAGGGGCTTGGAACACAAGCCCTATGAGGAGAGACTGAGGGAGCTGGGGCTGCTTAGCCTGGAGGGGAGGAGACTCAGGGGTGACCTCATTACTCTCTACAACTACCTGAAGGGGGGTTGTAAACAGGCAGAGGTTGGTCTCTTCTCCCAGGCAGCCAGCACCATGTGGTGGTTTGGAAGGGCTGAGGCCAAGAAGCCTCTTCCCTCCCCCCTGTAAGTAAAGGGAAAGAAAAAATTGAAGGGAAAGAAAAAAAAACTCACCAGCTGAATTAGCAAAGCAGTGGAGCTATATTTACAAAGCAGTGTAGGATTTTGCAGGGGAATATTTACAAATTTACAATATCTACAATATATACAAAGATATACAACAGAGTAACACAGAAATGAGAGTAACCCCCCTCAGCCGAGGGGGATCCTCACCTCCGCTCTCCCCTCTCTTCCCCCCCTTTCCCCAGAATAGTTCGGAAAAGAGGGAGAAAGAAGAAAGAAAGAAGTTAAAAGCAGTTTGTGTTAATTGAAAGCAGTTACAGGCCTGGTTATCTTATCAAGTCTTCAAGGCCGGAGCCTTGGCAGAAAACCCAGCACAGGCAGAAAGCTGCTGCACCGAAGGAGATGCGGAAGCAAGAGTGACAGAGAAGTGCTGGGAATGCCCACTTCACTCTCAGGCCAGATAGTGCTTCCTCCCACTCGACCAATGAAAATTAGTTTAGAGTATTCCTTCCGTTTACCAACTTCCGTCCACCATACTCCCTTTCTTAAGGGGACAGCGTCAACCGGGCACAATCCACCCCTTCTAAACAATTTTCATTGGCTGTTTATACTGTCCATCCAATCCAAGATGATATTTACAGTTCGAGAATAGAGTTCATAGTCCATTCCGGCTATGCTCAGATGTAGATGATTCAAAAGTCCAAGAAAATCAGAAAATGAGAAAAATGGAAAACAGTTCATTTCTTCGCCGAAGAAGCAAAGAAAAGGGAAACAGGGAAATCTCAGGGTCTCTTAGTTGACTCAGGGCTCTCAGGGATCTCAGGGTTCGTGCACCATAGATTCCTCGTTGATTCTTCTTTTGGGCGCGATGTAGCTGTACAGCAGTTCGAAATTAACCTCTTTCAGCTAAAGTTAAATTTCTTTGTGGAATACACTGAATTTCACCATTCTCCTGCATTACCCAATAAGTGTGACCCGGACCTTCAGCTGAAACCACCCCTCGGACAGGTTTAGCCTCTCCTGAGGGTGAAAATACCCAAACAGTTTTACCTAACAGATTCTTTTCTCTAACAACAGGAACTCTATCACCTTCTACTTTCCGTAGCAAATCTGAATGTGCAGGTCCAGCTCGGTTCACTGAACCTCTACTATTTACCAGCCAGGTTGCTTGTGCTAAATGTTTTTCCCAGTTTTTCAAAGATCCACCCCCCATGGCTTTAAGAGTGGTCTTCAACAAACCGTTGTAGCGTTCAATCTTCCCTGAAGCTGGTGTATAGTAGGGAATGTGGAATATCCACTCAATACCGTGCTCTTTTGCCCAGTTCTTTACAAGGTTGTTGTTGAAATGAGTTCCATTGTCTGACTCAATCCTCTCTGGAGTTCCGTGTCTCCACAGGATCTGTCTCTCCAGACCGAGAATGGTGTTGCGTGCAGTTGCATGTGGAACTGGATAAGTTTCCAACCATCCAGTGTTTGCTTCTACCATAGTAAGCACGTATTGCTTACCAGAACGAGAACGTGGTAGAGTGATGTAGTCAATCTGCCAAGCTTCACCATACTTGTACTTGGACCATCGGTCACCATACCACAAGGGCTTAAGTCGTTTTGCCTGCTTAATAGCAGCACAAATGTCACAGTCATGGATGACTTGTGTGATAGCATCCATGGAAATGTCTATGGATCTGTCACGAGCCCATTGGTATGTTGCATCTCTGCCTTGATGTCCTGATGAATCGTGAGCCCACCGAGCTAAGAATATCTCACCTCGGTGTTTCCAGTCGAGATCAAGATTAGAGTCCATGTCTACTTGAGAAACTCTTGCAGCTAGATCTGCCTGATGGTTGTGTTGCTGTTCCTCAGTAGCTTTGCTCTTAGGAATGTGAGCATCAATGTGTCTCACTTTCACTGGAATTCTCTCGATTCGATCAGCAATGTCCTGCCATAGGTTGGCTGCCCAAATGGGTTTTCCTTTTCTCTGCCAACCACTCTTCTTCCAGTTCTTTAGCCAACCCCATAGAGCATTGGCTACCATCCATGAGTCGGTGTAGAGATAAAGCTTTGGCCATCTCTCACGTTCAGCTACGTCGAGAGCTAGCTGGACAGCTTTTACCTCTGCGAACTGACTGGATTCTCCTTCTCCATCTTTCGCCTCTGCAACTCGGCGTGTTGGACTCCACACTGCAGACTTCCACCTTCGCTTGTTTCCAACAAGACGACAGGAACCGTCTGTGAACAAAGCATATTTCTTTTCATCATCAGAAAGGTCATTGTAAGGAGGAGCTTCCTCAGCACGAGTTACTTTCTCCTCTGGAGGTTTAGCACAGTTGATACCTTCAGGCCAACTTGAGATCACCTCCACTAGACCAGGTCTTTCAAGATTTCCCATTCGAGCTCTCTGTGTTATCAGAGCCATCCACTTAGACCATGTGGAGTCTGTGGCATGATGTGGTGTGGAACCTTTGCCTTTGAACATCCAATTCAAAACTGGTAATCTGGGAGCTAGAAGAAGTTGTGATTCAGTTCCAATCACTTCAGAGGATGCTTTTACTCCTTCATAGGCAGCTAGAATTTCTTTCTCTGTTGGAGTGTAATTAGCCTCTGAACCTCTGTAACCTCGACTCCAGAAACCAAGAGGTCGTCCACGTGTCTCACCTGGAGCTTTTTGCCACAAGCACCAGGTTGGACCATTGTCACTTGCAGCCGTGTACAAAATCTTCTTAATGTCTCGACCATCTCGGACAGGTCCCAGACCCATTGCTTCAATTACCTCTTGCTTTATCTGGTCAAAGGCTGCTTGTTGTTCAGGTCCCCAGTGGAAATGGTTTCTCTTTCGAGTCACATCATACAGAGGTTTCACAATCTGACTGTATCCAGGAATGTGCAGTCTCCAAAATCCCACTATCCCCAAGAAACGTAGGGTCTCCTGCTTGTTTGTGGGACTTGCCATGGTAGAGACTCTGTTTACCACATCCACTGGAATGTGTCGGCGTCCATCCTGCCATCGCACTCCCAGAAACTGAATCTCTGTGGTAGGTCCTTTCACCTTGTCTCGCTTGATGGCAAAACCTGCATTCAGAAGAATGTCAATGATCTTGTTACCTTTCTCGAAGACTTCCTCAGCAGTTTTACCCCAGACGATGATATCATCGATGAACTGGATGTGTTCTGGAGCACCGCCTTTCTCCAGAGCATCGTGGATTACTGCATGACAGATGCTTGAGCTGTGGATCCAGCCCATTGGCAGCCTGTTGAAAGTGTACTGGATTCCTCTCCAGGTGAAAGCAAATTGAGGCCTGCATTCCTCTGCTATGGGAATAGAGAAAAATGCATTAGCAATGTGTATGGTAGCATACCATTTGGCCTCTTTGGATTCCAGCTCATACTGTAGCTCCATCATGTCTGGCACTGCTGCACTCATAGATGGTGTCACTTCATTTAGGGCTCGGTAGTCTACTGTCAGACGCCAGTCTCCATTCTGCTTTCGCACAGGCCACACTGGACTGTTGAAAGGTGAATGAGTTTTGCTGACGACTTTCTGACTCTCCAACTGACGAATCAGATTCTGAATGGGCAACAAAGAGTCACGGTTGGTTCTGTATTGTCTGTGATGCAGAGTCTGAGAAGCAACCGGCAATTTAATGTCCTGTATCTTATGTTGTCCCACAACTGCAGATTCATCAGAAAGTTCAGGTCTAGCAGACAGCTTCAATTTTTGTCCATTAATCTCTATAGAAGCTACTCCAAAAGCCCATTTGTAACCTCTAGGGTCCTTGAAACGCCCTTCTCTCAGAAAATCAATTCCCAAAATACAAGGTGCATCAGGTCCGGTCACAATTGTATGCTTCCTCCATTGTTTACCAGTTAAACTTATATTAACCTCTACCTTACTCAACTCTTGAGATCCACCAGTGACTCCCAGAATAGTTATAGACTCTGATCCCTGATAATTTGATGGTATTATGGTGCACTGAGCTCCTGTGTCAACCAAGGCCCTGTACTTCCGAAATTGTGAAGTGCCAGGCCACTGGATGTACACATCCCAATAGATTCTATTATCTCTGTTATCCCTCTCCTCCCCCTGGCGGGAGGCAGGGCACCCCTAGTTATGGGGAACATGTGTACATGTGCATTGCACATAGTTTGCAGGGTTATAACTTTGCATGTTATAACTGGAGCCACTGTTGGAGCCATAAGAGTCGTTCTGGGGAATTGTAGAAGTAACAGCTACCCTTCTGGTATTGCTACCTTGGGTTCTGCCACTTTGCAATTCCCTCAGTCTCCTGAAAAGATTAGAAGTTGGTTGGCCATCCCAGCGGTTCATGTTCTCACCAAACTGATCACGCAGAGTTATCCAAATAGTTCTACGTGATTGCCTTGGTGGTCTGTTTTGGAACGACCTGTTCTGGAATGACCTGTTTTGGAATGACCTCCTTGGAGGACGTGTATTCCTCACAGATGAAACTTGTATCCACCTGGAGGAAGAATTGAAATTATCCTTCTGTGCCAATTGGTATATGGAATCTTTTAACTCTCTTATGCAATTCTGTATATCACCAGACATCGTTTTAATGGCCGAAACTAAAGAACCACGTGTCATGCTATCCTCCAATTGTCTCATTTGATCACTGAATTGGCCAACCGTAGGAGAAGCTCCACCATAACTTCTTGACACAATTCTGCTTGCCAGAATGTTTTCATAATTGGAAGGAGCAAGTTTGATGATCTTTTTAGCAAGACCAATACCCACAGGAATGTCATCACGATTCAGAGTTTCATGTTCACCATAGAGTAGCTCTCTAACAGCAAATTCTCTCAAGCGCTTAATTCCCTCATCTATGGTAGTCCAGGGTTTAGGATTCCATGGAAGATCATCTCGGGAAGGGTATCTCAGGGCAACCGCCATTAAAAGGCGTATCCACAGACTAACCTTACCGAGAGCTCTGCCTAGATGTCTATCTATTCCATTATCCCTTGAGAGAGTTCCTAACTGAGCTGCTGACTTGTCTCCAACTGTTAGAGCTGGAGCACCTGTATCATAACACCTACTGAGCCAAGCTAGAACTGGTTCCTTATCCGCCCTGGTGAAATCTTTACGGACATTGCGCAATTCTTCCCGTGGAGAAGAACATTCCAAAATATCATCTTCCGCCTCGTCTCCCTGAATTTTTTGTCCATATAATCCTGCTGTCATTCTCCTAAGGATCTCTTTAAGCTGAGAACCACCTTTGCCAGCTGCTTTCCTAGCTTCATCTGTATCCTGCTTTGATCTCACTAGGTTAGCTAGATCTTTAAAACAAACCACCTCTTCCTCCTGAGCAGGATCCCTTAGAGTAGAGGGCCCCTCACCAGGATCAGTCTCCAGCTCCTCTTCTTCTCCATCTTTGGCCTTTCCACCTCTAGTCTTTAAAGGAGCCACCTTAACTGGAGCTGTGTTTGAATTTACAGCCACCTTAATGGAAGCTGACAGGTCCTGAGATAAATCAGCTGCTGGGGCAGTGACTTCCGGTCCCACTGAGGGAGTAGGCGGAAGTGACGTTGCTCCGTTAACGGCCGATGGAGAAGAAGAAGAAGGAGAAGGAGTGGGAGAAGGAGTAGGTGCCATGTTGATACCAGCCGATGCCCTTGGCTGCTTGCTGGAATCAGCAAAGTCATTTAGAGCTGCTTTACCAATTAACTTTTTAGCCTTCTTTTTAACTGACACGGGTTCTCCACAGTCCTCATCACTAGATGACTCTTGAACTGATCCAGAGCCACGGCGTTTTCTTTTTGATCTAGTTTTAATAACAAAACAAGCTCTGGACACCTTTCTTTCTCGCCGTAAAGAAATCAGGAGATACACGATAATCATCACCAACAGCAGAATTATACACATTAAATAAATCACCTTTGGGTCCCAGGCATCACTTAAAGTTACTCTCTCCTCAGGCGGAATCTTAAAACCCTTTATCTCAATTGGGAGAGTGGTGGAGGTAACATTCCTGTATCTCACTGGCCATAGGAAATTAATACATTTTCCATACCATAATTTAACTCTATACATAACCCACATATAAATTGTCCGTACCAAATACTTACCCAGGTAATCCAAAAGCAAACCCAAACAATATCTGTAAACCAGAGCCCCAAAAATTGAAAAGAATAATCGCTCCACAAACCACAAGACCTTCATGTTTGCTAATTCAGCTAGAAAACACTAAATCAATCAAGTAATAAATTAAACTAATTATCTGCCGCACGTTGGGTACGCCAATAAAAAAAATGTGGTGGGTTGGAAGGGCTGAGGCCAAGAAGCCTCTTCCCTCCCCCCTGTAAGTAAAGGGAAAGAAAAATTGAAGGGAAAGAAAAAAAAACTCACCAGCTGAATTAGCAAAGCAGTGGAGCTATATTTACAAAGCAGTGTAGGATTTTGCAGGGGAATATTTACAAATTTACAATATCTACAATATATACAAAGATATACAACAGAGTAACACAGAAATGAGAGTAACCCCCCTCGGCCGAGGGGGATCCTCACCTCCACTCTCCCCTCTCTTCCCCCCCTTTCCCCAGAATAGTTCGGAAAAGAGGGAGAAAGAAGAAAGAAAGAAGTTAAAAGCAGTTTGTGTTAATTGAAAGCAGTTACAGGCCTGGTTATCTTATCAAGTCTTCAAGGCCGGAGCCTTGGCAGAAAACCCAGCACAGGCAGAAAGCTGCTGCACCGAAGGAGATGTGGAAGCAAGAGTGACAGAGAAGTGCTGGGAATGCCCACTTCACTCTCAGGCCAGATAGTGCTTCCTCCCACTCGACCAATGAAAATTAGTTTAGAGTATTCCTTCCGTTTACCAACTTCCGTCCACCATACTCCCTTTCTTAAGGGGACAGCGTCAACCGGGCACACACCAGAACAAGAGGACACAGTCTCAGGCTGCGCCAGGGGAAGTTCAGGCTGGAGGTCAGGAGGAAGTTTTACACAGAGAGAGTGATTGCCCATTGGAATGGGCTACCTGGGGAGGTGGTGGAGTCGCCGTCACTGGAGGTGTTCAGGAGGAGACTTGACAGGGTGCTTGGTTACATGGGTTAGTTGATTGGGTGGTGTTGGGTGATAGGTTGGACGTGATGATCTTGAAGGTCTCTTCCAACCTGGTTTATTCTATTCTAATCACCATCTGGATTCAACCTCCCTTCAGGTAGACAGCAATATGGCAAGCATAAGATAAACATACAATGTTTAAAAAACAATGCCAAACACAGCCACCATATTGTCCTCAAAAACCATCCACTATGTAAGTCAATAAACAGCAAACAATTCAACAATGATGAATGTAAATTAATACTTAGGGCAAGGAAGCAATCTATATAGTCTGTGCTCACTCTGTTAGCCCCTGTACACTGCTGAATGTAGAGAAAAACACAGGGATTAGACAGAAAAATAATGATAAACAACACCACAAACTGCTGCATTTTGGGAGACAGAACTTGTGTTAAATAAGCTATGATAACAAAAAAAAAAGCTTTAACTTTGTATTTCTTGAAGGATAAACACAGAAAACAGATGCTATGGGAGGCATTTCATATAGTATACATGAGAAGTTTTTTTTTCATTAGGAGTCATAACACATATGTTTGGAAAATCTGCTTTTCAAACAGTCTTTTAGACCTAGATTTCCCCTCTTTTTGGTGTAATTGCTCTTTTAAATCCTCATCCCATTGCACTGCTGTATATGAAAAGTTTCCATCTACTTTCTGCTGGAGATCTGAACTTGCACTCTGTAGGGAGATTTGGGCCCATGAACTCTGTCACATCTTGTTTCCTAATGTGTCAGTCACCATGCTGGAGAGTGGTGCTGGAGGCAAACTGGTGAACAGGTGGAGATGTTTTCCTGTGGAGGAGAGACCTATTCCTAAAATCTGCCAGAGAAACTAGTGTCTGCCAGCGGGACCAGCTGGTCAAATAACCCAGTCAAAAAGGTTTCTAGTATGAATTTTAAGTAACATCTTAATTCTGTCACCTGATGGCACAGATCCTTCTTAAGATATCATGTCCCTGCCTGAGAAGCAGCAAAGCAAATCAAACCTGTGTGAGGTGTATTTTCTTTCTACTCAGTCCTAGTTAACAGGTCACTAGTTCAGTAACTAACTTGATGATGACACAGCAGAAAGAGGTCAAATGTATCTGGAGGTATATTACTATCCAAGTCTTGTCAAAAGGTTTACAACCTGATACACTAAACAATGTACTTCTGATTTGCAGCAAGTGAGGACTCCTGTACTTAATGACCACACATATTTCCTTCTGAAGAATATTTTGCACTTCTATAGATCTTCCCTTTCTATGTTTTCACAAGATTTCACAACTTTAACACCTTTAACCTCATAAAACCTGCTGGTTTTATTATGTCTGTGTAAAGAATGGGAAACTAAAACAGATAGTAAAAAAACACACTCAAGGGAACAAGGAGTCTGTAGCAGAGCTGAGAACAGAGCCCAGATCCCTTGACTTTTTCAGTCTTCCTCAAAGCCAACCCTGGATTTTAAGCTAGAGAACTCTCCTGCTTTTATATGTTGCCAACTTGCCAACTTCTCAGAATAATCCTATGCATGATCACTATTACTTTGTAGACTTCCTATTTAAGGGTCCCAGTCCTTACTGAAACCTCATTTTACTCAATATAAAGATGCAGGAATTATTTTTATTCCAAAGATTATATTGCCTAGTTCCAACCAAGCGTTAGTTGGAGAAAATTAAAATGGATGAACAGAAGACATTAAAGCAAGAGTGTATGGCTATATATATTTGGAATTCCTCACCAGAATCAGTTAATATTTTAAATCAGTAAAGGTGTAATGGTATAATGCATAAGCAACTTTACACTCTCAAAAAATCACTTTATACATGAATACTATTTTTAATAGCTTTGCTCTGATAGTATGTTACATCTATATTACATATAAGAGAGAATCAAAAATGAGCTCTCAGTTATTCCTTTACTAATTGAAAAAGATCACAAACTTCCTTTCAGATTCTTTAATGGCATTTCTGTGCAGCATGCATTTTAGCCAACTGCCTCATATTTTATTTTATATATGCTAGTATACGACTGCATGTTGCTAATTCCCTTTCTCTTATCACAAGAATGTTGTCTTCAAGCAACTCTAGCATATTAGATCTGTTACTGGCATTTATGGTTAGCTAAACACAACCTGCTTGATTCCACGCTGCTTGCACTTAACCAAACCACTTTCCCAGGTGTTCTTCCTCCTGCATAGTTTAAAGTTTCCAAGATTTCCCTTCAACAGATGGTAAACTCACTGGTCTCTAGTTTCTTGGTCTTTAATCTCTTGACCCTTTTTAAACTAATGGAGTTGTATTTGCCACTACCTAATCCTCAGGAATCTCCTTCATTTTAAAGAATGTTGGTTAATTTAGTGCCTTTTACTAATGCTTGTGAAATCATGTTATTTGAGCCTAGGGCTATATCTACCATAAGTGCATTCAATTTTTGTTTTTCTAATTGCAAATTTTGCTTTAACTATACATTGTCTTCCTTTTCTCTCCGCATTGTTTAGTCAGAGCATGGTTTCAACTTCTTTGTCTAAGACAAAAAGAGAGTAACTGTTTAACAGGTCTTTTTATTTCCTTATGCCTCAAATGGTAAGCTTTAGTTGCATGGAATAAACGGAAGTTACAGAAAGAAAGGCAGTTCCCATACATTTTGCTATCCTCAGTGGGACTTTAGCACTTCTAACATTATTCTAGAAATGTGAAGCTGTATCAAAACACCCCTCAATCTGATTAAAAATTGTGAGATAACCAGCAATTAAGAGCAGTTAGGTAACATATAGAATAAAGTGTCTCCCTACTTAGGCTTTTCTTCCAATAAGATCTCAGTTAAGGAACCATTTACAACTGATAGAACAAATCAAATGATCTGTTGAACTGAAGCCCACGTGTGCTCAATGGAAATGTGCAGGCATATTTTCTTTGAAAACTGAAACACTTTCTAGGCCACCCTCACCTTCAGAAAATTATGAAGAATGTCTCTGAGCATTTTGACACTGAGTTTTTTCAGATCATCCAAATGGGAATTGAAAAAACACACACTAACAAGTTCCAAGAAGCATATTGCACGGGGTTCACAGTAGGTTTTGTTGAGACCTGTGAAACTTTTTCCTGCTATCAATTTTCTCTTCATACTTTAAAATCTCTTTTCCCTAGTCACAGAGTCCTTGGGCTCTCATCTCCTCACAAGCAATATCAGGTAGTTCTAAGGGTTACAGTTGCAGAAGCAGTCCATACTTTATCTGATATAAATAATATCTTTTGACTCCAGCTGCAAAGTTTTCAAAACCCTTGAAATCAAGCATCCATTCAGTTTCTGAAGACCTTATTCACTTGGTATTTCATTGGAGGAGATTTGGACAATACAGAGACTAGAAAATTAAGAACTAAATTTTTTTCCCAAATGTGTTGGAGATTTCATAAGATCTAATCTGAGCAATGATAATTTTTTTTTATGTAAGACCAAAACTGTGTTGAGATATTATTCATTATGGACTTAATTGATTCCCTTATCAGAACTGATACTAAATTTAATTGGCATTATGTACTTTCTAACATTACTGAATTACAGATTCTATTGATTTCATTGCTAGTTTTAGAAGCTGAGAAACTTTGTCTTTCTAATAATATTTTGCATTGGAGAAGAACCTTAGAGAGAAGAAAGGTGCAGCAGAAAAATCAAAAGGAACATTTTATGTATGCTTTGTTTTGGTTGCCTACTGAATTTCTGCAATGACACACTTCCCAAGTCTCTCACAGTATCACAGTATAACTAAGGTTGGAAGAGACCTCAAGGATCATTGAGTCCAACCTATCAACACAGACCTCATGACTTAGACCATGGCACCAAGTGCCACGTCCAATCTCCTCTTGAACACCTCCAGGGACGGTGACTCAACCACCTCCCTGGGCAGCCCATTCAATGATGAACAACTCGCTCAGTGAAGAACTTCCTCCTCACCTCGAGTCTAAACCTCCCCTGGCGCAGCTTGAGACTGTGTCCCCTTGTTCTGGTGCTGGTTGCCTGGGAGAAGAGACCAATCCCTTCCTGGCTACAACCACCTTTCAGGTAGTAGTAGAGGGCAATGAGGTCACCCCTGAGCCTCCTCTTCTCCAGGCTAAACAATCCCAGCTCCCTCAGCCTCTCCTCATAGGGCTTGTGCTCAAGGCCTCTCACCAACCTTGTTGCCCTTCTCTGGACACGTTCAAGTGTTTCGATGTCCTTCTTAAATTGAGGGGCCCAGAACTGGACACAGTACTCAAGGTGCGGCCTAACCAAAGCAGAGTACAGGGGCACTATGACCTCCCTGCTCCTGCTGGCCACACTATTCCTAATGCAGTCCAGGATGCCATTGGCCCTCCTGGCCACCTGGGCACTCTGCTGGCTCATATTCAGGTGGCTGTCAATCAGTACCCCCAGGTCCCTCTCTGTTTGGGAGCTCTCCAGCCACTCTGATCCCAGCCTGTAGCTCGGCATGGGATTGTCGTGGCCAAAGTGCAGCACACAGCACTTGGCCTTGTTAAATGCCATTCCATTGGATTCTGTCCATCTGTCCAGTCGGTCGAGGTCCCTCTGCAGAGCCTTTCTACCCTCTAACTGAATGACATCTGCTCCTAACTTGGTGTCATCTGCAAACTTGCTGATGACTGACTCAATCCCCTCATCCAGATCATCAATGAAGATGTTAAAGAGGATGGGGCCCAGCACTGATCCCTGGGGGACGCCACTGGTGAGTGGCTGCCAGCTGGATGTGGCACCATTCACCACCACTCTCTGGGCTCAGCCCTCCAGCCAGTTCCTAACACAGCACAGAGTGTAGTGGTCCAAGCCACGAGCTGACAGCTTAATCAGCAGTTTGCTGTGGGGGACGGTGTCAAAGGCCTTCCTGAAGTCCAGGTAGACCACATCCACAGGCCTCCCCATGTCCACCAGATGGGTGTGGTGGGTTGGAAGGGTAAGGCCAAGAAACCTCTTCCCTCCCCCCCTGTAAAGTAAAGGGAAAAGAAAAATTGAAGGGAAAGGAAAAAAAAACCTCACAAGCTGAATTAGCAAAGCAGTGACGCTGTATATTTACAAAGCAATGTAGGATTTGCAGGGGAATATATACAAATTTACAATATTTACAATATATACAAAGATATACAATAAAGTAACACAAAAATGAGGGTTCCCCCCTCTCCTGAGGGGGGGGTTTCCCACCTCCGCTCTCCCCTCTCTCCCCCTTTCCCCAGAGTGGGATAGAAGGAGAAAGAAAAGAGAAAGAGGAAAAAAAAAGTTAGAACCAGTTTGTGTTAATTGGAAGGGAGTTAATACAGGCCTTATCAGGTTTGTCAGTTTGAAGGCCGGAGCCTTGGCAGAAAGCCCAGCACAGGGAGAGCTGCTGCACAAAGAAGAGGCGGAAGCAAGACTAAAGATAGAGTGCCGGAGTGCCCAGGATAGTCCTCCTGCACTCCCAGTTCAGAAGGTGCTTCCTCCCACTTCACCAATGAAATTAGTTTAGATTATTCTTTCCGTTTACCAACTTCCGTCCACCATATTCCCTTTCTTAAGGGGACAACGTCAACCGGCCACAATCCACCCCTTCTAAACAATTTCATTGGCTGTTCATACTGTCCATCCAATCCAAAACGATATTTACAGTTCATGAGAAAAGTTCACAGTCCATTCCGGCTATGCTCAGATGTAGATGATTCAAAAGTCCAAGAAAATCAGAAAATGAGAAAAGTGGAAAACAGTTCATTCCTTCGACGACGAAGCCGAAGAAAAGGAAACAGGGAAATCTCAGGGTCTCTTAGTTGACTCAGGGCTCTCAGTGATCTCAGGGTTCGTGCACGGTAGATTCCTTGTTGATTCTTCTTTTGGGCTCGATGTAGCTGTACAATAGTGTGAAATTAACCTCTTTCTGCTAAAGTTAAATTTCTTTGTGGAATACACTGAATTTCCCCATTCTCTTGCATTACCCAATAAGTGTGACCTGGACCTTCAGCTGAAACCACCCCTCGGACAGGGGTGGTTCACCCTCTCCTGAGGGTGGAAATACCCAAACAGTTTTACCTAACAGATTCTTTTCTCTAACAACAGGAACTCTATCACCTTCTACTTTCCGTAGCAAATCTGAATGTGCAGGTCCAGCTCGGTTCACTGAACCTCTACTATTTACCAGCCAGGTTGCTTGTGCTAAATGTTTTTCCCAGTTTTTCAAAGATCCACCCCCATGGCTTTGACAGTGGTCTTCAACAAACCGTTGTAGCGTTCGATCTTCCCTGAAGCTGGTGTATAGTAGGGAATGTGGAATATCCACTCAATACCGTGCTCTTTTGCCCAGTTCTTTACAAGGTTGTTCTTAAAATGAGTTCCGTTGTCTGACTCAATCCTCTCTGGAGTTCCGTGTCTCCACAGGATCTCTCTCTCCAGACCGAGAATGGTGTTGCGTGCAGTTGCATGCGGAACTGGATAAGTTTCCAACCATCCAGTGTTTGCCTCTACCATAGTAAGCACGTATTGCTTACCAGAACGAGAACGTGGTAGAGTGATGTAGTCAATCTGCCAAGTTTCACCATACTTGTACTTGGACCATCTGTCACCATACCACAAGGCCTTAAGTCGTTTTGCCTGCTTAATAGCAGCACAAATGTCACAGTCATGGATGACTTGCGTGATAGCAAGTAGCTTTGCTCTTAGGAATGTGAGCATCAATGTGTCTCACTTTCACTGGAATTCTCTCGATTCGATCTGCAATGTCCTGCCACAGGTTGGCTGCCCAAATGGGTTTTCCTTTTCTCTGCCAACCATTCTTCTTCCAGTTCTTTAGCCAACCCCATAGAGCATTGGCTACCATCCATGAGTCGGTGTAGAGATAAAGCTTTGGCCATCTCTCACGTTCAGCCACGTCGAGAGCTAGCTGGACAGCTTTTACCTCTGCGAACTGACTGGATTCTCCTTCTCCATCTTTCGCCTCTGCAACTCGGCGTGTTGGACTCCACACTGCAGACTTCCATGATGTGGTGTGGAGCCTTTGCCTTTGAACATCCAATTCAAAACTGGTAATCTGGGAGCTAGAAGAAGTTGTGATTCAGTTCCAATCACTTCAGAAGATGCCTCTACTCCTTCAAAGGCAGATAGAATTTCTTTCTCTGTTGGAGTATAATTAGCCTCTGAACCTCTGTAACCTCGACTCCAGAAATCAAGAGGTCGGCCACGTGTCTCACCTGGAGCTTTTCGCGACAAACACCAGGTTGGAATATTGTCACTTGCAGCCGTGTACAAAATGTTCTTAATGTCTGGACCATCTCGGACAGGTCCCAGACCCATTGCTTGAATCACCTCTTGCTTTATCTGGTCAAAGGCTGCTTGTTGTTCAGGTCCCCAGTGGAAATGGTTTCTCTTTCGAGTCACATCATACAGAGGTTTCACAATCTGACTGTATCCGGGAATGTGCAGTCTCCAAAATCCCTCTATCCTCAAGAAACGTAGGGTCTCTTGCTTGTTTGTGACATTTGCCATGGTGGAGACTCTATTTACCACATCCACTGGAATGTGTCGGCGTCCATCCTGCCATCGCACTCCCAGAAACTGAATCTCTGTGGTAGGCCCTTTCACCTTGTCTCGTTCGATGGCAAAACCTGCATTCAGAAGAATGTCAATGATTTTGTTACCTTTCTCAAAGAATTCCTCAGTATTTTTACCCCAGACGATGATATCACGGATGAACTGGATGTGTTCTGCAGCACCGCCTTTCTCCAGAGCATCGTGGATCACTGCATGACAGATGCTTGAGCTGTGGATCCAGCCCATTGGCAGTCTGCTGAAAGTGTTCTGGATTCCTCTCCAGGTGAAAGCAAACTGAGGCCTGCATTCCTCTGCTATGGGAATAGAGAAAAATGCATTAGCAATGTCTATGGTAGCATACCATTTGGCCTCTTTGGATTCCAGCTCATACTGTAGCTCCATCATGTCTGGTACTGCTGCACTCATAGGTGGTGTCACTTCATTTAGGGCTCAGTAGTCGACTGTCAGACGCCAGTCTCCATTCTGCTTCCGCACAGGCCACACTGGACTGTTGAAAGGTGAATGAGTTTTGCTGACAACTTTCTGAGTCTCCAACTGACGAATCAGATTCTGAATGGGCAACAAAGAGTCACGGTTGGTTCTGTATTGCCAGTGATGCACAGTCTGAGAAGCAACCGGCAATTTAATGTCCTGTATCTTATGTTGTCCCACAACTGCAGATTCATCAGAAAGTTCAGGTCTAGCAGACAGCTTCAATTTTTGTCCATTAATCTCTATAGAAGCTACTCCAAAAGCCCATTTGTAACTTCTAGGGTCTTTGAAACGCCCTTCTCTTAGAAAATCAATTCCCAAAATACAAGGTGCATCAGGTCCGGTCACAACTGTATGCTTCCTCCATTGTTTACCAGTTAAACTTATATTAACCTCTGCCTTACTTAACTCTTGAGATCCACCAGGGACTCCCAGAATAGTTTTAGACTCCGATCCCTGATAATTTGGTGGTATGGTGCACTGAGCTCCTGTGTCAACCAAGGCCCTGTACTTCCGAAATTGTGAAGTGCCAGGCCACTGGATGTACACATCCCAATAGATTCTATTATCTCTGTTATCCCTCTCCTCCCCCTGGCGGGAGGCAGGGCACCCCTAGTTATGGGGAACATGCGCACATGTGCATTGCACATAGTTTGCGGGGTTATAACTTCGCATGTTATAACTGGAGCCACTGTTGGAGCCATAAGAGTCATTCTGGGGAACTGTGGAAGTAACAGCAACCCTTCTGGTATTGCTACCTCGGGTTCTGCCACTTTGCAATTCCCTCAGTCTCCTGAAAAGATTAGAAGTTGGTTGGCCATCCCAGCGGTTCATGTTCTCACCAAACTGATCACGCAGAGTTATCCAAATAATTCTACGTGATTGCCTTGGCGGTCTGTTTTGGAACGACCTGTTTTGGAATGACCTGTTTTGGAATGACCTGTTTTGGAATTACCTCCTTGGAGGACGTGCATTCCTCACAGATGAAACTTGTATCCACCTGGAGGGAGAATTGAAATTATCCCTTTGTGCCAATTGGGATACGGAATTTCTAAATTCATCTTTTAACTCTCTTATGCAATTCTGTATATCTCCAGACATAGTTTTAATGGCCGAAACCAAAGAAACACGTGTCATGCTATCCTCCAATTGTCTCATTTGATCACTGAATTGGCCAACCGTGGGAGAAGCTCCACCATAACTTCTTGACACAATTCTGCTTGTCAGAATGTTTGCATAATTGGAAGGAGCAAGTTTGATGATCTTTTTTGCAAGACCAATACCCACAGGAATGTCATCACGATTCAGAGTTTCATGTTCACCATAGAGTAGCTCTCTAACAGCAAATTCTCTCAAGCGCTTAATTCCCTCATCTATGGTAGTCCAGGGTTTAGGATTCCATGGAAGATCATCTCGGGAAGGGTATCTCAGGGCAACCGCCATTAAAAGACGTATCCTCCGATTAACCTTACCGAGAGCCCTGCCTAGATGTCTATCTATTCCATTATCCCTCGAGAGAGTTCCTAACTGAGCTGCTGACTTGTCTCCAACTGTTAGAACCGGAGCACCTGTATCATAACACCTACTAAGCCAAGCTAGAACTGGTTCCTTATCCGCCCTGGTGAAATCTTTACGGACATTACGCAATTCCTCCCGTGGAGAAGAACATTCCAAAATATTATCTTCATCTTCATCTCCCTGAATTTTTTGTCCATATAATCCTGCTGCCATTCTCCTAAGGATCTCTTTAAGCTGAGAACCACCTTTGCCAGCTCCTTTCCTATCTTCATCTCTATCCTGCTTTGATCTCACTAGGTTAGCTAGATCTTTAAAACAAACCTTCTCTTCCTACTCAGCAGGATCTTTTAGAGTAGAGGGCCCCTCACCAGGATCAGTCTCCACCTCTTCTTCTCCATCTTTGGCCTTTGCACCTCTAGTCTTTAAAGGAACTACCTTAACTGGAGCTGTGTTTGAATTTACAGCCACCTTAATGTAAGCTGACAGGTCCTGAGATAAATCAGCTACTGGGGCAGTGACTTCCGGTCCCACCGAGGGAGTGGGTGGGAGTGACGTTGCTCCATTAATGGCCGACGGAGAAGAAGAAGGAGGAGAAGGAGTAGGAGAAGGAGTAGGCACCATGTTGATACCAGCCGCTGCCCTTGGTAGCTTGCTAGAATCAGCAAAGTCATTTAGTGCTGCTTTACCAATTGACTTTTTAGCCTTCTTTTTAACTGACACAGATTCTGCACATTCTTCGTCACTAGATGACTCTGGGACTGATCCAGAGCCACGGCGTTTTCTTTTTGATCTAGTTTTAATAACAAAACAAGCTCTGGACACCTTTCTCTCTCGCCACAAGGAATACAGAGAAAACACATTAGTTATCACCAGCAGCAGAATTATACACATCACATAAATCACCTTTGGATCCCAGGCATCACCTAAAGTTACTCTCTCCTCAGGCGGAATCTTAAAACCCTTTATCTCGATTGGGAGAGTGGTGGAGGTAACATTTCTGTATCTCACTGGCCATAGGAAATTAATACATTTTCCATACCATAGTCTAACTCTATACATAACCCACATATACATTGTCCGCACCAAATATTTACCCAGGTAATCCAAAAGCAAACCCAAACAATATTTGTAAACCAGAGCCCCAAAAATTGAAAAGAATAATCTCTCCACAAACCACAACACCTTCATGTTTGCTAATTCAACTAGAAATCACTAAATCAATCAAGTAATAAATTAAACTAATTATCTGCCGCACGTTGGGTACGCCAATAAAAAAAATGTGGTGGGTTGGAAGGGTAAGGCCAAGAAGCCTCTTCCCTCCCCCCCGTAAAGTAAAGGGAAAAGAAAAATTGAAGGGAAAGGAAAAAAAAACTCACAAGCTGAATTAGCAAAGCAGTGAAGCTGTATATTTACAAAGCAGTGTAGGATTTTGCAGGGGAATATATACAAATTTACAATATTTACTATATATACAAAGATATACAATAAAGTAACACAGAAATGAGGGTTCCCCCCTCTCCTGAGCGGGGGTTTCCCACCTCCGCTCTCCCCTCTCTCCCCCTTTCCCCAGAGTGGGATAGAAAGAGAAAGAAAAGAGAAAGAGGAAAAAAGTTAGAAGCAGTTTGTGTTAATTGGAAGGGAGTTAATACAGGCCTTATCAGGTTTGTCAGTTTGAAGGCCGGAGCCTTGGCAGAAAGCCCAGCACAGGGAGAGCTGCTGCACGAAGAAGAGGCGGAAGCAAGACTAAAGATAGAGTGCCGGAGTGCCCAGGATAGTCCTCCTGCACTCCCAGTTCAGAAGGTGCTTCCTCCCACTTCACCAATGAAATTAGTTTAGATTATTATTCCATTTACCAACTTCCGTCCACCATATTCCCTTTCTTAAGGGGGCAACGTCAACCGGTCACAATGGGTCACCTGATCATAGAAGGAGATCAGGTTGGAGAGGCAGGACCTGCCCTTCCTAAATCCATGTTGGCTGGACCTGAGCCCTTGGCCATCCTTCAGGTGTGCAGTTATTGCCTCCAGGATAATCTGCTCCATCATTTTCCCTGGCACTGAGGTCAGGATGACTGGCCTGTAGTTTCCAGGTTCCTCCATCCAACCCTTCTTGTGGATGGGGACCACATTGGCCAGTTTTTCAGTCATCTGGGACCTCACCGGTGAGCCAGGACTGGAGGAAAATGATGGAGAGCGGCTTGGCCAGCTCATCTGCCGGCTCTCTCAGCACCCTAGGATGGATCCCATCCGGTCCCATGGACTTGTGAGTGTCCAAGTGGCTCAGCAGGTCCCGAACTAATTCCTCATGGATTTCTGGGGCATTACACTGCTCCCCGACCCCATCGCCCAGCTCAGGAGGCCACTTGTCCTGAACTCCTGCCTTGCTGTTAAAAACTGAGGCAAAGAAGGTGCTCAGGACCTCAGCCTTTTCCTCGTCTTCAGTCACCGTGTTCCCCTCCAGGTCCAATAAGGAGTGGAGGTTCTTCCTGCCCTTCTTTTTATTGTTAATATATTTGTAAAAATGTTTTTTATTGTCTTTGACAGAGGTGACCAGCTTGAGTTCAAACTGGGCCTTTGCGTCTCTAATTTTATTCCTACATAATCTAACAGCTTCCTTGAACATACCTCGAGAAGCCTTCCCCTCCTTCCAAAGGTGATACAGCCTCTTTTTTCCCCTTAAATCCTCCAGGAACTGCTTGCCCATCCAAGCTGGTCGCCTTCCCCACGGGCTCGTCTTTCGGCACGTGGGAACTGCCAGTTCCTGTGCCTTCAAGAGGTCCTGTTTAAAGTAGGTCCAACCCTCCTAGACCCCTTGGTTCATGAGGGCTGGTACCCAGGGAACTTTACAAATAAGTTTCTTATACAGGCTAAATACAGAATGTATACTTATTAGACTACATCAATTGCAAACTTCACAAGAAGGCTAAAAGCTAAGAAAAAAAAATCTAAAATGAAGGCCAATAGCCTGAAGACTTTTCAGTCCAAAGGCTTGTACTGGTACCTGAAAGAAAGG
Source organism: Melanerpes aurifrons (assembly GCA_011125475.1). Classification (NCBI taxonomy): domain Eukaryota; kingdom Metazoa; phylum Chordata; class Aves; order Piciformes; family Picidae; genus Melanerpes; species Melanerpes aurifrons. The sequence goes on from WWNC01000173.1 coordinate 460,947, forward strand.
GTCATTGAGCAGTTGTAATCACTAATATTTTACCAAGAGGGCAGGAACATCCTTTGGATGAAATGCAACAAGAAACTGGAGAAATCTGAGTGTGTATTACCTGAAGTTTATTTGAGTCCATAATTGAATGAATGAAAAAATCAGGTCTGGGCATCAGCTAAATTGTAAAAGTGGTAGGAGAAAAGAAGTGGGGAAAAAGTAAGGGAAAGCTTAAAGTATGGACTCGACACAAACTGTGAAGGCACTGATAAGATTTCACACATAAAAAAAATAATTATCTCAGTTAACTAAAATCTTGGCATTCAATGCAAAATATGCAAATATATATTTAACTGGACTTCATATTTCTTTCAAAAACCACTTCTGTGTACAACCCTTCACTGTGTTCATCTGTATTCAGAAAGAGAAGCTCTGGGTATATAGTACATAAAAACAGCACTTTGTATTCTTAGTTTTTGATTTCCAGTGTTTCCCTGAGTTTTCATTTTTCAGGACCACAAAAATGAGTGAATATAAGGTGACATCTTCAGATATCATCTTAACCAGCTTTAAGGTCTATATATAACCATTCTGTGACTTGTAAAACATATACTATCAGTCACTATCTGAAGTTTGGATGAATGCAGTTAATCTTATATTTCATAACTGTGGTTTATCTTGCTAGACTAGTGCTTTATTATTTCTGTGAGAAACTGGTTATAATATTTGGCTTTCGCAAGGGGAATTACTGGGCACCGTGGGGCTCGATCATTGGGCTGGATTGTTGGGCTGATGGTCTGTATTGTGTGGGGTATTGGGAAAGAAAGGTGAGGCGCCAACAGGTCTAAAGACTGGCCAGGTCAAAAGTGCAGGTTTTGTCTCAGTCCTGATGGAGAGGGGTGGGAGTGTGCTGGGGAATATATGAATAGGTACGTTTTAATATATGAATATGTATGTTTGCTGTCTATATAAGTTCACCTCGTGTTGTTAGGGTGCGCCTCTAGCAAACTCACTATGCGCCCAGTGCTGTGTTGCCTTTATTTTATAATAAACTGGTTATAAATTTCAGCAGTGAGTTAGTTTCTCACAATTTGGTGACCCGTACGTGATTACCCTGTCTGCAACGGCTTTCGGGGCCCTTCAGAAGGGGGGGGCGCCCCCGCCGATTTCAGCGGCCCGGAAGGAGGACCCTGGAAGCCTCTTGGAACACAGGTAGATCCAGCCAATGTTATAAGATAAAGGCAAGGGAAGGAGCTCCCGGAACTAGACTGTAATTCTTGTGCACAAAGACCTGGGCAAGAAAAGGACTGTAAGTATTGTCCGGTTGGGCAGGTATTGAGTTCAGTGAGAGTGTATGTGTGCGTGAGACGTGGGCTGGACAGTCCGGATCCACGAAGCGAGTGTGGAGTCCTTCTAACTGCGTTTCCAATATCCCGCGAGGGACTTGGCCAGTGAAGGGACAAAGCAGTTGGTGATGGAAAGAGTGGACCTCAGGAAATGGGGCAAGGGTGAGGTGTAGAGCAGCCCCGCGAAACAAGGGAGCAACAAGGGTAGCCAGGGATATGCCCCCGGACATTCCTCTGGGGTTGCGTGTCGGAGGCACATTATGCAGGATAATGATAAGGATAAAGCAAAAAGGGTAATGGAGGAGACTTGACAGGGTGCTTGGTTAGATGGGTTAGTTGATTAGGTGGTGTTGGATGATAGGTTGGACACGATTATCTTGAAGGTCTCTTCCAACCTGGTTTATTCTATTCTATTCTATTCTAGAGAAAAAAGTAGATTGTGGGAAGGTTGGGCATTTGAAATGAGAGTGACCAAGGAGAAGAGAGATCTTAAGGGGTTTTTTAAGCTTAGTTGGATCAGCTCCGGGCAGGCCTGGAGTTGGGGCCATTAGGGTAGGAGCTGCGCGTAGAGCAGCCGGAGCTGCAAGCCAGTGTTTGCACCAGCACCTGCGGTAGTGCGGCGGGCAGAGCAGGAGTTGTTGCGGGGAGAGCAGCAGTGGCTGACCCGTGCCCACCAGGGACTGGTAAAGGATCAGGCTCAGGAGGTGGCCAGGCTCAGGTCGGAGAAGGAGGGTTAGGGGTACTTGTGTTACCAAGGTTCCTACAGGGGGTGTGGAGAGCACGTTTTAGGGGCAAAAGGGGAAAGGTTTAAAGTCCCGGTAGCTAAGGATGTTAAATTGGAGATTGAAGCTAGAATTGGGCTAGGGTATATCTTAGTGTAGTACCAAGTGTAAGACGTAACTTTACTAGGGAGAGATAGTTCAGTTGGACATAAGGGTAGTTCTGGAAGAGGGGCAGATGACGGTCAGAAGAGATAACTTGTTGATCTCGGGAGAAGGGGCAATTGGGGTTGGAAGGAGGATTGTGTCTCTTCAAGCCCCAAGGCAAGGATTGTTGGGATGGTGGATAGTCAGTTGGGTTTTTTTTTCTGAAGAATTGGTGAGTTTGATGTATGGAGTGGTAATTTGTGTCAATCAGGATGCATAGGATCCAGGCCCTTCGGTGAGTTTTGCCTGGGTAGGAGTCCGGGCTATGGGGTCCCAGAATTTCAATGTGGATGGGGATTCCAGGATTCTGGATGGTAGTCAGGTGGCCTTCACAGCCCTGGAGAATTCAGGCTGTGAAGGGGCAGCGTTGTTTCTATTGTCAATGGGATGTGGAGACTGGTTGTCCGTAGGGATCGGACGACCAGCGCTGTGTCCCGGTGTCTGGCGTCCCGGTGGTGAGGGGCCCGGTTTCGGGGTTTTGGTATCCTGCAGTCCGGTTTCTGGAGGGGCCTGGGCGGTGGGGGCCTGTGTCGCGGTGGCGGTCGCGGGTTTGACATCCTGGTTTCCGGGGTTCTGGCGGTAGGGGACCCGGGTTCAGGAGTTTTTTGTATCCTGCGGTTGGTTCCTTAGGGGGGCTTGAACTGTGGGGGCCCGTGGCGCGGTCACGCTTGCCGGTTTCTAGGGAGGGGCCTCGGTTTGAAGGACCTGCTTCGGGAAGGGTTTTTTCTGTGGTTTCAGGCTTCCACAGGAGGGCAGGGACCTGGGCTGCAGCGGGTGAGGTTTTTTTTTTGCGGTTTGACTTTGCAGGGGATTGGCACAGTGAGGGGAGGTTGGTCGTTCGCAGGGAGCGGGCTAGTGGCTCGGGAGCCAGTGCTTCCAGCTGCCGCCGCTCAGTTTTGACCCCCGGGCAGTGATTAGTGATCAGGAGAATGGGACAAAAGCAAGTCATCAGAACTCCCTCCCATTCCTATCTCAGAGAGCGTGTTAGGGATCATATTATAGTATTGGGATGATGAGTTGAGAAAAGGAAAATCAAAGAAAAAATGGTTTATCTTTTGATGATTGGATTTGCCAAGCTTTGAAAAAGTGTTTTAGTAGGGAAGAAGCTGAATATGCTGCTGTTTGGATTAGGGCTTCACGCCCTACCCCTGTTCCCATATTTAAGGACAAAGATGTGACCATTTGAGGCTGTCCCTTTAAGGAAGGGGGCATTATGGTGGAATGTTTGTAAACAAAAGACGGATCTAAACGAATTTCATTGGTAGATTGGGGGGAAGCACCTTTTGGACTGGGAGTACAGCAGTTTTCTGGTCAGTCTTTTTTCCCCTCCTTCAGTGGCTTGCAGCCCGCAGCTTTCTGGGCTTTCGGCCAGGGTTGACCTTGAAGGAGATAAAAGTGTGAGGCCTTTTCTAACATTCTAACACATAGCTGCTTTTTAATTAACAGTTTCTCTTTTCCTCTCTTTCTAACCCTCTCTGGGGAAAGGGAGAGAGAAGGGGGAGCAGGGGTGGGGAGCCCCCCTCAGCAGAAGAGGGAACCCTCATTTCTGTGTGACTTTGTTGTATATTTCTGTATATATTGTAAATACTGTAAATTCCGTACATAAACCTGCATTTCCTAAACTGCTTTGTAAATATACAGCACCCACTCCTTTGCTAATCCGGCTGTGCATTTTTTTTTTCCTTTCAATTTTCTTCCCTCTACTCACGGGTGGGGGAAAGGGCCCGGACTTTCCCTCAACCCTACGACATTCCTTTTCTTGGCTTACCCAACGTGCGGCAGATAATTAGTTTAATTTATCACTTTATTGATTCAGTGTTTTATAGCCGGATTGGCAAACATGAAGATCTTGTGGTTCTTAGAACGATTATCCTTTTCAATTTTTGGGGCTCTGGTTTACAGATATTGTTTGGGTTTGATTTTGGATTACCTGGGTAAATATTTGGTGTGGACGATTTATCTGAGGTTTATGTATAGAGTAAGACTATGGTATGGAAAATGCGTGGATTTCTTTTGGCCAGCGAGATACAGAAATGTAACTTCTACTACCCTCCCGATTGAGATAAAAGAGTTTAGGATTCCGCCAGAGGAGAGAGTAACTTTAGGTGATGGCTGGGATCCAAAGGTGATTTATGTGATGTGTATAAATCTGCTGCTGGTGATAATTAGCGTGTATCTGCTAATTTCTCTGTGTCGGGAGAGGAAGGTATCCAGACCGTTTTTTCTTATTAAAACTAGATCAAAGAGAAAACGCCGTGGCTCTGGGTCAGTCCCAGAGACATCTAGTGATGAGGGGTGTGGAGAATCTGTGTCAGTTAAAAAGAGGGCTAAAAAGTTAATTGGTAAAGCAGCCCTGAAAGACTTTGCCACTGATTCTGACAAGATGCCATGGGCGGCGGCTGGTATCAACATGGCGCCTGCTCCTTCTCCTCCTCCTTCTTCTCCATCGGTCATTAACGGAGCAACGTCAATTCCGCCCATTCTCTCGGTGGGACCGGAAGTCACTGCCCCAGCAGTTGATTTATCTCAGGACCTGTCAGCTTCTGTTAAGGTGGCTGTAAATTCAAACACAGCTCCAGTTAATGTGGCTGTTTTAAAGACTAGAAGTGGAAAGACCACAATCATGGATTGGTTTTCAAGGCACCTGAGCTGAAAACAACTCATGGGACACACTTGTCCCAGAGGGGGATAAGAATCCTGGGGCAGGAATTGGCAGGGCTCATTGATAGGGCTTTAAACTAGATTTGAAGGGGGAAGGGGTTAATAGTCTCCTGCTGGCTGGTGACAAACAGAGGGGCAGCTCACCAGCAGTAGAGAGAAGGAGAGATGGTAAGGGCACTCAACTTCTGCCCTGAAGCAAGCCAAGAATGATCCACCAGGACATTCTGTGGAAACCGAGGGGAATTGGCACCAGAGGAGGACAGGGCCAGCCCAGCTGAAGTGCTTCTATGCGAATGCGCGCAGCTTGGGCAACAAACAGGATGAGTTAAGGGCCACTGTGCTGCTGGGATACCACGACATAGTGGCTCTTACTGAAACTTGGTGGGATGAATCCCATGACTGGAATGTAGGGATAGATGGGTATAAGTTCTTTAGGAAGGATAGGCAGGGAAGGGGAGGAGGAGGTGTTGCCCTCTATGTCAATAGCCAGTTGGAATCAGTGGAGCTCCACCTGGGGAGGGATGATGAGCTAGTTGAGAGCGTGTGGGTTAAAATTAAAGGCAGGACAGGGGAAGGAGATATTACTGTGGGGGTCTCCTACAGGCCACCTGACCAGCAGATCCAAGCAGATGAGGCCCTCCATAGGCAAATAGAAGCGGCTTCCAGGTCACAAGCCCTGGTCCTCATGGGTGATTTCAACCACCCGGACATCTGCTGGAGGGACAACACAGCAAGGCACCAGCAATCCAGGATGTTCCTGGACTGCATAGAAGACAACTTCCTCCTCCAAATGGTAGAGGAACCAACAAGAAATGGTGCTATGCTGGACCTTGTTCTCACCAACAGGGAAGGGCTGGTAAGCAATGTGAGGCTCATAGACGGCCTTGGCTGCAGTGACCATGAAGCAGTTGAATTTAACATCCTCAGGGCAATCAGGAGGAAGTATTCCAAGCTCACGACCCTAGACTTTAGGCGTGCAGATTTTGATCGCTTCAGGGATCTGATAGCCAAAGTGTCGTGGGACAAAGCCCTGGAGGAAGAGGGACCCAGGACAGCTGGTCAGTATTCAGGACCACCTCCTCTGTGTCCAGGAGCTCTGTGTACCAACAAAGAGAAAAGCAGGTAAGAATGCTAGGAGGCCTGCCTGGATGGGCAAGGAGCTACTGGACACACTATTACTTAAAAGGAAACTCTACAGGAAGTGGAGAGAAGGACAGGTAGAACAGGGGGAATATAAGGAAGCTGCCCGAGCAGCAAGAGTCCTGGTTAGGAAAGCCAAAGCAGAGTTGGAATTGAATCTAGCCAGGGAGATTAGAGGGAACACTAAGAACTTTTACAGGTATATTAATGGGAAGAAGAAGACTAGGGAAGGTGTGGGCCCCCTCAGAAAGGAAAATGGTGACATGGTCACAAGTGATGAGGAAAAGGCTGAGGTACTTAATAACTTCTTTACCTCAGTCTTCACTGCAAGGGCCTCTAGCCACACTCCTGATGTTATGGAAGTCAAAGCCAGGGACGGGGAGGAAGAACTGCCCATTGCAAGTGCAGATCAGGTTTGTGATCATCTGAAGAACCTAAAAGTGTTCAAGTCCATGGGACCCGACGGGATACACAAACGGGTACTGAGAGAACTGGCAGAGGAGGTTGCTAAACCCCTCTCTATTATATTTCAAAAGTCATGGCAATCTGATGAAGTCCCCACGGACTGGAAAAGGGGAAACATTGCCCCCATCTTCAAACAGGGTAAGAACGAGGAACCAGGGAACTACAGGCCAGTCAGTCTCACCTCTGTGCCTGGAAAGATCATGGAGCAGATCCTCCTGGAGTCACTACTCGCTCAAAAGAATAGTGAAGAGGTGATTGGGAGCAGTCAGCATGGCTTTGCCAAGGGCAAATCCTGCCTGACCAACCTGGTTGCCTTCTATGAGCAGGTGACAAAATTAATAGATGAGGGGCGAGCAACTGATGTCATTTACCTGGAACTGGCTTGATGGCCGCACCCAAAGAGTGGCTGTCAATGGGTCCATGTCCCAGTGGAGGCCAGTGACAAGCGGAGTCCCTCAGGGATCAGTCCTGGGACCTGGCTTGTTCAACATCTTTGTGGGTGACATGGACAGTGGCATTGAGTGCACCCTCAGCAAGTTTGCTGATGACACCAAGCTGTGTGGTGCAGCAGACACGCTGGAGGGAAGGGAGGCCATCCAGAGGGACCTTGACAGGCTGGAGAGGTGGGCACAAGCCAACCTCATGAAGTTCAATAAGAGCAAGTGCAGGGTCCTGCATCTGGGTCGAGGCAATCCCAGGCACAAATACAGGCTGGGCAGTGACTGGCTGGAAAGTAGCCCTGAGGAGAGAGACTTGGGGGTGCTGGTGGACAAAAAGCTCAACATGAGCTCTCAATGTGCACTTGCAGCCCGCAAAGCCAATCAGATCCTGGGCTGCATCAGGAGAAGTGTGGCTAGCAGGTCGAGGGAGGTGATCCTCCCCCTCTACTCAGCCCTGGTGAGACCCCACCTGGAGTACTGTGTCCAGTTCTGGAGCCCCTATTACAAGAGGGATGTGGAGGTGCTGGAACGTGTCCAGAGAAGGGCCATGAGGATGATCAGAGGGCTGGAGCACCTCTCCTATGAGGACAGACTGAAGGAGTTGGGGCTGTTCAGTCTGCAGAAGAGAAGGCTCCGAGGTGACCTAATTGTGGCCTTCCAGTATCTGAAGGGGGCCTATAGGAAGGCTGGGGAAGGACTTCTCAGGATGTCAGGTAATGATAGGACTAGGGGGAATGGAATGAAGCTGGAGGTGGGGAGATTCAGGCTAGATGTGAGGAGGAGGTTCTTCACCATGAGAGTGGTGAGACCCTGGAATGGGTTGTCCGGGGAGGTGGTCGAGGCCCCGTCCCTGGGGGTGTTTAAGAGCAGGCTGGATGAGGCTCTGTCCAGCCTGATCTAGTGTGGGGTTTCCCTGCCCATGGCAGGGGGGTTGGAACTAGATGATCCTTGTGGTCCCTTCCAACCCTGAATGAAACTATGAAACTATGAAACTATAAGAAGAGCAGGAGACTGATCCTGGTGAGGGGCCCTCTACTCTAAAAGATCCTGCTGAGGAGGAAGAGAAGATTTGTTTTAAAGATCTAGCTGACCTAGTGAGAGCAAAGCAGGATAGAGATGCAGCTAGGATAGGAGCTGGCAAAGGTGGTTCTCAGCTTAAAGAGATCCTAGAGAAAATGGCAGCAGGATTCTCGGGCAACCAGTTGGGGAAGAAGATGAATCACATGACATAACTGAGTGTTCGTCTCCGAGGGAAGAGCTAAGAAATGTCCGTAAAGATTACACCAGGGCAGATAAGGAGCCAGTTCTAGCTTGGCTTAGTAGGTGTTATGATACAGGTGCTCCAGCTCTAACTGTTGGAGACAAGTCAGCAGCTCAATTAGGAACTCTCTCGAGGGATAATGGAATAGATAGACATCTAGGCAGGGTTCTCGGTAAGGTTAACCGGAGGATACGCCTTTTAATGGCAGTTGCCCTGAGATATCCTTCCCGAGACGATCTTCCATGGAATCCTAAACCCTGGACTACCATAGATGAGGGAATTAAGCGCTTGAGAGAATTTGCTGTTAGAGAGCTACTCTATGGTGAACATGAAACTCTGAATCCTGATGACATTCCTGTGGGTATTGGTCTTGCTAAAAAGATCATCAAACTTGTTCCTTCTAATTATGCAAACATTCTGGCAAGCAGAATTGTGTCAAGAAGTTATGGTGGAGCTTCTCCCACGGTTGGCCAATTCAGTGATCAAATGAGACAATTGGAGGATAGCATGACACGTGTTTCTTTGGTTTCGGCCATTAAAGCTATGTCTGGTGATATACAGAATTGCATGAGAGAGTTAAAGGATGAATTTAAAAATTCCACATCCCAATTGGCACAAAGGGATAATTTCAATTCTTCCTCCAGGTGGGTACAAGTTTCATCTGTGAGGAATACACATCCTCCAAGGAGGTCATTCCAAAACAGGTCATTCCAAAACAGACCACCAAGGCAATCACGTAGAACTATTTGGATAACTCGGCGTGATCAGTTTGGTGAGAACATGAACCGCTGGGATGGCCAACCAACTTCTAATCTTTTCAGGAGACTGAGGGAATTGCAAAGTGGCAGAACCCGAGGTAGCAATACCAGAAGGGTAGCTGTTATTTCCACAGTTCCCCAGAACAACCCTAGTAGCTCCAACAGTGGCTCCAGTTATAACATGCTGTGGTGGGTGGAAGGGTAAAGCCAAGAAGCCTCCTCCCTTCCCCCTTGTAAGGTAAAAGGGAAAAGAAAAATTGAAGGGAAAGGAAAAAAATACTCACCAGCTGAATTAGCAAAGCAGTGGAGCTATATTTACAAAGCAGTGTAGGATTTTGCAGGGGAATATTTACAAATTTACAATATCTACAATATATACAAAGATATACAACAGAGTAACACAGAAATGAGAGTAACCCCCCTCGGCAGAGGGGGATCCCCACCTCCGCTCTCCCCCCTCTCCCCCCCCATTCCCCAGAGTAGGTCAGAAAAGGAGAAAGAAGAAGGAAAGAAGTTAAAAGCAGTTTTGTGTTAATTGGAAGGGAGCACCGGACTCCTATCAAGTCTCCAAGGCCGAAGTCTTGGCAGAAAGCCCAGCAGAGAATGAGTTGCTGCCCAAAGGAAAGGTGGAAGCAAGACTGACCGAGAAGTGCTGGAAATGCCCATTTTCACTCCCAGTTCAGAGGGTGCTTCCTCCCACTCGTCCAATGAAATTGTTTAGACTATTCCTTCCGTTTACCAACTTCCGTCCACCATATTCCCTTTCCTAAGGGGACAGCGTCAACCGGTGACAGTCCACCCCTTCTAAACAATTTCATTGGCTGTTCATACTGTCCATCCAATCCAAAACAATATTTACAGTTCGTGAGTAAAGTTCATAGTCCATTCCGGCTATGCTCAGATGTGGATGATTCAAAAGTCCAAGAAAATCAGAAAGTGAGTGTAGTGGGTTGGAAGGGGTAAGACTAAGAAGCCTCTTCCCTCCCCCCCTGTAAGGTAAAAGGGAAAAGAAAAATTGAAGGGAAAGGAAAAAAAAACTCACCAGCTGAATTAGCAAAGCAGTGGAGCTATATTTACAAAGCAGTGTAGGATTTTGCAGGGGAATATTTACAAATTTACAATATCTACAATATATACAAAGATATACAACAGAGTAACACAGAAATGAGAGTAATCCCCCTCGGCCGAGGGGATTCCCCACCTCCGCTCTCCCCTCTCTCCCCCCCTTTCCCCAGAATAGTTCGGAAAGGAAGGAAAAAGAAGAAAGAAAGAAGTTAAAAGCAGTTTGTGTTAATTAGAATGGAGTTGATACCGGACTCCTATCAAGCCTTCAAGGCCGAAGTCTTGGCAGAAAGCCCAGCAGAGGAAGAGATGCTGCACGGAGAAAAGGCGGAAGCAAGACTGACCGAGAAGTGCTGGAAATGCCCATTTCAGTCTCAGTTCAGATGGTGCTTCCTCCCACTTGACCAATGAAAATTAGTTTAGAGTATTCCTTCCGTTTACCAACTTCCGTCCACCATACTCCCTTTCTTAAGGGGGCAACGTCAATCGGCCACAGTCCACCCCTTCTAAACAATTTCATTGGCTGTTCACACTGTCCATCCAATCCAAAATGATATTTACAGTTCGTGAGTAAAGTTCATAGTCCATTCCGGCTATGCTCAGATGTAGATGATTCAAAAGTCCAAGAAAATCAGAAAATGAGAAAAGTGGAAAACAGTTCATTCCTTCGACGACGAAGCGAAGAAAAGGGAAACAGGGAAATCTCAGGGTCTCTTAGTTGACTCAGGGTTCTCAGGGTTCGTGCACCGTAGATTCCTCGTTGATTCTTGTTTTGGGCGCGATGTAGCTGTACAACAGTTCGAAGTTAACCTCTTTCAGCTAAAGTTAAATTTCTTAGTGGAATACACTGAATTTCACCATTCTCTTGCATTACCCAGTAAGTGTGACCCGGACCTTCAGCTGAAACCACCCCTCGGACAGGTTTAGACTCTCCTGAGGGTGAAAATACCCAAACAGTTTTACCTAACAGATTCTTTTCTCTAACAACAGGAACTCTATCACCTTCTACTTTCCGTAGCAAATCTGAATGTGCAGGTCCAGCTCGGTTCACTGAACCTCTACTTTTTACCAGCCAGGTTGCTTGTGCTAAATGTTTTTCCCAGTTTTTCAAAGATCCACCCCCCATGGCTTTAAGAGTGGTCTTCAACAAACCGTTGTAGCGTTCAATCTTCCCTGAAGCTGGTGCATAGTAGGGAATGTGGAATATCCACTCAATACCGTGCTCTTTTGCCTAGTTCTTTACAAGGTTGTTCTTGAAATGAGTTCCATTGTCTGACTCAATCCTCTCTGGAGTTCCGTGTCTCCACAGGATCTGTCTCTCCAGACCGAGAATGGTGTTGCGTGCAGTTGCATGTGGAACTGGATAAGTTTCCAACCATCCAGTGTTTGCCTCTACCATAGTAAGCACGTATTGCTTACCAGAACGAGAACGTGGTAGAGTGATATAGTCAATCTGCCAAGCTTCACCATACTTGTACTTGGACCATCGGTCACCATACCACAAGGGCTTAAGTCGTTTTGCCTGCTTAATAGCAGCACAAATGTCACAGTCATGGATGACTTGCGTGATAGCATCCATGGAAATGTCTATGGATCTGTCACGAGCCCATTGGTATGTTGCATCTCTGCCTTGATGTCCTGACGATCGTGAGCCCACCGAGCTAAGAATATCTCACCTCGGTGTTTCCAGTCGAGATCAAGATTAGAGTCCATGTCTACTTGAGAAACTCTTGCAGCTAGATCTGCCTGATGGTTGTGTTGCTGTTCCTCAGTAGCTTTGCTCTTAGGAATGTGAGCATCGATGTGTCTCACTTTCACTGGAATTCTCTCGATTCGATCAGCAATGTCCTGCCACAGGTTGGCTGCCCAAATGGGTTTTCCTTTCCTCTGCCAACCACTCTTCTTCCAGTTCTTTAGCCAACCCCATAGAGCATTGGCTACCATCCATGAGTCGGTGTAGAGATAAAGCTTTGGCCATCTCTCACGTTCAGCTACGTCGAGAGCTAGCTGGACAGCTTTTACCTCTGCGAACTGACTGGATTCTCCTTCTCCATCTTTCGCCTCTGCAACTCGGCGTGTTGGACTCCACACTGCAGACTTCCACCTTCGCTTGTTTCCAACAAGACGACAGGAACCGTCTGTGAACAAAGCATATTTCTTTTCATCATTCAGAAAGGTCATTGTAAGGAGGAGCTTCCTCAGCACGAGTTACTTTCTCCTCTGGAGGTTTAGCACAGTTGATACCTTCAGGCCAACTTGAGATCACCTCCACTAGACCAGGTCTTTCAAGATTTCCCATTCGAGCTCTCTGTGTTATCAGAGCCATCCACTTAGACCATGTGGAGTCTGTGGCATGATGTGGTGTGGAACCTTTGCCTTTGAACATCCAATTCAAAACTGGTAATCTGGGAGCTAAGAGAAGTTGTGATTCAGTTCCAATCACTTCAGAAGATGCTTTTACTCCTTCATAGGCAGCTAGAATTTCTTTCTCTGTTGGAGTATAATTAGCCTCTGAACCTCTGTAACCTCGACTCCAGAAACCAAGAGGTCGTCCACGTGTTTCACCTGGAGCTTTTTGCCACAGGCACCAGGTTGGACCATTGTAACTTGCAGCCATGTGCAAAATGTTCTTAATGTCTGGACCATCTCGGACAGGTCCCAGACCCACTGCCTGAACTACCTCTTGCTTTATCTGGTCAAAGGCTGCTTGTTATTCAGGTCCCCAGTGGAAATGGTTTCTCTTTCGAGTCACATCATACAGAGGTTTCACAATCTGACTGTATCCAGGAATGTGCAGTCTCCAAAATCCCACTATCCCCAAGAAACGTAGGGTCTCTTGCTTGTTTGTGGGACTTGCCATGGTAGAGACTCTGTTTACCACATCCACTGGAATGTGTCGGCCTCCATCCTGCCATCGCACTCCCAGAAACTGAATCTCTGCGGTAGGCCCTTTCACCTTGTCTCTCTTGATGGCAAAACCTGCATTCAGAAGAATGTCAATGATTTTGTTACCCTTCTCGAAGACTTCCTCAGCAGTTTTACCCCAGACGATGATATCATCGATGAACTGGATGTGTTCTGGAGCACCGCCTTTCTCCAGAGCATCGTGGATCACTGCATGACAGATGCTTGAGCTGTGGATCCAGCCCATTGGCAGTCTGTTGAAGGTGTACTGGATTCCTCTCCAGGTGAAAGCAAACTGAGGCCTGCATTCCTCTGCTATGGGAATAGAGAAAAATGCATTAGCAATGTCTATGGTAGCATACCATTTGGCCTCTTTGGATTCCAGCTCATACTGTAGTTCCATCATGTCCGGTACTGCTGCACTCATAGGTGGTGTCACTTCATTTAGGGCTCGGTAGTCTACCGTCAGACGCCAGTCTCCATTCTGCTTCCGCACAGGCCACACTGGACTGTTGAAAGGTGAATGAGTTTTGCTGACGACTTTCTGACTCTCCAACTGACGAATCAGATTCTGAATGGGCAACAAAGAGTCACGGTTGGTTCTGTATTGTCTGTGATGCACAGTCTGAGAAGCAACCGGCAATTGAATGTCCTGTATCTTATGTTGTCCCACAACTGCAGATTCATCAGAAAGCTCAGGTCTGGCAGATAGCTTCAATTTTTGTCCATCAATTTCTATTGAAGCTACTCCAAAAGCCCATTTGTAACCTCTAGGGTCTTTGAAACGCCCTTCTCTCAGAAAATCAATTCCCGGAATACAAGGTGCATCAGGTCCGGTCACAACTGTATGCTTCCTCCATTGTTTACCAGTTAAACTTATATTAACCTCTACCTTACTCAACTCTTGAGATCCACCAGTGACTCCCAGAATAGTTATAGACTCTGATCCCTGATAATTTGATGGTATTATGGTGCACTGAGCTCCTGTGTCAACCAAGGCCCTGTACTTCCGAAATTGTGAAGTGCCAGGCCACTGGATGTACACATCCCAATAGATTCTATTATCTCTGTTATCCCTCTCCTCCCCCTGGCGGGAGGCAGGGCACCCCTAGTTATGGGGAACATGTGCACATGTGCATTGCACATAGTTTGCAGGGTTATAACTTTGCATGTTATAACCGGAGCCACTGTTGGAGCCATAAGAGTCGTTCTGGGGAACTGTGGAAGTAACAGCAACCCTTCTGGTATTGCTACCTCGGGTTCTGCCGCTTTGCAGTTCCCTCAGTCTTCTGAAAAGATTAGAAGTTGGTTGGCCATCCCAGCGGTTCATGTTCTCACCAAACTGATCACGCAGAGTTATCCAAATAGTTCTACGTGATTGCCTTGGCGGTCTGTTTTGGAATGACCTGTTCTGGAATGACCTGTTTTGGAATGACCTCCTTGGAGGACGTGTATTCCTCACAGATGAAACTTGTATCCACCTGGAGGGAGAATTGAAATTATCCCTTTGTGCCAATTGGGATATGGAATTTCTAAATTCATCTTTTAACTCTCTTATGCAATTCTGTATATCACCAGACATAGTTTTAATGGCTGAAACCAAAGAACCACTTGTCATGCTATCCTCCAATTGTCTCATTTGATCACTGAATTGGCCAACCGTGGGAGAAGCTCCACCATAACTTCTTGACACAATTCTGCTTGTCAGAATGTTTGCATAATTGGAAGGAGCAAGTTTGATGATCTTTTTTGCAAGACCAATACCCACAGGAATGTCATCACGATTCAGAGTTTCATGTTCACCATAGAGTAGCTCTCTAACAGCAAATTCTCTCAAGCGCTTAATTCCCTCATCTATGGTAGTCCAGGGTTTAGGATTCCATGGAAGATCATCTCGGGAAGGGTATCTCAGGGCAACCGCCATTAAAAGGCGTATCCACAGACTAACCTTACCGAGAGCTCTGCCTAGATGTCTATCTATTCCATTGTCCCTTGAGAGAGTTCCTAATTGAGCTGCTGACTTGTCTCCAACTGTTAGAGCTGGAGCACCTGTATCATAACACCTACTAAGCCAAGCTAGAACTGGTTCCTTATCTGCCCTGGTGAAATCTTTACGGACATAACGCAATTCCTCCCGTGGAGAAGAACATTCCAAAATATTATCTTCATCTTCATCTCCCTGAATTTTTTGTCCATATAATCCTGCTGTCATTCTCCTAAGGATCTCTTTAAGCTGAGAACCACCTTTGCCAGCTGCTTTCCTAGCTTCATCTGTATCCTGCTTTGATCTCACTAGGTTAACTAGATCTTTAAAACAAACCACCTCTTCCTCCTGAGCAGGATCTCTTAGAGTAGAGGGCCCCTCACCAGGATCAGTCTCCAGCTCCTCTTCTTCTCCATCTTTGGCCTTTCCACCTCTAGTCTTTAAAAGAGCCACCTTAACTGGAGCTGTGTTAGAATTTACAGCCACCTTAATAGAAGCTGACAGGTCCTGAGATAAATCAGCTGCTGGGGCAGTGACTTCCGGTCCCACCGAGGGAGTGGGCGGAAGTGACGTTGCTCCGTTAATGGCCGGTGGAGAAGAAGAAGAAGGAGAAGGAGTAGGAGCCATGTTGATACCAGCTGCCGCCTTTGGCAGCTTGCTAGAATCAGCAAAGTCATTTAGAGCTGCTTTACCATTTGACTTCTTAGCCTTCTTTTTAACTGACAGAGAGTCTCCACCTTCCTCATCACTAGATGACTCTGGGACTGATCTCGAGCCACGGCGTTTTCTTTTTGATCTAGTTTTAATAACAAAACAAGCTCTGGATATCTTTCTCTCTCACCGCAGAGAGAACAGTAAATATGCAATCACCATCACCAGCAACAGATTTATACACATCACATAAATCACCTTTGGATCCCAGGCATCACCTAAAGTTACTCTCTCCTCAGGCGGAATCTTAAAACCCTTTATCTCAATTGGGAGAGTGGTGGAGGTAACATTCCTGTATCTCACTGGCCATAGGAAATTAATACATTTTCCATACCATAATTTAACTCTATACATAACCCACATATAAATTGTCCACACCAAATATTTACCCAGGTAATCCAAAAGCAAACCCAAACAATATCTGTAAACCAGAGCCCCAAAAATTGAAAAGAACAATCGCTCCACAAACCACAAGACCTTCATGTTTGCTAATTCAGCTAGAAAACACTAAATCAATCAGGTAATTATCTGCCCCATGTTGGGCGCCAATAAAAAAAAAAAATGTGGTGGGTGGAAGGGTAAAGCCAAGAAGCCTCCTCCCTTCCCCCTTGTAAGGTAAAAGGGAAAAGAAAAATTGAAGGGAAAGGAAAAAAATACTCACCAGCTGAATTAGCAAAGCAGAGGAGCTATATTTACAAAGCAGTGTAGGATTTTGCAGGGGAATATTTACAAATTTACAATATCTACAATATATACAAAGATATACAACAGAGTAACACAGAAATGAGAGTAACCCCCCTCGGCAGAGGGGGATCCCCACCTCCGCTCTCCCCTCTCTCCCCCCACTTTCCCCAGAGTAGGTCAGAAAAAGGGAGAAAGAAGAAGGAAAGAAGTTAAAAGCAGTTTTGTGTTAATTGGAAGGGAGTTAATACCGGACTCCTATCAAGTCTCCAAGGCCGAAGTCTTGGCAGAAAGCCCAGCAGAGAATGAGTTGCTGCCCAAAGGAAAGGCGGAAGCAAGACTGACCGAGAAGTGCTGGAAATGCCCATTTTCACTCCCAGTTCAGAGGGTGCTTCCTCCCACTCGTCCAATGAAATTGTTTAGACTATTCCTTCCGTTTACCAACTTCCGTCCACCATATTCCCTTTCTTAAGGGGACACCGTCAATCGGCCACACATGCAAAGCTACAACACTACACACTGTGCGCAATGCATATGTGGGCATGTTCCCCATAATTAGGGGTGCCCTGCCTCCCGCCAGGGGGAGGAGAGGGATAACAGAGATAATAGAATCTATTGGGATGTGTACATCCAGTGGCCTGGCACTTCACAATTTCGGAAGTACAGGGCCTTGGTTGACACAGGAGCTCAGTGCACCATAATGCCATCAAATTATCAGGGATCAGAGTCTATAACTATTCTGGGAGTCCCTGGTGGATCTCAAGAGTTAAGTAAGGTGGAGGTTAATATAAGTTTGTGACCGGTTGACGTTGTCCCCTTAAGAAAGGGAATATGGTGGACGGAAGTTGGTAAACGGAAAGAATAATCTAAACTAATTTCATTGGTGAAGTGGGAGGAAGCACCTTCTGAACTGGGAGTGCAGGAGAAAGTATCCTGGGCATTCCAGCACTTTATCTTCAGTCTTGCTTCCGCCTCTTCTTTGGGCAGCAGCTTTCTGTGCTGGCCTTTCTGCCAATGCTTCGGCCTTGAAACCGATAGGATACCAGGCCTGTATTAACTGCTTTCCAATTAACACAAGTGCTTCTAAGTTTTTTTTTCCTCTCTTTTCTTTCTCTTTCTATCCCACTCTGGGGAAAGGGGGAGAGAGGGGAGAGCGGAGGTGGGAAATCCCCCTCAGCAGAGGGGGTAATCCTCATTTCTGTGTTACTTTATTGTATATCTTTGCATATATTGTAAATATTGTAAATTTGTATATATTCCCCTGCATACCCTACATTGCTTTATAAATACACAGCTCCACTGCTTTGCTAATTCAGCTTGTGAGTTTTTTTTTTCCTTTCCCTTCAATTTTTTTTCTTTCCCCTTACTTTACAGGGGGGAGGGAAGAGGCTTCTTGGCCTTACCCTTCCAAGTCACCACAAAGTTTAACTTTTAAACAAAGGAGGAAACATACAGTTGTGACTGGACCTGACGCACCTTGTATTTTGGGAATTGATTGTCTGAGAGAAGGGCATTTCAAAGACCCTAGAGGTTACAAATGGGCTTTTGGAGTAGCTTCTATAGAAATTGATGGACAAAAATTAAAACTGTCTGCTAGAACTGAGCTTTCGGATGAATCTGCATTTGTGGGACAACACAAGATACAGGACATTAAATTGCCGGTTGCTTCTCAGACTGTGCATCACAGGCAATACAGAACCAACCGTGACTCTTTGTTGCCCATTCAGAATCTGATTGGTCAGTTGGAGACTCAGAAAGTCGTCAGCAAAACTCATTCACCTTTCAACAGTCCAGTGTGGCCTGTGCGGAAGCAGAATGGAGACTGGCGTCTGACGGTAGACTACCGAGCCCTAAATGAAGTAACTCCACCTATGAGTGCAGCAGTACCAGACATGATGGAGCTACAGTATGAGCTGGAATCCAAAGAGGCCAAATGGTATGCTACCATAGACATTGCTAATGCATTTTTCTCTATTCCCATAGCAGAGGAATGCAGGCCTCAGTTTGCTTTCACCTGGAGAGGAATCCAGTACACCTTCAACAGACTGCCAATGGGCTGGATCCACAGCTCAAGCATCTGTCATGCAGTAATCCACGATGCTCTGGAGAAAGGCGGTGCTCCAGAACACATCCAGTTCATCGATGATATCATCGTCTGGGGTAAAACTGCTGAGGAAGTCTTCGAGAAAGGTAACAAAATCATTGACATTCTTCTGAATGCAGGTTTTGCCATCAAGCGAGACAAGGTGAAAGGACCTACCACAGAGATTCAGTTTCTGGGAGTGCGGTGGCAGGATGGACGCCGACACATTCCAGTGGATGTGGTAAATAGAGTCTCTACCATGGCGAATATCACAAACAAGCAAGAGACCCTACGTTTCTTGGGGATAGTGGGATTTTGGAGACTGCACATTCCTGGATACAGTCAGATTGTGAAACCTCTGTATGATGTGACTCGAAAGAGAAACCATTTCCACTGGGGACCTGAACAACAAGCAGCCTTTGACCAGATAAAGCAAGAGGTGATTCAAGCAATCGGTCTGGGACCTGTCCGAGATGGTCGAGACATTAAGAAGATTTTGTACACGGCTGCAAGTGACAATGGTCCAACCTGGTGCTTGTGGTAAAAAGCTCCAGGTGAGACACGTGGACGACCTCTTGGTTTCTGGAGTCGAGGTTACAGAGGTTCAGAGGCTAATTATACTCCAACAGAGAAAGAAATTCTCGCTGCCTATGAAGGAGTAAAAGCATCTTCTGAAGTGATTGGAACTGAATCACAACTTCTCTTAGCTCCCAGATTACCAGTTTTGAATTGGATGTTCAAAGGCAAAGGCTCCACACCACATCATGCCACAGACTCAACCTGGTCTAAGTGGATGGCTCTGATAACACAGAGAGCTCGAATGGGAAATCTTGAAAGACCTGATCTAGTGGAGGTGATCTCAAGTTGGCCTGAAGGTATCAACTGTGCTAAACCTCCAGAGGAGAAAGTAACTCGTGCTGGGGTAGCTCCTCCTTACAATGACTTTTCTGATGATGAAAAGAAATATTCTCTATTCACAGACGGTTCCTATCGTCTTGTTGGAAACAAGCGAAGGTGGAAGTCTGCAGTGTGGAGTCCAACACGCCGAGTTGCAGAGGCGAAAGATGGAGGAGAATCCAGTCAGTTCGCAAAAGTAAAAGCTTTCCAGCTAGCTCTCGACGTAACTGAACGTGAGAGATGGCCAAAGCTTTATCTCTACACCGACTCATGGATGGTAGCCTGTGGTGAATGCACATGATGCCCAGATACTGAATCTTGTCCCAGCATGTGGACAAGTTCCCCCTCCTCCAGAAGGAAGACAAAAGCCAAGGCGTTAGCCAGGCTTGCACGCACCCAGTGCATGCAGTGCTCGTGCTGACACCAAGTATGGGCATAATTCTCGCTTCACGCTTTCTGTGGGCTGAAGCCAGTTGTTTATGAACGTGCCCATTGGTCAAAGCCCAGCCTCGAGGAATCTATAAGTATCACCCCAGTTGGTAAACAAGTTGCCCCCTCGTTCACTTTGTCTCTGTTCTTGCTTGAGAGAGGAACTCCCGAGCTGCAGCCTTTGCCATTGAGCTTATTGTCGTTGCCTTCTGTTATACATGCACGCATACTGGAAGCCTCTGCATCGTGAAGAAGCCCAGAGGGAGGACCTTAGCGACGCCTGAGCTCAGTATCGCTACAGCCAGTCGTACCGACCGGGAGAGCCCACCGTGCCACCGGATGACTGGACCAACCCCCGCGGGTAAGATCTGCCCAGTTGCCGGGGAGAAGGGACTTGATCGATACCGAGTCCACGTATGCCTAGCCCACCGTAGCGGGTGAGGAGCCGCCGTATGGTGCTCTGAGCCCTGTGAATCTCAGGGAAGACTAAAGCATTGTTCATGCATATACTGCACCGAACCCGGGACCACTCTGAGAGTCCCGCTGCTCCTTTAAGCTCAGTAAATGAGAATTCGCCGCCTAACGCAGCCGCATTCTCTCCCTGAGGCTGTTTGCATCAGCCCCGAGAATCATCGAGGCTGCGCTGACCCCATAGCTTTGCCTGCTGCCGCGTTGTCCTAGCCCACCTACCGGCCACCGTCGTCCCGCCCTGCCGTGCGAGCCACGGGCCGACCCCAACCAGGACCGATCCCTGTTGTCTGGAGGGAACAGAATATCATCCACGTGCTTTCCATCCACTAGCACTCAGTTCAAAGTATCCGCGTCTAGCAGAGTAAGCGCTGATGCATAGAAAGATTGTAATATTGCTGTGTATAGCCAGAAGCTGCCCACGTCCCGCCGAGTGGCTATGCGGCGGAACTGCACCCTTCGTTATATAAATATAGAAAAGGTTTATAGATCAATTAATTCCTAATCATAACACTAAGCCACTTGTGGAATGTATTTCACGAGCGTTCACTAGAACATGTATATAAGTTGGTGATTCATCGGTTATTAATAGTTTGATAATTAATAAAAATATTTTCATAATTCATATTTCATATTCATAAATTTAATTACCTCTTCACCACATAGCCAATGCTCTATGGGGTTGGCTAAAGAACTGGAAGAAGAGTGGTTGGCAGAGGAAAGGAAAAACCATTTGGGCAGCCAACCTGTGGCAGGACATTGCTGATCGAATCGAGAGAATTCCAGTGAAAGTGAGACACATCGATGCTCACATTCCTAAGAGCAAAGCTACTGAGGAACAGCAACACAACCATCAGGCAGATCTAGCTGCAAGAGTTTCTCAAGTAGACATGGACTCTAATCTTGATCTCGACTGGAAACACCGAGGTGAGATATTCTTAGCTCGGTGGGCCCATGATTCGTCAGGACATCAAGGCAGAGATGCAACGTACCAATGGGCTCGTGACAGATCCATAGACATTTCCATGGATGCTATCACACAAGTCATCCATGACTGTGACATTTGTGCTGCTATTAAGCAGGCAAAACGACTTAAGCCCTTGTTCTATGGTGACAGATGGTCCAAGTATAAATATGGTGAAGCTTGGCAGATTGACTACATCACTCTACCACGTTCTCGTTCTGGTAAGCAATACGTGCTTACTATGGTAGAGGCAAACACTGGATGGTTGGAAACTTATCCAGTTCCACATGCAACTGCACGCAACACCATTCTCGTTCTGGAGAGACAGATCCTGTGGTGACACGGAACTCCAGAGAGGATTGAGTCAGACAACGGAACTCATTTTAAGAACAACCTTGTAAAGAACTGGGCCAAAGAGCACGGTATTGAGTGGATATTCCATATTCCCTGCTATGCACCAGCTTCAGGGAAGATTGAACACTACAACGGTTTGTTGAAGACCACTCTTAAAGCCATGGGCGTTGGATCTTTGAAAAACTGGGAAAAGCACTTAGCACAAGCAACCTGGCTGGTAAATAGTAGAGGTTCAGTGAACCGAGCTGGACCTGCACATTCAGATCTGCTACAGAAAGTAGAAGGTGATAGAGTTCCTGTTGTTAGAGAAAAGAATCTGTTAGGTAAAACTGTTTGGGTATTTTCACCCTCAGGAGAGGCTAAACCTGTCCGAGGGGTGGTTTCAGCTGAAGGTCCGGGTCACACTTATTGGGTAATGCAAGAGAATGGGGAAATTCAGTGTATTCCACAAAGAAATTTAACTTTAGCTGAAAGAGGTTAATTTCAAGCTGTTGTACAGCTACATCGTGTCCAAAGGAAGAATCAACGAGGAATCTACGGTGCACGAACCCTGAGGTCCCTGAGAGCCTTGAGTCAACTAAGAGACCCTGAGAATCCCTGTTTCCCTTTTATTTGCTTCATCCACGAAGAAATGAGCTGTTTTCCATTTCTCTCATTTTCTGATTTTCTTGGACTTCTTGAATCATCTATATCTGAGCATAACCGGAATGGACTATGAACTTTTCTTACGAACTGTAAATATTGTCTTGGATTGGATGGACAGTATGAACATCCAATGAAATGGTTTAGAAGGGGTGTACTGTGACCATTTGAGGCTGTCCCCTTAAGAAAGGGGACATTGTAGTGGAATGTTTGTAAACGAAAGACGGATGTAAACTAATTTCATTGGTAGATTGGGGGGAAGCACCTTTTGAACTGGGAGTACAGCAGTTTTCTGGTCAGTCTGTCTTCCCCTTCTTCGGTGGCTTGCAGCTCGCAGTTTTCTGGGCTTTCAGCCGGGCTTGACCTTGAAACTGATAAAATAGAATAGAATAGAATAAACCAGGTTGGAAGAGACCTTCAAGATCATCCCGTCCAACCTATCACCCAACACCACCTAATCAACTAACCCATGTAACCAAGTACCCTGTCAAGTCTCCTCCTGAACACCTCCAGTGAGGGCGACTCCACCACCTCCCCGGGCAGTCCATTCCAATAGGCAATCACTCTCTCTGTGTAAAACTTCCTTCTGAACTCCAGCCTGAACTTCCCCTGGCGCAGCCTGAGACTGTGTCCTCTTGTTCTGGTGCTGGCTGCCTGGGAGAAGAGACCAACATCTGCCTGTTTACAACCCCCCTTCAGGTAGTTGTAGAGAGCAAAAAGGTCACCCCTGAGTCTCCCCCTCTCCAGGCTAAGCAGCCCCAGCTCCCTCAGCCTCTCCTCATAGGACTTGTGTTCCAAGCCCCTCACTAACTTCGTTGCCCTTCTCTGGACTCGTTCCAGCAAGTCAACATCCTTCCTAAACTGAGGGGCCCAGAACTGGACACAGTACTCGAGGTGTGGCCTAACCAGTGCAGTGTACAGGGGCAGAATGACCTCCCTGCTCCTGCTGGCCACACTGTTCTTAATGCAGGCCAGGATGCCATTGGCCCTCCTGGCCACCTGGGCACACTGCAGGCTCATGTTCAGCCTACCATCAACCAGCACCCCCAGGTCCCTCTCTGCCTGGCCGCTCTCCAGCCACTCTGACCCCAGCCTGTAGCACTGCATGGGGTTGTTGTGGCCAATGTGCAGAACCCGGCACTTGGATGAGTTAAATCTCATGCCGTTGGACTCTGCCCATCTCTCCAGCCTGTTGAGGTCTCTCTGCAAAGCCTTTCTACCCTCTAGCAGATCAACTCCTGTTCCCAGCTTGGTGTCATCAGCAAATTTACTGATGATAGACTCAATGCCCTCATCCAGATCATCAATAAAGATGTTAAAGAGGATGGGGCCCAGCACTGATCCCTGGGGGACTCCACTACTGACTGGCCGCCAGCCAGATGTGACACCATTCACCACCACTCTCTGGGTTCGGCCATCCAGCCAGTTCCTAACCCAGCTCAGAGTGCTGCTGTCCAAGCCATGGGCTGACAGCTTGGCCAGGAGTTTGCTATGGGGGACGGTGTCAAAGGCCTTGCTGAGGTCCAGGTAAACTACATCCACAGGCCTCCCCACATCCGCCAGGCAGGTCACCTGATCATAGAAGGAGATCAGGTTGGTCAGGCAGGACCTGCCCTTCCTAAATCCATGTTGGCTGAGCCTGATCCATTGGCCATCCTCTAAGTGCTGTGTTATTGAACTCAGGATGACCTGTTCCATGATCTTGCCTGGCACTGAGGTCAGGCTGACAGGCCTATAATTCCCTGATTCATCCAACCGACCCTTCTTGTGGATGGGCACCACGTTGGCCAGCTTCCAGTCCTCTGGGACCTCTCCAGTGAGCCAGGACTGCTGAAAAATGATGGAGAGCGGCTTGGCCAGCTCCTCTGACAGCTCCCTCAGCACCCTAGGATGGATCCCATCTGTTCCCATGGACTTGTGGGGATCCAAGCGGCTGAGCAGATCACCAACTACCACATTTTGGAACAGTGGAAAACTATGCTGCTCCCTGACTCCTTCTGGCAGCTCTGGAGGCCAGCTGTCTGGAAGACATTCTGTCCTGCTAGTAAAAATTGAGGCAAAGAAGGTGTTAAGTATCTCTGCCTTTTCCTCATCCCTTATCACAACGTTCCCCTCCGTGTCCACCAAGGAGTGGAGGTTGTCCTTGCCCTTCCTCTTGCTATTAATGTATTTACAGAAGGACGTTTTGTTGTCCTTCACAGCAGAGGCCAGACTAAGCTCCAAGTGCGCTTTTGCCTCCCTATTGTTCTTCCTGCAAGACCTAGCAACATCCTTAAATTTTTCACGGGTTGCCTCCCCTCTCTTCCAAAGGTGATACACCCTCTTTTTTTCCCTTAGTTCCATTAAAAGTTCTTTAACCATCCAGGCTGGCCATCTGCCCCGGCGGCTCATCTTCCGGCACATTGGCACAGCCTGTTCCTGAGCCTTCAACAGTTCTTCCTTGAAGTAGGACCAGCTCTCCTGGACCCCTTTGTTTTTAAGGGCTTTATCCCAAGGAACCCTCTGAATTAGTTCCTTGAGTAGCCTGAAGTCCGCCCTTCGGAAATCCAGAGTGGAGGTCTTCTTGTTACCCCTCTTAGCTTGACCAAATAATGAGAATTCAATTATCTCGTGGTCACTGGCCCCTAAGCACCCTCCGACCACCACATCACCCACCAACCCTTCCCTATTGGTGAAGAGGAGGTCAAGCATAGCCTTGCCCCTGGTAGGCTCTCGCAGCACCTGGCATAAGAAGCTGTCCTCCATGCATTCTAAGAACCTCCTAGATTGCCACTTCTCTGCTATGTTAAGATCCCAGCAGATATCAGGCAAGTTGAAGTCGCCCATGAGAACAAGGTCAGGCGATCTTGAGACATCATTAAGCTGCCTATAGAATGCTTCATCAACATCCTCCTCCTGGTTGGGTGGTCTATAACAGGCTCCAACCAGGATGTCAGCCCTGTTGGCCTTCCCTCTAATTCTTACCCACAGGCACTCAACCCGATCGTCCCTGACCTCCAGCTCAATGGCATCTAGTGCCTCCCTGACATACAGGGCCACACCTCCACCCCTGCAAGGCCTGTATTAACTGCTTTCCAATTAACAATTGTTTTTTCTCTTTTTCTCTCTTTCTAACCCTCTCTGGGGAAAGGGGGAGAGAAGGGGGAGTAGAGGTGGGGAACCCCCTCAGCTGAGGAGGGAACCCTCATTTCTGTGTGACTTTGCTGTATATTTCTGTATATATTGTAAATACTGTAAATTCTGTACATAAACGTGCATTTTTCCGTAAACTGCTTTGTAAATATACAGCACCCACTCCTTTGCTAATCTGGCTGTGAGGTTTTTATTTTCCTCTTCAATTTTCTTCCTTCTACTCACAGTGGGGGGGGGAAGGGCCTGGCCTTTCTCTCAACCCTACGACAGGTAGGTAATCATGGTTAGCTATGGCAACCACTAGTTACCACAATACTCTCTTTAGAAAATCTATCTTGACCAATGTCTGTTTTGGTTTTTTTCCCTTGAAAATGGAAGGACAGAATGAAGAACTGGTGAGCATCTCTCTGGCTGACTGATTCCAGCACAAATCAAACTCTATGCTTTGAGAGATGGAGTCTTCAAGGTAGATCCAGCTTGCAGGGTTGAAGCCTTTAGGTAGGAAAAACACAATGCAAAATAGCATTTGAAATACTAATCTCATATCTACATATTTATGCCTTTGAAGCTCAGTGATTATATGTAACATAACACTGCATGTTTTCTCTCTACTTCATCTTATCAATGACCCATATATTTATCAGCCTCTAATCTTCATTATGTCCTTACCTTTAAAAATATTAGAATCTTATAATTTTCCAAGATCCCTCCAGTAAGAAAACATTCATGCCTGAAGACTCTTTAACTCCCTTACATGGAAACTCATGAGATCTCCAGAAATCATGGTGTCTGTTTGAATCAGTCGCAGCTACAAGTGGTGACCTTTTCTGCTGTCTGGCACTTGCCGGTACAAGCACTAATCTTTTATTCCACCTCCTCTAGTCTAACCTTCCACCTTGATGGTAAACATTAATCTTAGGACAACCACAACATTTCAGCAGAGACAGATGCTCATTAATGATCATATTGCTGTAAACCACACAGAAAAAAGAAAGGAAGGAACACCCATCCCATCAGTGATGGGGGTCAGCTGGGGGAGGGCAGGTAACCCATGTCTGACTCTTGTAAGTGCTTCTGCTCCACCCTGCTTTGCATCTCTCATGACCTCAGCTAATCTGTTTGATTTAACACTGTAGTCCAGCACTCACACTGACAGGCAAATTAACTGAGTTCAAGGCAGTAAAAATTGTGATAACTCTTTCTAAGCGGAGATTAATCACTTGGACATGGATTAGTCTTAAAAAATACAAATGTCTAAATGTCCACTGGCTTCTCTTTACACACAGTAGATAGGTGTTTTTAAGTTTATCTTCATCCCACTATCATGCAGACACCTAAAATGAATCCTGTGGATTACACACCACCCACAAATACCTGAGGAAAGATGACTCTCTCCTTGTTAATATAAATATTTCTTTCACATTTTGTTGCAGCAATAACTTTAGCTATATGATAGTGTACGATGATGTACAGAATAACAATAACTAGGTCAGAGTCACAGGTGTAAGACAGGAATGAGTTCCATCAAGATATGCGATGATTTTGAAGCCACTGAGTGCTTTCTCATCAACTGAATGAAGCAATGAAGGAACTGCGGTAAGGCACAAGAGTGATGTCTGTATTTTCATAGTTTCATAGTTTCATTCAGGGTTGGTAGGGACCACAAGGATCATCTAGTTCCAACCCCCCTGCCATGGGCAGGGACACCTGTGGTGGGTTGGAAGGGGTAAGGCCAAGAAGCCTCTTCCCTCCCCCCTGTAAGTAAAGGGAAAGGAAAATTGAAGGGAAAGGAAAAAAATACTCACCAGCTGAATTAGCAAAGCAGTGGAGCTATATTTACAAAGCAATGTAGGATTTGCAGGGGAATATTTACAAATTTACAATAGTTACAATATATACAAAGATATACAACAAGGTAGCACAGAAATGAGAGTAACCCCCCTCGGCAGAGGGGGATCCCCCACCTCCGCTCTCCCCTCTCTCCCCCCCTTTCCCCAGAGTAGGTCAGAAAAAGGGAGAAAGAAGAAAGAAAGAAGTTAAAAGCAGTTTTGTGTTAATTGGAAAGGAGTCAATACAGGCCTTCTATCTTATTGGTTTCAAGGCCGAAGCCTTGGCAGAAAGCCCAGCATAGAGAGAGAGCTGCTGCACCGTGGAGAGGCGCAAGCAAGACTGACTGAGAAGTGCTGGAAATGCCCATTTCACTCCCAGTTCAGAAGGTGCTTCCTCCCTCTTCACCAATGAAATAGTTTAGATTATTCTTTCCGTTTACCAACTTCCGTCCACCATATTCCCTTTCTTAAGGGGACACCGTCAACCGGCCACAGACACCCTACACTAGATCAAGCTGGCCAGAGCCTCATCCAGTCTGCTCTTAAACACCCCCAGGGACGGGGCCTCGACCATCTCCCTGGATTTTCTCTGCAAAGTGAGCTATTAGACTAAGAAAATTAATAATTTAAGCACAGGCTGTAACCTACAGCTCTGTAATTCATCTTGCTTGGATCAAGGTATCACACTAGTTGGTTTGAAGGTCTTTGCTGATGCCAAACTGGAGGCACCAGCTGAATAACTCCACAGTGAAGATATAAGCTTGATAAGTGAGATTTTTGCTGATCAGACTGTATCCCACTTTTTTGTTTGCTTGTTCCCACTCTTTATTGTCATCTGTCTTGAATTTTGCTACCAGTGTTAATTGCATTATCATAAGAACTGCCTTTGATACCAATACAAAAGGGCTGTTGGTATTTTTTGTTTGTTTTGGTTTGTATTTGTATTTTTTTTTGTTAAAATACAGACATTTGCAGCTATATTTGAGTAGGACTCCATTTGAAATTTATCTTACTCACTCTGTAACAAAAGTGAGCTTCTGCACGTGTTTACCTTTAACAGAAAGCTGGAACTAACATATTTGGAACCTAAAGCAATAATTGTAATAAGGAGGCAAGGCAGAAAAGACAGTTAAAGTTAACCTTACTACCAGGATTAATAATAAAGCACAGTTGTCAAACGCTGTTTACTTGTTTTAACATCTGGAAGAGTTTGAGAGAGTTAGAAAAAATAGAATTGTTTAATGTCTGATTTCTACTCTGCCTCATTTGCACTCGTATACTTAGATTCATAGTATCATAGTATCATAGTATCATTCAGGGTTGGAAGGGACCACAAGGATCATCTAGTTCCAACCCCCCTGCCATGGGCAGGGACACCCCACACTAGATCAGGCTGGCCAGAGCCTCATCCAGCCTGGTCTTAAACACCCCCAGGGACGGGGCCTCGACCACCTCCCTGGACAACCCATTCCAGGGCTTCACCACTCTCATGGTGAATCTCCCCACCTCCAACTTCATTCCATTCCCCCTAGTCCTATCACTACCTGACATCCTGAGAAGTCCTTCCCCAGCCTTCCTGTAGGCCCCCTTCAGATACTGGAAGGCCACAATTAGGTCACCTCGGAGCCTTCTCTTCTGCAGACTGAACAGCCCCAACTCCTTCAGTCTGTCCTCATAGGAGAGGTGCTCCAGCCTTCTGATCATCCTCATGGCCCTTCTCTGGACACGTTCCAGCACCTCCACATCCCTCTTGTAATAGGGGCTCCAGAACTGGACACAGTACTCCAGGTGGGGTCTCACCAGGGCTGAGTAGAGGGGGAGGATCACCTCCCTCGACCTGCTAGCCACACTTCTCCTGATGCAGCCCAGGATCTGATTGGCCTTGCGGGCTGCAAGTGCACATTGAGAGCTCATGTTGAGCTTTTTGTCCACCAGCACCCCCAAGTCTCTCACCTCAGGGCTACTTTCCAACCAGTCACTGCCCAGTCTGTATTTGTGCCTGGGATTGCCTCGACCCAGATGAAGGACCCTGCACTTGCTCTTATTGAACTTCATGAGGTTGGCTTGTGCCCACCTCTCCAGCCTGTCAAGGTCCCTCTGGATGGCCTCCCTTCCCTCCAGCGTGTCTGCTGCACCACACAGCTTGGTGGCATCAGCAAACTTGCTGAGGGTGCACTCAATGCCACTGTCCATGTCACCCACAAAGATGTTGAACAAGACAGGTCCCAGGACTGATCCCTGAGGGACTCCGCTTGTCACTGGCCTCCACTGGGACATGGACCCATTGACAGTCACTCTTTGGGTGCGGCCATCAAGCCAGTTCCTTATCCATCTAGTGGTCCACCCATCAAACCCATGTGTCACCAGTTTGGAGACCAGGATGTGGTGCGGGACGGTGTCGAAGGCTTTGCTCAGGTCCCGGTAAACGACATCAGTTGCTCGCCCCTCATCTATTAATTTTGTCAGCTGCTCATAGAAGGCAACCAGGTTGGTCAGGCAGGATTTGCCCTTGGCAAAGCCATGCTGACTGTTCCCAGTCACCTGTTCACTATTCTTCTGAGTCAGTAGTGACTCCAGGAGGATCTACTCCATGATCTTTCCAGGCACAGAGGTGAGACTGACTGGCCTGTAGTTCCCTGGTTCCTCCTTCTTACCCTTTTTGAAGATGGGGGCAATGTTTCCCCTTTTCCAGTCCGTGGGGACTTCATCAGATTGCCATGACTTTTGAAATATAATAGAGAGGGGTTTAGCAACCTCCTCTGCCAGTTCTCTCAGTAAGATAAGGAGGAAGCGAGATCTGGAAGACAGCAATTAGACCGGATAGAAGAATTCCACAGAGTTGTGAAAACAATGATGTAACCTTTTAGAGAGCAACCAATAGTATGTTGCCAAGTGGGCATAATTATAGCAAACTGTATATAAGATGTGTCTGATGCTCAATAAAGTTGGATTCCGCTGATCACATTGGTCGTTATAGCGGCCCCTTCTTGCAGTAAGTGGCGCTCGAACACGGGACCCTAATGAAGACGAAGGTTTAGGGTCTAAGAAGTTCTTCGGGACTTGGGAGATTCGGAGTAAGCCGGGAGGCAAGAAGACGGCCGGCCCGGGAGAGCAGTACCGGAGGCTGCAAGAAAAGGGAAGACAGCCTTGAAGCCGAAGACGCTGTAGAGCCGGGAACTGCTTAAACGAGGACTGTGCGCACAGGTATTGAAGTTTAAATACGGATATGGATAGGTAGGCAGCGTATTTAAGTGCTTTTTAGAAAAGCGACAGTGTAAGTTAAATTTTAAAAAAGGAGTTGGTGCCGTTGTTAAGCTATGCAGAAGAGTTGGGAGCAAAGGCAGCTGGTAAGCAGAAAATTAGAGAAACACTGCGCCGGTGGGTCAAAAGGGCAGCCGGCAAGCAGGAAAGAAGAGGAATACTGCGCCGGTGGGTCAAAAGGGCAGCCGGCAAGCAGGAAAGGCTCCGCACCTTGGATGCACTTACAGAAGTGATCCAGCCAAGATACGCTGCCAATACCTCTGGAAAAGCTGCAAAACAGTGTGCGCTGACGGTAAATATGGAGAGGCAAGCGGCGTATGATTTATTTAAGTGCTTTTTAGAAAAGCATAAGGCGGAGATATCGTCTAAAGTAATTCCTGGACTTTTGGCCCATGGATCCGCTTTAGGGCATTTCCCTAGCGGAGACAGTTATTTTGATGAAGCTTGTTGGAGAGAATACAGGAACAAGTTGTGGGACTTGGCTATAGATGGTGATAAAACTGCTATAAAGCTGCAAAAGTCGTGGCGAGAATGCAAAAACTGTGATAAAACCTATGAACTGGGACAGCGAAATGGCTGCTGCAGTTAGAGCAACTTTGTCAGGATGAGATGCAGCGCCCGGTGTATCTGAGTTGCAGCTGAAAGATGTGTTTGAGAACTATCGACCGATCGACCGGGGCCGACCCCGATACATCTTGCGGCGACCACACCGTTTACCAGCCGTCACCACTGCCGTTTGCACACAGCGGGGAAAAAGCCGAAAAAAGGCAGCTCAGTGTGTTCGACCCCTTTTATCAACACCCTCCTCTGACATCGCCCGCGAGAGCTCGGATTCGGAAGACAACACCGGCAGCAAGGAATTCAAACAGCACCGACTTTGCTTTACGGCCCCTCTTAGAAAAAAAAAATGGAGCGCTTGGAGGCTGCGATTACAGCATTCCTACCACTGCACTCCTCCGCGAGCCCTGCCGGCCCCGCGGATACCGACGGCTCCGACCAAGGCGGTACCGGCTGACGCACCACCGACACCGACAGCACCGACAGTAGCAGCGGCCCAGCAGCGGCCACGACAGCGGCGGAGCAGCGATCGCGGCAGCAGCCCCCACCCCTTTCCCCCGCAGCGGCTTCGGCCGCACTGCTCTGCTCTGATTTAAAGCAACAGTACTCATTTTGTCATTTCTGATTGTAATGTCTTTCACAGATTTGTTATTTAGAGTTTTGTTAAGTTTTTCTAACAAGCATAATGAATAAGTAAGCATTTGGTATTTATAAGTACTTGGTACATAGTAATTGCAGTAAGGTGTAAGTACTTTGTAATGAGTTCACATTGTATGATTTTCTTTTGGTTCGAACCTTCTTAGTTGTCTGCCTAGGCATTTCAAAGGAGCTCCATGTAATATAGTTAAGGAATGTATAAACAGGTTTTAATTTTGGAAAGTGTTTTTTAGTTAATGTAACAATTTTATTTCTTTTTAGACACTGATTTGATGGATTAATTTTAACATAGTCTTTTAAGGTTTTAAGGATTTTTGGTATTAGCATAAGTTAAGGTTTGTAGTAAATAGGTATTAATTTTAACAACTATTCTTTCACTAATGTGCAGAAGAATCAAAACTAAGAGGAAACAGCATCTCCCATGAAGTCGAACATCGATCACAATAACTGTTATGATAATCTGAGGTCAAAAACATCGATCAAAAAAAAAAAAAAAAAATTTGTCCTGAATGCTGAATCTGAAAATAGGCAGTTTGGGCTGGTAAATACAGAAAACCTATTTTGTGGCGAGGAAAAGGATTTAAATCCCCATGGAAAATTATTGAAAGGGATTGGCATAAGTGGGAAATAAAGACTAGAGAAATTTTAGTTGGGAAATATCAGGAATAATTAAAAGGATTAGTAAAAGGAAAAGTAAGAGACATAAGATTTTGAAGGAAGAGGAATTGAAATAACAAAAGCAAAATGGGAAATGGTAAACGAACTAACCAAAGAAGTAGAGAAGAGACTCCAAATGGAATTTTGAAGTGGGTTAAGGAGTTAAAATCTGTAGGGCTCCTGAAGAATGTAACTGCTGCCGAGAAGAAAAAACACCTGGCTGCTGGTTGCACCCAGTAGGCTAAGGAGGCAGAGTTAACATATACTGGTGGAGCCTAATTTTGATCCTAACCCTATTTGCACATAAGGAGTCCAATCGAAATCAAAAACCACGTTCCCGTGTGTGGAATCTTGATCAGACCGGAGAGAAAAGACTTGAACTTGAAAAAGCAATAGCAAATTTTTCTGCTACAGTTGAAATTATGATGAATGCAAGCATAGATGCAATAAAAGTGCAGCAAATTGAAATCAATAGTCTCTCGAAAATATCTACTCAGAATAGATTAGCTTTGGATTTTTTATATGTTAAAGAAGGGGGTGTATGTGTAGTCATAAATGTAAGCTGTTGTAGTTATGTTAATCTAGATAAACGAGTGGAAACAGATTTACAGGCGATTGTAAACCACAATCAGGTATTACATCAGATTTCTTTAGATGATACATCTTGTGGATTTAAAGAAATATGGGATAAATTAACTTTCTGGTTACCAAATCTAAATTGGCTTAAACATTTGTTTGTAATATTGTTGGAATAATTGTAATATTGCTATGCATAATACTCTGCAATGGTTACAACATACTAAGACCTTTAAGTAAGATTGCTCATGTCAACGAGTTACAAGTAGAGAATTATGATCAGAATGTGATCAGAACAGATGAACCTCGTCATGATCCAGTTAAAGAAGTATTGAAAAATTTAGAAATTTTAACACAAATCGATGGTGACAAAAAAAAAAAAAAAAAAGGGGGGAAGAGAGAAAACCCCATAGCAAAAATAAAAAGGTTTTTTAACGGAACCAATAAGAGATCAGTATTACTAGGATGAGCAAAAACACATTATTATGGGTAATTTTATATTGGGCAAAGCAATGAAGCTCTTTTGCTCTTGCTGATTGCCTGCAAGTTTTCTGTCTGTGAAGCTAGAGCCTGGCCAGATCTACCTTTACAGATTAAAGAAATCTTGCTACCATTAAACAAATTATGATTTTTGATCATCCTAGAGAAAATAAAGATGCAACATAACAGGTAATAATGAATTAATTGAACTTTTTCAGACGTGTCTGATAGGGATACCCAGACTAAAAATAAATATGTTTGTTAGTTATAGTAGTAAGTTTTAAGGTTCTTAGGCATTATTGTACTCATTTTTTATTATTGTTAAACTTCTTTATAATTGTATTATGCAAAGTGTTCAAAGAATAACCTCCAAGGCCTTACTTGCACAAAAGAAAAAAAGGGGAATTGTTGTGGATTGCTTTGAGCAAGAGGGGCCTTGGGTCCCAGGAACGCCTGTGCAATTCAGGCCTTGAAGAATTCTCTGTTGACAATATAGTGGCGGAGTAAGAGATGTGAGAAAGTGCTGATTGCTTGGTATGCCGAAGTCCAGCTGCCCCCGAGAAGGGAGGCAAGCAAGATAAGGAGGAAGCGAGATCTGGAAGACAGCAATTAGACAGGATAGAAGAATTCCACAGAGTTGTGAAAACAATGATGTAACCTTTTAGAGAGCAACCAATAGTATGTTGCCAAGTGGGCATAATTATAGCAAACTGTATATAAGATATGTCTGATGCTCAATAAAGTTGGATTCCGCTGATCACATTGGTCGTTATAGCGGCCCCTTCTTGCAGTACCAAAGCTTGTTTTGTTATTAAAACTAGATCAAAAAGAAAACGCCGTGGCTCTAGGTCAGTCCCAGAGTCATCTAGTGATGAGGACTGTGGAGAACCCGTGTCAGTTAAAAAGAAGGCTAAAAAGTTAATTGGTAAAGCAGCTCTAAATGACTTTGCTGATTCCAGCAAGCTGCCAAACGCAGCAGCTGGTATCAGCATGGCGCCTACTCCTTCTCCTACTCCTTCTCCTTCTTCTTCTTCTCCGTCAGCCATTAACGGAGCAACGTCACTTCCGCCCAATCCCTCGGTGGGACCGGAAGTCACTGCCCCAGCAGCTGATTTATCTCAGGACCTGTCAGCTTCCATTAAGGTGGCTGTAAATTCAAACACAGCTCCAGTTAAGGTGGCTCCTTTAAAGACTAGAGGTGGAAAAACCAAAGATGAAGAAGAGGAGCTGGAGACTGATCCTGGTGAGGGGCCCTCTACTCTAAAAGATCCTGTTCAGGAGGAAGAGAAGGTTTGTTTTAAAGATCTAGCTAACTTAGTGAGATCAAAGCAGGATACAGATGAAGTTAGGAAAGCAGCTGGCAAAGGTGGTTCTCAGCTTAAAGAGATCCTTAGGAGAATGACAGCAAGATTACATGGACAAAAAGTTCAGGGAGACGAGGAGGAAGATGATATTTCAGAGTGTTCGTCTCCACGTGAGGAAGAGCTAAAAAATGTCCGTAAAGATTTCACCAGGGCAGATAAGGAGCCAGTTCTACCTTGGCTTAGTAGGTGTTATGATACAGGTGCTTAAGCTCTAACAGTTGGAGACAAGTCAGCAGCTCAGTTAGGAACTCTCTCGAGGGATAATGGAATAGATAGACATCTAGGCAGGGTTCTCGGTAAGGTTAATCTGTGGATACGCCTTTTAATGGCGGTTGCCCTGAGATATCCTTCCCGAGATGATCTCCCATGGAATCCTAAACCCTGGACTACCATAGATGAGGGAATTAAGTGCTTGAGAGAATTTGCTGTTAGAGAGCTACTCTATGGTGAACATAAAACTCTGAATCCTGATGACATTCCTGTGGGTATTGGTCTTGCTAAAAAGATCATCAAACTTGCTCCTTGCAATTATGCAAACATTCTGGCAAGCAGAATTGTGTCAAGAAGTTATGGTGGAGCTTCTCCCATGGTTGGCCAATTCAGTGATCAAATGTGACAATTGGAGGATAGCATGACACGTGGTTCTTTGGTTTCGGCCATTAAAACTATGTCTGGAGATATACAGAATTGCATAAGAGAGTTAAAAGATTAATTTAGAAATTCCATATCCCAATTGGCACAAAGGGATAATTTCAATTCTCCCTCCAGGTGGATACAAGTTTCATCTGTGAGGAATACACGTCCTCCAAGGAGGTCATTCCAGAACAGGTCATTCCAGAACAGGTCGTTCCAAAACAGACCGCCAAGGCAATCACGTAGAACTATTTGGATAACTCTGCGTGATCAGTTTGGTGAGAACATGAACCGCTGGGATGGCCAACCAACTTCTAATCTTTTCAGGAGACTGAGGGAATTGCAAAGAGGCAGAACCCAAGGTAGCAATACCAGAAGGGTAGCTGTTACTTCCACAGTTCCCCAGAACGACTCTTATGGCTCCAACAGTGGCTCCAGTTATAACATGCAAAGTTATAACCCTGCAAACTATGTGCAATGCACATGTGCGCATGTTCCCCATAACTAGGGGTGCCCTGCCTCCCGCCAGGGGGAGGAGAGGGATAACAGAGATAATAGAATCTATTGGGATGTGTACATCCAGTGGCCTGGCACTTCACAATTTCGGAAGTACAGGGCCTTGGTTGACACAGGAGCTCAGTGCACCATAATGCCATCAAATTATCAGGGATCAGAGTCTATAACTATTCTGGGAGTCACTGGTGGATCTCAAGAGTTAAGTAAGGTAGAGGTTAATATAAGTTTAACTGGTAAACAATGGAGGAAGCATACAGTTGTGACCGGACCTGATGCACCTTGTATTCTGGGAATTGATTTTCAGAGAGAAGGGCGTTTCAAAGACCCTAGAGGTTACAAATGGGCTTTTGGAGTAGCTTCAATAGAAATTGATGGACAAAAATTGAAGCTATCTGCCAGACCTGAACTTTCTGATGAATCTGCAGTTGTGGGACAACATAAGATACAGGACATTAAATTGCCGGTTGCTTCTCAGACTGTGCATCACAGACAATACAGAACCAACCGTGACTCTTTGTTGCCCATTCAGAATCTGATTCGTCAGTTGGAGACTCAGAAAGTCGTCAGCAAAACTCATTCACCTTTCAACAGTCCAGTGTGGCCGGTGCGGAAGCAGAATGGAGACTGGCGTCTGACAGTCGACTACCGAGCCCTGAATGAAGTGACACCACCTATGAGTGCAGCAGTACCGGACATGATGGAACTACAGTATGAGCTGGAATCCAAAGAGGCCAAATGGTATGCTACCATAGACATTGCTAATGCATTTTTCTCTATTCCCATAGCAGAGGAATGCAGGCCTCAGTTTGCTTTCACCTGGAGAGGAATCCAGTACACCTTCAACAGACTGCCAATGGGCTGGATCCACAGCTCAAGCATCTGTCATGCAGTGATCCACGATGCTCTGGAGAAAGGCGGTGCTCCAGAACACATCCAGTTCATCGATGATATCATCGTCTGGGGTAAAACTGCTGAGGAAGTCTTCGAGAAGGGTAACAAAATCATTGACATTCTTCTGAATGCAGGTTTTGCCATCAAGAGAGACAAGGTGAAAGGGCCTACCACAGAGATTCAGTTTCTGGGAGTGCGGTGGAAGGATGGACGCCGACACATTCCAGTGGATGTGGTAAACAGAGTCTCTACCATGGCAAATCCCACAAACAAGCAAGAGACCCTACGTTTCTGGGGGATAGTGGGATTTTGGAGACTGCACATTCCTGGATACAGTCAGATTGTGAAACCTCTGTATGATGTGACTCGAAAGAGAAACCATTTCCACTGGGGACCTGAACAACAAGCAGTCTTTGACCAGATAAAGCAAGAGGTGATTCAAGCAATCGGTCTGGGACCTGTCCGAGATGGTCCAGACATTAAGAACATTTTGTACACGGTTGCAAGTGACAATGGTCCAACCTGGTGCTTGTGGCAAAAAGCTCCAGGTGAGACACGTGGACGACCTCTTGGTTTCTGGAGTAGAGGTTACAGAGGTTCAGAGGCTAACTACACTCCATCAGAGAAAGAAATTTTAGCTGCCTATGAAGGAGTGAAAGCATCTTCTGAAGTGATTGGAACTGAATCACAACTTCTTCTAGCTCCCAGATTACCAGTTTTGAATTGGATGTTCAAAGGCAAAGGTTCCACACCACATCATGCCACAGACTCAACATGGTCTAAGTGGATGGCTCTGACAACACAGAGAGCTCGAATGGGAAATCTTGAAAGACCTGGTCTAGTGGAGGTGATCTCAAGTTGGCCTGAAGGCATCAACTGTGCTAAACCTCCAGAGGAGAAAGTAACTCGTGCTGAGGAAGCTCCTCCTTACAATGACCTTTCTGATGATGAAAAGAAATATGCTTTGTTCACAGACGGTTCCTGTCGTCTTGTTGGAAACAAGCGAAGGTGGAAGTCTGCAGTGTGGAGTCCAACACACCGAGTTGCAGAGGCGAAAGATGGAGAAGGAGAATCCAGTCAGTTCGTAGAGGTAAAAGCTGTCCCGCTAGCTCTCGATGAAGCTGAACGTGAGAGATGGCCAAAGCTTTATCTCTACACCGACTCATGGATGGTAGCCAATGCTCTATGGGGTTGGCTAAAGAACTGGGAGAAGAGTGGCTGGCAGAGAAAAGGAAAACCCATTTGGGCAGCCAACCTGTGGCAGGACATTGCTGATTGAATCGAGAGAATTCCAGTGAAAGTGAGACACATCGATGCTCACATTCCTAAGAGCAAAGCTACTGAGGAACAGCAACACAACCATCAGGCAGATCTAGCTGCAAGAGTTTCTCAAGTAGACATGGACTCTAATCTTGATCTCGACTGGAAACACCGAGGTGAGATATTCTTAGCTCGGTGGGCTCATGATTCGTCAGGACATCAAGGCAGAGATGCAACATACCAATGGGCTCGTGACAGATCCATAGACATTTCCATGGATGCTATCACACAAGTCATCCATGACTGTGACATTTGTGCTGCTATTAAGCAGGCAAAACGACTTAAGCCCTTGTGGTATGGTGACAGATGGTCCAAGTACAAATATGGTGAAGCTTGGCAGATTGACTACATCACTCTACCACGTTCTCGTTCTGGTAAGCAATACGT
Organism: Melanerpes aurifrons; assembly: GCA_011125475.1. Taxonomy (NCBI): domain Eukaryota; kingdom Metazoa; phylum Chordata; class Aves; order Piciformes; family Picidae; genus Melanerpes; species Melanerpes aurifrons. Next base: position 499,363 of record WWNC01000173.1, read on the forward strand.
GCTTACTATGGTAGAGGCAAACACTGGATGGTTGGAAACTTATCCAGTTCCACATGCAACTGCATGCAACACCATTCTCGGTCTGGAGAGACAGATCCTGTGGAGACACGGAACTCCAGAGAGGATTGAGTCAGACAACGGAACTCATTTCAAGAACAACCTTGTAAAGAACTGGGCCAAAGAGCACGGTATTGAGTGGATATTCCACATTCCCTACTACGCACCAGCTTCAGGGAAGATTGAACACCACAACGGTTTGTTGAAGACCACTCTTAAAACCATGGGGGGTGGATCTTTGAAAAACTGGGAAAAGCACTTAGCACAAGCAACCTGGCTGGTAAATAGTAGAGGTTCAGTGAACCGTGCTGGACCTGCACATTCAGATTTGCTACGGAAAGTAGAAGGTGGTAGAGTTCCTGTTGTTAGAGAGAAGAATCTGTTAGGTAAAACTGTTTGGGTATTTTCACCCTCAGGAGAGGCTAAACCTGTCCGAGGGGTGGTTTCAGCTGAAGGTCCGGGTCACACTTATTGGGTAATGCAATAGAATGGTGAAATTCAGTGTATTCCACAAAGAAATTTAACTTTAGCTGAAAGAGGTTAATTTCGAACTGCTGTACAGCTACATCGCGGCCAAAAGAAGAATCAACGAGGAATCTACGGTGCACGAACCCTGAGATCCCTGAGAGCCCTGAGTCAACTAAGAGAACCTGAGAATCCCTGTTTCCCTTTTTCTTCGCTTCGTCATCGAAGAAATGAACTGTTTTCCATTTTTCTCATTTTCTGATTTTCTTGGACTTTTGAATCATCTACATCTGAGTATAGCCGGAATGGACTATGAACTTTACTCATGAACTGTATATATCGTTTTGGATTGGATGGACAGTATGAACAGCCAATGAAATTGTTTAGAAGGGGTGGATCCAGCTGCAGAATTATACACATCACATAAAAAAATGTGGTGGTTTGGAAGGCGTAAGGCCAAGAAGCCTCTTCCCTCCCCCCTGTAAGGTAAAAGGGAAAGAATAATTGAAGGGAAAGGAAAAAAAAACTCATCAGCTGAATTAGCAAAGCAGTGGAGCTATATTTATAAAGCAATGTAGGATCTGCAGGGCAATATTTACAAATTTACAATATCTACAATATATACAAAGATATACAATAAAGTCACACAGAAATGAGAGTAACCCCCCTTGCCGAGGGATTCCCCACCTCCGCTCTCCCCTCTCTCCCCCCCTTTCCCCAGAGTAGTTCGGAAAAGAGGGAGAAAGAGAAAGAAAGAAGTTAAAAGCAGTTTGTGTTAATTGGAAGCAGTTAATACAGACCTGGCTTTCTTATCTTCAAGGCCGAAGTCTTGGCAGAAAGCCCAGCACAGAAAAGAGTTGCTGCCCAAAGGAAAGGCGGAAGCAAGACTGACCGAGAAGTTCCCGGAGTGCCCAGGATATCTCCCAGTTCAGAAGGTGCTTCCTCCCACTTCACCAATGAAATTAGTTTAGACTATTCCTTCCGTTTACCAACTTCCGTCCACCATATTCCCATTCTTAAGGGGGCAACGTCAGCCGGTCACACAAAAAATGAAATATTAAACCAGAAACTTAAAATATATCTGACCGCAAAGCTCCTTTTTAGCTGTTCCAGTATGTTGGCTATTATGAGTACAAAGGTCTGGCAATGTAACGCCTCTCCCTCTCTCTTCTTTTATTTCCCCTTCCTTCTTCAAAGCCCAGCCTCACCTTGGAAAGCTCTCTCAGCTTAAATTTCCTCTTTCACTGTAGTCTGAGATATAGTCTGCTCTCTCTCTCCCTTAGTCTACTGCATTCAGTATAAATGTATGAAGCAGACTTTTCTTCTCCCCCAGGAGCTTTATCAAGAGTACATGCCTGTTTCAGTCCTAAGACACTGTCTTCATTCTGAATTTGTAGTTTCTTTCTGTGATGACATTTTGTGGTTATCCTAATATTTTATAAGTAGTTTGTTATATTGATACTGTCCATTGTACATGGTCTCCATTATTAGAACTCTTTATGTCCATTCTCCTCTTCACACCTTCAAGGAAACACTCTAGATAAGTCATTTCTCCCCCATCATAAAGGATGGAGTGAGATGAAGGAAAGAAGGGAGAGGAGGAAATGATAAAAGAGTTGGTGCATTTTAATTTTCTCACCATCACCTAAACATTAATTTTCACACCAATCTTCCATCATGTTTAAGCACCTAACACTACTGGGAAGCTGACCATCTGAATTGTCTCATTTAGCCCAGTGTTTTTATTTATGTGAGTAACAGTTCACTAACTTAATGGAGTCAGATGACTCTCTTTGTGCCACAGGAGTTCTTGCTGATATAGGTCAGGCTGTGTTTCCTTGCCCTCTTTATTCATCAGTTCATCCAAAGAGTTATTTAAGTTAATATAACTAGAGCTTTACTCTTGCTTACAATCTGATTCTTTGGGATGTCTGAGGTCTTGCCATGTTTAAGCTTGTGATGTGCTTTTAGACTCTAAAGAGTTAAATTTAGACAGAACAGTCCTTAAATCTTGCATATGAATGAGACATGCCAGAAAACATAGTTAATTTCTTGAAACTACTACTAACCATGATTGAAAACTATGCTTTCCTCTGCAGTTCCTGCAGATCTGACCATTCAAGAAGAAATCTCCTCCAGAAAGATCTCTGTCATATTGCATATTGTTTTTTCACCATGCTTTCTTTTTTTCTTTTTAATCTGAGATATAATTTGCTACTATTTCAATACTTTAATCTATAACATCTCAAGATTCTGAACTATGTTCAGTGAGAAGCATGATCACAGACACAAAGTTAAATGTCATACTGAATCATCTGGAAAAGTCTAGCTTCCCCCCCTTTTAGAGGCTGCCTAAAAGTGCAAAGGAAAATGTTAGTCAGTTTAGTCTGGTTTATGGTGCACAGATAGATCACCCAAACTGTTACCACCAATGACACTGCAGTTCACCATCAGTGGCCAGTGACTTGTCAGCTAAGATGACAAAGTATGTGATCCACTGGAATAAATGAAAATACACTAATAAACTATAACTGACTTGAAATTAGACACAAAAGCTGTGTGTGCACGTAAATTCTTTTATCCTTATTGTCTTATTTCCCTTGAGCAGATAATTATTCTCTCTTTAATTGCCTTCACCTGTATATGCACATTTCTTATGCCTGTGATATTGCAAAACTAAAAACGTAATTCCAAGTGTCATACCTCTGTAGAATGACATAAGTTTATTGGCAGGATGGGAAAGCTAGTATGGTTACACAGCTTTGGTTAGTGTGGTGCAGAAGTTTCCAGACTGCTAAAGTGATACATAACAGCAGTAGCTGCCAGGCCTGTCTAGGTGGAGATATTTAGTAAAGCTGCAGACAGATCCTCCAGCTAAGTACTGAGTGCAGAAACATCTTGGCTCTCCAGCCTCTGCAAGAACCCAGCCATTTTCAAGGTCTATACTCCTGCCTGAGGATGCAACACCAGGTTTAGAAGGCAAAAGAAATAAAAAATGTGATGAGGTGAAGCATGATTTAATTCAATATACCTTAAGTAGATTAGGAGATGGCTTTGAATGACTGCAGTTGGTGGCACATGGTAGGCAGATGAGGACATTGGTGTAATGGTACATTGGGTTCCCCATGTATTAAAGCTCTACCATTTCAAGTGATTGTGTGAAAGAAGCAACTGAGAGAATAGAGAGATGTATCTCCCTGTAGGAAAGAGCTGGAAGATATTGCTCTCTTTTGTGCTGTTTCCTGTTAGGAAAAGTGGTGTTTATGGAGCATGGGATTCATCTCACCTGATTTTAACATCTGTATGTCAGAATTATATGAAAGTCCATCATTTAATTTTATGGAGGGCTGTGTCACTGTTTTTTGTTTTTTTCCAGTTTCCTCCCGGGTGGGTTCATAGCTACAACTTTTGCTTGCATTTCAGGTCCAAATAAACTCAAAATGGCAAAGTGAAACACAGACAAAAGTGCCAAATCTTTTCTGGTCCTTTGTCAAAATTATGTGAGAATACAAAGAATAAATCAGCCAAGGTTCACTCAAAAGTCTGCTGAAGTTTCACTCAGAAAATTTCATTCAGAGAAGGGCCACAAGGATGATCAGAGGGCTGGAGCACCTCTCCTATGAGGACAGACTGAAAGAGTTGGGGCTGTTCAATCTGGAGAAAAGAAGACTCCGAGGTGACCTTATTGAGGCCTTCCAGTATCTGAAGGGGGCCTACAGGAAGGCTGGGGAGGGACTTCTTAGGATATCGGGTAGTGATAGGACTAGGAATGAAGCTGGAGGTGGGGAGATTCAGGCTGGATGTGAGAACTCACAGGAGCTCTACATAGACTAATGTAGAATATGTTCCTCATGGTTACATAACCTAATTTTAGTCTTGTTCATCATTTGATGTATTTGTCTCACATGTGTTTTAGAATAAACATTTAGAATAAACCAAACCAGGTTGGAAGAGACCTTCAAGATCATTGCGTCCAACCCATCAACTAATCCAACCCACCTAAACAACTAACCCATGGCACCAAGCACCCCATCAAGTCTCCTCCTGAACACCTCCAATGATGGCGACTCCACCACCTCCTTGGGCAGCCCATTCCAATGGGCAATCACTCTTTCTGTATAGAACTTCTTCCTAACATCCAACCTGAACCTCCCCTGGTGCAGCCTGAGACTGTGTCCTCTTGTTCTGGTACTGGCTGCCTGGGAGAAGAGACCATCATCCGCCTGTCTACAACCTCCCTTCAGGTAGTTGTAGAGAGTGATAAGGTCACCCTGAGTCTCCTCCTCTCCAGGCTAAGCAATCCCAGCTCCCTCAGTCTTTCCTCATAGGGTTTGTGTTCGAAACCCCTCACCAACTTTGTTGCCCTTCTCTGGACTCGTTCCAGCAAGTCAACATCCTTCCTAAACTGAGGGGCCCAGAACTGGACACAGTACTCGAGGTGCAGCCTAACCAGTGCAGTGTACAGGGGCAGAGTGACCTCCCTGCTCCTGCTGGCCGCACTGTTCCTGATGCAGGCCAGGATGCCATTGGCCCTCTTGGCTGCCAGGGCACACTGCAGGCTCATGTTCAGCTGTTGCAGTTTGAGCTGGGTGCCCCCCTGCAATGTTTACTTCCTGTGTCCAGAAGTCCAGCCCAGACGGGTGGACACAGGAAATGATGTAGTATTTCCTACCACAATCCTTTGCACCACTATAAGATCCAGTGCGGAGTCTAGCACGCTCTCTTTTCTTCTTCCTCCTCTATGAGCCAGTAACTGGGGGAGATGTCTCCTGGCTTTGGGCCTGGCTAGGCCCAAGGCCATGGGGGGATGGGCAGTCTCAGACCTGGCCAGCTGAGACTAGCCTAGCAGTGGGAGGGGGAAGAAGGAGCCCTGGGGGTCTTGGGTGTACCCTCAGGTGGGGATGGTATCTCTCTGGGTCTGTTTTTGGGATCTTTCTGTGTCACTGCACTTTTGGCTTTCTGTAAAAGTTCACTCGGGCTCGGGCTGCGGCAAGGCCGGCCCTAGTCTCTTCCCCAACCTTTTCGGATGAGTTCCGAAACTGGCACCGAGCACCTGGCTCCACCTATCTTCTTCTCAATAGGTTGTGGTGCAGCCCCTCCCTCTTCTGGGGGAGGGTTGTGTTGTTGGATGCTGTCACGTCTTGGTATGCGAACGCCTCGTGGGAAACCGGTGTACTGTGATATGCATCTGTAGAGCCTCGGGCCGCGGCTGGAAGTGGTCAGCACTGGGCTTGGGATAGGTCCGTGCAGGGTTGTGAAAGGCTCAGAGTGCTGTTTTCCTGGAGGGGTGGAGAAGCAGTTAGAGCCTGATTGTCCTAACTGGCTTGCCCCAGGGGTGGAAATATGCCCCTGAGTAAATAGAGATGGGAATAAGGGTTTGGTTGAGAAGTTGTGAGGTTCTTTCCAGGTGACCAGGATGTCCAACGGATCCATGAAGAGCCTGCACTGCAGAAGAGTTGTGACCATTTGAGGCTGTCCCCTTAAGAAAGGGAATATTGTAGTCCGATGTTTGTAAATGAAAGACGGATCTAAACTAATTTCATTGGTAGATTGGGAGGAAACACCTTCTGAACTGGGAGTACAGCAGAGTATCCTGGGCATTCCTGCACTTTTCTGGTCAGTCTTACTTTTTCTCCTTTGCAGCTCACAGCGTTCTGGGCTTTCGACCAAGGCTTGACCTTGAAACTGATAAGCTGCAAGGTCTGTATTAACCGCTTTCCAATTAACACATAACTGCTTCTAACCTTTTTCTCTTTTTCTCTTTCTAACACTCTCTGTGGAAAGGGGAGAGAAGGGGGAGCAGAGGTGGGGAACCCCCTCAGCAGAAGGGGGAACTCTCATTTCTGTGCTACTTTATTGTATATGTTTGTATACGTTGTAAATATTGTAAATTCTGTATATTCCCCAGCATATCCTACACTGCTTTGTAAATATACAGCAACCACTGCTTTGCTAATTCAACTGTGAGGTTCTTTTTCTTTTCCCTTCAATTTTCTTTCCCTCTACTCACAGTGGGGGGGGAGGGGCCTGGCCTTTCCCCCAATCCTACGACATTCTTTTTTTCTTGGCGCCCAACGTGGGGCACATAATTAGCTCAATTTAGTATCACAGTATCACAGTATCACAGTATCACTTAGGTTCGAAAGGACCTCGGGGATCATCGAGTCCAACCTATCAACACAGACCCCATGACTAGACCATGGCACCAAGTGCCACGTCCAATCTCCCCTTGAACGCCTCCAGGGTCGATGACTCAACCACCTCCCTGGGCAACCCGTTCCAATGATGAATGACTCGATCGGTGAATAACTTCCTCCTCACCTCGAGTCTAAACCTCCCCTGGTGCAGCTTGAGACTGTGTCCCCTCGTTCTGGTGCTGGTTGCCTGGGAGAAGAGGCCAACCCCCTCCTGGCTACAACCACCCTTCAGGTAGTTGTAGAGGGCAATGAGGTCACCCCTGAGCCTCCTCTTCTCCAGGCTAAACAATCCCAGCTCCCTCAGCCTCTCCTCATAGGGCTTGTGTTCAAGGCCTCTCACCAGCCTTGTTGCCCTTCTCTGGACACGCTCAAGTGTTTCAATGACCTTCTTAAACTGAGGGGCCCAGAACTGGACACAGTACTCAAGGTGCGGCCTAACCAAAGCAGAGTACAGGGGCACTATGACCTCCCTGCTCCTGCTGGCCACACTATTCCTAATGCAGGCCAGGATGCCATTGGCCCTCCTGGCCACCTGGGCACTCTGCTGGCTCATATTCAGGTGGCTGTCGATCAGCACCCCCAGGTCCCTCTCTGTTTGGGAGCTCTCCAGCCACTCCGACCCCAGCCTATAGCTCTGCATGGGATTGCCGTAGCCAAAGTGCAGCACTCGGCACTTGGACTTGTTGAATGCCATCCCATTGGACTCTGCCCATCTGTCCAGTCGGTCGAGGTCCCTCTGCAGAGCCTTTCTACCCTCTAACTGACTAACATCTGCCCCTAACTTTGTGTCATCTGCAAACTTGCTGATGACTGACTCTACTCCTTCATCCAGATCATCGATGAAGATGTTGAAGAGGACAGGGCCCAGCACTGATCCCTGGGGGACACCACTGGTGACTGGCCTCCAGCTGGATGTGGCACCGTTCACTACCACTCTCTGGGCCCGGCCCTCCAGCCAGTTCCTAACCCAGCACAGAGTGTAATGGTCCAATCCACGAGCTGACAGCTTAGCCAGCAGTTTGCTGTGGGGGACGGTGTCAAAGGCCTTGCTGAAGTCCAGGTAGACCACATCCACAGGCCTCCCCACATCCACCAGGCGGGTCACCTGATCATAGAAACAGATCAGGTTGGAGAGGCAGGACCTGCCCTTCCTGAATCCATGTTGGCTGGACCTGAGCCCTTGGCCATCCTTCAGGTGCGCAGTTATTGCTGCCAGGATAATCTGCTCCATCACTTTCCCTGGCACTGAGGTCAGGCTGACCGGCCTGTAGTTTCCAGGTTCCTCCATCCGACCCTTCTTGTGGATGGGGACCACGTTGGCCAGTTTCCAGTCATCTGGGACCTCACCGGTGAGCCAGGACTGGAGGAAAATGATGGAGAGTGGCCTAGCTAGCACATCTGCCAACTCTCTCAGCACCCTAGGATGGATCCCGTCCGGTCCCATGGACTTGTGAATATCCAAGTGGCTCAGCAGGTCCCGAACTAACTCCTCATGGATTTCCGGGGCATTACACTGCTCCCCGACCCCATCGCCTAGCTCCGGAGGCCACTCGTCCTGAACTCTTGCCCTGCTGTTAAAAATTGAGGCAAAGAAGGTGTCCAGGACCTCAGCCTTCTCCTCATCCTCAGTCACTGTGTTCCCCTCCAGGTCCACTAGGGAGTGCAGGTTCTTCCTGCCCCTATTCTTATTGTTAATATATTTATAAAAATGCTTTTTATTGTCTTTGACTGAGGTGCCAGCTTCAGTTCCAGCTGGGCCTTAGCCTCCCTAATTTTATTCCTACATAATCTAACAGCTTCCTTGAACATACCTCGAGAAGCCTTCCCCTCCTTCCAAAGGTGATACAGCCTCCTCTTCCCCCTTAAATCCTCCAGGAGCTGCTTGCTCATCCAGGCCGGTCGCCTTCCCCGCCGGCTTGCCTTCCGGCACGTGGGAACCGCCAATTCCTGTGCCTTCAAGAGCTCCTGTTTGAAGTAGGTCCAACCCTCCTGAACCCCTTGGTTCATGAGGGCTGGTACCCAGGGGACTTTGCAGACAAGTTTCTTAAATAGGCTGAAGTTCGCCCTTCGGAAGTCCAAGGTGAAGGTTCTGTTGGTGCTCCTCCCCATCTCCCTGCATATTGAAAACTTCACTATCTCGTGCTCACTGCACCCTAGGCAGCCTCCCACGATCACGTCTCCCACCAACCCTTCCCTATTGGAGAAGAGAAGGTCAAGCAGAGCCTGTCCCCTGGTAGGCTCGCTTAACAGTTGTGTCAGGAAGTAGTCCTTCAATTCGCTCCAGGAATCTTCTGGACTGCCTCCTCCCTGCTGAATTAAGTTCCCAGCAGATATCTGGGAGGTTGAAGTCACCAACAAGGACATGATCTGATGATCTTGAGACAGCCTCCAGTTGCTTGTAGAACAACTCATGAGACGCCTCATCCTGGTTGGGTGGTCTGTAACAGATTCCAATCAGGATGTCAGACTTGTTAGGTTGTCCTCTGATTTTGATCCACAGGCTCTCAACTCCCTCATCTTCCACCTCAAGTTGTGTGGCAGAGAGTGACTCTCTAATATACAGAGCCACCCCTCCTCCTCTTCTCCCTCGCCTGTCTCTCCTAAAGAGCCTGTAACCCCCCATTGTAGCACTCCAATCGTGGGTGTTGTCCCACCAAGTTTCTGAGATGGTGACTACATCATAGTCGCCCTGATGGATTAGGACCTCCAACTCCTCTTGCTTGTTGCCCAGGCTGCGTGCATTGGTGTACATGCATCGCAGTTTGGTTCCTGACTTCTCAACTGACCCTACCTTGTGCCCTACTCTTACCTCTGCAGAGGGACCGATTGCCTCACCCACCCCCTTCAGACCTAGTTTAAAGCCCTTCTAATGAGCCCTGCCAACTCCAGTGCCAGGACTCTCTTACCCCTTCTAGATAGATGCACCCCATCAGGACCCAGTAGGTCAGGTGCGGTGAAAGTTGCCCCATGGTCAAAGAACCCAAAGTTCTGCCTCTGGCACCATCCCCTGAGCCAATTGTTGATGGTATGGGTTCTCCCATTCCTCTCAGTGTACACCCCTGACACTGAGGGAACTGAGCAGAACACCACTTGAGCTCCTGCCCCATCAATCAATTGTCCAAGGGCCCTGAATTCCTTCTTAATTGCCCTGGTGCCCTTCCTGTCAATCTCATCACTCCCAGCTTGTATTACCATCAGAGGGTAATAGTCAGTGGGCTGGATTAATTTAGGGATTCTCTCCGCAATGTCCCTAACCCCTGCCCCTGGTAGGGAGCAGACCTCCCTGTGGGATGGGTCGGGACGACATATGGGTCCCTCAGTACCCCCCAGGAGAGAGTCCCCTACAACTATAACCCTTCTCCTTTTCTTTGTGGAGCTGGTTGTTATAGCTGGTGGGGACCGCTTGGGCTTAGGCTTCCCCCCGGAGCTGGTCGTTACAGCTGGTGGGGTCCGCTTGGCCTTAGGCTCCCCTCTGGATGGCTGCTCCTCAGCCTCAACCCTCTCATCCTTACTGCCCTCAGCCTGCAGGGCCTCATACTTATTATGCAAGGGCAGCGGAAGAGGAGGAGAGGGTCGGGGTGGATTTCTCTTGCCACCCCTGGTAGGGACCTGTATCCATCCCTCTCCGCCTCCAGGAACCCTTCCCTCAGCAGGGGAGATCTGCAGAGCCTTCTCCCACAAGTCTAACTCCCTTTCACTTTCCCTTATGGTCCGTAACCTAGCTACCTCCTCCTTCAGCTCGGCCACTTCATCCTTCAGCTCTGCCACCATGCTGAGGAGAAAATTCACCTGCTCACACCTGACACAGGTGTCCTCTCCCTCCCCCTCTATTCCAAGCGCCAGGCTGAAGCACTCTCTGCAGCTGGCAGCCTGGACTCCAGCATGTTGGTAAAACAGCTCTGTCTGGGCACATGCTGCTTTTTTACCCTTCGTCCGAGTGACAACCATGATACAACGTTTAAGGTTTGGGTTTTATGTTTGGGATATATTTTTTTTATTTATTTTTTTTTTTTGTCACCCAGCTGCTAGACTAGCTACTGAGCCAAAATGCTGCCACGCGCACAGCCCGGGCGGCTTTTAAAACTGCCGCGGCTGACGTCAGGCTCCCGTGACCGTTCAGGCTCTCGTGAGCACGATCCTGCCTGTCCTCCCCCTACCAGCAGTCCTCCAGACCCGCGAAGCCCCGAAAGGAAAGCAAAAGAAAAACCCCGAGAAACTCACAGTTTAAGCGGAGCGGTTCGGGACGAACGGTCCCAATCAGCTACTGAGCCAAAATGGCTCAGTACTTGATTGATTTAGTGTTTTCTAGCTCAATTAGCAAACATGAAGGTGTTATGGTTCGTAGAGCGATTATTCTTTTCAATTTTTGGGGTTCTGGTAACTTTACTAGGGAGAGATAGTTCAGTTGGACATAAGGGTAGTTCTGGAAGAGGGGCAGATGACAGTCAGAAGAGATAACTTGTTGATCTCGGGAGAAGGGGCAATTGGGGTTGGAAGGAGGATTGTGTCTCTTCAAGCCCCAAGGCAAGGATTGTTGGGATGGTGGATAGTCAGTTGGGTTTTTTTTTCTGAAGAATTGGTGAGTTTGATGAATGGAGTGGTAATTTGTGTCAATCAGGATGCATAGGATCCAGGCCCTTTGGTGAGTTTTGCCTGGGTAGGAGTCCGGGCTATGGGGTCCCAGAATTTCACTGTGGGTGGGGATTCCAGGATTCTGGATGGTTGTCAGGTGGCCTTCACAGCCCTGGAGAATTCGGGCTGTGAAGGGGCAGCGTTGTTTCTACGGTTGCAGGTTTGACATCCTGGTTTCCGGGGTTCTGGCGGTAGGGGACCCGGGTTCAGGAGTTTTTTGTATCCTGCGGTTGGTTCCTTAGGGGGGCTTGAACTGTGGGGGCCCGTGGCATGGTCACGCTTGATGGTCTAACCACCCGGTTTCTAGGGAGGGGCCTCGGTGTGAGGGACCTGCTTCGGGAAGGTTTTTTTCTGTGGTTTCAGGCTTCCACAGGAGGGCAGGGACCTGGGCTGTGGTGGGTGAGGTTTTTTTTTTGCGGTTTGACTTTGCAGGGGATGGGCACAGTGAGGGGAGGTCGGTTGGTCGCTGGGAGCGGGCTAGTGGCTTGGGAGCCAGTGCTTCCAACTGCCGCCGCTCAGTTTTGACCCCCGGGCAGTGATTAGTGATCAGGAGAAGAGGACAAAAGCAAGTCATCAGAACTCCCTCCCATTCCTATCTGTGGTGAAGAGGTTATTAAATTTATTAATATGAAATATGAATTATGAAAATATAATTTTTATTAATTATCTAACTATTAATAACCCATGAATCACCAACTTATATACATGTTCCAGTGCACGTTCATGAAATAGATTCCACGACTAGCTTAGTGTTATGATTATAACGTAATTGAACTATCTATAAACCCTTTCTATATTTATACAACGAAGGGTGCAGTTCTGCCGCTTGGCCACTAGATGGAGACTCGGCGGGACGCGGGCGGCTTCTGGCTATACACAGCAATATTACAATCTTTTTATGCGTCAGCGCTTACTCTGCTAGACGCGGATACTTTGAACTGAGTGCTAGTGGGTGGAAAGCACGTGGACGATATTCAATTCCCTTCAGACAACAGGGATCGGTCCTGGACAGGGTCAGTCCGTGGGGTCGGCCCTCAGAAGTCGGCTCGCACGGCAGGGCGGGACGACGGTGGCCTGTAGGTGGGCTCGAATGACGGAAGCAGGCAAAGCTACGGGGGTCGGCCCAACCACGGCAGTTCTCGGGGCTGATGCAAACAGACTCGGGGAGAGAATGCGGCTGCGTTAGGCAGCGGATTCTCACTGAGGTTAAAGGAGCAACAGGACTCTCAGAGTGGTCCCGTGTTCGGTTCATTATATGCACGAACAATGCTTTGGTCTTCCCTGGGATTCACAGGGCTCAGAGCGGCACTCGGCGGCTCCTCAGAGGGGCACTCGGCGGCTCCTCTCCCGCTACGGTGGGGCTAGGCATACGTGGACTCGGTTATCAATCGAGTCCCTTCTCCCCGGCAACTGGGCAGATCTTACCCGCGGGGGTTGGTCCAGTCCTCCGGTGGCACGATGGGCTCTCCCGGTAAGCACGTCTGGCTGCAGCAACACTGAACTCCTCAGGTTCAGCGAAGGTCCTCCCTCTAGGCTTCTTCACTATGCAGACGCTTCCAGTATGCGTGCATGTATAACAGAAGCTAATAACAATAAGCTCAATGGCAAAGGCTGCAGCTCGAGAGTTACTCTCTTGAGCAAGCACCGAGACAAAGTAAATGAGGGGGCAACGTGTTCACCAACTGGGGTGATACTTATAGATTCCTCGAGGCTGGGCTTGACCAATGGGCACTCTCATAAACAACTGGCTTCAGCCTATAGAAAGCGTGAAGCTAGAATTATGCCCATACTTGGTGTCAGCACGAGCGCTGCACGCGCTGGGTGCGTGCAAGCGTGGCTAATGCCTTGGCTTTTGCCTTCCTCCTGAAAGGAGGGGGAACTTGCCCACATGCTGGGACAAGATTCAGTATCGGGGCATAATGTGCCTTCACCACACTATCTCAGAGAGCGCATTAGGGATCATATTATAGTATTGGGATGATGAGTTGAGAAAAGGAAAATCAGAGAAAAAATGATTTATCTTTTGATGATTGGATTTGCCAAGCTTTGAAAAAGTGTTTTAGTAGGGAAGAAGCTGAATATGCTGCTGTTTGTATTAGGGCTTCACACCCTACCCCTGTTCCCATATTTAAGGACAAAGATGTGACCATTTGAGACTGTCCCTTTAAGGAAGGGGGCATTGTGGTGGAATGTTTGTAAACGAAAGACGGATCTAAACTAATTTCATTGGTAGATTGGGGGGAAGCACCTTTTGGACTGGGAGTACAGCAGTTTTCTGGTCAGTCTTTTTTCCCCTCCTTCAGTGGCTTGCAGCCCGCAGCTTTCTGGGCTTTCGGCCAGGGTTGACCTTGAAGGAGATAAAAGTGTGAGGCCTTTTCTAACATTCTAACACATAGCTGCTTTTTAATTAACAGTTTCTCTTTTCCTCTCTTTCTAACCCTCTCTGGGGAAAGGGAGAGAGAAGGGGGAGCAGGGGTGGGGAGCCCCCCTCAGCAGAAGAGGGAACCCTCATTTCTGTGTGACTTTGTTGTATATTTCTGTATATATTGTAAATACTGTAAATTCCGTACATAAACCTGCATTTCCTAAACTGCTTTGTAAATATACAGCACCCACTCCTTTGCTAATCCGGCTGTGCATTTTTTTTTTCCTTTCAATTTTCTTCCCTCTACTCACGGGTGGGGGAAAGGGCCCGGACTTTCCCTCAACCCTACGAGATTCCTTTTCTTGGCTTACCCAACGTGCGGCAGATAATTAGTTTAATTTATCACTTTATTGATTCAGTGTTTTATAGCCGGATTGGCAAACATGAAGATCTTGTGGTTCTTAGAACGATTATCCTTTTCAATTTTTGGGGCTCTGGTTTACAGATATTGTTTGGGTTTGATTTTGGATTACCTGGGTAAATATTTGGTGTGGACAATTTATCTGTGGTTTATGTATAGAGTAAGACTATGGTATGGAAAATCGTGGATTTCTTTTGCCAGTGAGATACAGAAATGTAACTTCTACTACCCTCCCGATTGAGATAAAAGAGTTTAGGATTCCGCCAGAGGAGAGAGTAACTTTAGGTGATGGCTGGGATCCAAAGGTGATTTATGTGATGTGTATAAATCTACTGCTGGTGATAATTAGTGTGTATCTGCTAATTTCTCTGTGTCGGGAGAGGAAGGTATCCAGACCGTTTTTTCTTATTAAAACTAGATCAAAGAGAAAACGCCGTGGCTCTGGGTCAGTCCCAGAGACATCTAGTGATGAGGGGTGTGGAGAATCTGTGTCAGTTAAAAAGAGGGCTAAAAAGTTAATTGGTAAAGCAGCCCTGAAAGACTTTGCCACTGATTCTGACAAGATGCCATGGGCGGCGGCTGGTATCAACATGGCGCCTGCTCCTTCTCCTCCTCCTTCTTCTCCATCGGTCATTAACGGAGCAACGTCATTTCCGCCCACTCTCTCGGTGGGACCGGAAGTCACTGCCCCAGCAGTTGATTGATCTCAGGACCTGTCAGCTTCTGTTAAGGTGGCTGTAAATTCAAACACAGCTCCAGTTAATGTGGCTGTTTTAAAGACTAGAAGTGTAAAGACCAAAGCTGATTGAGAAGAAGAGCAGGAGACTGATCCTGGAGAGGGGCCCTCTACTCTAAGAAATCCTGCTGAGTAGGAAGAGAAGATTTGTTTTAAAGATCTAGCTAACCTAGTGAGAACAAGGCAGGATAGAGATGAAGTCAGGAAAGGAGCTGGCAAAGGTGGTTCTCAGCTTAAAGAGATCCTAGAGAAAATGGCAGGTGGATTATTAGGGCAACCAGTTGGGGAAGAAGACGAATCATATGACATAACTGAGTGTTCGTCTCCGAGGGAAGAGCTAAGAAATGTCCGTAAAGATTACACCAGGGCAGATAAGGAGCCAGTTCTAGTTTGGCTTAGTAGGTCTTATGATACAGGTGCTCCAGCTCTAACAGTTGGAGACAAGTCAGCAGCTCAGTTAGGAACTCTCTCGAGGGATAATGGAATAGATAGACATCTGGGCAGGGTTCTCGGTAAGGTTAATCGGAGGATACGCCTTTTAATGGTGGTTGCCCTGAGATACCCTTCCCGAGATGATCATCCATTGAATCCTAAACCCTGGACCACCATGGATGAGGGAATTAAGCGCTTGAGAGAATTTGCTGTTAGAGAGCTACTCTATGGTGAACATGAAACCCTGAATCCTGATGACATTCCTGTGGTTATTGGTCTTGCTAAAAAGATCATCAAACTTGCTCCTTCTAATTATGCAAACATTCTGGCAAGCAGAATTGTGTCAAGAAGTTATGGTGGAGCTTCTCCTACAGCTGGCCAATTCAGTGATCAAATGAGACAATTGGAGGATAGCATGACACGTGTTTCTTTGGTTTCAGCCATTAAAACTATGTCAGGAGATATATAGAATTGCATGAGAGAGTTAAAGGATGAATTTAGAAATTCCATATCCCAATTGGCACAAAGAGATAATTAAAATTCTTCCTCCAGGGGGATACAAGTTTCATCTGCGAGGAACACACGTCCTCCAAGGAGGTCATTCCAAAACAGATCAAATCAAAACAGGCCACCAAGGCAGTCACGTAGGACTATTTGGATAACTCTGCGTGATCAGTTTGGTGAGAACATGAACCACTGGGATGGGCAACAAACTTCTCATCTTTTCAGGAGACTGAGGGAATTGCAAAGTGGCAGAACCCGAGGTAGCAATACCAGAAGGGTAGCTGTTACTTCCACAGTTCCCCAGAACAACTCTAGTAGCTCCAACAGTGGCTCCAGTTATAACATGCAAAGCTACAACACTGCACACTGTGCGCAATGCACATGTGGGCATGTTCCCCATAATTAGGGGTGCCCTGCCTCCCGCCAGGGGGAGGAGAGGGATAACAGAGATAGTAGAATCTATTGGGATGTGCTCAATTTAGTATCACAGTACCACAGTATCACAGTATCACTTAGGTTGGAAAGGACCTCGAGGATCATCGAGTCCAACCTATCAACACAGACCCCATGACTAGACCATGGCACCAAGTGCCACGTCCAATCTCCCCTTGAACGCCTCCAGGGTCGATGACTCAACCATCTCCCTGGGCAACCCGTTCCAATGCCGAATGACTCGCTCGGTGAAGAACTTCCTCCTCACCTCGAGTCTAAACCTCCCCTGACGCAGCTTGAGACTGTGTCCCCTCGTTCTGGTGCTGGTTGCCTGGGAGTAGAGGTCAACCCCTTCCTGGCGACAACCACCCTTCAGGTAGTTGTAGAGGGCAATGAGATCACCCCTGAGCCTCCTCTTCTCCAGGCTAAACAATCCCAGCTCCTTCAGCCTCTCCTCATAGGGCTTGTGTTCAAGGCCTCCCACCAACCTTGGTTGACACAGGAGCTCAGTGCACCATAATGCCATCAAATTATCAGGGATCAGAGTCTATAACTATTCTGGGAGTCTCTGGTGGATCTCAAGAGTTAAGGAAGGTGGAGGTAAATATAAGTTTAACCGGTAAACAATGGAGGAAGCATACAGTTGTGACCGGACCTGACGCACCTTGTATTTTGGGAATTGATTTTCTGAGAGAAGGGCGTTTCAAAGACTCTAGAGGTTACAAATGGGCTTTTGGAGTAGCTTCAGTAGAAATTGATGGACAAAAATTAAAGCTGTCTGATAGACCTGAGCTTTCTGATGAATCTGCAGTTGTGGGTCAACAAAAGATACAGGACATTAAATTGCCGGTTGCTTCTCAGACTGTGCATCACAGACAATACAGAACCAACCGTGGCTCTTTGTTGCCCATTCAGAATCTGATTCGTCAGTTGGAGAGTCAGAAAGTCGTCAGCAAAACTCATTCACCTTTCAACAGTCCAGTGTGGCCTGTGCGGAAGCAGAATGGAGACTGGCGTCTGACAGTAGACTACCGAGCCCTAAATGAAGTAACACCACCTATGAGTGCAGCAGTACCAGACATGACGGAGCTACAGTATGAGCTGGAATCCAAAGAGGCCAAATGGTATGCTACCGTAGACATTGCTAATGCATTTTTCTCTATTCCCATAGCAGAGGAATGCAGGCCTCAGTTTGCTTTCACCTGGAGAGGAATCCAGTACACCTTCAAAAGATTGCCAATGGGCTGGATCCACAGCTCAAGCATCTGTCATGCAGTGATCCACGATGCTCTGGAGAAAGGCGGTGCTCCAGAACACATCCAGTTCATCGATGATATCATTGTCTGGGGTAAAACTGCTGAGGAAGTCTTCAAGAAAGATAACAAAATCATTGACATTCTTCTGAATGCAGGTTTTGCCATCAAACGAGACAAGGTGAGAGGCCCTACCACAGATGTTCACTTTCTGGGAGTGCAGTGGCAGGATGGACGCTGACACATTCCAGTGGATGTCGTAAATAGAGTCTCTACCATGGCAAATACCACAAACAAGCAAGTGACCTTATGTTTCTTGGGGATAGTGGGATTTTGGAGACTGCACATTCCTGGATACAGTCAGATTGTGAAACCTCTGTATGATGTGACTCGAAAGAGAAACCATTTCCACTGGGGACCTGAACAACAAGCAGCCTTTGACCAGATAAAGCGAGAGGTAGTTCAAGCAATGGGTCTGGGACCTGTCCGAGATGGTCGAGACATTAGGAACATTTTGTACACGGCTGCAAGTGACAATATTCCAACCTGGTGCTTGTGGCAAAAAGCTCCAGGTGCGACATGTGGGCGACCTCTTGGTTTCTGGAGTCGAGGTTACAGAGGTTCAGAGGCTAATTATACTCCAACAGAGAAAGAAATTCTAGCTGCCTATGAAGGAGTGAAAGCATCTTCTGAAGTGATTGGAACTGAATCACAACTTCTCTTAGCTCCCAGATTACCAGTTTTGAATTGGATGTTCAAAGGCAAAGGCTCCACACCACATCATGCCACAGACTCAACCTGGTCTAAGTGGATGGCTCTGATAACACAGTGAGCTCGAATGGGAAATTTTGAAAGACCTGGTCTAGTGGAGGTGATGTCAAGTTGGCCTGAAGGTATTAACTGTGCTAAACCTCCGGAGGAGAAAGTAACTCATGCTGAGGAAGCTCCTCCTTACAATGACCTTTCTGAAGATGAAAAGAAATATGTTTCCTGTCGTCTTGTTGGAAACAAGCGAAGGTGGAAGTCTGCAGTGTGGAGTCCAACACGCCGAGTTGCAGAAGCGAAGGATGGAGAAGGGGAATCCAGTCAGTTCGCAGAGGTAAAAGCTGTCCAGCTAGCTCTCGACGTGGCTTAACGTGAGAGATGGCCAAAGCTTTATCACTGCACCGACTCATGGATGGTAGCCAATGCTCTATGGGGTTGCCTAAAGAACTGGAAGAAGAGTGGGTGGCAGAGGAAAGGAAAACCCATTTGGGCAGCCAACCTGTGGCAGGACATTGCTGATCAAGTCGAGAGAATTCCAGTGAAAGTGAGACACATTGATGCTCACATTCCTAAGAGCAAAGCTACTGAGGAACAGCAACACAACCATCAGGCAGATTTAGCTACAAGAGTTTCTCAAGTAGATATGGACTCTGATCTTGATCTCGACTGGAAACACCGTGGTGAGATATTCTTAGCTTGGTGGCCTCATGATTCGTCAAGACATCAAGGCAGAGATGCAACGTACCAATGGGCTTGTGGCAGATCCATAGACATTTCTATGGATGCTATCACACAAGTCATCTATGACTGCAACATTTGCGCTGCTATTAAGCAGGCAAAACGACTTAAGCCCTTGTGGCATGGTGACCGATGGTCCAAGTACAAGTATGGTGAAGCTTGGCAGATTGACTACATCACTCTACCACGTTCTCGTTCTGGTAAGCAATACGTGCTTACTATGGTAGAGGCAAACACTGGATGGTTGGAAACTTATCCAGTTCCACATGCAACTGCATGCAACACCATTCTCGGTCTGGAGAGACAAATCCTGTGGAGACACGGAACTCCGGAGAGGATTGAGTCAGACAAGGGAACTCATTTCAAGAACAACCTTGTAAAGAACTGGGCCAAAGAGCACAGTATTGAGTGGATATTCCATATTCCCTACTATGTACCAGCTTCAGGGAAGATTGAACGCTACAACGGTTTGTTGAAGACCACTCTTAAAGCCATGGGGGGTGGATCTTTGAAAAACTGGGAAAAACATTTAGCACAAGCAACCTGGCTGGTAAATAGTAGAGGTTCAGTGAACCGAGCTGGAACTGCACATTCAGATTTGCTACGGAAAGTAGAAGGTGATAGAGTTCCTGTTGTTAGAGAAAAGAATCTGTTAGGTAAAACTGTTTGGGTATTTTCACCCTCAGGAGAGGCTAAACCTGTCCGAGGGGTGGTTTCAGCTGAAGGTCCAGGTCACACTTATTGGGTAATGCAAGAGAATGGGGAAATTCAGTGTATTCCACAAGGAAATTTAACTTTAGCAGAAAGAGGTTAATTTCAAACTGTTGTGCAGCTACATTGCATCCAGAAGAAGAATCAACGAGGAATCTACGATGCACGAACCCTGAGATCCCTGAGAGCCCTGAGTCAACTAAGAGACCCTGAGATTCCCTGTTTCCCTTTTCTTCGCTTTGTCGGTGAAGAAATGAGCTGTTTTCCATTTTTCTCATTTTCTGATTTTTTTGGACTTTTGAATCATCTACATCTGAGCATAGCCGGAATGGACTGTGAACTTTACTTATGAACTGTAAATGTCGTCTTGGATTGGATGGACAGTATGAACAGCCAATGAAATTGTTTAGAAGGGGTGGACTGTGACCGTTTGAGGTTGTCCCTTTAAGGAAGGGGGCATTGTAGTGGAATGTTTGTAAATGAAAGATGGATCTAAACTAATTTCATTGGTAGATTGGGAGGAAGCACCTTCTGAACTGGGAGTGCAGTAGAGTATCCTGGGCGTTCCTGCACTTTTCTGGTCAGTCTTACTTTTTCTCCTTTGCAGCTCACAGCGTTTTGGGCTTTCGGTCAAGGCTTGACCTTGAAACTGATGAGCTGCAAGGCCTGTATTAACAGCTTTCCAATTAACACATTACTACTTCTAACTTTTTTCTCTTTTCTCTCTTTCTAACCCTCTCTGGGGAAAAGGGGAGAGAAGGGGGAGTAGAGGTGGGGAACCCCCTCAGCAGAGGGGGGAACTCTCATTTCTGTGCTACTTTATTGTATATTTTTTTATATATTGTAAATACTGTAAAATCTGTGTATTCCCCTGCATATGCTATATTGCTTTGTAAATATACAGCACCCACTGCTTTGCTAATTCAGCTGTGAGTTTGTTTTTCTTTTCCCTTCAATTTTCTTTCCCTCTACTCACAGTGGGGGGGGAGGGGCCTGGCCTTGCCCCAGCCCTACGACAAGACTCTGCATCGCCGAGAAGTTCCATTAGATGAGGGAAGAAGAACTGGAATGGACTGACACTTGAGCCTGAATGAGAGACTGTTTGGGTGCACGCCCAGATGAAGATATGGACTTCGTCGAATGTGTCATTGGAAGATTTCTGATTTAATGATGTGTTTGGGTGCAAAGATTGTGGTATTAAATAAGGGGTGGCGTGTTGCAGTTTGAGCTGGGTGCCCCCCTGCAATGTTTACTTCCTGTGTCCAAAAGTCCAGCCCAGACGGGTGAACACAGGAAATTATGTAGTATTTCCTACCACAATCCTTTGCACCACTATAAGATCCAGTGCGGAGTCTAGCACGCTCTCTTTTCTTCTTCCTCCTCTATCAGCCAGTACATGGGGGAGATGTCTCCTGGCTTTGGGTCTGGCTAGGCCCAAGGCCATGGGGGGATGGGCAGTCTCAGGCCTGGCCAGCTGAGACTAGCCTAGCAGTGGGAGGGGGAAGAAGGAGCCCTGGGGGTCTTGGGTGTACCCTCAGGTGGGGATGGTATCTCTCTGGGTCTGTTTTGGGATCTTTCTTTGTCACTGCACTTGTGGCTTTCTGTAAAAGTTCACTGCTTTCTATTTAAACTTTCCATCACTTTTGCACTCCGTTTCTCTGAGTGTTGTTGCAAGGGGTGGGGAAGGGGGCTGCCTCAACCCAGCACATCAGCCTACCATCGACCAGTACCCCCAGGTCCCTCTCTGCCTGGCCGCTCTCCAGCCACTCTGACCCCAGCCTGTAGCTCTGCATGGGGTTGTTGTGGCCAATGTGCAGAACCCGGCACTTGGATGTGTTAAATCTCATGCCGTTGGACTCTGCCCATCTCTCCAGCCTGTCGAGGTCCCTCTGCAGAGCCTCTCTACCCTCCAGCAGATTAACTCCTGCCCCCAGCTTGGTGTCGTCCACAAATTTACTGATGAAGGACTCAATGCCCTCATCCAGATCATCAATAAAGATGTTAAAGAGCACAGGGACCAGCACTGATCCTTGGGGCACACCACTAGTGACTCGCTGCCAGCTGGATGTGGCACCATTCACCACCACTCTCTGGGCTCGGCCCTCCAGCCAGTTCCTAACCCAGTGCAGTGTGTTCCATATGAACTCCGAAGTGTTGTCCATATTGAACCCCAAATTCCACTGAACATTATGGTAATTTAACTAAATTCTAAGAATCAGTTTCAAAGTTGAATCCACTGGGCCAGTTGAACAGAAGATAATCTGTTAGATTCTAGATCCTTTTAGAAACATAACTATTTAATCTCTCTCAAATAGGAGTATTTAAGAAAAGCAAACATATGAATCACTAAAAAAAAAAGGTGTCATTTTTTCTTGTTTCTTTATGCCTGTGTCCCTGTAGCTGCTTCATCATATTTATTTATGTTTCTCATAATTATGTGGTACAATGTAAGACACATTTTACTGTATGCTAATATATATATATATATATTTTTAAAATAATAATGCAGCTGTCATATGCAGAATTCTATTGTTGAACATTTAGGGAGTGTCACCGGTTGGGGTTGTCCCCTTAAGAAAGGGAATATGGTGGACGGAAGTTGTTAAACAAAAAGAAGGATCTAAACTAATTTCATTGGTAAAGTGGGAGGAAGTACCTTCTGAAATGGGAGTGCAGGAGGGTATCCTGGGCATTCCAACACTTTATCTTCAGTCTTTCTTCCGCTTCTCCTTCGCGCAGCAGCTTGCAGCTTCTGGGCTTTCGGCCAAGGCTTTGGCCTTGAAACCGATAAGCTAACAAGGCCCGTATTAACTGCTTTCCAATTAACACATAACTGTTTCTAATTTTTTTCTCTTTTCTCTCTCTTTCTAACCCGCTCTGGGCAAAGGGGGGAGAGAGGGGAGAGCGGAGGTGGGGAACCCCCTCAACAGAGGGGGAACTCTCATTTCTGTGCTACTCTATTGTATATCTTTGTATATATTGTAAATATTGTAAATTAGTATATATTTCCCTGCATATCCTATATTGCTTTGTAAATATACAGCTCCACTGCTTTGCTAATTCAGCTGTGAGGTTTTTTTTCCCTTTCCCTTCAATTTTCTTTCCCTTTACTTTACAGGGGGGAGGGAGGAGGCTTCTTGGCCTTACCCTTCCAACCCTAAGACATTTTTTTTTCATGGTTTACCCAATGTGCGGCAGATAATTAGTTTAATTTATTACTTGATTGATTTAGTGTTTTCTAGCTGAATTAGCAAACATGAAGGTCTTGTGGTTTCTACAGACATTATTCTTTTCAATTTTTGGGGCTTTGGTTTACAGATATTGTTTGGGTTTGATTTTGGACTACCTGGGTAAATATTTGGTGCGGACAATTTATATGTGGGTTATGTATAGAGTTAAATTATGGTATGGAAAATGTATTAATTTCCTATGGCCAGTGAGATACAGAAATGTTACCTCCACCACTCTCCCAATTGAGATAAAGGGTTTTAAGATTCCGCCTGAGGAGTGAGTAACTTTAGGTGATGCCTGGGATCCAAAGGTGATTTATTTCATGTGTATAATTCTGCTGCTGGTGATAATTAACGTGTATCTCTTGATTTCTTTGCGTCGAGAGAAAAAGGTGTCCAGAGTTTGTTTTGTTATTAAAACTAGATCAAAAAGAAAACGCCGTGGCTCTGGATCAGCCCCAGAGGCATCTAGTGATGAGGAATGTGGGGAACCTCTGTCAGTTAAAAAGAGAGCTAAGAAGTTCATTGGAAAGGCTGCTCTAAATGACTTTGCTGCTGATTCTGGCAAGCTGCCAAGGGCGGCAGCTGGTATCAACATGGTGCCTACTCCTTCTCCTACTCCTTCTCCTCCTTCTTCTTCTCCTTCGGCCATTAACGGAGCAACGTCACTTCCGCCCACTCCCTCGGTGGGACCGGAAGTCACTGCCCCAGCAGCTGATTTATCTCAGGACCTGTCAGCTTCCATTAAGGTGGCTGTAAATTCAAACACAGCTCCAGTTAAGGTGGCTCCTTTAAAGACTAGAGATGGAAAGGCCAAAGATGGAGAAGAAGAACTGGAGACTGATCCTGGTGAGGGGCCCTCTACTCCAAGAAATCCTGCTGAGGAGGAAGAGAAGGTTTGTTTTAAAGATCTAGCTAACCTAGTGAGAACAAGGCAGGATAGAGATGAAGTCAGGAAAGGAGCTGGCAAAGGTGGTTCTCAGCTTAAAGAATAGAATAGAACAGAACAGAACAGAACAGAACAGAATAGAATAGAATAGAATAGAATAGAATAGAATAGAATAGACCAGGTTGGAAGAGACCTTCAAGATCATCGCGTCCAACCTATCACCCA
Source organism: Melanerpes aurifrons (assembly GCA_011125475.1). Taxonomy (NCBI): domain Eukaryota; kingdom Metazoa; phylum Chordata; class Aves; order Piciformes; family Picidae; genus Melanerpes; species Melanerpes aurifrons. The sequence goes on from WWNC01000173.1 coordinate 523,415, forward strand.
ACACCACCTAATCAACTAAGCCATGTAACCAAGCACCCTGTCAAGTCTCCTCCTGAACACCTCCAGTGACGGCAACTCCACCACCTCCCCGGGCAGTCCATTCCAATGGGCAATCACTCTCTCTGTGTAAAACTTCCTTCTGACCTCCAGCCTGAACTTCCCCTGGTGCAGCCTGAGACTGTGTCCTCTTGTTCTGGTACTGGCTGCCTGGGAGAAGAGACCAACCTCTGCCTGTTTACAACCCCTCTTCAGGTAGTTGTAGAGAGTAATGAGGTCACCCCTGAGTCTCCTCCCCTCCAGGCTAAGCAACCCCAGCTCCCTCAGTGTCTCCTCATAGGGCTTGTGTTCCAAGCCCCTCACTAACTTCGTTGCCCTTCTCTGGACTCGTTCCAGCAAGTCAACATCCTTCCTAAACTGAGGGGCCCAGAACTGGACACAGTACTCGAGGTGTGGCCTAACCAGTGCAGTGTACAGGGGCAGAATGACCTCCCTGCTCCTGCTGGCCACACTGTTCTTGATGCAGGCCAGGATGCCATTGGCCCTCTTGGCTGCCTGGGCACACTGCAGGCTCATGTTCATCCTACCATCAACCAGCACCCCCAGGTCCCTCTCTGCCTGGCTGCTCTCCAGCCACTCTGACCCCAGCCTGTAGCACTGCATGGGGTTGTTGTGGCCAGTGTGCAGAACCCGGCACTTGGATGCGTTAAATCTCATGCCGTTTGACTCTGCCAATCTGTCCAGCCTGCCGAGGTCTCTCTGCAAAGCCTCTCTACCCTCTAGCAGATCAACTCCTGTCCCCAGCTTGGTGTCATCAGCAAATGTCATCAGCAAAAAAGAGATCCTATAGAAAATGACAGCAGGATTATTTGGACAAAAAGTTCAGGGAGAAGAGGAAGATGATATTTTAGAGTGTTCGTCACCGCGTGAGGAATTGCGCCATGTCCGTAAAGATTTCACCAGGGCAGATAAGGAGCCAGTTCTAGCTCGGCTTAGTAGATGTTATGATACAGCTCCAGCTCTAACAGTTGGAGACAAGTGAGTAGCTCAGTTAGGAACTCTCTCGAGGGATAATGGAATAGATAGACATCTAGGCAGGGTTCTCGGTAAGGTTAACCGGAGGATACGCCTTTTAATGGCGGTTGCCCTGAGATACCCTTCCCGAGATGATCTTCCATGGAATCCTAAACCCTGGACTACCATAGATGAGGGAATTAAGCACATGAGAGAATTTGCTGTTAGAGAGCTACTCTATGGTGAACATGAAACTCTGAATCCTGATGACATTCCTGTGGGTATAGGTCTTGCTAAAAAGATCATCAAACTTGCTACTTCTAATTATGCAAACATTCTGGCAAGCAGAATTGTGTCAAGAAATTATGGTGGAGCTTCTCCTACAGCTGGCCAATTCAGTGATCAAATGAGACAATTGGAGGATAGCATAGTTTCATACTTTCATAGTTTCATTCAGGGTTGGAAGGGACCACAAGAATCATCTAGTTCTAACCCCCCTGCCATGGGCAGGGACACCCCACACTACATCAGGCTGGACAGAGCTTCATCCAGCCTGGTCTTAAACACCCCCAGGGACGGGGCCTCGACCACCTCCCTGGACAACCCATTCCAGGGCTTCACCACTCTCATGGTGAAAAACCTCCTCCTCACATCCAGCCTGAATCTCCCCACCTCCAGCTTCATTCCATTCCCCCTAGTTCTATCACTACCTGAGATCCTGAGAAATCCTTCCCCAGTCTTCCCGTAGGCCCCCTTCAGATACTGGAAGGCCACAATTAGGTCACCTCGGAGCCTTCTGTGGTGAAGTCACATTATGCCCAGATACTGAATCTTGTCCCAGCATGTGGGCAAGTTCCCCCTCCCACTAGGAGGAAGACAAAAGCCAAGGCATTAGCCAGGCTTGCACACACCCAGCGCATGCAACGCTCGTGCTGACACCAAGTATGGGCATAATTCTAGCTTCACGCTTTCTATAGGCTGAAGCCAGTTGCTTATGAGAGTGCCCATTGGTCAAGCCCAGCCTCGAGAAATCTATAAGTGTCACCCCAGTTGGTGAACACGTTGCCCCCTCATTTACTTTGTCTCTGTGCTTGCTCGAGAGAGTAACTCTCGAGCTGCAGCCTTTGCCATTGAGCTTATTGTTATTAGCTTCTGTTATACATGCATGCATACTGGAAGCCTCTGCATCATTGAAGAAGCCCAGAGGGAGGACCTTCGCTGAGCCTGAGCAGCGCAGCATTGCTACAACCAGTCGTGCCAATCGGAAGAGCCCATCGCGCCACCGGAGGACTGGACCAACCCCCGCGGGTAAGATCTGCCCAGTTGCCGGGGAGAAGGGACTTGATCACTACCGAGTCCACGTATGCTTAGTCCCGCCGTAGCGGGAAAGGAGCCGCCGAGTGCCGCTCTGAGGAGCCGCCGAGTGCCGCTCTGAGCCCTGTGAATTCCAGGGAAAACCAGAGAATTGTTCGTGCTTGTATTGCACCGGACCCGGGACCACAGCGAGAGTCCTGTTGCTCCTTTAACCTCATTAAAGAGAATCCGCCGCCTGACGCAGCCACATTCTCTCCCCGAGGCTGTTTGCATCAGCCCCGAGAACCGCCGTGGTTGGGCCAACCCCCGTAGCTTCGCCTGCTTCCGTCGTTCGAGCCCGCCTACCGGCCACCGTCGTCCCGCCCTTCTGTGTGAGCCGACTTCTGAGGGCCGACCCCACGGACCGACCCCGTCCAGGACCGATCCCTGTTGTCTGAAGGGAATTGAATATCGTCCACGTGCTTTCCACCCACTAGCACTCAGTTCAAAGTATCCGCGTCCAGCAGAGTAAGCGCTGACGCATAGAAAGATTGTAATATTGCTGTGTATAGCCAGAAGCCGCCCGCGTCCCGCCGAGTCTCCATCTAGTGGCCAAGCGGCAGAACTGCACCATTCGTTATATAAATATAGAAACGGTTTATAGATAGTTCAATTACTTTATAATCATAACAATAAGCCAGTTGTGGAATGTATTTCACGAACATGCACTAGAACTTGTATATAAGTTGGTGATTCATCGGTTATTAATAGTTAGATAATTAATAAAAATTATATTTTCATAATTCATATTTCATATTAATAAATTTAATAACCTCTTCACCACACTTCTCTTCTGCAGACTGAACAGCCCCAAGTCCTTCAGTCTGTCCTCATAGGAGAGGCGCAGCCCAGGATCTGATTGGCTTTGCGGGCTGCAAGTGCACATTGAGAGCTCATGTTGAGCTTTTTGTCCACCAGCACCCCCAAGTCTCTCTCCTCAGGGCTACTTTCCAGCCAGTCACTGCCCAGCCTGTATTTGTGCCTGGGATTGCCTCGACCCAGATGCAGGACCCTGCACTTGCTCTTATTGAACTTCATGAGGTTGGCTTGTGCCCACCTCTCCAGCCTGTCAAGGTCCCTCTGGATGGCCTCCCTTCCCTCCAGCGTGTCTGCTGCACCACACAGCTTGGTATCACAGTATCACAGTATCACTTAGTTTGGAAAGGACCTCGGGGAACATCGAGTCCAACATTTCAACACAGACCCCATGCCTAGACCATGGCACCAAGCGCCACGTCCAATCTCCCCTTGAATGCCTCCAGGGTCGATGACTCAACCACCTCCCCGGGCAACCTGTTCCAATGCCGAATGACTCGCTCGGTGAAGAACTTCCTCCTCACCTCGAGTCTGAACCTCCCCTGGCGCAGCTTGAGACTGTGTCCCCTTGTTCTGGTGCTGGTTGCCTGGGAGAAGAGGTCAACCCCCTCCTGGCTACAACCACCCTTCAGGTAGTTGTAGAGGGCAATGAGGTCACCCCTGAGCCTCCTCTTCTCCAGGCTAAACAATCCCAGCTCCCTCAGCCTCTCCTCATAGGGCTTGTGTTCAAGGCCTCTCACCAGCCTTGTTGCCCTTCTCTGGACACGCTCAAGTGTTTCAATGACCTTCTTAAACTGAGGGGCCCAGAACTGGACACAGTACTCAAGGTGCGGCCTAACCAAAGCAGAGTACAGGGGCACTATGACCTCCCTGCTCCTGCTGGCCACACTATTCCTAATGCAGGCCAGGATGCCATTGGCCCTCCTGGCCACCTGGGCACTCTGCTGGCTCATATTCAGGTGGCTGTCGATCAGCACCCCCAGGTCCCTCTCTGTTTGGGAGCTCTCCAGCCACTCCGACCCCAGCCTATAGCTCTGCATGGGATTGCCGTAGCCAAAGTGCAGCACTCGGCACTTGGACTTGTTGAATGCCATCCCATTGGACTCTGCCCATCTGTCCAGTCGGTCGAGGTCCCTCTGCAGATCCTTTCTACCCTCTAACTGACTAACATCTGCCCCTAACTTGGTGTCATCTGCAAACTTGCTGATGACCGACTCTACTCCTTCATCCAGATCATGAACGAATATGTTGAAGAGGACAGGGCCCAGCACTGATCCCTGGGGGACACCACTGGTGACTGGCCTCCAGCTGGATGTGGCACCGTTCACTACCACTCTCTGGACCCGGCCCTCCAGCCAGTTCCTAACCCAGCACAGAGTGTAATGGTCCAATGCACGAGCTGACAGCTTAGTCAGCAGTTTGCTGTGGGGGACGGTGTCAAAGGCCTTGCTGAAGTCTAGGTAGCCCACATCCACAGGCCTCCCCACATCCACCAGGCGGGTCACCTGATCATAGAAACAGATCAGGTTGGAGAGGCAGGACCTGCCCTTCCTGAATCCATGTTGGCTGGACCTGAGCCCTTGGCCATCCTTCAGGTGCGCAGTTATTGCTGCCAGGATAATCTGCTCCATCACTTTCCCTGGCACTGAGGTCAGGCTGACCGGCCTGTAGTTTCCAGGTTCCTCCATCCGACCCTTCTTGTGGATGGGGACCACGTTGGCCAGTTTCCAGTCATCTGGGACCTCACCGGTGAGCCAGGACTGGAGGAAAATGATGGAGAGTGGCCTAGCTAGCACATCTGCCAACTCTCTCAGCACCCTAGGATGGATCCCATCTGGTCCCATGGACTTGTGAATATCCAAGTGGCTCAGCAGGTCCCGAACTAACTCCTCATGGATTTCGGGGCATTACACTGCTCCCGACCCCATCGCCCAGCTCCGGAGGCCACTCGTCCTGAACTCCTGCCCTGCTGTTAAAAATTGAGGCAAAGAAGGTGTTCAGGACCTCAGCCTTCTCCTCATCCTCAGTCACCGTGTTCCCCTCCAGGTCCACTAGGGAGTGCAGGTTCTTCCTGCCCCTCTTCTTATTGTTAATATATTTATAAAAATGCTTTTTATTGTCTTTGACTGAGGTGGCCAGCTTCAGTTCCAGCTGGGCCTTAGCCTCCTAATTTTATTCCTACATAATCTAACAGCTTCCTTGAACATACCTCGAGAAGCCTTCCCCTCCTTCCAAAGGTGATACAGCCTCCTCTTCCCCTTAAATCCTCCAGGAGCTGCTTGCTCATCCAGGCCGGTCGCCTTCCCCGCCGGCTTGCCTTCCGGCACGTGGGAACCGCCAATTCCTGTGCCTTCAAGAGCTCCTGTTTGAAGTAGGTCCAACCCTCCTGAACCCCTTGGTTCATGAGGGCTGGTACCAGGGACTTTGCAGACAAGTTTCTTAAATAGGCTGAAGTTCGCCCTTCGGAAGTCCAAGGTGAAGGTTCTGTTGGTGCTCCTCCTATCTCCCTGCATTTTGAAAACTTCACTATCTCATGGTCACTGCACCCTAGGCAGCCTCCCACGATCACATCTCCCACCAACCCTTCCCTATTGGAGAACAGCAGGTCAAGCAGAGCCTGTCCCCTGGTAGGCTCGCTTAACAGCTGCATCAGGAAGCAGTCCTCCATTCGCTCCAGGAATCTTCTGGACAGCCTCCCCCCTGCTGAATTAAGTTCCCAGCAGATATCTGGGAGGTTGAAGTCTCCAACAAGGACAAGATCTGATGATCTTGAGACAGCCTCCAGTTGCTTGTAGAACAACTCATCAGCCTCCTCATCCTGGTTGGGTGGTCTGTAACAGATTCCAATCAGGATGTCAGACTTGTTAGGTTGTCCTCTGATTTTGATCCACAGGCTCTCAACTCCCTCATCTTCCACCTCAAGTTGTGTGGCAGAGAGTGACTCTCTAATATACAGAGCTACCCCTCCTCCTCTTCTCCCTCACCTGTCTCTCCTAAAGAGCCTGTAACCCCCCATTGTAGCACTCCAATCGTGGGTGCTGTCCCACAAAGTTTCTGAGATGGCGACTACATCATAGTCGCCCTGATGGATTAGGACCTCCAACTCTTCTTGCTTGTTGCCCAGGCTGCGTGCATTGGTGTACATGCATCGCAGCTGGGTTCCTGACTTCTCAACTGACCCTACCTTGCGCCCTACTCTTACCTCTGCAGAGGGACCGATTGCCTCACCCACCCCCTTCAGACTTAGTGTCATCAGCAAACTTGCTGAGGGCGCACTCAATGCCACTGTCCATGTCACTGACAAAGATGTTGAACAAGACAGGTCCCAGGACTGATCCCTGAGGGACTCCGCTTGTCACTGGCCTCCACTGGGACATGGACCCATTGACAGCCACTCTTTGGGTGCGGCCATCAAGCCAGTTCCTTATCCATCTAGTGGTCCACCCATCAAACCCATGTGTCACCAGTTTGGAGACCAGGATGTGGTGCGGGACGGTGTCGAAGGCTTTGCTCATGTCCAGGTAAATGACATCAGTTGCTCGCCCCTCATCTATTAATTTTGTCACCTGCTCATAGAAGGCCTCCAGGTTGGTCAGGCAGGATTTGCCATGCTGACTGCTCCCGCGTGTTTCTTTGGTTTCAGCCATTGAAACACTGTCTGGAAAAATTGAGAATTGCATGAGAGAGTTAAAGGATGAATTTAGAAATTCCATATCAAAATTGGCACAAAGGGATAATTTCAATTCTTCCTCCAGGTGGATACAAGTTTCAGCAGTGAGGAATGCATGCACTCCAAGGAGGTCATTCCATAATGGACCACCAAGGCAATCACGTAGAACTATTTGGATAACTCTGCGTGATCAGTTTGGTGAGAACATGAACCGCTGGGATGGCCAACCAACTTCTAATCTTTCCAGGAGACTGAGGGAATTGCAAAGTGGCAGAACCCAAGGTAGCAATACCAGAAGGGTAGCTGTTACTTCCACAGTTCCCCAGAACAACCCTAGTAGCTCCAACAGTGGCTCCAGTTATAACATGCAAAGTTATAACCCTGCACACTATGTGCAATGCACATGTGCGCATGTTCCCCATAACTAGGGGTGCCCTGCCTCCCACCTGAGGGAGGAGAGGGATGACAGAGATAGTAGAATCTATTGGGATGTGTACATCCAGTGGCCTGGCACTTCACAATTTCGGAAGTACAGGTCCTTGTTTGACACAGGAGCTCAGTGCACCGTAATGCCATCAAATTATCAGGGATCAGAGTCTATAACTATTCTGGGAGTCTCTGGTGGATCTCAAGAGTTGAGTAAGGTAGAGGTTAATATAAGTTTAACCGGTAAACAATGGAGGAAGCATACAGTTGTGACCGGACCTGACGCACCTTGTATTTTGGGAACTGATTTTCTGAGAGAAGGGCGTTTCAAGGACCCTAGAGGTTACAAATGGGCTTTTGGAGTAGCTTCTATAGAAATTGATGGACAAAAATTGAAGCTGTCTGCTAGAACTGAGCTTTCCGATGAATCTGCATTTGTGGGACAACACAAGATACAGGACATTAAATTGCCGGTTGCTTCTCAGACTGTGCATCACAGGCAATACAGAACCAACCGTGACTCTTTGTTGCCCATTCAGAATCTGATTGGTCAGTTGGAGACTCAGAAAGTCGTCAGCAAAACTCATTCACCTTTCAACAGTCCAGTGTGGCCTGTGCGGAAGCAGAATGGAGACTGGCGTCTGACAGTAGACTACCGAGCCCTGAATGAAGTGACACCACCTATGAGTGCAGCAGTACCAGACATGATGGAGCTACAGTATGAGCTGGAATCCAAAGAGGCCAAATGGTATGCTGCCATAGACATTGCTAATGCATTTTTCTCTATTCCCATAGCAGAGGAATGCAGGCCTCAGTTTGCTTTCACCTGGAGAGGAATCCAGTACACCTTCAACAGACTGCCAATGGGCTGGATCCACAGCTCAAGCATCTGTCATGCAGTGATCCACGATGCTCTGGAGAAAGGCGGTGCTCCAGAACACATCCAGTTCATCGATGATATCATCGTCAGGGGTAAAACTGCTGAGGAAGTCCTCAAGAAAGGTAACAAAATCAATGACATTCTTCTGAATGCAGTTTTTGCCATCAAACGAGACAAGGTGAAAGGACCTACCACAGAGATTCAGTTTCTGGGAGTGCGGTGGCAGGATGGACGCCGACACATTCCAGTGGATGTCGTAAATAGAGTCTCTACCATGGCAAGTCCCACAAACAAGCAAGAGACCCTACGTTTCTTGGGGATAGTGGGATTTTGGAGACTGCACATTCCTGGATACAGTCAGATTGTGGAACCTCTCTATGATGTGACTCGAAAGAGAAACCATTTCCACTGCGGACCTGAACAACAAGCAGTCTTTGACCAAATAAAGCAAGAGGTAGTTCAAGCAATGGGTCTGGGACCTGTCCGAGATGGTCCAGATATCAGGAACATTCTGTACACGGTTGCAAGTGACAATGGTCCAACCTGGTGCTTGTGGCAAAAGGCTCCAGGTGAGACACGTGGACGACCTCTTGGTTTCTGGAGTCGAGGTTACAGAGGTTCAGAGGCTAATTATACTCCAACAGAGAAAGAAATCTTAGCTGCCTATGAAGGAGTAAAAGCATCTTCTGAAGTGATTGGAACTGAATCACAACTTCTTCTAGCTCCCAGATTACCAGTTTTGAATTGGATGTTCAAAGGCAAAGGCTCCACACCACATCATGCCACAGACTCAACATGGTCTAAGTGGACGGCTCTGATAACACAGAGAGCTCGAATGGGAAATTTTGAAAGACCTGGTCTAGTGGAGGCGATCTCAAGTTGGCCTGAAGGTACCAACTGTGCTAAACCTCCAGAGGAGAAAGTAACTCATGCTGAGGAAGCTCCTCCTTACAATGACCTTTCTGATGATGAAAAGAAATATGCTTTGTTCACAGATGGTTCCTGTCGTCTTGTTGGAAACAAGCGAAGGTGGAAGTCTGCAGTGTGGAGTCCAGCACGCCGAGTTGCAGAGGCGAAAGATGGAGAAGGAGAATCCAGTCAGTTCGCAGAGGTAAAAACTGTCCAGCTAGCTCTCGACGTGGCTGAACATGAGAGATGGCCAAAGCTTTATCTCTACACCGACTCATGGATGGTAGCCAATGCTCTATGGGGTTGAGTAAAGAACTGGAAGAAGAGTGGTTGGCAGAGGAAAGGAAAACCCATTTGGGTAGCCGACCTGTTGCAGGACATTGCTGATCGAATCGAGAGAATTCCAGTGAAAGTGAGACACATCGATGCTCACATTCCTAAGAGCAAAGCTACTGAGGAACAGCAACACAACCATCAGGCAGATCTAGCTGCAAGATGTTCTCAAGTAGACATGGACTCTAATCTTGATCTCGACTGGAAACACCGAGGTGAGATATTCTTAGCTCGGTGGGCTCATGATTCATCAGGACATCAAGGCAGAGATGCAACGTACCAATGGGCTTGTGACAGATCCAAAGACATTTCCATGGATGCTATTGTGGTGAAGAGGTTATTAAATTTATTAATATGAAATATGAATTATGAAAAATATTATTTTATTAATTATCAAACTATTAATAACTGATGAATCGCCAACTTATATACATGTTCTAGTGCACGTTCATGAAATTCATTCCACAACTGGCTTAGTGTTATGATTAGAACTTAATTGAACTCTCTATAAACTCTTTCTGTATTTATATAACGAAGGGTGCAGTTCCGCCGCTTGGCCACTAGATGGAGACTCGGCGGGACGCGGGCGGCTTCTGGCTATACACAGCAATATTACAATCTTTCTATGTGTCAGCGCTTACTCTGCTGGACGCGGATACTTTGAACTGAGTGCTAGTGGGTGGAAAGCACGTGGACGATATTCAATTCCCTTCAGACAACAGGGATCGGTCCAGGACAGGGTCGGTCCGTGGGGTCAGCCCTCAGAAGTCGGCTCACACGGCAGGGCGGGACGACGGTGGCCGGTAGGCAGGCTCGAACAACGGAAGAAGGCGAAGCTACGGGGGTCGACCCAACCACGGCGGTTCTCGGGGCTGGTACAAACAGCCTCGGGGAGAGAATGCGGCTGCGTTAGGCGGCGGATTCTCTTTACTGAGCTTAAAGGAGCAACAGGACTCTCGTAGTGGTCCCAGGTTCGGTGCAGTATAAGCACGAACAATGCTTTGGTTTTCCCTGGGATCCGCAGGGCTCAGAGCGGCACTCGGTGGCTCCTCTCCCGCTATGGCGGGGCTAGGCATATGTGGACTCGGTATTGATCAAGTCCCTTCTCCCCGGCAACTGGGCAGATCTTACCCGCGGGGGTTGGTCCAGTCCTCCGGTGGCGCGATGGGCTCTTCCGATTGGCACGACTGGTTGTAGCAATGCTGAGCTCCTCAGGCTCAGCGAAGGTCCTCCCTCTGGGCTTCTTCAACGATGCAGAGGCTTCCAGTATGCGTGCATGTATAACAGAATCTAACAACTATAAACTCAATGGCAAAGGCTGCAACTCGAGAGTTACTCTCTCGAGCAAGCACCGAGACAAAGTAAATGAGGGGGCAACGTGTTCACCAACTGGGGTGACACTTATAGATTCCTCGAGGCTGGACTTGACCAATGGGCACTCTCATAAACAACTGTCTTCAGCCTATAGAAAGCGTGAAGCTAGAATATGCCCATACTTGGTGTCAGCACGAGTACTGCATGCGCTGGGTGCGTGCAAGCCTGGCTAATGCCTTGGCTTTTGTCTCCCTCCAAGGGAGGGGGAACTTGCCCACATGCTAGGACAAGATTCAGTATTGGGGCATAATGTGCCTTCACCACAGCTATCACACAAGTCATCCATGATTGTGACATTTGTGCTGCTATTAAGCAGGCAAAACGACTTAAGCCCTTGTGGTATGGTGACAGATGGTCCAAGTACAAATATGGTGAAGCTTGGCAGATTGACTACATCACTCTACCACGTTCTCGTTCTGGTAAGCAATACGTGCTTACTATGGTAGAGGCAAACACTGGATGGTTGGAAACTTATCCAGTTCCACATGCAACTGCACGCAACACCATTCTCGGTCTGGAGAGACAGATCCTGTGGAGACACGGAACTCCAGAGAGGATTGAGTCAGACAACGGAACTCATTTCAAGAACAATCTTGTAAAGAACTGGGCAAAAGAGCACGGTATTGAGTGGATATTCCACATTCCCTACTATGCACCAGCTTCAGGGAAGATTGAACGCTACAACGGTTTGTTGAAGACCACTCTTAAAGCCATGGGGGGTGGATCTTTGAAAAACTGGGAAAAACATTTAGCACAAGCAACCTGGCTGGTAAATTGTAGAGGTTCAGTGAACCGAGCTGGACCTGCACATTCAGATTTGCTATGGAAAGTAGAAGGTGATCGAGTTCCTGTTGTTAGAGAAAAGACTCTCTTAGGTAAAACTGTTTGGGTATTTTCACCCTCAGGAGAGGTTAAACCTGTCCGAGGGGTGGTTTCAGCTGAAGGTCCGGGTCACACTTATTGGGTAATGCAGGAGAATGGTGAAATTCAGTGTATTCCACAAATAAATTTAACTTTAGCTGAAAGAGGTTAATTTCTAACTGCTGTGCAGCTACATCACATCCAAAGGAAGGATCAACGAGGAAAATCTACGGTGCACGAAAGCAGAGATCCCTGAGAGCCCTGAGTCAACTAAGAGACCCTGAGAGTCCCTGTTTCCCTTTTCTTTGCTTCGTCGGCGAAGAAATAAACTGTTTTCCATTTTTCTCATTTTCTGATTTTCTTGGACTTTTAATCATCTACATCTGAGCATAGCCGGAATGGACTATGAACTTTACTCACGAATTGTAAATATCATTTTGGATTGGATGGACAGTATGAACAGCCAATGAAATTGTTTAGAAGGGGTGGACTGTCACCAGTTGGGGCTGTCCCCTTAAGAAAGGGAATATAGTGGACGGAAGTTGTTAAACAAAAAGAAGGATCTAAACTAATTTCATTGGTAAAGTGGGAGGAAGCACCTTCTGAACTGGGAGTGCAGGAGGGTATCCTGGGAATTCCAGCATTTTATCTTCAGTCTTTCTTCCGCTTCTCCTTCGCGCAGCAGCTTGCAGCTCCTGGACTTTCGGCCAAGGCTTTGGCCTTGAAACCGATAAGCTACCAAGGTCTGTATTAACTGCTTTCCAATTAACACATAACTGTTTCTAATTTTTTTCTCTTTTCTCTCTCTTTCTAACCCGCTCTGGGCAAAGGGGGGAGAGAGGGGAGAGCGGAGGTGGGGAACCCCCTCAGCAGAGGGGGGAACTCTCATTTCTGTGCTACTTTATTGTATATCTTTGTATATATTGTAAATATTGTAAATTAGTATATATTTCCCTGCATATCCTATATTGCTTTGTAAATATACAGCTCCACTGCTTTGCTAATTCAGCTGTGAGGTTTTTTTTCCCTTTCCCTTCAATTTTCTTTCCCTTTACTTTACAGGGGGGAGGGAGGAGGCTTCTTGGCCTTACCCTTCCAACCCTACGACTGGGAGCAACATGCATACCTTTTGATTAAGCATCTAGCACACTGCTCCAAACATGTCAGGCAGAAAGCAAGCATGGCTTGATAACTCACAATTTATATTCTTTCCTGAGTCAATAGTGACAGACAAGTAGACTTGCAGAGTGCAATTCATTTAATCACAGTATCACAGTATATTAGAACTTGGAAGGGACCTCCAGAGATCTTTGGATCCAACCCCCCTGCCAAAGCAGAATCAGCTAGGGTAGTCTGCACAAGAATGCATCCAGATGGGTTTTGAATGTGTACAGAGAAGGAGACTCCACAACCTCCCTGGGCAGCCTGTTCCTGTGATCTGTTGCCCTCACTGTAAAGAAGTTTCTCCTCATGCTGAGGTCCCTAGAGGTGTTTAAAAAATGATTGGATGTGGCACTTGAAGCCATGGTTTAGTTAGTCATGAGATGTTGGGTGATAGGTTGGACTTGATGATCTCTGAGGTCTTTTCCAGCCTTATTGATTCTGTGATTCTATGAAATCTTCTATGTTCAAGCTTGTATCGACTGTTTCTTGTCTTATTATTGAGCATCACCAAAAAGAGATTGGCCCCCTCCTCTTGACACCCACCCCCCAGATATTTATACACATTGATCAGATCCCATCTCAGTCTCCTCTTCTTTAGACTCAACAGTCCCAGGTCTCTCAGTCTCTCTTCACAGAGGAGCTGCTCAAGTCCTCTAACCATCCTTGTGGCTCCTTTGGATTCTCTCCAGGAGGTCCCTGTCTCTCTTGAACTAGGGAGCCCAAAACTCGACACAGTATTCCAGGTGTGGTCTCTCCAGGGCTGGGCAGAAGGGGAGAAGAACCTCCCTAGACCTGCTGGACACACTTTTCTTGATGCACCCCAGTGCCTTGAAATACATGTCTAAAAGATGGGAAATGAATTGTCTTGTGCATGTGCATATCTCTGAATGTATTTCCCTTCCCGCTGACTTCACAGGGAGTTGTTACAACTTGCTTACATGACTTTTGAGATGAGTGATGTTACATAGATGCTTCAGATCTAAGCATCAACACTTACAGTTTTCCTTATCAGAATAACTGATGTTGATACTCAAGGCTGCTTTTTAGCTAGTTCTAGAGTTCAAAGGAAAATACTGATTAAAAGTCTGTTTTAAGACCTGTGTTTCTTATGTCCAGTCCCTTAATATGTTTTCAGAAATCCACACTGGGACACAACAACTGAGAGAAAATGCTTGTGGTTTTGATTAGCCAGTATTGGGAGTGAAATACTTATTTTCTCTACTATTGTGTGTAATTTTTCTGTAATAATAAGTAGCTCAAATGCAGAAACACTGGAGTCACTGAGAACATTTAATATGATGACTGATTATTTAAAATATGCTATGAAACACTTTGAGTTTAGAAATACTTTTTTTTGGGGGTGGGGGGCTTGGGGGGTAGGGGGAGGTTGGTTGTTGGTTCTACCTCCCCCACCACAGTGAACGTGTAGATCCATTCCCTAAAGTACAAGTAGTATAGCTACATTACCTTTGTATCCCTGCTCTGGAATGTAACAAGGAAAACTCCAAAACTGCTTTGACTCCGGTGTTCATAGTGTTAAGATAGATCTGTACTGTCCTTTGTCTTTTCCACTGAGTGGGAGGAAGGATGTGAAATTGGGTCACTGTGTACTCTTGCAGGGTTAGATTGAGGCTGACAGGTTTTTGCATTTACCAAGAACTAAGAGAGGAACAATTTTTTGCTTATCTCTTTTTCAGCAAGAACTGTTTACATTACCATTAGTAAGGTCAAGGACTTCTGCAATATTGACCATCACAGGAGCAGTTTCAGCAATTACAGATGTGAGTCAAAGACCATGTATTCTTCTCCCTCCTTTTCCTTCTCCAAAGAAAATTTGCTAATTTAGAGGACAGTAATGATGGAGAGGATGGTTGGATCACCAAAGCTGCCCTATCTTTATTTGTTCATCTATTCAGATATTGTTTTCCCTACTCATCAGAGCAGAGTTTTCAGGAAATCATTTATCCACAACAACTCAGATATTAAGTTATACCTGATCAGCAGATCAGTACCAGGAAGTGAATTTGAGTATCATAGAATCATAGAATCAATAAGGTTGGAAGAGACCTCGAGGATCATCAAGTCCAACCTGTCACCCACGACCTCATGACTACTAAACAACGGCACCAAGTGCCATGTCCAATCCCCTACAAGGATGGTGACTCCACCACCTCCCTGGACAGCCTATTCCAATGGCTAGCAGCTCTCTCTGTGAAGAACTTTCTCCTCACCTAAACCTAAACCTCCTAAGCCTAAACCTCCCCTGGTGCAGCCTGAGACTGTGTCCTCTTGTTCTGGTGCTGGTTGCCTGGGAGAAGAGACCAACCCCTTCCTGGCTACAACCACCCTTCAGGTAGTTGTAAACAACAATAAGGTCTCCCCTGAGCCTCCTCTTCTCCAGGCTAAACAATCCCAGCTCCCTCAGCCTCTCCTCGTAGGGCTTGTGCTCAAGGCCTCTCACCAGCCTCCTTGCCCTTCTCTGGACACGTTCAAGTGTCTCAATGTTCTTAAATCAAGGGGCCCAGAACTGGACACAGTACTCAAGGCTGGCTGGCAATGACCTACACTTTATCTGGAAGACAGTCAGGAGTTAATGGGTGTTGGGTATTTATCTCAGTATGGTGGTTTGGAGACAAAGGTGTAAAGAAACTTTATCAAGATAATGTATGCACCATAGGTGACAATGCTCTCTGTCATTTAATTCACTAGCATAGATACAGTGTTTTGTGTGACATACCTGTTTCTCATTACAGTGCAAGCATTCATAAAGGTACAAAGAGTTACAAGTTTTCCACAGATGCACACGACCTAATATGCTTCTCAGAAACTAAAATGTTTCATTGCAAATTTACTGGCACGTATAAACAAGTCATCCTCAGAAATATTTTGAAATTCTTAATTGATTGCTTATTTCCTTGCCAGGCAGGAGCAAAACTTCAGGGATCATGGAGATACAATATTTCTGGCCATGTGAAATAGGTGTTGCAAAACTGAAGATGCTGCACATGGTTTCCTAGAACTTTGTTCCATGTTACACATTTTATCTGAAATATTTCACCATGGGAAACTGCAATTTGTTACAATGCTCACACAACATGTTTTTCATACCTCAAACCAGCACTGAGCTAACTGTATTTTATCTTAGGAATGTAGTTACAGGGCGTTTTTCATATTCAAGTGCAACATACTCAAGAGGCTCATCTACTGAATTTAATTTTTTTTCTGAAATCAAAAATATGGGGGTTTTGAAAAACTATAATTTTGAAAAACAAAGAGTCTTTGTCAGAAGTAATTCAGTTATGGATTATTATTTGGGTATTTTTTGCTTTGTTTTGTTTCTTGTTGCCTCCACTAAAGCTATTAGCACTTAATAATACAACACAATTCACTGATTCCCCTAGACAGGGAAAGATTTTAGGCACAAATATGTTGCTCTCAACAACCAATTTAAAAGATAAAAGTGAATTTTCTCCTCCACCCTTTAGTTAGTACTTCATTTGAAAGGGATTGCTTACTTAACTCTTGAAGATGCTTCATTGTTATGAATTGGGCCATATGCACTTCTGAGAGTGGGACTTCAGTCACTGATTGTTTTCCCGGATTCCCTCTCCTCCACACCTGTAGATTGGGTGGTTTTTGTCTTGGTGTTCTGGTCTCTTAAACTCCTGATAACCCTATGCATCTCAATGTGAAGCCCACATGGCAAAACCGTGATTGTAAGTTCGAGTTCCACTCACCAGCACAGAACTTGGAAATTTCAACAGCTGCAAGGCAATGTTGTGGAGTGTAATGTCGTCTTTTCCACATTGCCTTTTTCTAGAAAACCAAACCAACAACCAAGCAAACAAACAAACAAACAAACAAGCCCCACAAACCAAAAAACCCAACCAAACTCAGAATTTCTACAAATTAGATTTGTTTTTCCATCTGCACATCTGATATGAAAAAGAAGAAGAACCACCTCAAAATGACGTAGTAAAATAAATTCTGAAGAACTTAACTCACAAAAGCCCAGGAGTTTGCTTTGCTTGATGTAAGGAGTTCAGAAATTCTTTTCTGTCCATCACTTTTTGTGTGATAGCAACAACTTTCTCAGGCACAAATCTGTAACAATGCTGACCTATCCAGTATGAAGTATACCTCTAATTGCAACATGGCTAAGGACATGGTTATTCGCCAAGCAGCCATCACTGAAAAAACTCTGCATACTCAGTGTAGAATAAAAGACTGATCAGCATAAGTAAAGTTATAACAGCCTTGTCCTTTATGAACTGATGTGACAAAAAATAATGAAAAAATGTAGAGTGCACAGGCTCTAATTTTGCTTGCTTGTTCAACAAACCATCTTGACTATCTCTCTTGTCATTTGCAAATGAACCAGAATTAACTTTATGACTGAAGACTGCTATTTATTCCTTCAGAGCACGTTGTGCACTGGTGGGACATAACATATATGCCATTCAGGTCACAGTCTCTGTGGAATACAACTGAAGAGCTACAGTCAAACTCAACTCAACTGAGTCTGAAATAGGATTAAGCCTGCAACAGGTTTTTTTAGGAAGAACTGTTCAAACAATGAACAAAAATGCAGCATCTCTGGGACTCTGACCTAATAAGCATGCATAAAATAATTGTAATTATTTGGAGATTGACAGGTATCTCTTTAGGTCACTAATTCTCATACAGAGAATGAGAATGGACAGAGCCAGCCCAGCTGAAGTGCTTCTATGTGAATGCGCGCAGCTTGGGCAACAAACAGGATGAGTTAAGGGCCACTGTGCTGCTGGGATGCCACGACATAGTGGCTGTTACTGAAACTTGGTGGGATGAATCCCATGACTGGAATGTAGGCATAGATGGATATAAACTCTTTAGGAAGGATAGGCAGGGAAGGAGAGGAGGAGGTGTTGCCCTCTATGTCAGTAGCCAGTTGGAATCAGTGGAGCTCCACCTGGGGAGGGATGATGAGCTAGTTGAGAGCGTGTGGGTTAAAATTAAAGGCAGGACAGGGGAAGGAGATATTACTGTGGGGGTCTCCTACAGGCCACCTGACCAGCAGATCCAAGCAGATGAGGCCCTCCATAGGCAAATAGAAGCGGCTTCCAGGTCACAAGCCCTGGTCCTCATGGGTGATTTCAACCACCCGGACATCTGCTGGAGGGACAACACAGCAAGGCACCAGCAATCCAGGATGTTCCTGGACTGCATAGAAGACAACTTCCTCCTCCAAATGGTAGAGGAACCAACAAGAAATGGTGCTCTGCTGGACCTTGTTCTCACCAACAGGGAAGGGCTGGTAAGCAATGTGAGGCTCAGAGATGGCCTTGGCTGCAGTGACCATGAAGCAATTGAATTTAACATCCTCAGGGCAATCAGGAGGAAGTATTCCAAGCTCACAACCCTAGACTTTAGGCGTGCAGATTTTGATCGCTTCAGGGATCTGCTAGCCAAAGTGTCGTGGGACAAAGCCCTGGAGGGAAGAGGGACCCAGGACAGCTGGTCAATATTCAAGGACCACCTCCTCTGTGTCCAGGAGCTCTGTGTACCAACAAAGAGAAAAGCAGGTAAGAATGCTAGGAGGCCTGCCTGGATGGGCAAGGAGCTACTGGACACACTATTACTTAAAAGGAAGCTCTACAGGAGGTGGAGAGAAGGACAGGTAGAACAGGGGGAATATAAGGAAGCTGCCCGAGCAGCGAGAGTCCTGGTTAGGAAAGCCAAAGCAGAGTTTGAATTGAATCTAGCCAGGGAGATTAGAGGGAACACTAAGAACTTTTACAGGTATATTAATGGGAAGAAGAGGACTAGGGAAGGTGTGGGCCCCCTCAGAAAGGAAAATGGTGACATGGTCACAAGTGATGAGGAAAAGGCTGAGGTACTTAATAACTTCCTTACCTCAGTCTTCACTGCAAGGGCCTCTAGCCACACTCCTGATGTTATGGAAGTCAAAGCCAGTGACAGGGAGGAAGAACTGCCCATTGTAAGTGCAGATCAGGTTCGTGATCATCTGAAGAACCTGAAAGTGTTCAAGTCCATGGGACCCGACGGGATACACCCACGGGTACTGAGAGAACTGGCAGATGAGGTTGCTAAACCCCTCTCTATTATATTTCAAAAGTCATGGCAATCTGGTGAAGTCCCCACGGACTGGAAAAGGGGAAATATTGCCCCCATCTTCAAAAAGGGTAAGAAGGAGGAACCAGGGAACTACAGGCCAGTCAGTCTCACCTCTGTGCCTGGAAAGATCATGGAGCAGATCCTCCTGGAGTCACTACTCGCTCAAAAGAATAGTGAAGAGGTAATTGGGAACAGTCAGCATGGCTTTGCCAAGGGCAAATCCTGCCTGACCAACCTGGTGGCCTTCTATGAGCAGGTGACAAAATTAATAGATGAGGGGCGAGCAACTGATGTCATTTACCTGGACCTGAGCAAAGCCTTCGACACCGTCCCGCACCACATCCTGGTCTCCAAACTGGTGACACATGGGTTTGATGGGTGGACCACTAGATGGATAAGGAACTGGCTTGATGGCCGCACCCAAAGAGTGGCTGTCAATGGGTCCATGTCCCAGTGGAGGCCAGTGACAAGCGGAGTCCCTCAGGGATCAGTCCTGGGACCTGTCTTGTTCAACATCTTTGTGGGTGACATGGACAGTGGCATTGAGTGCACCCTCAGCAAGTTTGCTGATGCCACCAAGCTGTGTGGTGCAGCAGACACGCTGGAGGGAAGGGAGGCCATCCAGAGGGACCTTGACAGGCTGGAGAGGTGGGCACAAGCCAACCTCATGAAGTTCAATAAGAGCAAGTGCAAGGTCCTGCATCTGGGTCGGGGCAATCCCAGGCACAAATACAGGCTGGGCAGTGACTGGCTGGAAAGTAGCCCTGAGGAGAGAGACTTGGGGGTACTGGTGGACAAAAAGCTCAACATGAGCTCTCAATGTGCACTTGCAGCCCGCAAGGCCAATCAGATCCTGGGCTGCATCAGGAGAAGTGTGGCTAGCAGGTCGAGGGAGGTGATCCTCCCCCTCTACTCAGCCCTGGTGAGACCCCACCTGGAGTACTGTGTCCAGTTCTGGAGCCCCTATTACAAGAGGGATGTGGAGGTGCTGGAGCGTGTCCAGAGAAGGGCCATGAGGATGATCAGAGGGCTGGAGCACCTCTCCTGTGAGGGCAGACTGAAGGAGTTGGGGCTGTTCAGTCTGCAGAAGAGAAGGCTCCGAGGTGACCTAATTGTGGCCTTCCAGTATCTGAAGGGGGCCTACAGGAACGCTGGGGAAGGACTTCTCAGGATCTCAGGCAGTGATAGGACTAGGGGGAATGGAATGAAGCTGGAGGTGGGGAGATTCAGGCTAGATGTGAGGAGGAGGTTCTTCACCATGAGAGTGGTGAGACCCTGGAATGGGTTGTCCAGGGAGGTGGTCGAGGCCCCGTCCCTGGGAGTGTTTAAGACCAGGCTGGATGAGGCTCTGTCCAGCCTGATCTAGTGTGGGGTTTCCCTGCCCATGACAGGGGGGTTGGAACTAGATGATCCTTGTGGTCCCTTCCAACCCTGAATGAAACTATGAAACTATGAAACTATGAAACTATGCTTCAGCTAGATTAAAAAAATGGTGTTTAATTGTAGTGGATATGCCCTCAGAAATGCGCGGCAGATCCATCAATGAAAATATAAGTTTATTTATATATATATGTACAAACTCTGTAACAGGGCATTTACAGTCACCCTTCACAGGTATCAGTATTCGGTTAGTGGAACTATCTTTACAGAATGTTATGTATGGGCATTTAAATCAAAATGATTCACAGAATTTATAATCGAACTGAGTCAGAGAGTGGCGGGGGAGGGGTTGGTCAGTGACCGGCAACCCTCCACCCGGAGCAATTTAAACGCTACCCTAACTGAAGCTTTATAGAGAAGGCTTGGCTTACTCACAAGCTGAGAACTTCGTGGAGTCTTTCCTCAATAATGTTTATAGTCCAGACAACGTGGCACGGATGTGCCGTAATAAGGAGACAAGAAATGCCGCCGGCCGCGTGGCTGCACCGCGTGGTATACCCAGGGAAACAAACATATAGCCTGCCTCTTGTACTACAGGGGTGAGACCACGCCCAGGTAGGCTGTTTACCTGGACTCAGTGGCACCAGGATCCCCCCTGCTGCCTCCAGAAAGGAGGGGGAACAAAGGAGGATTAACACACAGAGAAATATATCATACCCAAATGTTTGGGGCACAATCCTGATCATAAGCATCCTTCACTACATTAATAAACCTCAGGAATGATATCAGGAAAATAACTGCACCACACCAAACAACTACAGCCAAAAATCCTTCAAGAAATTAACAAAGTAAAATAATATGTTGTCCATTTGTCTCGGTCTGGAGAGGGAAAGAGACTCAGTTCTTATGAATATTCCCGTGTTGTGAAATTAGAGGCACAAACGAGGCCAAAATATCAACAGCTAGACTATTTATTACATAAATAAAGTGGACATAAGAAGTGGAGAGGGAGAAAAGAGAGAGAGAAGAGGAAAGGAATTATATTACCACACCCCTCATCCCCCCCAAGACAGGTTGAGTCTGTGGAGGAAAGGTGCTGCAGGAGATGTTGGGTCTGTAGAGAAACGGTGCTGCGGCTTTTGCTGGAGAAGAGCTGTGGTCCTCTGGGGAGATGTTGGATTGATACAGGAATGGTGCTGAGGTTCTGGCTGGAGAAGAGCTGTGGTCCTCTGGGCAGCCTCTTTTCTCCATGAGTTGCAGAAGGCAGAACTTTTCCTCCTCAGCAGCATGGTCCTTCTCCTGTGTTTTCCTTCATCTCCGTTTTTCTTCTAAAGTAGCCAGTAGTGGCTCCAGTCTTTTATACAGTTTTCAGTCCTTAGGTATGTGTCCAAGTATTGTCCCTCAGGAATTCAGAGGCAAGGAAATCATCCTTAGGTAAATGTCCAGGTATTGTTCCCCCAGAAATCTTTCTGTGCATTTCTGTGTGTTTGGGCAAGGTTCTGGATGGAGGGAGGGGGCTCCGCCTCCTCCATCTCCATCCAGGCAAGCCCCCACACTCCTTACACATCAGGAAACAGGTGGTGAATCCATTGTGTCACCCTTCCCAGGGTACTTGATGGGTGGAGATTATCTTGCCCTAAAGGCGTGATGGCTGGGTCTTTGGGTCCATTGTTGTAGACCAGTGTTATCACGATGCAATCACAAGCTGATTTGCATCCAGGATTGGTCTTTGCACCTTCCTTCCAGTGGCTCTGCCCAACACATATCAGCAATTGTCTGGGCAAGCAGCAAGTGATTTTATCTTTGTTGAGTCACACCAAGAGAGACAAACTTTTAGTCTCTCACACTATTATACTGAGGTATTTATTTGTTTTGTTAGTTTGATTGGTTAATGCAAAAACCTTGTAGATAAGGTGATTATAACACAGGAATAACAGCTCAAATCCTGGCATAAACCACTAAGATCTCCCATCGCACTTTCTTCAAGGTCAGCATCATTCCCAAGCCAAATTTTGTATAAAGGATATACTACTTGAAAACAGAGAAAGGAGAAAAGGGTCACTGGAGACTTAGAGTTTGGCAACCAAATTCCAGGAAATTCTTTTGAAAAGTGAGTAAACTGGAAGCTGAGAGAGGCCTTTCTGAGCTTTAAAAAGGACCTGTATCATGGACACAATGTACTTATCACAGAAAAGCAGGTTTTCTATCAGTCAAATATTCAGAAAGTAAAATTAGAACTTGGTCTTTATTTATATAAAAAATCAAACCCCAAAACATATTAAAACTGTCATATTAAAAATGTGCATGAATCATGACGCTGATCCTGAATATGGTGATGAAATGTCAGAACTCCTTTTTCCTTTCAACTTTCCCCTGCTCTGGCCAAAATTGACTTGAAAGGTTTTGGAATGAGTAGGATGATATTGGTACTGTGACACTATAGCACACACAAAAATTAATACTATGGTAGCAGAAGGAACAATCCATATAGATGACTTCATTCTAGTAGAAGATGTTAGTTTGTTTTTCTAGATCACCCCTTCCTTGAAGTTGTGTAGTCTTGTAACTTCCTTTTTGATTAAGAAATCAAGTTGAGTGTTTCTCTATGATCATGCATGTTTATAGCC
Organism: Melanerpes aurifrons; assembly: GCA_011125475.1. Lineage (NCBI taxonomy): Eukaryota > Metazoa > Chordata > Aves > Piciformes > Picidae > Melanerpes > Melanerpes aurifrons. Next base: position 546,336 of record WWNC01000173.1, read on the forward strand.
ACATAACTATTCTTTCATGATTAACATTGCTAAGTGATTGAATGGTGAATAATCTCCTGTGCAATTGATTATCTCCAAGACATACATAAACTTCCTTAGAAACAGTAAAACTTGTAAGATGCTTACTACAAATTAGCTGACATTTTGACAAGGAATGAGGCATTTACAGTACATCATACTGATATTCAACTAAGCATCGATGTTATGTCTTCCATTCAAAATAGAATAAATATGAGGATGAATATTGTGTCAAACTATCTAACTGTCATGTTGCATAATACCAAAAATTACCATGAACATGATTTTAACTTGTCATAAATCGATTTCAAAGGGTGATTATCTCTGTACCCTGCAGTTGGAAGGAAACAGCTTTCCAGCTCTTAGACATCAGTCAGCTGTCTAGTTGCAGTTTTTAATTCTGGTAGAGTGACACTCAGTGGAATGATGAAAAGAAATTCTCAGTTTTGAATACTACTTATATCTCTCACACAATGTGCTGTAACATTTATATGGTGCAGTTTAAAGCAGTCTGATTTCCTTATACTGAAGTTTATTAATTCATTCATTTATTCACAGAAGGTTAAATTGTATCAAAAAAATTATGACAGATTCTCCACTCATAAACTTAACTCTTATCTGAGAACAAATCATAGCAAACTAGAAGAAATGGGAAAGGATTTAATTTAGTGACAATACATTATTTCTCAAATATCCCACTTCAGACTTTGATTTAATCAAACAAAATTATGTTAGGCCAATTCAGTTACCTTTTCTTCCCTTTCAGGAAATTGTAAGGATTATTGAAAACAGAAATTTGATGAAAGGTAACATATAAGAAATACATAGTATTAAAAGATTCAGTAAAATATGTTATATCTTACAAGGCCTGTTCTAGGAACTCATTTAATGTTCTGTTTTCAGATGCTATTTCTCTTAATTTTTTAAACTTTTATGTCCACTTTCCTTGTATAAAGAGGTGAGAACAGATTGGAGACAGTGAATTTTGAATATGAACTTCCTGCTTAGATTAGTTTCAAATGTAAATATAAAGGGTTTTATAAACTGGTTTCAAAAGACAAATATAGCACATGCAAGGTAGTCAGATGATCAGGTTCAGTCAGCATGACACTTCAGGTTTAATGGACATGGTGGTGTTAGGTCAATGGTTGGACTCAATGATCTTAGAGGTCTTTTCCAACGAAAACAATTCTGTGATTCTATGATTTTAATTAGTAATTTGAAATTAATTATCTCAAAACTGTATATTTGAACACAGTATCAAGGTACACCAGAAAAAAACATGGTATGCTGAAGATTTATTTTTCTCCTTAGTAACATTCATTGTCCACCATTTTTCATATGACAGTTTTTTTTCTGTCCAGGCAGGACTGAAAGTGACTGGAAAGCTAAACCAAGGAATTCAGGATGTCTCCTTTATATTCACAGATGCATAAAAACATTCTCCTCTTCACTCTGTTTTAATCAAGTTTTTCCAGAGTAGGTTATGAACTGAACAAAAGTGGTTTTGTGGGCTGCATCTAAAGCAGGTAAATTCCTAGAAAGAAAAGAAGGGATTAGGTATTTCTTTTCTGATGAAGCACACCTATCCTTCCACTTCTCATCTGATTTAGCCTGGCCCTTGGCTGGCAGAAGGATGCACATTCCCTTATCCATCAGTTTCTCCTCCTGAGGCTGTAGACAGCACACCTTGCATGAGCTGTGATAACATATTTACAACAAACAAGTCCAGGGCACAACATTGAATTCTGATCTTACTAGAGTTGTAAAATTGTAGTATAAATGTAAATTTTCCAGAATTATCCCAATCCAGTACAAATATGTACGAATAGAATAGAATAGAATAGAATAGAATAGAATAGAATAGAATAGAATAGAATAGAATAGAATAGAATAGAATAGAATAGACCAGGTTGGAAGAGACTTTCAAGATCATCACGTCCAACCCATCATCCAACACCATCTAATCAACTAAACCATGCAACCAAACACCCTATCAAGTCTCCCCCTAAACACCTCCATTGATGGTGACTCCACCACCTCCCTGGGCAGCACATTCCAATGGGTAATCATTCTTTCTGTGAAGAATTTCTTCCTAATATCCAGTCTGAACCTCCCCTGGCGAAGCTTGAGACTATTTCTCACTGATTGCAAGTCAGCTGTCTAAATGCCATCTTAAATCTGGGTTGTGAAGACTATGGTTGAAAAGTTGACCTGCTTTTTGCTGTAATTCACATGGGGACTGTACTGTCTTGTAAAAATCAGCTCCTTCTTCACTGCACAACTCAATCTCTAATTTGAGCTCAGTAAAAGCAATGACAGACTTTTTCATGAGAAAATTTTCAGTATTCAGTATCACTAAGGTTGGAAGAGACCTCAAAGATCATCAAGTCCAACCTACCACCACAGACCTCATGACTAGAGTAGGGAGGACACTACTGCCCACTGCAGGCTTGAACTCACAACCTTCCCATTAAGGGTCTTATGCACTACCAACTGAGCCACAGCTTCTTACTCTACCGATGGTTTTTGTGTGTGTGTGCCTGCATTCAACATGTGTGCAACCATATATTTTACCTGAAACTATTTTAGAAATAATACATGCAACATAATTATGATCATAATTTGAAATTAATGGAGAGCTACTAAACTAAATCTAATCCCAGGGACTGCATACTGGAGTAAATTCTCCACTGGTGTTCAGTAGGGAATATGCCAGCAAGAACTTGGCTATAGTCACCATATGAATGGTGACTATGAATGAATGACCATGAATGAACATGTGCTACTGACAGTGAGTAATTGTCAAAAAATCAGGGCTAAAAGTACTAATGGATATTAAATATTTTGACCCTGGCACTTAACCAGGGGGACTAGGAGTCAAAATGCCAACTATGAAAATAAAAGCATTACTTTTACATCTCACTTATTACACTTTTATATTTTCCTGAGTGCTGTTGCCATCTTTCTGACCTGTCATGATAACTTGTTTCTGGCTCTTCCTCTACCTTTTGATCCAAGGGGCCCATTCAGTACCCGCTAATGGGGGATCTTTCCATGGCTCCAGTGAACTCTGGATCAGATCTCACATTTTCTTAAACTTCCACATCCTTTGAGACCCCAGCCCTCACATTTTACCTTAGACAATATTGTCTTCACAAATGGATATTTTTTAACCGTGAAAATCAGTCTTTCCTTCTTGTTGATGAAAGTGATGCCAGTCCCATTATTTACATCCTATTTAGCAAACCCACAGGAGTTATGTAAATCTGGAACCCTCCAGGAGACTGACTGCCTCAATGAGTGCAGCATAAGTCACTCAGGCTGAGGCTATTCACTCAAATATTTCCCTGTGTAAATATTAAATTACAATATACTGTAATGGAACTAACAGTGCATGTCCCAAGTCAAGTACAATGAATGAGCTCAGATTCACTACCTGTAGTTGCACACATGCATCATTCTTTGCTTTCAAAGGGACATGGATTATCTCAGGTATTTAGACCAAGTTCTCTGTAATTTCACATCCTTGGGACACTGTTGTTTTCTTTTGCTATAGTCTAGCTCTTACTCTGCATGTAAAATTGCTCCCAGTTTGTAATTACTCACCTCTACCTCTGATACAGAAGACATGAGGCACATAACCCACACTAAGACCACTTGCAGAATTGTGCTTGTTACTGCTACAATGACTGATCCTTTTGAGCTTAAAACCAGATCTGCTCTCTCTAAATGGTCCTTTTTTCAGTTTGGAAGATTGTTACCCAAACATGTGGTTGCATTTTGTGGTTTTGGACTCTAGGAGGAGGGGAAGGGTGAGACAAATTATTTAGTATATGAGACACCTTGCAAAGCTTTGTTTCACATGGGTCACTCATTTCTGTGGATTGTCTCTGGACATAACGTGCAGAACTTCTGTACCATCACTTAATAAACACTAATGAAGAAAATATTTATGTTTTCTTTATTACTTACCCAACTTTCTGAGGAGAAAGGATCAGTGATATTTTCCCCACCTTCCTCCCTGTGTATAAAATGATACTTTAACCTGGCTAAAACATACAGTGTTTTCTGAATTTTCTACTAAAATATCAAAGATTTTTGTAATATAATTAACCAAGCAGCACAGGAGCTGTTTTCCTACTTGAAATACCCTGATCAAATTATTTTGTAAAATGTACACAAGAGACTTTTGTGTCTAAAAGATTTCCAAACTTTCATTGTGGAAAGAAATATTTTCACATTATAAATATGTGAAACAAGCTTCTGAAACTTCTTTATGTCTAATTCGTCCAATTTGATGTTGCCCTCTAGTATTATTATTATTCCCTGCACTCTTTGGTTCAGTCATCATTCATCAAAAGACAACCTGAGTAGTGGCTCACTTGGTAGTGCATAAGACCCTTAATGGGAAGGTTGTGAGTTCAAGCCTGCAGTGGGCAGCAGTGTCCTCCCTACTCTAGTCATGAGGTCTGCGGTGACAGGTTGGACTCGATGATCTTTGAGGTCTCTTCCAACCTTGGTGATACTGAATACTGAAATTTCAGACTAAAAGGAGCATTTACAGTTGGGTCATAAACCAAATCAATTGAAATGTTGATGCAACATCAACTATATCAATCCTAGCAGGTACCTCTAAAATAACCCTTGTAAAAGAAACACCTCTATGCAGCTCACCAGCCAGCTTAAATAAGTGTGATAAAGCAGGGAGCAGGGAATAATGAGTAATTATGGTTTTCACTAACCAGAAAGATAGGTTCTTTCAATTTCTGTACATTAAAAGTCACACATGTAAGCATTATGGTACTATAGATCTCAGCTGCACACTTCCAGTAAACTCAGGATGACATATTAAAAACCAGCCCAAAAGAGGAATTCCTAATCTGCCAGTTACCTTACTCATAGACAGCCCCATGAGGTTTGCCACATAGCCACGTGCAGGTGACCATGTAAGGTATTTCTAGCAAGGAAAATAGTGTCTGTTGGAATGATCAGCAAGAAAAATATGACTTATTTATTGGCTAAATAACATTTTAGCAAACATCTTGCATTTTGTGTTGGAAGCCAAAGCTGCAAATTCACTTCAAGATTTCATGGCAGAGATTACCACCAGGACCCTGGCAGTGTCTCAGGACAACAGTGAACTGTCTGTCAACAGGAGTGACACACTACAAAACACAGAGGCATATTGTTCTGCAGAACCGGTATTCTGGTGATAGTTTCTTTCAAACCATTTCACATTGATGCTTTCTTGCCAGTTAAGGTCTCTCTTTGATTAGCCCCATGCAGTGGAACTCAGTCTGTGCAGCATAACAGACTCCTTGCCACTTCTCTCCTTTTTATTGAATTTCCCTGCATCCTTCCACAACAGCAGCATCCTCCATATATGTGGTGGGTTGAATTTCCCCCCCCAGCATTAACTTTACCAGACCAGCTCAGCTGGAAGCAAAAGAAAGCTGTATTTACAAGCAAAACTACAATCTACAATGGAATGAAATGAATATGTACAAAATATACAGTATTTGCAATATTTACAGATATTTACAATTAACAAACAACACATGAAATGCCCTCCTGGTCAAGAAGACCAGGGAAACTGTCCCTCTACTTCCCCACCCCCTGTCCAAAAGGAAGAAAGGAGAAGAGAAAAAGTATTGGTTAGAGTTCTCCAAAACAATGCATCCAAGGTCAAGCAAAAGCAGGGTTAGTATCCTCTCCAGAGCAATGAAGTGAGCAGAGAAGAGAAGCCCCCAGAATGTTTTGGTGCATCCAATCTTATGGCAGATATTTCTCCAATGAAATTGCTTAGAATTATCTTTGGTTTTCCTTTTCACACCCAATAGTGGTTTATTTACATTTTTCTACTTTTCTGCTCAAAATAAGTAACAATTTTTTAAAGGAATAGCCTAAAACTACCACAATATAGAATCATAGAATGACCTTTTAGATCATTGAGTCCAACCATTAACCTAGCACTACCATATCAACTGCTAAAACACGTCCCTAGCACCACATCTATATACCTTTCAAATGATTTAGCCACTTCCCTGGGCAGCCTGTTCCAGTGCTTGATGACCTTTTCAGTGAAGAAAGTTTTCATAATGTCCAAACTAAACCTCCTCTGGTACAACTTGAGGCCTGTCACTAGTTACTTATAAAAGACCAATCCCCCCCTCTGTACAGCCTCCTTTCACGTAACTGTAAAGAGAGGTAAGATCTTCCCTCAGCCTTTATTTCTTCAGACTAAACAATCCCAGTCCACTTGGCTGCTCCTCACAGGACTTGTTCTCTAGACCCTTCACCAGCTTCATTGCCCTTTTCTGGATGTGCTCAATGTCTTTCTTGCAGTGAGGAACCCAAAACTCAACACAATACTCAAGATGTGGTCTCACTGGTTTTGAGTAGAGGGGGAAATCACCTCTCTAGTCCTGCTGATCACGCTATTCCTGATATAAGCTAGGATGCTGTTGGCCTTCTTGGTCACCTGAGTACACTGCTGGTTCATGTTCAGATGGCTGTCATATGACACCCTGTGCCCGGTTGACGCTGTCCCCTTAAGAAAGGGAATATGGTGGACGGAAGTTGGTAAACGGAAGGAAGAGTCTAAACTAATTTTCATTGGTCAGGTGGGAGGAAGCACCTTCTGAACGGGAGTGGAAATGGGCATTCCCAGCACTTCTCTGTCACTCTTGCTTCCGCATCTCCTTCGGTGCAGCAGCTTTCTGCCTGTGCTGGGTTTTCTGCCAAGGCTCCGGCCTTGAAGACTTGATAAGATAACCAGGCCTGTAACTGCTTTCAATTAACACAAACTGCTTTTAACTTCTTTCTTTCTTCTTTCTCCCTCTTTTCCGAACTATTCTGGGGAAAGGGGGGAAGAGAGGGGAGAGCGGAGGTGAGGATCCCCCTCGGCCGAGGGGGGTTACTCTCATTTCTGTGTTACTCTGTTGTATATCTTTGTATATATTGTAGATATTGTAAATTTGTAAATATTCCCCTGCAAAATCCTACACTGCTTTGTAAATATAGCTCCACTGCTTTGCTAATTCAGCTGGTGAGTTTTTTTTTCCTTTCCCTTCAATTTTTCTTTCCCTTTACTTACAGGGGGAAGGGAAGAGGCTTCTTGGCCTCACCCCTTCCAACCCACCACACACCCCCAGGTCCTTTCCATCAGGCAACTTTCCAGTCATTCTGCCCCAAGCTTGTAGCATTGCATGGAGTTGGTGTGACCCAAGTGCAGGACCTGGCCCTTGGTCCTGCTTAACCTCATACAATTGGCCTTAGACTTTGGATCTAGCATGTCCAGGTCTCTCTGCAGAGACTTTCTACCCTTGAGCAGGTCAACACTCCTACCCAATTTAGTGCAATGTGCAAACTTACTGAGGGTGCACTTGTCCATATCATTGAGGAACACCACTACTAACCAGTCTCCAACTGGGTTTAACTCCACTCACCACATCTCTTTGGGCCCAGACATTGACACAGTTTTTAAGCCACTAAAGTGTCATCCAAGCCATAATCAGCCAGTTTTTCCATGAGGATGAGGTGGGACACAGTGTCAAAAGCTTTACTAAAGTGCAGGTATATTGTATCTGCAGCCTCTTCCTCATTCATTAAATGTGCCACCTTGTCATAGAAGGAGCTCAGGTTAGTCAATCAAGGCCTGCCTGTCATTAAATCATGATGACTGGACCTGAATGCCTGGTTGTCTTGCATGTGCTGCATAATGGCACTCAAGATAATCTGCTCCATAGCTTTCCCTGGCACCAAGGTCAGACTGACAGATCTGTACTTCCCTGGATCCTGTTTCTGGTTCTTCTTGTAGATGAGCATCATGTCTGCTAATATTTCTTACACTTTCTGTCTAGCACACAGCATAGCATTTTATCTGAGTCTTAAGAAAGTAATTTTACCTGCAAAATGTTAAACAAATTATTTGTGAGACCCAGGAAACATGAATGGATTGTCAGGTGGGCAGTGTTTTAGAGGAGTCTGCTTGTCAACAACCGCTTAACTGGGATGGGGCACAACAGCCCTTCCCCAAGGACCACACACCAAACATCTCCCAAAGCTTCTAAACAGACAAAAGCATTATTTTCTGTGTTGCATTATCCACTGTTGTTCTTAATGGTGATAACTAAACCAGGCCAGTGGGACTCAGAAGCAACACCATACTTGTTTACTTCTATAGAAACCTCATTCATCTTGGGGTGGAAAGAGTGATAAGGAAGTAAGTGCCTACAAAAGAGCACATAGGATAACAAACTGGTTTTCTCTTCCACATGTCACTCCTTTGTAAGGAACAGTCACTATTTGCCTCTTGTTTGGAAAGATTTACAGTTTTAATACCATTAAAGATGTTGTCCCAAGTTCTGTAATGTCTCTGAATACCATCAAGTAGAAGTCATTCTATTTGGATTAATATGGTTTTGCACATTATGTTTAGGAACTGAATTTGTGCAAATGTTTTAAGCAAAACTAATCAAGTTTCTCCATCAGAGACTCCAGGAGAGCTGGAATCTTTGCTGATGGGATGCCTAGGGTTTGCCTGGGAGGAAAAGAAGAATGAGGGAGGAGACAAGAAGCACAGCACAATAGGTTGCTGGTGAGTCTGTTGGGAGTTATTAAACTAGGATGAAAACACAGACTTCCAGAGGGGCAGAAAGCAATACAACTCCTTCTCCTCCATTAAAAAAATCAACCAACCAACCAAAAAATTTTCACCAGAGAAAGAGCTGTCTCATCTTACTTCGGGCAAACTCCAAGTTCCCTTCTGGTCTCATTAGCACAGCTAGAGCTCCCCCTTCTGATTCAATCACTTCTCCTCCTTGGAATGTGGATTTTAATATCCACATGGGCAATGGCAGGGCACATGCTGTCCAGCACCCAGCTGGGATCTCCACTACTGTGCTGGTATGTTCTATATCCTGTCTGTCAGCATCAAAGTGTGATTTACAGGGGTATAAAATCAAGGGGTGCAAAACTTGGAACCATATATAGGCAGTTCAGTTCAATGGGTTCCTTTACACAAGCTCCAAATATTTGTACAACAGGCTAGAATAAAAAGCAGAAATATCACCTCCAGAAGAAATCTACCCTTTACAGGCTGTCACTTGCTGAGACTGCCTCTGGGTAACAAGTGTTTGCCATATGACTCTTTTCTAATCCACATGCAACTTGGTGTTTCTTTGTGGACCTCATGTATCAAAGAGATACAAAGAAATATGCTTAAAGTTTTTCACTTTTTTTTTCTATAAGAGTAGCAAGATTCTACACAAATTCCAGACCAGAGTAAGCTGGCAGTCTCTCACAACTAAAACCTGTGTTTTTTTCTCTTACAGCAAAACCCCCATAAAGTACCACTTGATGTTCATATTTTTTATCATCTTGACATTATAAAACCCAAAGGAAAGGCTAGCAATTCCCTTTTTGTGCTGCCAGCATTCGTCTGCCTTTGTTTTCCACTTTGGAAGTGCTCTACAGAAAGGCCAGATAAAATGATGTGGAGTGTGCAGAGTCTGTTCTTCACCATTTTTTTGGAGGGTAACATCAAAATGGGGATTCTGACACTTCCTAATGAGACACTCTATTTTCAGGACCTGTTCATGTAGAATTAACTCAGACTCTTTGAAACAACAACAATAAAAAGTAGTACTAAGGGAGAAACTTTCTCCACTATTTAATCCTCTCTAGGGCAGCATCTGAAATCTAGCCAAGTGTTACATGTGTACAGTGCTCAGAAAATACAGAATGTGTATGAAGTCAGCAAAACACACAGTTGCAGGGTTTCTCTTGGGAGAAAAAAAAAGGCCAAAAAAAAAAAAGTCCTGACCTTTTGACAGAGTAAATACCATTTTCTCACCCCGACACATCAAACTGGCTTAGTGTTTCATCACGAGTTTTTCTTGCCTTTTTTTTTTTTTTAATCACTATTTGTAAACTTTTCCCAATCATCTAAAACCAGAGGGAATAACCCTAATGATCATAATCCTTCCCCTGTAACCCTCCTCCTGCTCCTTCCCTTTCTTTTTTTAGTGTGTTGGCAGGCCTGATCAATGTTGATTCATTGAAGGGAACAGAATCTGCAAACTCTTCTGTAACACTAGACAAGCTGCTACTACAAGCAGCTGCAGTTGCAGTTCGCATCTCACTGGGTTGTTTTTTTTTCAGCAAACCCACCCACAACACACAAGGGGAATTCTCCCAGACAAGCTGCAGGTGATATGGATATTTTAATTTAATATTCATTCTTGCAATTCAGCACATTTGTAATCCATGTGGTAAATTGTTACTTACATTTCTCCCAATGGACCACAACCAGATGTTGAAAATAAGAAGTCTGGTGGAGCTATCGCTTCTTCTCTTCTTCATTGTGCATTTCAGTCATCTTAAAACAACTTTACTTTCTCAGGACCAAAACAACACCCTGTGCTTTTATAGTTAAAGACATCTTTGCTGACACTAAGTAATAATAAAGATATCTAGAAATTGCAGGCCCCACATAGATTATGAAATGTTTTAATTGGATGAATATTCGTTGCTATATTAGAGAAAATCTCTTTTTACTTGGTGTCACTATCATATTGTTAACTAAAAGGCTAAAAAGGGTTCACTGTGGAATAGTACATGAAGTAATCGACTGTCTTCCGTATATGTCACAAGGTTTTCCCAAAAGACTTGATTTTGCCAATGTCAGGAGGTGGGAATTCTGGCACCTGTCTAATTTTTTTTTGGTGGTGGTGGTGGTTATCTGTAATCATTGCTATTACACTGTTGACCATTAATGATTGTGTATTCTGAAAGCATGTCAGAGTGAGCAATTTTTTTTATACTCAAAGGAACTAACACTAGAACCTTCTGCAGAACTGCACTTAAATATACACCAGAGATTTTTTGTTTGTTTTAAAAGGACAAAAAGGAAAAAACAGCATTTTCATCTCATGCAGTTTTGCAAACAATCCTACTGCCTGTGCATCAATGGCAGTAAATGATCTACTGTTCTCTTTGTTTTCCTACACTCTGCCCATTCACATCTTTAGGTACATTCCAGAAGTACTTGAAATAACATCAAAGCTTTCATTAAAAACTCCTCCACAACTGAAGTAGAGTGGGAGAAAGATCATCTAAAGTCCTAGATACAGAACTGTTTCCATATTTATGAATTCTTAGGTTAAAAATGTTATTCTGCAAATGAATGTCCACACCATCCTGGTTTACATAAATCTCTCCAAACTCATAAATAGTGACAGGACCATAACACCAAATGCAGGAAAGAAAAAGAGGTAATTCTTTCCTTGAATGTCCTTAAATTATGAACAGATTTTGCTAATTTTCTCAGTGTTCTGAGAAATTGTTTTTAATATTTGGCTTTCGCAAGGGGAATTACTGGGCACAGTGGGGCTCGATCGTTCGGTTGATTGGTTGGTTATGGTCTGTATTGTGGGGGTATTGGGAGAGAAAGGTGAGGCGCCAACAGGTCTAAAGACTGGCCAGGTCAAAAGTGCAGGTTTTGTCTCAGTCCTGATGGAGAGGGATGGGAGCATGATGGGGAATATATGAATAGGTGCGTTTTAATATATTAATATGTATGTTTGCCGTCTATATAAGTTTAACTCGTGTTGTTAGGGCGTGCCTCTAGCAAACTCGCTATGCGCCCAGCGCTGTTGCGCCTTTATTTTATAATAAACTGGTTATAAATTTCAGCAGTGAGTTAGTTTCTCACAATTTGGTGACCCGTACGTGATTACCCTGTCTGCAACAGCTTTCGGGGCCCTTCAGAAGGGGGGGCGCCCCCGCCGATTTCAGCGGCTCTGAAGGAGGACCCTCGAAGCCTCTCGGAACAAGGGTAGACGATCCAGATAACATTATAAGATAAAGGCAAGGGAAGGAGCTCCCGGAACTAGCCTGTAATTCTTGTGCACAAAGTCCCGGGCAAGAAAAGGACTGTAAGTATTGTCCGATTGGGTGGGTATTGAGTTCAGTGAGAGTGTGTGTGTGCGTGAGATGTGGGCTGGACAGTCTGGATCCATGAAGCGAGTGCGGAGTCCTTCTAACTGCATTTCCAATATCCCGCGAGGGACTTGGCCAGTGACGGGACGAAGCGGTTGGTGATGGAAAGCGTGGGCCTCGGGAAATAGGGCAAGGGTGAGGTGTAGAGCAGCCCCGGGAAACATGGGAGCAACAAGGGTAGCCAGGGATATACCCCTGGAAAGTCCTCTGGGGTAGCGTATTGGAGGCACAATACGCAGGATAAGGATAAGGCAAAAAGGATAATGGAGGAAGGGCCTAGAGAGAAAAGTAGATTGTGGGACGGTTGGGCATTTGAAAAGAGAGTGACCAAGGAGAAGACAGATCTTAAGGTTTTATTTAAGCTTAGTTGGATCGGCTCCGGGCAGGCCTGGAGTGGGGCCATTAGGGTAGGGGCTGTGCGTAGAGCAGCCGGAGCTGCCAGGCCAGTGTCAGTGTTTGCACCAGCACCTGCGGTAGTGAGGCGGGCGAGGCACTGGCACAAAAACATGCGGAGCACGAGCTGTTACGGGGACAGGTACAGAGGCTGAGCCATGCCCACCAGGGACTGGTAAAGGATCAGGTCCAGGAGGTGTCCACTCTCAGGTAGGAGAAGGAGGGTTACTTGTATTACAAAGTGTGGTGGGTTTGAGAGAGAAGGCTCAGCCTCCTCTCCCCCACAAAAAGGAAGAAAGAAACCACAGCTAGCCAAACGGAGGAGCAAAAGGGAAATGCTATGTTTTCAAGCAATTTTTAGGGAATGCAGGATATATACACAATTCACAGCATTTACAATATATACACAGAAATATACAGCAAAGTAAAAAGAAAAACAATAATACAGAAACTAAATTCCCCGGAGGAGGGTTCCCCCCCTGTACCCCCTTCTCTCCCCTTTTTCCCCAAAGAGGGTTAGAAAGAGAGAAAAAGAGCAATTATCAATAAAGCAGAATATGTTAGTAGGTCTTATCTGTCCAAGGTCAGTCTGGCAGAGAGCCCAGAGGCGGACAAGCTGGAAAGGAGAAAGGAAAGGAGCGAACTGAGGAAAGCCTCAGCTGCACCTAAGCTTAAAACTGCCTTCTTTACCAATCCACCAATGAAAGTAGTTCAGAATATCTGATTGTTTTCATCAACATTCCAAAACATTCAGCCATAGTGTCCCAAGCATTGTCTCTTTCTTAAAGGCACAGCTTCAAACGGTCACAGTCCACCAATTCTAAACAATTTCATTGGCTGTCCATACTGTCCATCCAATCCAAAACAATATTTACAGTTTGTAAGTAAAGTTCATAGTCCATTCTGGCTATACTCAGATGTAGATGATTCAGATGTCCAAGAAAATCAGGAAATGAGAAAAATGGAAAACAGTTTATCACTTCGTTGACAAAGCGAAGAAAAGGAAAACAGGGATTCTCAAGGTCTCTTAGTTGACTCAGGGCTCTCAGGGTTCTCAGGGTTCATGCACCGTAGATTCCCTCAATGATTCTTCCTTTGGATGTGATGTAGCTGTACAACAGTTTGAAATTAACCTCTTTCAGTTAAAGTTATATTGCTTTGTGGAATACACTGAATTTCACCATTCTCTTGCATTACCCAATAAGTGTGACCTGGACCTTCAGCTGAAACCACCCCTCGGACAGGTTTAGCCTCTCCTGAGGGAGAAAATACCCAAAGAGCTTTACCTAACAGATTCTTATCCCTAACAACAGGAACTCGATCACCTTCTACTTTCTGCAGCAGTTCTGAATGTGCAGGTCCAGCTCGGTTCACTGAACCTCTACAATTTACCAGCCAGGTTGCTTGTGCTAAGTGCTTTTCCCAGTTTTTCAAAGATCCAACGTCCATGGCTTTAAGAGTGGTCTTCAACAAACCGTTGTAGCGTTCAATCTTCCCTGAAGTTGGTGCATAGGAAGGAATATGGAATATCCACTCAATACCGTGCTCTTTTGCCCAGTTCTTTACAAGGTTGTTCTTGAAATGAGTTCCGTTGTCTGACTCAATCCTCTCTGGAGTTCCGTGTCTCCACAGGATTTGTCTCTCCAGACCGAGAATGGTGTTGCGTACAGTTGCATGTGGAACTGGATAAGTTTCCAACCATCCAGTGTTTGCCTCTACCATAGTAAGCACGTACTGCTTACCAGAACGAGAACATGGTAGAGTGATGTAGTCAATCTGCCAAGCTTCACCATACTTGTACTTGGACCATCTGTCACCATACCACAAGGGCTTAAGTCGTTTTGCCTGCTTAATAGCAGCACAAATGTCACAGTCATGGATGACTTGTGTGATAGCATCCATGGAAATGTCTATGGATCTGTCACGAGCCCATTGGTACGTTGCATCTATGCCTTGATGTCCTGACGAATCATTCTTCTTTGATCTACGCTGAATAATAAAACATGCTCTGGACACCTTTTTCTCCCGGCACAAGGAAAACAGCAGATACACATTAATTATCACCAGCAGCAGGATTACACACATCAAATAAATCACCTTTTGTGACCGTTTGAGGCTGTCCCTTTAAGAAAGGGGACATTGTGGCTGAATGTTTATAAACAAAAGACAGATAGGATAGGATAGAATAGAATAGAATAGAATAGAATAGAATAGACCAGTTTGGAAGAGACCTTCAAGATCATCACGTCCAACCTATCACCCAACACCACCCAATCAACTAACCCATGTAACCAAGCACCCTGTCAAGTCTCCTCCTGAACACCTCCAGTGACGGCGACTCCACCACCTCCCCAGGCAGCCCATTCCAATGGGCAATCACTCTCTCCGTGTAAAACTTCCTCCTGACCTCCAGCCTGAACTTCCCCTGGCGCAGCCTGAGACTGTGTCCTCTTGTTCTGGTGCTGGCTGCCTGGGAGAAGAGACCAACCTCTGCCTGTTTACAACCTCCCTTCAGGTAGTTGTAGAGAGCAATAAGGTCACCCCTGAGTCTCCTCCTCTCCAGGCTAAGCAGCCCCAGCTCCCTCAACCTCTCCTCATAGGGCTTGTGTTCCAAGCCCCTCACTAACTTCGTTGCCCTTCTCTGGACTCATTCCAGCAAGTCAATGTCCTTCCTAAACTGAGGGGCCCAGAACTGGACACAGTATTTGAGGTGTGGCCTGACCAGTGCAGTGTACAGGGGCAGAATGACCTCCCTGCTCCTGCTGGCCACACTGTTCTTGATAGAGACCAGGATGCCATTGGCCCTCTTGGTTGCCTGGGCACACTGCAGGCTCATGTTCATCCTACCATCAACCAGCACCCCCAGGTCCCTCTCTGCCTGGCTGCTCTCCAGCCACTCTGACCCCAGCCTGTAGCACTGCATGGGGTTGTTGTGGCCAATGTGCAGAACCCGGCACTTGGATGTGTTCAATCTCATGCCGTTGGATTCTGCCCATCTGTCCAGCCTGTTGAGGTCCCTCTGCAGAGCCTCTCTACCCTCCAGCAGATCAACTCTTGCCCCCATCTTGGTGTCGTCTGCAAATTTACTGATGATGGACTCAATGCCCTCATCCAGATCATCAATAAAGATGTTAAAGAGCACAGGGCCCAGCACTGATCCTTGGGGCACACCACTAGTGACTGGCTGCCAGCTGGATGTGGCACCATGCACCACCACTCTCTGGGCTCGGCCCTCCAGCCAGTTCCTAAGCCATCGCAGTGTGCTCCCGTCCAAGCCATGGGCTGACAGCTTGGCCAGCAGTTTGCTATGGGGGACAGTGTCAAAGGCCTTGTTGAAGACCATGTAGACTACATCCACTGGCCTCCCCACATCCACCAGACGGGTCACCTGATCATAGAAGGAGATCAGGTTGGTCAGGCAGGACCTGCCCTTCTTGAATCCATGCTAGCTGAGCGTGATCCCTTGGTCATCCTGTAAGTGCTGTGAGATTGCACTCAGGATGACCTGTTCCATGATCTTGCCTGGCACTGAGGTCAGGCTGACAGGCCTGTAATTCCCTGGCTCATCCAACCGGCCCTTCTTGTGGATGGGCACCACGTTGGCCAGCTTCCAGTCCTCTGGGACCTCTCCAGTGAGCCAGGACAGCTGAAAAATGATGGAGAGCGGCTTGGTCAGCTCCTCTGACAGCTCCCTCAGCACCCTAGGATGGATCCCATCTGGTCCCATGGACTTGTGGGGATCCAGGCGGCTGAGCAGATCACCAACTACCCCATTTTGGAACAGTGGACAACTATGCTGCTCCCTGACTCCTTCTGGCAGCTCTGGAGGCCAGCTGTCTGGAAGACATTCTGTCCTGCTAGTAAAAATTGAGGCAAAGAAGGTGTTAAGTATCTCTGCCTTTTCCTCATCCCTTATCACAACGTTCCCCTCCGTGTCCACCAAGGAGTGGAGGTTGTCTCTGCCCTTCCTCTTGCTATTAATGTATTTATAGAAGGACTTTTTGTTGTCCTTCACAGCAGAGGCCAGACTAAGCTCCAAATGCGCTTTTGCCTCCCTAATTTTCTTCCTGCAAGACCTAGCAACATCCTTAAATTTTTCACGGGTTGCGTCCCCTCTCTTCCAAAGGTGATACACCCTCCTTTTTTCCCTCAGTTCCATTAAAAGTTCATGAACCATCCAGGCTGGCCGTCTGCCCCGGCGGCTCATCTTCCGGCACATTGGCACAGCCTGTCCCTGAGCCTTCAACAGTTCTTCCTTGAAGTAGGACCAGCTCTCCTGGACCCCTTTGTTTTTAAGGGCTTTCATAGTTTCATAGTTTCATAGTTTCATTCAGGGTTGGAAGGG
This sequence comes from Melanerpes aurifrons, assembly GCA_011125475.1. Taxonomy (NCBI): domain Eukaryota; kingdom Metazoa; phylum Chordata; class Aves; order Piciformes; family Picidae; genus Melanerpes; species Melanerpes aurifrons. The sequence continues at coordinate 563,098 of WWNC01000173.1, forward strand.
ACCACAAGGATCATCTAGCTCCAACCCCCCTGCCATGGGCAGGGACACCCCACACTAGATCAGGCTGGACAGAGCCTCATCCAGCCTGCTCTTAAACACCCCCAGGGACGGGGCCTCGACCACCTCCCTGGACAACCCATTCCAGGGTCTCACCACTCTCATGGTGAAGAACCTCCTCCTCACATCCAGCCTGAATCTCCCCACCTCCAACTTCATTCCATTCCCCCTAGTCCTATCACTACCTGACATCCTGAGAAGTCCTTCCCCAGCCTTCCTGTAGGCCCCCTTCAGATACTGGAAGGCCACAATTAGGTCACCTCGGAGCCTTCTCTTCTGCAGACTGAACAGCCCCAACTCCTTCAGTCTGTCCTCATAGGAGAGGTGCTCCAGCCCTCTGATCATCCTCGTGGCCCTTCTCTGGACACGTTCCAGCACCTCCACATCCCTCTTGTAATAGGGACTCCAGAACTGGACACAGTACTCCAGATGGGGTCTCACCAGGGCTGAGTAGAGGGGGAGGATCACCTCCCTCGACCTGCTAGCCACACTTCTCCTGATGCAGCCCAGGATCTGATTGGCCTTGCGGGCTGCAAGTGCACATTGAGAGCTCATGTTGAGCTTTTTGTCCACCAGTACCCCCAAGTCTCTCTCCTCAGGTCTACTTTCCAGCCAGTCACTGCCCAGCCTGGATTTGTGCCTGGGATTGCCTCGACCCAGATGCAGGACCCTGCACTTGCTCTTATTGAACTTCATGAGGTTGGCTTGTGCCCACCTCTCCAGCCTGTCAAGGTCCCTCTGGATGGCCTCCCTTCCCTCCAGCGTGTCTGCTGCACCACACAGCTTGGTGGCATCAGCAAACTTGCTGAGGGTGCACTCAATGCCACTGTCCATGTCACTGACAAAGATGTTGAACAAGACAGGTCCCAGGACTGATCCCTGAGGGACTCCGCTTGTCACTGGCCTCCACTGGGACATGGACCCATTGACAGCCACTCTTTGGGTGCGGCCATCAAGCCAGTTCCTTATCCATCTAGTGGTCCACCCATCAAACCCATGTGTCACCAGTTTGGAGACCAGGATGTGGTGCGGGACAGGAATCCCAAGGAATCCTCTGAATTAGTTCCTTGAGTAGCCTGAAGTCTGCCCTCCGGAAATCCAGAGTGGAGGTCTTCTTGCTACCCCTCTTAGCTTGACCAAATAATGAGAATTCAATTATCTCGTGGTCACTGGCCCCTAAGCACCCTCCGACCATCACATCACCCACCAACCCTTCCCTATTGGTGAAGAGGAGGTCAAGCATAGCCTTGCCCCTGGTAGGCTCTCGCAGCACCTGGGATAAGAAGCTGTCCTCCATGCATTCTAAGAACCTCCTAGATTGCCACTTCTCTGCTATGTTAAGATCCCAGCAGATATCAGGCAAGTTGAAGTCACCCATGAGAACAAGGTCTACAAAGCAGTTTAGGGAATGCAGGTTTATATACACAATTTACAGCATTTACAATATATAGAGAAATATAAAACAAATAACACAGAAATGAGATTCCCTCCTCTACTGAGGAGGGTTCCCCACTCCTGTACCCCCTTCTCTCCCCCTTTTCGCAGAGAGCGTTAGAAAGAGAGAAAACTAATCTAAACTAATTTCATTGGTAGATTGGTGGAAAGCACCTTTGAACTGGGAGCACAACAGATACTGGTCTCAGTGGTTTCGGGCACTCTTCTTCCTTGTGCAGCGCGCAGCTTCTGGGCTTTTGGCCAGACTGACCTTGAGTAAAGATAAGGCCTCTTCTAACACATAACTGCTTTTAATTAACAGTTATTCCTTTTCTCTCTTTCTAACACTCTCTGGGAAAAGGGGGAGAGAAGGGGGTACAGGAGTGGGGAACCCTCCTCAGTAGAGGAGGGAATCTCATTTCTGCGTTACTTTGTTTTATATTTCTGTTTATATTGTAAATGCTGTAAATTGTGCATATAAACCTGCATTCCCTAAACTGCTTTGTAAATATAGCACAACCCCTTTGCTAATCTGGCTGCGTTTTTTTTCCCTTTCAATTTTCTTCCCTTTACTTATGGGGGGGGGGAAGAAGGCTTTGCGGCCTTCCCCTCCAACCCTCCATACCTTTGGATCCCTGTCATCACTTAAAATCACCCTTTCACCTACTGGGATCTTAAACTACCTTATCTCAATCGGGAGAGTGCTAGAGGTCACATTCCTGTGTTGAGCAGGCCAGAAAAAAATCCAGACAGCGCCCATACAGAAGCCTGATCCTATGTACAAACCACAAATAAATTTTGTGCATCAAATATTTACCCAGATGATCTATAAGGAGGCCTAGACAATACTTGTATGTCAGAACCGAACACACAGAGAATAGGAATTGCTTAAAAATCCAAAGCACCTTCATGTTTGCTTCTCCAAGTCAAGCAAGCAATAAATCAAGCTAATTATCCTCAAGCCCCACGTTGGGTGCCAAAAAAGAAATGTGGTGGGTTTGAGAGAGAAGGCTCAGCCTCCTCTCCCCCACAAAAAGGAAGAAAGAAACCACAGCTAGCCAAACGGAGGAGCAAAAGGGAAATGCTATGTTTTCACGCAATTTTTAGGGAATGCATGATATATACACAATTTACAGTATTTACAATATATACACAGAAATATACAGCAAAGTAGAAAGAAAAACAATAATACAGAAACTAAATTCCCCCCCCTGGAGGAGAGTTCCCCCCTGTACCCCCTTCTCTCCCCTTTTTCCCCAAAGAGGGTTAGAAAGAGAGAAAAAGAGCAATTATTAATAAAGCAGAGTATGTTAGTAGACCTTATCTGTCCAAGGTCAGTCTGGCAGGGAGCCCAGAGGCAGACAAGCTGGAAAGGAGAAAGGAAAGGAGCGAACTGAGGAAAGCCTCAGCTGCACCTAAGCTTAAAACTGCCTTTTTTACCAATCCACCAATGAAATTAGTTTAGAATATCTGATTGTTTTTGTCAACATTCCAAAACATTCAGCCATAGTGTCCCAAGCATTGTCTCTTTCTTAAAGGCACAGCCTCAAACGGTCCCTAGAGGGGGTGTGGAGAGCGAGTTTTAGGGGCAAAAGGGGAAAGTTTTAACGTCCCGGTAGCTAAGGATGTTAAATTGGAGACTGAAGCTAGAATTGGGCTAGGGTATATGTTAGTGTAGTAATTTACTAGGGAGAGATAGTTCAGTTGGACATAAGGGTAGTTCCGGAAGAGGGGAGATGACGGTCAGAAGAAAATAGAGGGGGGTTAGGTGTAGATCACCTGTTGATCTCTGGAGAAGGGTCAATAGGGGTTGGAAGGAGGATTGTGTCTCTTCAAGCCGCAAGGGAAGGATTGTTGGGATATTGTGGATTGTGGATAGTCAGTTGGGTTTTCTTTCTGAAGAATTGGTGAGTGTGATGAATGGAGTGGTAATTTGTGCCAATAAGGTGATGTGTAGGATCCAGGCCGTTCGGTGAGTTTTGCCTGGTGTGGCCGGTTGACGGTGTCCCCTTAAGAAAGGGAATATGGTGGACGGAAGTTGGTAAACGGAAGGAATAGTCTAAACTAATTTCCATTGGTAGAGTGGGAGGAAGCACCTTCTGAACCGGGGAGTGAAATGGGCATTTCCAGCACTTCTCGGTCACTCTTGCTTCCGCCTTTCCACAGTGCAGCAACTCTCTGGCTGTGCTGGGCTTTCTGCCAAGGCCTCGGCCTTGAGGACTTGATATCAGGCCTGTATTAACTGCTTCCAATTAACACAAACTGCTTTTAACTTCTTTCCTTCGTCTTTCTCCTTCTTTTCCGAACTATTCTGGGGAAAGGGGGGAAGAGAGGGGAGAGCGGAGGTGGGGAATCCCCTCGGCCGAGGGGGATTACTCTCATTTCTGTGTTATTCTGTTGTATATCTTTGTATATATTGTAGATATTGTAAATTTGTAAATATTCCCCTGCAAACCCTACACTGCTTTGTAAATATAGCTCCACTGCTTTGCTAATTCAGCTGGTGAGTTTTTTATCCTTTCCCTTCAATTTTTTTTTCCCTTTTACCTTACAAGGGGGAAGGGAAGAGGCTTCTCTGCCAATGGGCTGGATCCACAGCTCAAGCATCTGTCATGCAGTAATCCACGATGCTCTGGAGAAAGGCGGTGCTCCAGAACACATCCAGTTCATCGATGATATCATTGTCTGGGGTAAAACTGCTGAGGAAGTCTTCGAGAAAGGTAACAAAATCATTGACATTCTTCTGAATGCAGGTTTTGCCATCAAACGAGACAAGGTGAAAGGACCTACCACAGAAATTCAGTTTCTGGGAGTGCGATGGCAGGATGGACGCCGACACATTCCAGTGGATGTGGTAAATAGAGTCTCTACCATGGCAAGTCCCACAAACAAGCAAGAGACCTTACGTTTCTTGGGGATAGTGGGATTTTGGAGACTGCACATTCCTGGATACAGTCAGATTGTGAAACCTCTGTATGATGTGACTCGAAAGAGAAACCATTTCCACTGGGGACCTGAACAACAAGCAGCCTTTGACCAGATAAAGCGAGAGGTAGTTCAAGCAAAGGGTCTGGGACCTGTCCGAGATGGTCCAGACATTAAGAACATTTTGTACACGGCTGCAAGTGACAATGGTCCAACCTGGTGCTTGTGGCAAAAAGCTCCAGGTGAGACACGTGGACGACCTCTTGGTTTCTGGAGTCGAGGTTACAGAGGTTCAGAGGCTAACTACACTCCAACAGAGAAAGAAATTCTAGCTGCCTATGAAGGAGTAAAAGCATCTTCTGAAGTGATTGGAACTGAATCACAACTTCTCTTAGCTCCCAGATTACCAGTTTTGAATTGGATGTTCAAAGGCAAAGGTTCCACACCACATCATGCCACAGACTCCACATGGTCTAAGTGGATGGCTCTGATAACACAGAGAGCTCGAATGGGAAATCTTGAAAGACCTGGTCTAGTGGAGGTGATCTCAAGTTGGCCAGAAGGTATCAACTGTGCTAAACCTCCAGAGGAGAAAGTAACTCGTGCTGAGGAAGCTCCTCCTTACAATGACCTTTCTGATGATGAAAAGAAATATGCTTTGTTCACAGACGGTTCCTGTTGTCTTGTTGGAAACAAGCGAAGGTGGAAGTCTGCAGTGTGGAGTCCAACACGCCGAGTTGCAGAGGCGAAAGATGGAGAAGGAGAATCCAGTCAGTTTGCAGAGTTAAAAGCTGTCCTGCTAGCTCTCGACGTAGCTGAACGTGAGAGATGGCCAAAGCTTTATCTCTACACCGACTCAGGGATGGTAGCCAATGCTCTGTGGGGTTGGCTAAAGAAGTTGAAAAAGAGTGGTTGGCAGAGGAAAGGAAAACCCATTTGGGCAGCCAACCTGTGGCAGGACATTGCTGATCGAATCGAGAGAATTCCAGTGAAAGTGAGACACATCGATGCTCACATTCCTAAGAGCAAAGCTACTGAGGAACAGCAACACAACCATCAGGCAGATCTAGCTGCAAGAGTTTCTCAAGTAGACATGGACTCTAATCTTGATCTCGACTGGAAACACCGAGGTGAGATATTCTTAGCTCGGTGGGCTCACGATTCGTCAGGACATCAAGGCAGAGATGCAACATACCAATGGGCTCGTGACAGATCCATAGACATTTCCATGGATGCTATCACACAAGTCATCCATGACTGTGACATTTGTGCTGCTATTAAGCAGGCAAAACGACTTAAGCCCTTGTGGTATGGTGACCGATGGTCCAAGTACAAATATGGTGAAGCTTGGCAGATTGACTACATCACTCTACCACGTTCTCGTTCTGGTAAGCAATATGTGCTTACTATGGTAGAGGCAAACACTGGATGGTTGAAACTTATCCAGTTCCACATGCAACTGCACGCAACACCATTCTTGGTCTGGAGAGACAGATCCTGTGGAGACACGGAACTCCAGAGAGGATTGAGTCAGACAACGGAACTCATTTCAAGAACAACCTTGTAAAGAACTGGGCAAAGAGCACGGTATTGAGTGGATATTCCATATTCCTACTACGCACCAGCTTCAGGGAAGATTGAACGCTACAACGGTTTGTTGAAGACCACTCTTAAAGCCATGGGGGTGGATCTTTGAAAAACTGGGAAAAACATTTAGCACAAGCAACCTGGCTGGTAAATAGTAGAGGTTCAGTGAACCGAGCTGGACCTGCACATTCAGATTTGCTACGGAAAGTAGAAGGTGATAGAGTTCCTGTTGTTAGAGAAAAGAATCTGTTAGGTAAAACTGTTTGGGTATTTTCACCCTCAGGAGAGGCTAAACCTGTCCGAGGGGTGGTTTCAGCTGAAGGTCCGGGTCACACTTATTGGGTAATGCAAGAGAATGGTGAAATTCAGTGTATACCACAAAGAAATTTAACTTTAGCTGAAAGAGGTTAACTTCGAACTGCTGTACAGCTACATCACGCCCAAAAGAAGAATCAACGAGGAATCTAGGGTGCACGAACCCTGAGAGCCCTGAGTCAACTAAGAGACCCTGAGATTTCCCTGTTTCCCTTTTTCTTCGCTTCGTCGGTGAAGAAATAAACTGTTTTCCATTTTTCTCACTTTCTGATTTTCTTGGACTTTTGAATCATCTACATCTGAGCATAGCCGGAATGGACTATGAACTTTGCTCACGAACTGTAAATATTATTTTGGATTGAATGGACAGTGTGAACAGCCAATGAAATTGTTTAGAAGGGGTGGACTGTGGCCGGTTGACGGTGTCCCCTTAAGAAAGGGAATATGGTGGACGGAAGTTGGTAAACGGAAGGAATAGTCTAAACTAATTTTCATTGGTAGAGTGGGAGGAAGCACCTTCTGAACCGGGGAGTGAAATGGGCATTTCCAGCACTTCTCGGTCACTCTTGCTTCCGCCTTTCCACAGTGCAGCAACTCTCTGGCTGTGCTGGGCTTTCTGCCAAGGCCTCGGCCTTGAGGACTTGATATCAGGCCTGTATTAACTGCTTCCAATTAACACAAACTGCTTTTAACTTCTTTCCTTCGTCTTTCTCCTTTTTTTCCGAACTATTCTGGGGAAAGGGGGGAAGAGAGGGGAGAGCGGAGGTGGGGAATCCCCTCGGCCGAGGGGGGTTACTCTCATTTCTGTGTTACTCTGTTGTATATCTTTGTATATATTGTAGATATTGTAAATTTGTAAATATTCCCCTGCAAACCCTACACTGCTTTGTAAATATAGCTCCACTGCTTTGCTAATTCAGCTGGTGAGTTTTTTTTCCTTTCCCTTCAATTTTTTTTTCCCTTTTACCTTACAAGGGGGAAGGGAAGAGGTTTCTCGGCTTTACCCTTCCACCCCACCACACCTGGGTAGGGGTCCTGGCTACAGGGTCCCGGAATTTCACTATGGGTACGGATTCCAGGATTCTGGATGGTAGTCAGGTGGTCTTCACAGCCCTGGAGAATTCGGGCGGTGAGGGGTAGCGTTGTTTCTACGGTCTAGGGGCTGTGGAGACTGGTCGTCCGTAGGGATTGGGCGACCAGTGCTGCATCCCAGTGTCCAGCATCCTGGTGGTGAGGGACCCAGTTCGGGGGTTTTGGTATCCTGCGGTCCAGTTTCTGGAGGGGCCTCGGCCATGGGGGTCCGTGCCGTGGGGGCCCACGTTGCAGTGGCGGTTGCAGGTTTGACGTCCTGGTTTCCAGGGTTCTGGCGGTGGGGGACCCAGTTTGGGAGTTTTTCATATCCTGCAGTCGGTTCCTTAGGGGGGCTTGAAGTGTGGGGGCCCGTGGTGTGGTCATGCTTGTGGGTCTGACGTCCCGGTTTCTAGGGGGGACCTCGGTTTGAAGGATCTGGTTCGGGAAGTTTTTTTTCCCGTGGTTTCAGGCTTCCGCAGGAGGGCAGGGACCTGGGCTGTGGCGTGTGAGGGGTTTTTTTGTGGTTTGACTTTGCAAGTGAGGGGGGGTCGGTCGTTTGCAGGGAGCGGGCTAGTGGCTTGGGAGCCAGCACTTCCAACTGCGGCCGCTCAGTTTTGATCCCCGGGCAGTGATTAGTGATCAGGAGAATGGGACAAAAGCAAGTCATCAGAACTCCCTCCCATTCCTATCTCAGAGAGCGTGTTAGGGATCATATTTCAGTATTGGGATGATGACGAGCTGAGAAAAGGAAAATCAAAGATCTTCTGATGATTGGATTTAGGGAAGAAACTGAATATGCTGCTGTTTGGATTAGGGCTTCATGCCCTACTGCTGTTCCCATATTTACATTAACAACTGAGAATAAGGACAAAGACAAGGAAAAGGCAGACAGGCTGGCATGAGAATATGGGAGAGGTAAAATCAGAGGGGGGGTGGCCACCAGGAAATCAGAAGTGGTCTAATCAAGATCCTCAGTAGGGCTATCAACAGCTTCAAGGGAGACAGAACATGGGAGGTAATACAAGGAATTAAATAAGCTGTGCCCAGAAATTTTGATACAGCCTTGGGTGAGCATCAGAGGAAGCCTCCTACGTCGTGGATGGTGAGGTTAAAGAGAAAAGATCGAGGATTGGCAAGACAGAGGTATAGGGGAATTACTACGTGAAGCTCAGAAGGTGTTTGTAAGGAGGGATGAAGAGCAAAAGCTTGAATGTTGGTAACGGCTGTAAGGGAAGGTCAGAAATCAGGCAGCTGCTCGGATTTCTGGGGTACTGTTGATTACGGATAGAGAGAAAAAAAAGAGGTAAAATTCTTATATGATAAATTAGCCCTCAATAGTAATATTAATTGGAGTCCAGAAGATGATGAGTGATTGGATGAATAAAAAACATGTTGATTGATGCCCTGTTTTAAATTTGCCTGACATGGACAAATCATTTGATCTTTTTGTACATCTATATGGGGTGTTGACCCAGGACTGGACTGGAAGCAAAAATCCTGTTGGGCATTGTTCCTAGTTATTAGAGTCTGTAAGTAGGTGAGGGCCAATTTGCTTATCAGCAGCCCTTATTAGTAGAGGAGGCCCAGAAAGCAACTTTTTTATTTTGTTCTGGTCTCAGATCCCACCTTTGGGATTCCTTATGTATATGGGATTGAAGTTGGGGGTAAAGTGTTAATAACAACTGGGAAAGGAGAGCCACTAATTTCCCCCTGGGAAGGATCTTTTTTTGGTTTTGTTAACAATAGATACAGCTGTCCATACTGCAGAACAAGGGTGGACACATGCTTCGTGAGTAAAAGGACCACTTCAGGAACACCTTGGTCTGAAGGCTCTGGAGCTAGCGAGACAAACCCACCTTTTGAAACATCTGACATTGTGTGACATCAAATCTGCATTGCAAGAAAATATCAAGGAAAGCCCCCATTTCATTCTGTGTATAAAACACCCTGGGACTTGATGTCATTGGGGATGGGTAAAGTGTAAATGTTGTAAGAAATGGTATTTGTTGTAATCGAGGAGTATTTTATCCTGACTGAACTGGAAGGAGTCCAATCAAAATCTAAGACCATGTCGCCAGGTGTGGATAAATTCTCCTCCAACATTAGTAATGGTAAACATATTGAATTAGCAATTAGGCCTACTAAAACTTAGAAAAGTGATGGTAAATTTTTCTGCTGAACTATAATAATGTGCTGAGAGTGTGTGTGGTTATAAATGTATGCTGTTGTAATTATGTAATTAGGTTTCCTGTGGGTTCAAAAACATTAACTTCTTGATTATCAAATGTAAATAGGCTTGTTGGAACAATTGTAACATTGACCTATGTGGTTATCATTTGAAGTGATTAGGACAGAGGATTCATCTATGTTCTTTGTGTTAAAGTACCAAAAACTGTATTCGGCTAGTGGGACCACAGAGACTGCAACACAGACAGTCAACATGCAACCAGAGTTAAAGGCCTGGTGGATCCATCCACTGAATGGACTGTGGTACCCCAAATGGAGGACATAAAGATAGTCATGATTTGAGTTCCAGTATCAGAATAGGAGTGGTAATGGTCCTTGCCTGAAAACATCACAAACTAGAAACAGGTCGAGGTTCGAAATTGGTACAACCTCCCTGGACAAGAGAAGGAGACATGGTCCGAGCAGAGCATTGGTGGGGATTGAAGGAGGCAAGACCGGGTAGACCTCTGTAATTGCCACGAAGAAGATCTAGAACCATGGCTGTGGGCAGCAACCCCATAGGCCATGTGTGTGGAGTTGCAAGTCAAACCGGAATCCTAATTCCCAGGATTAACCACTCGGAGGGAGAAAGTTGTCACCCAGACATTGGTATATATACCATACCCACTCCCTGTGTATGGTACCTATTAAAGAGGAAATATCTTCAGGCAAGGAACATCAGTTGTTACCCCATTCCTTTACCAGGAAGTTGAAATTGGGAATCCTTTTGCTTGTTGTAGGATTGTTGCCAAGTGAGGTTATTATAGCTCAAGCCAAATGTTGTAGAAAGAAGGGGAGGGATTGTGAGAAACTGGTTATAATATTTGGCTTTTGCAAGGGGAATTGCTGGGCACTGTGGGGCTCGATCATTGGGCTGGATCATTGGGCTGATTGGTTGGTTATGGTCTGTATTGTGTGGGGTATTGGGAGAGAAAGGTGAGGCGCCAACAGGTCTAAAGACTGGCCAGGTCAATAGTGCAGGTTTTGTCTCAGTCCTGATGGAGAGGGGTGGGAGTGTTGTGGTGGGTTGGAAGGGGTAAGGCTAAAAAGCCTCTTCCCTCCCCCCAGTAAGTAAAGGGAAAGAAAAAAAAAATCGGAGGGAAAGGAAAAAAAACTCACCAGCTGAATTAGCAAGCAGTGGAGCTATATTTACAAAGCAGTGTAGGGTTTTGCAGGGGAATATTTACAAATTTACAATATCTACAATATATACAAAGATATACAACAGAGTAACACAGAAATGAGAGTAACCCACCTCGGCCGAGGGGATTCCCCACCTCCGCTCTCCCCTCTCTTCCCCCCTTTCCCCAGAATAGTTCAGAAAAGAAGGAGAAAGAAGAAAGAAAGAAGTTAAAAGCAGTTTGTATTAATTGGAAGCAGTTAATACAGGTCTGGTCATCTTATCTCCAAGGCTGAAGTCTTGGCAGAAAGCCCAGCACAGCCAGAGTTGCTGCACTGTGGAAAGGCGGAAGCAAGACTGAAGACAAAGTTCCCGGAGTGCCCAGGATATTTTCTCCTGCACTCCAGTTCAGAAGGTGCTTCCTCCCACCTGACCAATGAAAATTAGTTTAGACTATTCCTTCCGTTTACCAACTTCTGTCCACCATATTCCCTTTCTTAAGGGGACACCGTCAACCGGCCACAAGTGTGTTGGGGAATATATGAATATGTATGTTTTAATATATTAACATGTATGTTTGCCGTCTATATAAGTTCAACTCATGTTGTTGGGGTGCGCCTCTAGCAAACTCGCTATGTGCCCAGCGCTGTGTTGCCTTTATTTTATAATAAACTGGTTATAAATTTCAGCAGTGAGTTAGTTTCTCACAGTGTTGACCTAACTCTTGTTTTTCATGCTGAATATTTTTCTCTCCCAAACACCCTAGAAGAAAGTATAGTTTCATATGGCTAAAGGATATATAATTATGGTGAAGGAGATAACTGTTTATGTAAAAATACTTTCACTTTGAACAAAGTCATACTCTTTACCTGGCAGTTTTGTGTAAGAAAGAGACCAACATCATGATTAAATCTTCCTGAGACGACAGTTTGAGTGAATATAAAAATCTGGTGAATGAGAACACCACTGAGGTGCATTTCTTTGGTTTATTAGGGCTCCCAAAGCTTGTTACTTTTGCATCTGTCTCTCCAAAGTCAGGAATTCCAGCATAAGCTTAGGTCATGATTAGATTAGTGACGTCATCCCAGTCTCATATTGTAGACATTGGCCATGACCTTCAGTTTCAGGGCACATGGGGTGAAATCCTAGCTATTTTGAAACCAGAAGGGCCCAGACTGCCTTTTCCCTCACATTCTTAAGTCCTTCATGCTTTGCACCTGTGCTACAAAAGGTAACATGGCTGAATTTTCCAGAGTTGACTGTCCTTTCCACAAAGTAAAAATGTTTGTGCAGAAAGGGTTAACTTCTTTTTATTAGGAGAAAAAGAGTAGAAGAAAAATAATAAAAAGAAAGTCACTTCTAAAAAGATTTCCTGAAAAAATGTTTGGATGATACAGGGCTCAGAGAAGATAGTATGTAAGAACAATCACCCTGCTATACAGGGTACCAAAGACTATCAAGCAGCTACCAAAGATACATAAGTACTAACGCAAATGGGTATGCATTATACATTTTAAATCATATCTTGCCAGAACTATTGCAACTTCATGAGAATTACATTGATTCACATGCTGAGGTGGGAGAAAGAAGAAAAAGCTCAAGGGCCTAAAGCATTGCTTTTTCCAAGTATATTGCCATTACTGAAACACCTGAGCTAAATAGCCTATGCTAAGCTGCTGTAAAAAAAGTCAATAGCTCTCATTACAACCTAGAATTTCTCATTTCTTTCTTGAGGTGAGATGCTGGTTGCACCCTGGGTTGCTGTCTAGAGCATGTAATGACAGTGGTTCAGGGCCCATTAAAGATAGTCTCTTCATAATGCCAACAAGGTAGTGGTAGTAAAAGGGGGAGGGGGAGGGGAGGAATCAAATGCATAACAATACTGGTGAATGAGGAGCACATGTGCTGACAGAAGAATGCATTCTGCAGGGAGCTGCAGAGAGTTAGTTAAATCCGGATGCTCTATGGGCTTCAGAAATATGACAAGAAATAAGGAAGGCAAGTGGGATGGTGACAGGAAACACTAGCACAAAATATGAATCTATTTGCATGTGGCTATTGCAGCAAGGACATTTTAACAGTCTTATCAAGAGGAAAAAATTGTGAAAAGGTAGTGGTATAGTAGTTTCTAGACTCTGGAGTCCATGGAGGCCCTACATAAAGGGATAAACAGTCAAAAGTGCTAATTTACATTCTTTTTCAAAATTTATGTGCAAGATTTTATGTTATCTGTTACTGTATGTTGTATTATGCTATCTATAACTGTTATCTATTACTGTTTCATGTTTTCAAAATGGAAATTCAATGTCAGATCATTTAAAATGTTTGAATATTTTATTCTTTGCCTTTAATTAAACCAAGCTCATGATAAGTCCACTAATCATGTAAATACTAATTAGAATAGTGGAATATAGCTAATGGAAATGTGAGAAACTAACTCACTGATGAAATTTATAACCAGTTTATTATAAAATAAAGGCAACACAGCGCTGGGCACATAGCAAGTTTGCTAGAGGCACACCCTAACAACATGAGGTGAACTTATATAGACGGCAAACATACATATTCATATATTAAAACGTACCTATTCATATATTCCCCAACACACTCCCACACCTCTCCATCAGGACTGAGACAAAACCTGCACTATTGACCTGGCCAGTCTTTAGACCTGTTGGCGCCTCACCTTTCTTTCCCAATACCCCACACAATACAGACCATCAGCCCAATGATCCAGCCCAATGATCGAGCCCCACTGTGCCCAGCAATTCCCCTTGCAAAAGCCAAATATTATAACCAGATTCTCACAATCCCTCCCCTTCTTTCTACAACATTTGGCTTGAGCTATAATAACCTCACTTGGCAACAATTCTACAACAAGCAAAAGGATTCCCAATTTCAACTTCCTGGTAAACGAATGGGGTAAAAACTGATGTTCCTTGCCTGAAGAACCTCCACTCCTTGGTGGATACGGAGGGGAACATTGTAACAAAGGATGAGGAAAAGGCAGAGATACTTAACACCTTCTTTGACTCAATTTTTACTGGAAGGGCAGAAAGTCTTCCTGACAGCTGGCCTGCAGAGCTGGCAGAAGGAGCCAGGGAGCTGCACAGTTTCCCTATGTTTCATGAGGAGGTGGTTGGAACTCTCCTTAGCAGCTTGGATCCCCACAAGTCCATGGTACCAGATGGGATTCATCCTAGGGTGCTGAGGGAGCTGGCAGATGAGCTGGCCAAGTCACTCTCCATCATTTTTCAGCAGTCCTGGCTCACTGGCGAGGTCCCAGAGGACTGGAAGCTGGCCAACGTGGTGCCCATCCACAAGAAGGGCCGGTTGGATGAGCCAGGGAATTACAGGCCTGTCAGCCTGACCTCAGTGCCAGGCAAGATCATGGAACAGGTCATCCTGAGTGCAATCTCACAGCACTTACAGGATGACCAAGGGATCACGCTCAGCTAGCATGGATTCAGGAAGGGCAGGTCCTGCCTGACCAACCTGATCTCCTTCTATGATCAGGTGACCCGCCTGGTGGATGTGGGGAGGCCAGTGGATGTAGTCTACCTGGACCTCAGCAAGGCCTTTGACACTGTCCCCCATAGCAAACTGCTGGCCAGGCTGTCAGCCCATGGCTTGGACGGGAGCACACTGCGATGGGTTAGGAACTGGCTGGAGGGCCGAGCCCAGAGAGTGGTGGTGCACGGTGCCACATCCAACTGGCAGCCAGTCACTAGTGGTGTGCCCCAAGGATCAGTGCTGGGCCCTGTGCTCTTTAACAACTTTATTGATGATCTGGATGAGGGCATTGAGTCCATCATCAGTAAATTTGCTGACGACACCAAGATGGGGGCAAGAGTTGATCTGCTGGAGGGTAGAGAGGCTCTGCAGAGGGACCTCGACAGGCTGGACAGATGGGCAGAATCCAACGGCATGAGATTTAACACATCCAAGTGCCGGGTTCTGCACATTGGCCACAACAACCCCATGCAGTGCTACAGGCTGGGGTCAGAGTGGCTGGAGAGCAGCCAGGCAGAGAGGGACCTGGGGGTGCTGGTTGATGGTAGGATGAACATGAGCCTGCAGTGTGCCCAGGCAGCCAAGAGAGCCAATGGCATCCTGGCCTGCATCAAGAACAGTGTGGCCAGCAGGAGCAGGGAGGTCATTCTGCCCCTGTACACTGCACTGGTTAGGCCACACCTTGAATACTGTGTCCAGTTCTGGGCCCCTCAGTTTAGGAAAGATGTTGACTTGCTGGAACGAGTCCAGAGAAGAGTAACAAAGTTGGTGAGGGGTTTGGAACACAAGCCCTATGAGGAGAGGCTGAGGGAGCTGGGGTTGCTCAGCCTGGAGAAGAGGAGACTCAGGGGTGACCTTATCACTCTCTACAACTACCTGAAGGGAGGTTGTAGACAGGCGGATGATGGTCTCTTCTCCCAGGCAGCCAGTACCAGAACAAGAGGACACAGTCTCAGGCTGCGCCAGGGGAGATTCAGGTTGGATGTTAGGAAGAAGTTCTATACAGAAAGAGTGATTGCGCTATGGAATGGACTGCCCGGGGAGGTGGTGGAGTCGCCGTCATTGAAGATGTTCAGAAGGAGACTTGATGGGGTGCTTGGTGCCATGGGTTAGCTGTTTGGGTGGGTTGGATTGGTTGATGGGTTCGACACGATGATCTTGAAGGTCTCTTCCAACCTGGTTTGGTTTATTCTAATAAAGATATTTCCTCTTTTACTTTAATAGTTACCATATACCAGTATCTGGGTGAATTAGGAGTCCAGTTTGACTTGCAACTCCACACACATGGCCTATGGGGTTGCTGCCCACAGCCATGGTTCTAGATCTTCTTCGTGGCAATTACAGAGGTCTACTCGGTCTTGCCTCCTTCAATCCCCACCAATGCTCTGCTCGGACCCTGTCTCCTTCCCTTGTCCAGGGAGGTTGTACCAATTTCGAACCCCGACCTGTTTCTAGTTTGTGATGTTTTCAGGCAAGGACCATTACCACTCCTATTGTGATACTGGAACTCAAATCATGACCATCTTTATGTCCTCCATTTGGGGTACCACAGTCCATTCAGTGGATGGATCCACCAGTCCTTTCTGTATTGCAGTCTCTGTGGCCCCACTAGCCGAACGCAGTTTTTGGTACCTTAACGCAAAGAA
This sequence comes from Melanerpes aurifrons, assembly GCA_011125475.1. NCBI lineage: Eukaryota > Metazoa > Chordata > Aves > Piciformes > Picidae > Melanerpes > Melanerpes aurifrons. Next base: position 578,992 of record WWNC01000173.1, read on the forward strand.
CACAGATGAATCCTCTGTCCTAATCACTTCAAATTATAACCACATAGGTCAATGTTACAATTGTTCCAACAAGCCAATTTACATTTGATAACCCACAGGAAACCTAATTACATAAATACAATAGCATAAGTTTTAGTAGGCCTAATTACTAGTTCAACCTGTTTACCATTACTATTGCACTTTACCTATCCCCAATGACATCAAGTCCCAGGATGTTTTATACACAGAATGAAATCCTTGATATCTTCTTGCAATGCAGATTCAGATGTTTCAAAAGGTGGGTTTGTCTCGCTAGTTCCAGAGCCTTCAGACCAAGGTGTTCCTGAAGTGGTCCTTTTACTCACGAAGCATATGTCCACCCTTGTTTTGCAGTACGGACAGCTGGATCTGTTGTTAACAAAACCAAGAAAAGATCCTTCCCAGGGGGAAATTAGTGACTCTCCTTTCCCAGTTGTTATTAACACTTTACCCCCAACTTCAATCCCATATACATAAGGAATCCCAAAGGTGGGATCTGAGACCAGAACAAAACAAAAAGCCACTTTCTGGGCCTCCTCTACTAATTAATAAGGGCCGCTGATAAGCAAATTGGCCCTCACCTACTTACAGACTCTAATAACTTGGAACAATGCCCTACAGGATTTTTACTTCCAGTCCAGTCCTGGGTCAACACCCCATATAGATGTACAAAAAAGATCAACTGATTTGTCCATGTCAGGCAAATTTAAAACAGAGCATCAATCGACATTATTTTTATTTATCCAATCACTCATCATCTTCTGGACTCCATTTAATATTACTATTGAGGGCTAATTTATCATATAAGAATTTTACCTTTTCTTTTTTTTCCTCTCTATCCATAATCAACAGTACCCTTACAGCAGTTACCAACATTCTAGCTTTTCCCTTCTGTTTCTCTTCATCCCTCCTTACAAACACCTTCTGAGCTTCACGTAGTAATTCCTCTAAACCTCTGTCTTGCCAATCCTCGATCTTTTCCAATTTCTAATATCTGCCCATGGTTTTGCCACAAACTGCATCCTGAGAAGTATCACCTCAGCTGCAGAACTGGGATCTATTCCAGAATAGAGCTGCAAACTTCTCTTTAACCTTACCATCCACTCCTTAGGGGGCTTCCTCTGATGCTCACTATAGGCTTTATCAAAATTTCTGGGCACAGCTTCTTCAATTCCTTGTCCCATGTTCTGTCTCCCTTGAAGTTGTTGATGGTCCCACTGAGGATCTTGATTAGGCCACTTCTGATTTCTTGGTGGCCCCCCCCACTCTGATTTTACCTCTCCCATATTCTCATGCCAGCCTGTCTGCCTTTTCCTTCTCTTTGTCCTTAAATATGGGAACAGGGGTAGGGCGTGAAGCCCTAATCCAAACAGCAGCATATTCAGCTTCTTCCCTACTAAAACACTTTTTCAAAGCTTGGCAAATCCAATCATCAAAAGATAAACCATTTTTTCTTTGATTTTCCTTTTCTCAACTCATCATCCCAATACTGTAATATGATCCTGTAGTGGATATGCCCTCAGAAATGAGAGGCAGATGTATCAACAAAAATATAAGTTTATTTATTTATATATATATATACAAACTCTGTAACGGGGTATTTACAGTCACCCTTCACAGGTATCAATATTCGGTTAGTGGAACTATCCTTACAGAATGTTATGTATGGGCATTCAAACCAAAATGATTCACAGAACTTAGAATCAAAACTGAGTCAGAGAGTGGCGGGGGAGGGGTTGGTCAGTGACTGGCAACCCTCCACCCGGAGCAATTTAAACGCTACCCTAACTGAAGCTCTATAGAGAAGGCTTGGCTTACTCACAAGCTGAGAACTTCGTGGAGTCTTTCCTCAATAATGTTTATAATCCAGAGAACGTGGCACGGATGTGCCGTAATAAGGAGGCAGGAAATGGCGCCGGTCGCGTGGCCGCACCGCGTGGCTCTGCTGTTCTCTCCCAGGATACAAAATTCCTCGCTCGGAGGGGGGCAGTGGCAGGTCAGCAACGCTGGTTCACACAGGCTACCAGGTTTTCTCCTATGATGGATCACGCAGCGGTTGATCCCACGGAGTGCTGTCCACGGCACCGCACACAGCTGGGTGACGGTGGCAAAAGGACTACGAGGCCTCCCAAAGCACTGGCTGGCACGCACGCACACACAGGCTCCAACACCGAGGTGGGGGGCTCATTTGCCAAACGACCCCTATTTACCATTTGCCCCAGTGAATACTGGCCCAATAAGCACCTGTTGCCAACGCAAACATTAACCAATGAACTACCAGCTACCAAATATGGCCTGAGTATATGCTATACTCGGGGAAACAAACATATAGCCTGCCTCTAGTACTGCAGGGGTGAGACCACGCCCAGGTAGGCTGTTTACCTGGACTCAGTGGCACCAGGATCCCCCCTGCTGCCTCCAGAAAGGAGGGGGGGGACAAAGGAGGGTTCACACATACAAAAATATATCCTACCCAAATGTTTGGGGCACAATCCTGATCATAAGCATCCTTCACTACACCAGCCCACGTCTCACGCACACACACACTCTCACTGACCTCAATACCCACCCAATTGGACAATACTTACAGTCCTTTTCTTGCCCGGGTCTTTGTGCACAAGAATTGCAGGCAACAGCCGGGAGCTCCTTCCCTCGCCTTTATCTTATAATGTTGTCTGGATCGTCTACCTGTGTTCCGAGAGGCTTCCAGGGTCCTCCTTCCAGGCTGCCGAAATCGGCGGGGGCACCCCCCCTTCTGAAGGGTCCTGAAAGCCGTTGCAGACAGGGTAATCACGTACGGGTCACCAAATTGTGAGAAACTAACTCACTGCTGAAAATTTATAACCAGTTTATTATAAAATAAAGGCAACACAGCGCTGGGCGCATAGCGAGTTTGCTAGAGGCGCACCCTAACAATACGAGGTGAACTTATATAGACGGCAAACATACATATTCATATATTATTTATATATTCCCCAACACGCTCACACCCCTCTCCATCAGGACTGAGACAAAACCTGCACTTTTGACCTGGCCAGTCTTTATACCTGTTGGCGCCTCACCTTTCTCTCTCAATACCCCACACAATGCAGACCATCAGCCCAACGATCCAGCCCAATGATCAAGCCCCACGGTGCCCAGTAATTCCCCTTGCAAAAGCCAAATATTATAATCAGTTTTTCACATTAGGGATCTTACTGAAACCTGTTTTGGGCCTAGTCATGTCCAACCAGGACACCCCAGCAAACATTCAGTCAAATATCTTAGTGCTTTAAAAGTTAGATGAATATCACCAACCTTGTGTGGTAATTCAGAAACCAGGTTAACGTGCAAGATCTGAGACATAACTGAGCTCATTCAATAGACTAAGCAAACCAGCAAACTACTTCAATTCAGTAGCATGGACAAGTAATAGAACAGGTTATAAAAAAAAAAAAAAAGGCCAAATTAACATAAACTATTTAAATATAGCTTTGCCTTCCCATCAGTGCTCTTCTGTAAACCACAACTTCTCTAGTGATGGGTTTTTTTTCATTTACTATGGGCTCCTTCCCCACTCATGTTTCTTGAACTAGAAAAAAAAAAACTAGGATCATGTCATTTTTGTTGAGGTTCATTTATTGAATGAAGATTCCTGTACTGTACCAAAATTTTTACCATCAGAGCAGATACTTTTCACCTCCTGCAAACCAGAAGCCCCTCCAGAAATTTTTATAACCACCTGCTGAGCTACTGAACTGGGTTTTTGAAACTGGCAAGATAGTAGTGCTGTTAACCATACTTGTTTTCTTAGTAACCTGACCACTGAGGCAGAACACATTATATTCTGCTATCAGTGGTGAAAATGCTCTGAGGATCATTCTCTCAGTACTAACCAATGCTTTTCACCATTGTGTGCTGTTAGTCCATGAAACCAACCTAGAAGCCGATAAGATTAATCACTTAATCACCACTTGTGGCGGTAAAGCTGGGTGACTTCATAAAGACGTTTTAAACAAGCCTTAAAACCTGCTTTACATCTGTGTTTCTGTTCCTTCTGCCTTTGTTTTGCCTGGATGTTGGCAGTGCTCCTCACTCTACGGGTCATGATCAATCTAGAGGTCACAGGAGAGTTCAAAGAGGATCACTAACTGCTGGAAAAAGCTTAGGGAGTTGTGGTTTGTTTTGTAAAAAAAACCCTCAAACAAAAACCCAACAACACCACCAAAAGATTAACAACATGAATAGAAAATTATACTGATTTAACTTTCACTAAAAGAGAGCAACCCTTCATTCACAGCCCAAAGCCTTTGCCCTTGAAATGCTGTACTCCATTAAGACATTCAGAGGACTTTCAGGAAGACAGAGGGGTGAAAGGGCTCACAATTTTCAGAAGTGAAATTTTTTGTTTCACCTAATTAGTTCCCCACTTGGGGGTGGGGGTTAGACTAACAGTGAATTAACAATAGATACAGAGCACATTTACAGAATGGGAAAACTCTGCTCTGAGGGCTATGCTCATCCAGTCAAGGAACAGTCTATGATCCCATGTGATCACACGAGATTTAAAATTAAAATTTGAGGCTCTTCAGCACCATGTTTTTGTTTTGTTTTGAAACTAAGTTTTGGGGGAAAAGTGACCAGTAAGTGACTTGTGCAAGATGACTCTAATGATTATAACAAAACTTTATAGATCTAAATCAGATATACTATATAAAAATAAGGTACAGGTGGGGTGAGCTGGACACCAAGCAAAACCAAACCTCACCAGCTGCCACTGCTCCTGCTGCTTCTTTTTCTGTGCAGGAAGGAGTGGTGTGAGTCCATTGAGATGGAATGAGCATGATGGTGGGGCAGAAGGACAAGAGGAACCTGATAAGAAAGGGGTCCAGAAAAACAGAATCTCTCTGGTTCTGCATGGAAAGATGAGACATTGCTTACTAGCCTGTCCTATGTGGACCTGTGTGTGCAAGCTCATTTTGATTGCAGACTTAGATTTAATGAAAGATGAAAGTCTGAGGTTACCAGAACAGTTAGTGAACCTTCTACCAATTAAAGGTTTTGGCCCAGAGACCACACCTTGAGATGGCTGGATTTCACTTCCACCCCTTCCAGAGTGTTTTCCCTCTGCTACCTTGTTATTGTAGTGATGGTGGTGTTGTAAATTATAGTCTCAGCTGCATGAAGAACCCTTCTGAACTGATCCTAGTACTGTTCCCTATAGTATTGCTAATTATTACACAGCTGCCTACTAGGCATTCTAGAGCCTAGGCTCAGGGGTCTGCCTCCAGCACAAGTTGCAGTAAAGTTTATTTTCATTCAAAACAAAATATATTGGGATTATTGTCAAGGCAGCCCGAGAGGTTTACACAGGGGGTCTAGTAAGCATAGATAAGAAAATTAGAAGCCTTGAGGTTATTAATGTTGCTAGAACAGCAAGCTTAGTGGCCAGCAGAGGTATAATTTACTTACACTAGCATCACATGCTGGAGCAAGGCAATCAAGTAAGAGGTCAGGGGACTTCAACATAACATAAGATAGATGTATAGCCCCAAGCTTTTCAGGCCAGATTCTCAGCTGCTGTAAATCAGTGTAGCTTCGTGGGAATCAGTGGACCTATGCAGTTTTCACTGTGCTAAGAATCTGGCCTATATCCTTTATGGAAGTTATCCTGAAATCTCAAATGAATGCAGCAGCAAAACTCAGTTTTCATTTCTGCTTTGTTTTAAAGCCAACACATGACATTTTTAGCTCAGCTGTACATTGGTTTGGAGAGCAAGACTGTAGTTCTAAACTTTTGGCAAGCACACATCTCAAAATGGTCATGAAAAAGCTGATGAGATTCCATCAATACATATTATCTAATAGAGAGAAAACTTAAGTAAATGCAGAAGGAGCAGATATCTATTTTTAACTGATTAGTAACCAAAGTTCAGGTAGCACATATTCCTTTTGCCTGCAGCTGTGGTTTCTAGTCTATAAAATAGCAGTTCATGTTCCTATTTATAAAAATGAGTTAGCATATGTTTGACCAAAAAGGCAGTATTATGTTTTGGTGATTTAAGTGACATGAGGGTGTGCTATGCATTCATGCCAGGGAAGAGAGAGAGGAAGCTGACTGAGATAGCAGATTGTATGATGAAGACACAGACAAATAAAATGTATGTGACATTCACTCACAAACACACAAGGGTCAGTCCTTCTTCCAGGTATGTGTAGATATAGATCCAAGTCACAGCTTTCATTCCTGGATTGCAAACCAATTCTGTGTTTCAGTGCAGTCCCAAAGCTGGTGGAGTTTCAAGTAGCAGGGAGGAGATTGTATCTGGTGGTTTTGTTCAGAATAATTTGTGGCAACTCATAAATGTAAATTATGCAGTAACACTTGAATCTCTACCAGACACTTTAGCCTCCAGTAGTACTACTGCCTGTTTTCAAAAAACCCTTTACATTTACTAATTTGTCACAGTTATGCATAGTACCTGTTAATAGGAAGAGGATCTTGCTACCTTTTTCTGATGAAAAATGTGACATTGAGTACAAAGAAATCCAAGAGGAACAGACATGTTTCTCAAGAGAGGAGACCAATCTGTGAATCAATTTACTTGTCTTCTGTTGCAGTCTGTAGTTGTTCTTGTCCTTTGTTCAGACAAGAACCTGGGTCAAATTGTCCCATGAGAGGAAACTTAGTTGTTGTAGTTTACATTAGTGCATCAGTATTTGAAATCTTCACATTTATTGAAAGTTTGAGTTTCAAAACTGATCTGACACTACAGATGGAACAGATTCATTAAAAGTCATCTTCAAAAAATGTCTTCTTTTTAGCCCTGGAGTTTAATCAAGTCACATTTTCCACCTCACCAAGGTATTTAAAAATGGAGATATTACTTTACTCTCATCTAAGGCACTTATAAAACTGAATCAGATAGCAATCTCACAGGCCAGAAATGAGAGGACATATAGTGTTCTGTTGCAAATCTCCTGATATTTAATTTTTTTAAAAGCTTAAGATAAAATAAAGCTGAAGGTGATAATATACACTGTCCTGAGAAGAGATAACAGAAGGGAGTTACAGCATTCAGCCCCTTCAGCCTGGTTATTTATTCCCAGTTGTACTTCCATACAGCTTTTCTGGCCAGCAAGAGCAAGAACCCTCACTCCCACAACTCCCTTAATTTTGCTTCTTCTGCATTTGCTCACAGTAAATAGAACCAAGCAGCAGCCTGACAAAGCTTGAGGGAGCTCTGTCCCCTCCATCAAATCAGGCTTGAATGAATTTCAACCTTCCCTCTCCTGCCTGCCCTCTTCTAGTACTACTAGTGACTGCTCTTTCCCCAGCAGCAGCAGTACACAAATTGAACTTGACTGTGAATTAAATTGATATACCAGACAGTCCACTGCAGTTGCTGGGGAACCAAACACTCTAACTGTTCTGTTGCCACCACTGCTGCTGGGAAGTAAAACTGGGCAGAGAGCTGAGGGCAGAGAGCTGAAGAGGATGACTTCTTAGGTTACAGCAAACCGGACCACCACAGAGCCTCTGGAAGTTCCTTCTGCCACTGTCTGAGTTGCCCAGGAACAAGACTGTAAATCTGTTTTGCCATGGTCCTTTGCATGGGTAACTGAAAACCCACAGCCTTACTCTAACCATCTCCTCAGAGTGTTCATGCTCTCTGGAAGGAGATCTGCCTCCCAGAAGCTAGAGCTGGTGACAGAGGATCAGCTGTCATGTTTAGAACACTGTGGGCAGACTGCCAGGCTGATCAGAATCTAAATTTATCTGTACTGCTTCAGGTATTGTGAAAACCATGTTTCTGGATCACTAGGGATGCTGGGCACTGAGCCACCCTGAGGACCAGGAGCCAGAAGGTTGTCTATTGGCATGTTCTATGGAAACCACATAGCAAATTCTTTCTTGGCCATTTATCTCCCTTCCCAAACAAGGGGCAGAAGTTAGACAAGTTAACTCTTCCAGATATATGCAAGTCGATGCCACAGGCATTCACTGACTATTTTTGCTACGGCAATCCCATGCAGAACTATAGGTTGGGGTCGGAGTGGCTGGAGAGCTCCCAAACAGAGAGGGACCTGGGGGTGCTGATCGACAGCCACCTGAATATGAGCCAGCAGTGTGCCCAGGTGGCCAGGAGGGCCAATAGCATCCTGGCCTGCATTAGGAATAGTGTGGCCAGCAGGAGCAGGGAGGTCATAGTGCCCCTGTACTCTGCTTTGGTTAGGCCGCACCTTGAGTACTGTGTCCAGTTCTGGGCCCCTCAGTTTAAGAAGGACATTGGAACACTTGAGCGTGTCCAGAGAAGGGCAACAAGGCTGGTGAGAGGCCTTGAACACAAGCCCTATGAGGAGAGGCTGAGGGAGCTGGGATTGTTTAGCCTGGAGAAGAGGAGGCTCAGGGGTGACCTCATTGCCCTCTACAACTACCTGAAGGGTGGTTGTAGCCAGGAGGGGGTTGGCCTCTTCTCCCAGGCAACCAGCACCAGAACAAGAGGACACAGTCTCAAGCTGCGCCAGGGGAGGTTTAGACTCGAGGTGAGGAGGAAGTTCTTCACCGAGCGAGTAATTCGGCATTGGAACGGGTTGCCCAGGGAGGTGGTTGAGTCATCGACCCTGGAGGCGTTCAAGGGGAGATTGGACGTGGCACTTGGTGCCATGGTCTAGTCATGGGGTCTGTGTTGATAGGTTGGACTCGATGATCCTCGAGGTCCTTTCCAACCTAAGTGATACTGTGATACTGTGATACTGTGTGATTTCAGAATAAGCAGGCTGGCCTACTGCTCCTGTGTAAGGATGGAAGCTTCACTGGTCAGGATTCAATCCTTATCTATGCAACAAATTAGAGTTTGTTTTCACTGATCTCAGTGGCTCTCTGCCAGTCAATTCTTATAAAGAACCTGACCCACAGTTCTCCAGAGCTGTGAGTATGGGATCACATCCCATACACTATGTTAAAAGCATCTCTTGGTGACTCCCAAAGCACTTGCAAACATAAAAGAGGATAAAACACAAGATGAATGGGAGGCTTGAATGAAATAAGAATTGTAAACGCTCAGGCAGAGTTTTCTCTTACTAACAGATCAAGATCATATGGCCAGTGAGGACCACAGTATGATCAAAACATAAACATGATTCCTGTGTTACTTTAGTTAAACCAGGAACAAATCTGGCACCATCTAACTTCAGCTTTTCAGCTCTGAGATAGGGCAATAATAGTGTTCATGCCAGCTGGCTATATGCTCTGCAAGAGTCAACAAGTTTCTTGACATGCAATGTCCTTCTATCTCATTTGTTGATTGGAGCAGGGAAATATTTATGAACTGCCATCTGTGTCCAGCTTTTGAGTTTTGACCTAGCAAAAGATAAATATGGGACAACTTGCTTTGGCCTTTCATTTTGGCCAGTGATCAGCTTTCTGTCTGTTTGTGGTTTCAACTAGAATGAGAAACAATCATCCCTTAGGTAAAACCCTTTCCATATCTATGACTTACTCCAGAAATAAATTATTTTAAATCCAAACACATAGAGTGAGAAACAAATCCCACACAGTTGTCCAATGGCCTTCGACCTCTTGATGCCTTTGATGCCGAATTTTGCCCCAAAAGGCGAGAATAACTGCCTAAGAGACTCAGTTTAAGTCAGATAGACAGGAGGTATTTTTATTGGCAACGCGTTGGAGAAATCACTAAATGGATTTCTGCCTTTCCCGCAACAAAAGCATGCCTTTTATACAGCTTTGGATGTAGTATTGCATCAGATCTTATACATAATCATATCTTTGCATACATATTCATGTGGGACGTGGTGTAGGCGGAGCGTGGGCGGGGACATCTCTTTTGAGGATCTTCTTGGTGGTCGTTCCGGTGGCCTTCATCATGGGCAGGGGTTTCCTGATGAGTCTTCCTCCTTAAACTTTTGAACTCCTTTCCTAATTTGGTCAATTCCCAGTGTGCCTGGCTTGGTTTTGCTGACAATGCTCTGAGTGTTAGTTTGGCCTTGTTGGCTCTGAATCATGCTTACCCTAACAGTTCTTGTCAGTCTTTATTCCTTATCTTCTTTTTCTGTCACAGTGACCCATGCCTCAGTCGATTTATTGCTTTATCTGGTTCATGCTTTCGAAAGCTATCTGTTCTGGGGCTTCAAAAAGTAAGCTTTTTCTGGTTGGTCTGTTGTTCCCACAACTTGTACAAATTCATCACTTTTAGGTACTAATTCCTGATTTAAAACCGAAAAAGTTGCTCCCGTATCAATCAAAAAGTCCAATTCCTTTTTACCTTCCCCTAGCTCTATTTTAACCAGTGGGTCTGCTAGGGTACGGCCCACCGGTCTTCCTCATTCACTATCTTGATGTGTGGTAGTAGTAGTGGCCATTAGCCCTTCCCTTCGTTGGGGTCATTCCCGCTTCCAGTGGCCCATCTGTAGGCAGTATGCACATTGATTTGGCCCTACTCTAGCTGGGTGGGGTTGGAGCCTCCCTCCCCTTTTTCCTCACCCTCCAACTGTTCAAATCACTTGTCGAGAACAGTACTTTTACTCTAGTCTTTTCCCCTGCCATTGGTACAACTTCTCGGAGAGGAGCTATCGTATGGTTCCCTTCCTCTCTTTGCTTTGCTTCCCCCCCGTGCCACAGATCTGGTATAATACGAGTGACCGATCTCTTCCCCTGGATCTCCTTCCTGTGCCTCAACGTCTCCCCTATTCTTTCTCTTCTCTTTCCTCTTCTCCCCTGCCTGTTCTTCCTCTTCCCCTTTTATCTCCATTACACAATCCATCCGGTTCTCGACCTCGTCTGTTGCCCTTTTGTATCTGCCGGCTCCTGTCCTCACAACTTCTCAACCAAACCTTTATTCCCATCTCTATTTACTCAGCGGCATATTTCCACCCCTGGGGCAAGCCAGTCAGAACAATCAGGCTCTAACTGCTTCTCCATCCCTCCAGGAAAACAGCACGCTGAGCCTTTCACAACCCTGCACGAACCTATCCCAAGCCCAATGCTGACCGCTTCCAGCCGCGGCCCGAGGCTCTACAGATGCATGTCACGGTACACCACCTTCCCGCTAGGCGTTCGCGTACCAAAACATGACGGCATCCAACAACTTTACCTCCCCTGGCGGAGGGAGGGGCTGCACCACAGCTCACTGAGAAGAAGGGAGGTGGAGCCAGGTGCTCGGCGCCATTTTCGGAACTCATCCGAAAAAGTCGGGGAAGAGACTAGGGCCGGCCGCAGCCCGAGCGTACGGTCGGTCCCGCCGCCACTGCAGCTCTCTGTTCTGCAGCTATCTGTTCTGGGGCTTCACCTTGATGCCCTCTGGCTGCCATTTGGCTACGTCACTACACTAGGAAATAAGTTTCTCACAGGCAAAGTTCCCTTCCATTTTTATTCCTACCAAAAGACAAAAAGCAAACACACCTTTCCTATAACACACTTTCTAGTCAAAAAAAGGGAGACACGACACAGGTGGCTGTTGAACTTTCAACTCTGAATGGCAAACTACCAATAGCTACTTTATTAGAATAACCTTTATTAGAATAAACCAAACCAGCTTGGAAGAGACCTTCAAGATCATCATGTCCAACCCATCAACCAATACAACCCACCCGAACAGCTAACCCATGGCACCAAGCACCCCATCAAGTCTCCTTCTGAACACCTCCAGTGACGGCGACTCCACCACTTCCCCGGGCAGTCCATTCCATAGCGCAATCACTCTTTCTGTATAGAACTTCTTCCTAACATCCAACCTGAACCTCCCCTGGCGCAGCCTGAGACTGTGTCCTCTTGTTCTGGTACTGGCTGCCTGGGAGAAGAGACCATCATCAGCCTGTCTACAACCTCCCTTCAGGTAGTTGTAGAGAGTGATAAGGTCACCCCTGAGTCTCCTCTTCTCCAGGCTGAGCAACCCCAGCTCCCTCAGCCTCTCCTCATAGGGTTTGTGTTCCAAATCCCTCACCAACTTTGTTGCCCTTATCTGGACTCGTTCCAGCAAGTCAACATCCTTCCTAAACTGAGGGGCCCAGAACTGGACACAGTACTCGAGGTGTGGCCTAACCAGTGCAGTGTACAGGGGCAGAATGACCTCCCTGCTCCTGCTGGCCACACTGTTCTTGATAGAGACCAGGATGCCATTGGCCCTCTTGGCTGCCTGGGCACACTGCAGGCTCATGTTCATCCTACCATCAACCAGCACCCCCAGGTCCCTCTCTGCCTGGCTGCTCTCCAGCCACTCTGACCCCAGCCTGTAGCACTGCATGGGGTTGTTGTGGCCAATGTGCAGAACCCGGCACTTGGATGTGTTAAATCTCATGCCGTTGGATTCTGCCCATCTGTCCAGCCTGTCGAGGTCCCTCTGCAGAGCCTCTCTACCCTCCAGCAGATCAACTCCTGCCCCCATCTTGGTGTCGTCAGCAAATTTACTGATGATAGACTCAATGCCCTCATCCAGATCATCAATAAAGATGTTAAAGAGCACAGGGCCCAGCACTGATCCCTGGGGTACTCCACTACTGACTGGCCGCCAGCTGGATGTGGCACCATTCACCACCACTCTCTGGGCTCGGCCCTCCAGCCAGTTCCTAACCCAGCTCAGAGTGCTGCTGTCCAAGCCATGGGCTGACAGCTTGGCCAGCAGTTTGCTATGGGGGACGGTGTCAAAGGCCTTGTTGAAGACCATGTAGACTACATCCACAGGCCTCCCCACATCCACCAGACGGGTCACCTGATCATAGAAGGAGATCAGGTTGGTCAGGCTGGACCTGCCCTTCCTGAATCCATGCTAGCTGAGCGTGATCCCTTGGTCATCCTGTAAGTGCTGTGAGATTGCACTCAGGATGACCTGTTCCATGATCTTGCCTGGCACTGAGGTCAGGCTGACAGGCCTGTAATTCCCTGGCTCATCCAACTGGCCCTTCTTATGGATGGGCACCACGTTGGCCAGCTTCCAGTCCTCTGGGACCTCTCCAGTGAGCCAGGACTGCTGAAAAATTATGGAGCGTGGCTTGGCCAGCTCATCTGCCAGCTCTCTCAGCACCCTAGGATGAATCCCATCTGTTCCCATGGACTTGTGGGGATCCAAGCTGCTAAGGAGAGTTCCAACCACCTCCTCATGGAACATAGGGAAACTGTGCAGCTCCCTGGCTCCTTCTGCCAGCTCTGCAGGCCAGCTGTCAGGAAGACGTTCTGCCCTTCCAGTAAAAATTGAGTCAAAGAAGGTGTTAAGTATCTCTGCCTTTTCCTCATCCTTTGTTACAATGTTCCCCTCCGTATCCACCAAGGAGTGGAGGTTGTCCTTCCCCTTCCTCTTACTATTAATGTATTTATAGAAGGACTTTTTGTTGTCCTTCACAGTAGAGGCCAGTTTAAGCTCCAAGTGTGCTTTTGCCTCCCTAATTCTCTTCCTACAAGACCTAGCAACATCCTTAAACATTCTGTGGGTTGCCTCCCCTCTCTTCCAAAGGTGATACACCCTCCTTTTTTCCCTCAGTTCCATTAAAAGTTCATGAACCATCCAGGCTGGCCGTCTGCCCCGGCGGCTCATCTTCCGGCACATTGGCACAGCCTGTCCCTGAGCCTTCAACAATTCTTCATTGAAGTAGGTCCAGCTCTCCTGGACCCCTTTGTTTTTAAGGGCTTTATCCCAAGGAACTCTCTGAATTAGTTCCTTGAGTAACCCGAAGTCTGCCCTCCGGAAGTCCAGAGTGGAGGTCTTCTTGTTACCCCTCTTGGCTTGACCAAATAATGAGAATTCAATTATCTCGTGGTCACTGGCCCCTAAGCACCCTCCGACCACCACATCACCCATCAACCCTTCCCTATTGGTGAAGAGGAGGTCAAGCATAGCCTTGCCCCTGGTAGGCTCTTGCAGCACCTGGGATAAGAAGCTGTCCTCCATGCATTCTAAGAACCTTCTAGACTGTCTCTTCTCTGCCGTGTTGAGTTCCCAGCAGATGTCAGGCAGGTTGAAGTCGCCCATGAGAACAAGGTCCGGAGATCTTGAGACAGCCCTAAGCTGCCTATAGAATGCTTCGTCAACATCTTCCTCCTGGTTGGGTGGTCTATAACAGACTCCAACCAGGGTGTCTGCCCTGCTGGTCTTCCCTCTAATTCTTATCCACAAGCATTCAACCCAATCGTCCCTGATCTCCATCTCAATGGCATCTAGTGCCTTTCTGATGTAAAGGGTCATCCCTTCACCCCTTCTTCCTTGCCTGTCTCTCCTGAAGAGCTTGTAATCGTCAATTGCAGCGCTCCAGTCATGTGTTGTCCCACCACGTCTCTGTGATGGCAACTACATCATAATTTTCCTGCTGCATCAAGGCTTCCAGCTCCTCCTGTTTGTTACTGCTGCACTTCACACATCCACAGCAAAACAAAAACTTGCTCAGGCAAATCATTGTGTCTTGCCAGAGAAAAGAGATAGGTCAAGTAAATAAAGAAAGATATCAAATATAGCAGATGGTATTGCAGACCATTTGTACTTGGTAAGCACTGAGCACTGATGTGTACAAAAGTGTTCCTGATTTGCACAAATCCAGAGGGGATGTGAAGGTTCCTCACTTTGCTGTAGAGGATTTTGCAGCCTGAACCAGCAGACGCTTGCCTAGTTCCTGGAACATGTCCTGTCAGAAGTGGGTATGCAACCTTCCTGACCCTCCCAGTTGCCTACCAAAATCTTCATACTGCCAAGACCCATGAAATACATAGGAATGTCTCTGAGAGCTGAAGGAGGGAGGCTCTGGGAATAGCTCTTAGCTGGTAACGGACTCCCAGGGGTTGCAGTGCTCTATTGCAGGATAAGGCTGGGCTAGGCATGCAGCTGGACTGGAGGATGACCTGTGGCTGTGGCTCATTTACTTCCACAGCTGGGTGTTGCAATTATCTGACAGTCCCCACATCAACATGTGCACTCACATGAGATAGGTCCAGTATGGGAAACATATACATATTGCTCAAGAGCAATTGCACACTTACGTGTTAGTCATTCAAGGATAAGACTTTAGAGAGATTATATATGTACTTTTTTCTGTTATTTTTCATTGCTGTAGAAAACGAGGCATGTTTAATTAACATTAGGCTTTATCATTCAAACAATTTTTTAACCTCTTTCTCAAGACTCCATTTCCTTTTTCGATCCTTTGACCCCTATAAGACATGATGTCCACAGACAATGGATGCCTTTCCATTCATTCTCTCTGCAATCCATTTGCCCATGAAGACTCTCAGGATTGCAAGAGACATTTTGGTTAGCTAGCCGATCGGGGCCGCTCGTTCGGAACCGCTCCGCTTGAACTGTGAGTTTCTCTCGGGGTTTTTTTGCCTTCCTTTCGGGGTTTTCCGGGTTGGGAGGACTCCTGGTAGGGGGAGGAGCCGGTAGGATCATGCTCATGCGAGCCTGCACGGGTACGGGAGCCTGACATCAGCCACGGCACTTTTAAATACCGCCTGGGCTGTGCACGCGGTGCCATTTTGGTTCGCTAGCCGATCAGGACCGCTCGTTCAGAACTGCTCCGCTTGAACTGTGAGTTTCTCTCGGGGATTTTTTGCCTTCCTTTCGGGGTTTCGCGGGTCGGGAGGACTTCTGGTAGGGGGGGGAGCCAGCAGGATCGTGCTCTCGCGAGCCTGCACGGGAACGTCAGCCGCGGCACATTTAAATACCGCCCGGGCTGTGTGCGTGGCGCCATTTTGGCTCGCTAACTAGCCTATCGCCTGGTTGACAAAAAAAGAAAAAACCACACCAAAAAAAAACCCTCAAACATTGCACCATGGTCATCACTCAGATGAAGGGTAGAAAAGCAGTATCTGCCCATACAGAGCTGTTTTACCAGCATGCTGGAGTCCAGGCTGCCAGCTGCAGAGAGTGCTTCAGCCTGGCACTTGGAATAGAAGGGGAGGGAGAGGACACCTGTGTCAGGTGTGACCAGGTGAATTTTCTCCTCAGCCTGGTGGCAGAGCTGAAGGACGAAGTGGCCGAGCTGAAGGAGGAGGTAGCTAGGCTAAGGACAATAAGGGAAAGTGAAAGGGAGTTAGATTTGTGGGAGAAGGCTCTGCAGATCTCCCCTGCTGAGGAAAGAGTCCCTGGAAACAGAGAGGGATGGATACAGGTCCCTGCCAGGGGTGGAAAGAGAAATCCACCCCGACCCTCTCCTCCTCCTCCGCTGCCCTTGCATAATAAGTATGAGACCCTGCAGTCTGAGGGCAGTGGGGATGACAGGGCTGAGGCTGAGAAGCAGGCATCCAGAGGGGAGCCTAAGCCCAAGCGGTCCCCACCAGTTATAACAACCAGCTCCACAAAGAAAAGGAGAAGGGTTATAGTTGTTGGGGACTCTCTCCTGGGGGGTACTGAGGGACCCATATGTCGTCCCGACCCATCCCACAGGGAGGTCTGCTCTCTACCAGGGGCAGGGGTTAGGGACATTGCAAGGAGACTCCCTAAATTAATCCAACCCACTGACTATTACCCTCTGCTGGTGATACAGGCTGGGAGTGATGAGATTGACAGGAAGGGCACCAGGGTGATTAAGAAGGAATTTAGGGCCCTTGGACAATTGATTGATGGGGCAGGAGCTCAAGTGGTGTTCTGCTCAGTTCCCTCAGTGGTAGGGGTGTACACTGAGAGGAATGGGAGAACCCACACCATCAACAATTGGCTCAGGGGATGGTGCCAGAGGCAGAACTTTGGGTTCTTTGACCATGGGGCAACTTTCACCGCACCTGACCTGCTGGGTCCCGATGGGGTGCATCTATCTAGAAGGGGTAAGAGAGTCCTGGCACTGGAGTTGGCAGGGCTCATTAGGAGGGCTTTAAACTAGGTCTGAAGGGGGTGGGTGAGGCAATCGGTCCCTCTGCAGAGATAAGAGTAGGGCACAAGGTAGGGTCAGTTGAGAAGTCCGGAAGCCAGCTGCGATGCATGTACACCAATGCACGCAGCCTGGGCAACAAGCAAGAGGAGCTGGAGGTCCTGATCCATCAGGGCGACTATGATGTAGTCGCCATCTCAGAAACTTGGTGGGACAGCACCCACGACTGGAGTGCTACACTGGGAGGCTATAGGCTCTTTAGGAGAGACAGGCGAGGGAGAAGAGGAGGAGGGGTGGCTCTGTATATTAGGGAGTCACTCTGCCACACAACTTGAGGTGGAAGATGAGGGAGTTGAGAGCCTGTGGGTTAAAATCAGAGGGCAGCCTAACAAATCTGACATTCTGATTGGAATCTGTTACAGACCACCCAACCAGGATGAGGAGGCTGATGAATTGTTCTACAAGCAACTGGAGGCTGTCTCATGATCATCAGATCTTGTCCTTGTTGGTGACTTCAACCTCCCAGATATCTGCTGGGAACTTAATTCAGCAGGGAGGAGGCAGTCCAGAAGATTCCTGGAGCGAATGGAGGACTGTTTCCTGACACAGCTGTTAAGCGAACCTACCAGGGGACAGGCTCTGCTTGACCTGCTGGTCTCCAATAGGGAAGGGCTGGTGGGAAGCGTGATCGTGCCTGCAGTGTGCCCAGGCAGCCAAGAGGGCCAATGGCATCCTGGCCTGCATTAAGAACAGTGTGGCCAGCAGGAGCAGGGAGGTCATTCTGCCCCTGTACACTGCACTGGTTAGGCCACACCTCGAGTACTGTGTCCAGTTCTGGGCCCCTCAGTTTAGGAAGGATGTTGACTTGCTGGAACGAGTCCAGAGAAGGGCAACGAAGTTAGTGAGGGGCTTGGAACACAAGCCCTATGAGGAGAGACTGAGGGAGCTGGGGCTGCTTAGCCTGGAGAGGAGGAGACTCAGGGGTGACCTTCTTGCTCTCTACAACTACCTGAAGGGGGGTTGTAAACAGGCAGAGGTTGGTCTCTTCTCCCAGGCAGCCAGCACCAGAACAAGAGGACACAGTCTCAGGCTGCGCCAGGGGAAGTTCAGGCTGGAGGTCAGGAGGAAGTTTTACACAGAGAGAGTGATTGCCCATTGGAATGGACTGCCCGGGGAAGTGGTGGAGTCGCCGTCACTGGAGGTGCTCAGGAGGAGACTTGATGGGGTGCTTGGTTACATGGGTTAGTTGATTAGGTGGTGTTGGGTGATAGGTTGGACGCGATGATCTTGAAGGTCTCTTCCAACCTGGTTTATTCTATTCTATTCTATTCTATTCTATCGTGGGAGGCTGCCTAGGGTGTAGTGATCACAAGATAGTGAAGTTTTCAATATGCAGGGAGATAGGGAGGACTACCAACAGAACCTTCACCTTGGACTTCTGGAGGGTGAACTTCAGCCTGTTTAAGAAAATTATTTGTAAAGTCCCCTGGGTATCAGCCCTCATGAACCAAGGGGTCCAGGAGGGTTGGACCTACTTCAAACAGGAGCTCTTGAAGGCACAGGAACTGGCAGTTCCCACGTGCCGAAAGACGAACCGGAGGGGAAGGCGACTGGCCTGGATGAGCAAGCAGCTCCTGGAGGATTTAAGGGGGAAGAAGAGGCTGTATCACCTTTGGAAGGAGGGGAAGGCTTCTCGAGGTATGTTCAAGGAAGTTGTTAGATTATGTAGGAATAAAATTAGGGAGGCAAAGGCCCAGTTAGAACTGAAGCTGGCCACCTCTGTTAAAGACAATAAAAAGCATTGTTACAAATATATTAACAATAAGAAGAACGGCAGGAAGAACCTCCACTCCATATTGGACCTGGAGGGGACCATGGTGACCAAAGATGAGGAAAAGGCTGAAGTCCTGAACACCTTCTTTGCCTCAATGTTTAACAGCAAGGCAGGAGTTCAGGACAAGTGGCCTCCAGAGCTGGGCCATGGGGTCGAGGAGCAGAGTAATGCCCCAGTAATCCATGAGGAATTAGTTCGGGACCTGCTGAGCCACTTGGACACTCGCAACTCCATGGGACCGGATGGGATCCATCCTAGGGTGCTGAGAGCTGGCAGATGAGCTAGCCAAGCCGCTCTCCATCATTTTCCTCCAGTCCTGGCTCACCGGTGAGGTCCCAGATGACTGGAAACTGGCCAATGTGGTCCCCATCCATAAGAAAGGTCGGCTGGAGGAACCTGGAAACTACAGGCCAGTCAGCCTGACCTCAGTGCCAGGGAAAGTAATGGAGCAGATTATCCTGGTGGCAATCACTGCGCACCTGAAGGATGGCCAAGGGCTCAGGTCCAGCCAACATGGATTTTGGAAGGGCAGGTCCTGCCTCTCCAACCTGATCGCCTTCTATGATCAGGTGACCCGTCTGGTGGACATGGGGAGGCCTGTGGATGTGGTCTACCCGGACTTCAGCAAGGCCTTTGACACCGTCCCCCACAGCAAACTGCTGGCTAAGCTGTCAGCTCGTGGCTTGGACCACTACACTCTGAGCTGGGTTAGGAACTGGCTGGAGGGCCGAGCCCAGAGAGTGGTGGTGAATGGTGCCACATCCAGCTGGCAGCCAGTCACCAGTGGCGTCCCCCAGGGATCAGTATTGGACCCCGTCCTCTTTAACATCATTATTGATGATCTGGATGAGGGGGTCGAGTCAGTCATCAGCAAGTTTGCAGATGACACAAAGTTAGGGGCAGATGTTAGTCAGTTAGAGGGTAGAAAGGCTCTGCAGAGGGACCTCGACAGACTGGACAGATGGGCAGAATCCAATGGGATGGCATTTAACAAGTCCAAGTGCCGAGTGCTGCACTTTGCTTACGGCAATCCCATGCAGAGCTACAGGCTGGGGTCAGAGTGGCTGAGAGCTCCCAAACAGAGAGGGACCTGGGGGTACTGATCAAGAGCTGCCTAAACATGAGCCAGCCGTGTGCCCAGGTGGCCAAGAGGGCCAATGGCATCCTGGCCTGCATTAGGAATAGTGTGGCCAGCAGAAGCAGGGAAGTCATTGTACCCCTGTACTCTGCATTGGTTAGGCCGCACCTTGAGTACTGTGTCCAGTTCTGGGCCCCTCAGTTTAAGAAGGACATCATTGAAACACTTGAACGTGTCCAGAGAAGGGCAACAAGGCTGGTGAGAGGCCTTTAACACAAGTCCTATGAGGAGAGGCTGAGGGAGCTGGGATTGTTTAGCCTGGAGAAGAGGAGGCTCAGGGGTGACCTCATTGCCCTCTACAACTACCTGAAAGGTGGTTGTAGCTGGGAGGAGGTTGGTCTCTTCTCCCAGGCAACCTGCACCAGAACAAGGGGACACAGTCTCAAGCTGTGCCAGGGGAGGTTTAGACTCAAGGTGAGGAGGAAGTTCTTGCAGACCAATGCAAAACATATTGTCTGATCCTCTGGTCAGATATATGGTTTGGGTTTTATTTGTGGTTTGTTTTTTTCCCACTATACATACTTTGCTATACTCTTCACTATACTCTTCAAGTAGCTTGTTGCATTTTTATTTCAATCAGCTGACGTGAATAAATGTAAGACCCCCTCCTCAAACAGTGTTAGCATTTCTTTTTCACAGAGCTCTCTTCCTCCCCTACTCTTCATACCTCTGTATAGATCCACATTCTGTATTGCTATACTCTATGTGAATGTATTAATTTAGCTACTCATATACTCTTTGCTACTGAGAAGAAGAAAAAAACAGTCTTATCACAAGTAATTGCACCAAGCATTTTTAAAGGACTCATCTGAAACTCATTGAGCAAAGGGAACTTTATCAGGTCATTTTCTCAGAACTGAGCTTGAGTAAACTTGTTTATTCTTTGGTAGCAATAATAGAGTGCTGATTTGGCTGCTTCAGATGAGAATGTTGAGATGTCCTGTTGGTCAAAGTGAACTGTCTCTATTCTTGTGAATATGCCAGCAGATAAAAATTTAAGCTATAGTCCAGACACCATTGAACCCTTCTATTTTTGTGAACGACAACTGAGGTCTAATAATGAGCCTCTCTTTTTTTTTTTACTGAGTTAAATAAAGAATGTTGAAACATCTGTGTACCAGGACAAAGAACAAGTGTATTACAGATAGGAAAAATAACAGGACCATATTCAGAAGATGAGGCATTACAGCTATTACAGATGATGTTAATGTTTTATATTCTTTGTAGCACCAGAACAAGAGGACACAGTCTCAAGCTGCACTAGGGGAGGTTTAGACTGGATGTTAGGAAGAAATTCTTCATAGAGAGCGTGATTGCCCATTGGAATGGGCTGCCCAGCGAGGTGGTGGAGTTGCCATCACTGGAGGTGTTTAGGAGGAGACTCGATGAGGTGCTTGGTGCCATGGTTTAGTTGGTTAGATGGTGTTGGATGATGGGTTTGACATGATGATCTTGAAGGTCTCTTCCAACCTGGTCTATTCTATTCTAGTCTAGTCTAGTCTAGTCTATTCTGTTCTGTTCTATTCTATATGCATCTGAATAAGGTGTTCTTCGAGATGTGGTAAATCTTAAGAAAAACAAAACAGCCCAGAGCATCTTGTAGGTCCCTTATGTATCTAAACTTTCTAAATATCATTTAGAGTGCAATAATTGCTCCCAAAGTTCAAAAAAGAAACTGCTCCTTCCTCTTCAAATTGGCTGTAGAAGTCAAAGAGACCTTCTGGGCTCTAGTGGGTAAGAGTGTGACTAAAAGAAAGCAGATTATTCACTTCAGATAATTAAATTTTGAATTGTGTAGATATTATTTGAGATGAAGCACCAAGAATATAAGGCAGTGATCTTCAGTAATGTGCTGCCCAGTAGTCAACATTTTCTTAGGCTCTTACAAGGTTTGCAGTTTATGAAAAACAGTTGTTTCTGTTACACATTTTGGTTGTCATGCTAACTTGGCTTCCATCAGACTGCAACAAACCCAAAACACCTCCTTACATACTTGCTTTACGACATTTTATTAGAATGCCAATATAATAGTTTTATAGTAAATGTAGGATATGGCAGGAGACTAAAATAACATCATATTCTCTGAAAACTTTAATGTAGGT
This sequence comes from Melanerpes aurifrons, assembly GCA_011125475.1. Classification (NCBI taxonomy): domain Eukaryota; kingdom Metazoa; phylum Chordata; class Aves; order Piciformes; family Picidae; genus Melanerpes; species Melanerpes aurifrons. The sequence goes on from WWNC01000173.1 coordinate 600,869, forward strand.
TTAATAATTTTAAGGTATTTAGACATTTGTAACTTAACCTGTGGGCATAATCTAGTAGTAACAGTGTTTGAGAAAGTTATGAGCACTACGCTCTGAGATTACAGTGGCTCAAATAACATAGTGGTTCCAAGGGAAACTAAATCTTTTTTAAACTCCTCAAACATCAGTTTAAACTGTTAACTTCATTTTTATTTTAAATTCATGTTAGAGTAATTGTATCAAACTGGGATTATGTGTGTTCTCTGATTCTGTCTTACAACACTTCTGCCTCTTTTAACCATTTCTTCTATGAAAGATTCTTGTTTGTTTCCTATTAATGGAGATTTCTCTCTTACAGAGTTGATTCAGTTAAAATGATACATTACCAATGAAAGCTTTGCTGGACCATTACTGGCAGCACATGTAGTTTATGCGTTATGAAAAGAAGGATATAATCACACAGAATCACCAAGGTTGGAAGAGACCTCAAAGATCATCAAGTCCAACCTATCACCACAGACCTCATGACTAAACCATGGCACCAAGTGCCACGTCCAATCCCCTCTTGAACCCCTCCAGGGACGGTGACTCCACCACCTCCCTGGGCAGCCCATTCCAATGATGAACGACTCGCTCAGTGAAGAACTTTCTCCTCACCTTGAGCCTAAACTTCCCCTGGCACAGATTAAGACTGTGTCCTCTTGTTCTGGTACTGGTTGCCTGGGAGAAGAGACCAACCCCTTCAGGTAGTTGTAGACAGCAATAAGGTCTCCTCTGAACCAACTCTTTTCCAGGCTAAACAATCCCAGCTCCCTTGCTTAGTGTGTGTAAGTTTGTTGGTTTGTTCTTTCTTTTTTATTTTTTTCCTTTCTGAGGGTTTGTCAATTAAAAAATACATCTTCCTTATCAGGAGAATGGAATATTTCCATTTTTATGTAAATAACCATTTCTATCTTATACAGGAGAAGATTGATACTTTATACTGTTAGATATATCTTCTTCTCAAACACCCATCAAGAATGGCAAAAGCACCAATTTAAAGTTTTTTTTCATACTAATGTGTGTCCATGTTCCAGTCTCACAGGAGTCCAATATGTAGAAATCGTTGGGCAAACACCTCTGAAAATCACACATCCCCCTTAGCCAAAATATTTGTAGCTTGAGGAAACTACAGTTATTATAGACCTCAAAATAATTTTAGGGAGGAAAAAAAAAACCCTCTATACTTTATTACCTTTGTTTTACAGCAGACAAAAACTAAGAGACAGAAAGCTTAAAGCCAAAAATGTCACATAAAGAGTTGAGAGTACCGTTTCTTGTTCAAATGTTTTGATAAAAACTTCTATTTCAATAAGGCAGAGGGGCATACAACAAGAGAAACATGAAAGAAGCTTTATATATGTTCATATATATGCTTTTGTCTAGGGACCTTACTCATAACTGCCCCCCTTCTTAACAAAGTCATTTTCTAAATGGGCAAAACATCAAGGTCAAGGAAAACTTGTTTCAACAAATGAAAGCAGGGAACTTTATTTGTATTAGCAGAACATGGGAGAGCACCAGAGAAATCTAAGTCCCTGGAGAAGTACAGGGCAATCACCAGTACCATGGTCCAGCACCAAGGATGGTGTTGTATAGGAAGTACTTATTTAA